>OU026156.1:129414681-130102181 GCA_907269105.1 Volucella inanis | reverse complement strand
ATTCATGTAACGTGCTAAGCTCATGCACTACATCGAGTTGCTGAGGAGATAAGAAGTTATTTTAAAAATATTGATTTATTGGTTTCCAAGAGAAAAGAAATATTTTTAAATGCACCGTCTCGCGTGGAACATTCTAAAGAAAATTATGCCTTCCACCCCAGCCTATTGTTTCCTGGTGCTCACAGACGAAACTGTAATTGGAGTTTATGGATATAAGTCGGCTTTTAAGAAAAGGCTGAATAAATATTTCTTTTGCATTTTCTACTGCAACCGCATCAGAGGCATCAAAATCATTGACCACATCTTTAAAGGCCTCATAGTGTTTCGCGTAGTAAACAACTGCTTCCAACCAAGTCCCTTGCAGCCATGGGTCCTCATATGTGGGACAAACCCGAAGGAGTACTGCAACCCGTTTAAAAGAACGCGTAAGTGCTGTAGCCAAAAAACAACGGGAAAAATCGGCAATATGTGAGTATACTACCTTGAGCAAAAAAATTTCGGAATTTATTCAGAAAACTAAAAATACAAGTTTATTCATCTAAATCTATGTTGTCCCCTTTAAAGTAATCCCCATCGACTGCAACACACTTATGCCAGCGCTTGATCCAATCCTCGAAATATTTTTTATATTGGGTTTTCGGTATGTCCTTCAGTGCTTCCTGCGATTTTTCCATTACTTCCTCTCGGCTGCTGAAACGCGTTCCCCGTAGTGGTTTTTAATGCGATTGAACAGGGAGCCAAATCAGTTGAATTTGGTGGCTGTGGGATGGTATTTGTTGCATTTTTCGTCAAAAAATTACGAATAATGATGGCACTGTGCAACGGTGCATTATTATAGTGCAAAATACACGAGTTTTCTCATAACGCCCAAATATACTCTTTGTTTACTGTCTGGCCTTCTGGCAAAAATTCATGATGCACTACACTGTTGTAATCCATGAAAACCATGAGCATTGCTTTCTTAATTGACTGAAAAAGACGTGTTTTTTTTTTTTGCCTCGGCTCATTTGGTGGACGCCATTTACTTGCCTGATGTCTGGATTGCGTTTCGTACTCATAAACCCACGTTTCGCCTCCAGTAATGATCCTAAATGTGGGATCGGATTCAGCCTCGCAAATTATCTCTTTTGCGACGTCAACACGGTCTCTTTTTTTGCATGAAATTGAGGTCTTTTGGCACCAACTTTGCAACCCAAATCATTAAACAAAATGTCTTGGACGAATCCATAGGCATTGTTCAAGTCCTCCGCTATCTCTCTGATGGTTAATTTGCGGTTATTGACCAAAATTTTTTTTTTGCTTTATCAATGTTTTCGTCGGTTTTCGATGTCGATGGTCTGCCACTGCGTTCATCATCTTCGATTGACTCATAACCTCTTTTGAACCGCTAGTGCCACTGGTAAACGACCATTTTCTTTAGAGAACATCTCCAACGTTCGCGCACCATTAAATTTTTACACAAAATTTAATACAAGTTCGTTGTTGCAAATTTAAATCCATTTCTAAAATTGTAAAAAGGTCGCCAACACACAGATAAGATGTACTTTTGGCTACGTAACTTTTGCAAATGTCAAGCTATGACGCTAAGATTTAGAGGGAATGCAACTGTACCAACTTTTTTTTTTTGTTTTTTGGATAAAGGTAGTATCTTGGAAATCCAGATGAGCTGCACTGGATACATTTCAATCAATTCAAGGTCTTAGTTCACGAGACTCGCTACATTCCACGATTGGTCCGCGAAGCGATTGAAATAAAATGGCACAAAATTTTCAATCGTGACGACAGTTTCTTCCGCATGGGATCCCGTGATTAACATCACTCGTCAACTCCAGTTCCCTGCTAAAACCCCCAGTGATATAGTGAGTACGGTTTGCTCACATCTACGTGCACCTCGACAACAACAACAAGATAAGTTAAAACCGTCTACGCGGAGAAATGCAATTAGATGCGAAACGTTCGGGGTGAGTTAAGTATTCGACTCATCTATTTTTATTTATGCAATCAATCCCAAAATAATTAATAATGTTATCAAACAATCGTGATAATAATCAAAAAATACATGTGATGGAAAATTGAATGTTAAAAGCGACTGGTCGTAATAAACCACGTCGTTATAGGTGACTTCGCCATTGTTTTAAATGCATATTTAAAGTGCATATTTCCCATTTTTGAGAGCATATTTTAAGCGCATATTTTGCGTTTTTAAGTGCATGAAAATCCTAGCCCTATATTAAAAGTAATAATAATAATAATAATAATAATAATGATAATAATAATAATGATAATAATAATGATAATAATAATGATAATAATAGTAATAATAATAATAATAGTTATAATAATAATAGTAATAATAATAGTAATAATAATGATAGTAATAATAATAACAGTAATAATAATAATAGTAACAATAATAATAGTAATAATAATAATAGGAATAATAATAATAGTAATAATAATAATAGTAATAATAATAAAAATAAAAGTAATAATAATTATAATAGTAATAATAATAATAATGATAATAATAATAATAATAATAATAATAGTAATAATAATAATAATAATAGTAATAATAATAATAATAATAGAAATAATAACAATAACAGTAATAATAATATAATAGTTATAATAATAATAATATTAATAATAATAATAATAATAGTAATAATAATAATAATAATATTAAGAATAATAATATTAATAATAATAATACTAATAATAATAATAATAATAATAAAATTAATAACAACAGTAATTGTCGTAATAATAACAATAATAGTAATAAAAATAATAATAAACTTTTAAAGCTTTCGCTCCTCTTGCTATTGAGCAAAGTGCTATTGGGTGACGTAACTTTATCAACATTTAGATTTTTTTGTAAAGGTCGGCTCAAAGCCTTATTATTATGTTGGACAAAAGAAGTGGAATCTTCTAAGCAAATTAATTAATTAGTATAAAAGAAAACAACTGTATACGTAACCATCCTGGCGTTGTAATTTCGACAATTGTTTTAATCGCTCGTCATATGTCATATACATATGTATATCTGTTTCTACATGTAAATATACTCATATATACATATATGTTTTTTTATAGACCTAAACGAATCAACTCTTTTGGAAAATTTAAGACAAAGGTTTGACGCTGGATACATCTACACCTACGTTGGAAGCATACTTATTGCTGTAAATCCATTTAAATTTTATCCAATTTATAATCCGAAATACGTAAGACTGTATCAAAATCAAAGAATAGGACCAATACTTCCACCGCATATATTTGCAATAGCGGACAATGCATATTACTCTATGCTCAAAGAAAAAAGAAATCAAGTGAGTTTAAATTCCTTAATTTTATCAGAGTTTGTAATAATTGTACTATGATATATTCAAGTGCATTGTAATTAGTGGGGAAAGTGGATCGGGAAAAACAGAAAGCACAAATTTTCTGCTTCATCACCTGACAGCTTTGTCTCAAAAAGGGTCACATGGATCTGGTGTGGAGCAAACCATTCTTAGTGCTGGGCCAGTGTTGGAAGCATTTGGTAATGCCAAAACTGCTCACAATAATAATTCCAGTAGATTTGGAAAGTTTATTCAAGTACATATTTCAGTGAATAAATTGCATATAATATATGATTAACTTTTTTTTCTATTTTCCATAAAGGTTAATTACAGAGAAAATGGAATGGTTCAAGGAGCTATAGTTCAAAAATATTTATTAGAAAAAAGTCGGATAGTCTCACAGGTATATTTGAACTCTAAGAATTGCGTGATTTGATTAAAAAATTGTTTTTACAGGGCCCATATGAAAGAAACTATCACGTTTTTTACTACTTACTCTCAGGTGCGACAGATGCAGAACATGAGTCTTTGTACCTTCTTCCTTCGGATAAATATAATTACTTAAATTCAAAGAACCTTACTTTGGAGAATTGTAATGAAAAATATGAATTTTCACGTCTTAAACAAAGCATGGAAATGGTTGGTTTTTCGTCAGAAAAACAACGACGACTTTTTAATGTATTGTCAGCTGTTTTACTTTTGGGCAATGTGGAATTTTTTCCAAAAAAATCCACCTACCACCACGATGAAAGTGTGCAAGTGCGAAATTTAGACATTGTAGCAATAATTTCGGAATTGTTGAAGGTTAAACAAGACACACTTTTAGCAGCATTAACATCAAAACGTGTAAAAGCGAGTGGCGAAACGTTAATTATGCAGTATAAATTGCCAGAAGCAATTGCAGCCAGAGATGCCCTTGCTAAATGTCTGTATGGTGCTTTATTTGATTGGATTGTATTGCAAGTAAGTTCTTAGTGATTGATTTATGATTTAGAACTTTTAAAATGATATGAATATACTTAAACATTTCTGTTATTATCCAGCCGATACGAATTACTCTAATAGACTTGTTTCTTTTAATTACTACTATTTTAAGTATGTTAAACGAATGAATAAAACCATTATTTGGTATCGTGTCACAATAAATTCCAAGTAATAACAGCCCTATTTAACATCGGTAAATATAAATTCATATATACTTATGTATGTCAGACAAAAAAGGGTTTAACATTATTTTTATTGTAACTTACTTAACTATGGCATACGTAATACCAGCATATGTCTTTATAAAATATGCACAGGAGGAAGGGCAGAAAGCAGACGAGCAAATCACAAAAATTGCTAGTGCTGTCAAGCAAAACCCTTAAATCAGGACTCCCTACCATCCTATTGAACTGGCGATCCTCCGCGCTGCCGCGTGCGACGTCTCTGTCGTAGTTGAGTCGCCTGTGTGCAGTTCTTCGGGCGACAATGATGAACTGTCTACTAGTAAGCATATGTACACTAGCGGTTTACTTATGCTCAGTATGTTTATGTTGAATATGTACTCAAATGCCTTCTTCAACTCAATCAAGCAGGCAGCCGTACATTGCCCGGAACTACCCACTTAGTCATGAATCTATACATCACCTTTTCGATTATCTTACTGGAGAGGGGACTTATTGATCGAAGATTCACCGGGGTAAAAGTGGTTTTATCATTTTTGTAAATAAGATGTATAGGGTGATTCATCGTGAGATTTGATTTATAATGTAAAATAAAACACATAAATTTGAAAGTGAACTTACAATTTTTACTATCGGTTAAAAGAACAATTCATGACATTAACTTTTTGAAAATGGTGTCATGTAAATGTTGGGCATGACTACGTCTGAGGTAGTCCATTCGGAAGGTCCAATTTTGGGCGACTCGTTCAGCATAGCGACTGGTATCTCGCGGTTAACACGAGTAATGTTGGCTTCCAAAGCGTTAATCGTAACTGGCTTATTCCTGAAGACCTGAGACTACATATCCCAAAAAAAAAAAAAAAAAGTGTGATATCGCACGATCTACGCGGCCAATTTACCGTAGCAAAATGTGAAATTAAGTGCACCAAAATGATTTCTCAACAAGTTCATTGTTTCACGCGCTGTATGGCTCGTTACGCCGTCTTGTTAAACCAGAGCTCACCGAGACCATGTGCTTGAATATCAGGAAGCAAATAGTCCGTTAACATGGCACGATAACTGTTAACATTGACGGTAACATTCTGATTGAAATATGGACCAATGATTCCACCAGCCCATAAACCATACCATACCGTTGTTTTTAATGAAGTTAATGGTAGCTTTTGGTACTCTTCGGGTTGCTCATGAGCCTAAATAAGGCAATTTTGTTTATTAACGTATCCATTGAGTCAGAAATTTGCTTCATTACTGAACAAAATTTCACGATAAAACACCTTTTCATTGAGTTTTTCCAGAGCCCATTCAGTGAAAATATGACGCAAATACAAGTCGCCTGGCTTCAATTCTTACACAAGTTGAATTTTGTACGCTTTTAAGCCGAGATTCTTACGTAAAATACGCAAAGCCAAGCTGCTGGTTTTCGGTTCACGGTTTTCGGTTCACGGTTTTCGGGTCACTCTTAGCTACAGCTGCTGTAATCTCTTCACTACGTGCTGGACGTGGTCTAACCGGTCGAGTATCATCCACTAATGTAAACTGACGCAGTGAGTGATTTTTTTTTTTTTTTTTAAGAAAAATAAAACATATGAAGATCGAATTCGTTAGGTGATGAATTCAGGCCTGTATCAATTCTATCTTTCCTTGCCAAAGTATGTAAACGAATTATGCATCAGCAAATAAATGAGTATATTAAATGTACTAATTCACTGGTTTCAATCTGAATTTCGAGCCAAACATAACATATATAACATAAGAGAAAAACTTGATAAAGACCACTTTACTTTCTTGACCCTTCTAGATTTCTCCAAAGCCTTTGCTACGGTCAACCACTCTACTCTCATTCATAAGTTACGTCATTGTTTTAATGTCTCCATATGCCTTTAAGTTACTCTCATCTTATCTAACAGAAAAAAAACAAGCTGTGTCTCTGGAGGGTGTCCCATCAGAATTTCTTCCTTTGGTGCGAGGCGGTCCCCAGGGGTCGATTTTGGGATCTCTCTTATGATTTACAAACGGTAATGTTGATGTCTGCAAAACGCGTACGCAGACGATATTCAAATTTATAAGAGTTGTGTCCTTGGTCTTAGAAGACTGCGCTAATGATATGAGTGAATATCTTCAAGAGATTTCGAACTGGTAGTTGGAAAAAGGCTTGGCACTTAATCCTAGCGAATGTACATGCTTAATTATTTGAAAGAACAAGCTAGAGCTATCCTATTTTCAAGAAATCACATTAAACAGTTCTATTGAATTCTAGGCATGATATTTACTAGGGCGCTCACTTGGAACAACCATATAAATGCGAAAGTGGGTATTACTACGGCCTCAGTAGGTTTGACCATGTGTCACATTTGTTTAACAACTTATTGGATATGTTTTTCAGAACTACGTCAAATTTCATATTCTCGTTATGCTGTATAGCATCATAAAATAAAGGCAACCGACGTATCTTTATTATAGAATCCAGTTTTCTGCATCCAACAGATCTGCATCTTTAATTATCCCGCAATTCTCCTATCTAACATCTGATAGACAATTTTTTATTGCTGCCATCCGTCTGTGGAGCTTACTGCCGCGTTACTTGAGAGATCTGAATGGCACGAGTCGATTTAGAAGTGAATTACAGCGTTTCCCCAAAAATCAAAGCAACTAGAATTAAGCTTACCTATCTCCTTCTTTCAAGCAAAATCAATTTACAAAAAGTTTAACTATACAATTTGGAATATGCGAGTATGAAAAATGAAATGTAGATATTAATATTACTGATTACTTAAACTTTAATTTCTTTCGTAATTCTCTTCACTCCATTATAATCATATCTTAATTTGCTAATATGTTATTATATTTTAAATCTATCTTTAATTATATCTATTGTTTTTAAAATAATACCAATTGCCTATCTCTCAAAAACTTTAAAGTGTATTCCTACTGTGTCAAAGTGCTTGAATAAATAAATATATAAATATATATATATATAAATAAATAAATATATATATATAAAAATAGTTTAAATTTAAAGTGAATTGGTTTTCAAATTATGGGTGCGGCCAACTTAAAAAATGCAGTTTTGAGATAAACGCGTTTAAAATTTGAAGTTATTGGAAGTCATGCAAAAGTCTGCAATATCTTAAAACCGCAGTAGCTGCACCTGCAGTTCTGCAATTCCATTTCTTTTCTATTGGATTTTAATGCGATCCTCCACTCTTTTTCAGTTTAAGGCATCGATCTTTCTACAAGCTATATGCACTCTTTGTCAATCGCCAAGCATATTTCGTAGCTTTTCGAGCCCATTTCTAAATCTATCGCTTTTATTAGGTGAAAAATTGAAGCAAAGTCGTCGTTGTACACGCAACCTGCAATACCCATAGCTATATCCAACATATTTTTACCACTAGAAATTGGATTCTATGGCCAATGCCCACACAGTCGAATTAAAACATTAATTACAGTTTTGAATATAACCACCGATGCATCGAGTAAGAAGATCGTCTCTGGTCAGTTCTTCCGTAGAATGGCGTGATAGCTTCATACACTAAAATTTGAAGAGCTGGCTTATGTTTGTACTCAACCAAACTATAGGGTTTTCTAATAACGACTTGACAACTTTTTTTTTTTTAAATAAAAGGCAAACCATTTGAGATATTTCAAAAACTTTATTATTGGCTTGAATTACAATCAAAACATTTATGAATGGAACTCGACTTCGTTCATATGGCTACCGCGGGCACGTTTGCAGCGGTTGATTCGTTGGACCCAATTTTCAACGACTCGGCAACACATTTCGGCCGAAACGGCTGCTATTTCGCGTTCAATGTTGGCTCTGAGCTCTTCCAACGTCGTCGGCGTGTGGGCATAAACCAATGACTTAACGTAGCCCCACAGAAATTAGTCAATCGGCGTTAAATCGCACCAACGAGGCGGCCAATCGACTGGCCCATGTCTTGAGATAACACGCTCACCATACTTACTCTTCAATAAATCTGTGTGCTGTGTGACTTGTGGCACCATCCTCTTGAAACCACATGTCCTCTAAGTCCAAAAATAATCGGTCATCATGTCGCAATAACGCTGACCATTCACAGTAACGTGACGATCGTTATCGTCGACGAAAAAATATGGCCCAATAACGCCGCCGGCATGCAAACCGCACCAAAGAGTTATTTTTTGTGGATGAAATGGTGATTCATGAAGCACATGTGGGTTTTCACCCGACCAATAACGCATATTTTGCTTATTGACGACCCCATTGAGCCAAACATGAGCTTCGTCACTGAAGATGATTTTGCGATTCAATTCATCATCTTGGCGCATCTTCTCCAGAACCCAATCGGAGAACGTAGCTCGTTAGTGTACTTTACCATGATGAAAATGTTGAGTTTACTGAATAAATTGACAGTAACAGTTTGATGATTAGTGAAAGGGTGCGTTCACAAATTAAATTCAAAGTTGTCAAGTCGCTATTGGAAAACGCTATATTTATAGCTTTACTCTATTTTGAAGAAAAAAGTAATTCGAGATATTTCCCGGTCATAATATTTTGGGATATTACTTTTAAGGACCATTAAAAGTAATAAAAAAAATAAATTTTTTGAAAATCCGAAAGTTGCCTAACCCCTTAATTTTTGAAGGTGTTTGTTTGACGTCGTGTTAGTGTCATGACCTACGGGTTATGTTTTCGTAACCTGCCTGTATAATGTTTTCAGTTTCTGCAGCATTTTATTTTAGTTGCATTACGAAAAATGTCTTCATTGTCCGTCTGTCGATATATATCAATCGTACTATTATGTCCGTTTTTCGTTTTATTATGTCGTCCATTAGCATATATATATATATATATATATATCTGGAATCTCCTCAATTAACAAAATCCTGTTTGAGCCTGTGTAGTGCGAGGACGAGAAGAGTGCTCTAGACAATATCCTGGAGAAATATGTCCATCGTACCCTACTATAGACAAAGGAACTTTTGAACAAATTTCTCTAAATATAACAATATAACAAAATCAAGTGAAATAAAAGTATATAATGTGACGGCCAACCTTTATTTTGAATACTGTGCTAGCCTTTTATATTTGTCTAATCTTACACAGAAAACCAGACTCCAAAAACTACAAAATAAAGGTATTTAAAAATACCAAGACCAATACCACCTTAACTGCAAACATGTTAAATAGGCTAAATTGGCTATATTAACAACCGACTTTTCATGATGACAGTGATTTATGTATATAAAATCAAACACGTAATGTGCTCTCAATATACACGAACCAACGTTCCTGAGAGAAGAATCGGCTCATATAATTTTGTTGCAGCATAATGTTACCTACAAATTCACCGTACAAAATTTTTGTCTGGGGCTTACAGTTTTCCAGGTATAAGGTTAAATAGATTAATCACCAATATGACTATTTTTTATTAATACTGAAAAATTACTCTAAATAAGTGCATTTTCGTTTACCATTATAAAAAATTATTATAAATAAATAAATAATTTTATTGCTAATCGTAATATACATAATCTTAAATCGACAACAGTTCTTTATCAGGCTGAATGCAAGCTAATCTTGTTTTGAATGGTCATTCATTTCATTTTAAATGCATTTTTATTAAGGTAATTCATTAATTCTTACATGCTAGACAAAAAATGTTTAAAAATTAGTTTAATTAACTTAATATTATCTTATTCTAACTTACTGGCCCCATGCCATTCTTAAACTATGTCTTTCGATGTTTCGTGCAGTTAATATTTATGTGTTATTATAGTTTAAATAAACGAAACGTCGAAATGAACGGTTGAATGGTTCTTCTAATATTAATGACCAAAATACAATGTCGCGTTCAAGCGCGAGTGCTTTGGCACTCTTCTTACACGTTTTATATCGAACTTATGATAACTTGCGTCAAAAGCACGAAATCGAAATTTGCAATTCGGTTTTGTGATGACAGATAAAGTAAAGTAATTTTTAATACATGAAAACGTTGTACGAAGTCAAGTAGGTATTTACTCTTTTTATTTTTATTAAAATTAAAATAGGAAAAAGAACTTCACAAACAATGTAGTTTAATAAATAAATTAAACAAAAACAACGTATACATAGTTTACAACTACTATTCTGTACAAGAAAACCATAATACGATAATCGTAAAGAGCTGCATATATATTGGAGGTCACCTACCCTCTAACTTCAAATCGAACAAATCAATGGCAAAAGCAGAACAAATTGTCAATTGTCAAATGTCAAAGCGCGCAGAAGTAAAGGGTAAGTCTACTTTCCCTTTGCAGTACCGTTTACGATATTTACGATACAAAACCGAAGAGAAGGTCTAAGTTGTCCTTAACCGTTCTCCCATAGGGTCTCAAGTCTGAAACCTACACAAAAAAAAATTCTGGTGTACCACAGGGTTCAATTCTATACCGATACGGTTTCAAGTTTTTATTAATGATCTTTTATCTGCTTTTTCTAATCAAGTACCTTCTTTTGTTTACTAGAGCCCATCAATTGAGTCGAATTTTATGCTTCCAAAACAGAATATCATTTCTGTCGTTTTAACGAAATTTATTTACTATTTAAATATTTTTTTGCTTTATTATTTCCATAGACCTATTATTTCTATAGACCTATCATTCCGAAGATACAATAGAAATTGTGCAAAAAGAATCGTGTCTGCCAGGGCAGCTTGTCAGTATTTTATAAAATTGTTTCTAAAGCGTCTTACTATCAATGTAGGAGTAACCGAAAAAACTGAAGCAACTTCACAATTACGATGGGAACGATTATTTCGGTACGGAGACTGCAATAGTCGCTGTCGAAAATTTTAACTTAGTTAATTCATTATAGTCAGCCGTGCTAACGTTTTACACATATGCATAAGTTAATTGGCTGAGAACCATATGCAGTGGCTCTGCTAGTAATACGTAACATGATTACTTACTATTAACTACAAAATAGTTGGTTTGTAATTGACAGACTCGACGCAATATGCCAACAAACAATCACTTTCTTCTTAGTGAGAGCGATTTACAGGGTAAGTTATCTGTAATTCACGTAAGATCTGTGGTTACCTAGAATACAACACAAGTCAATTTACACTAATAATTTAGTCTCCCCATTAAATGTTGGATGCCACAACAGGAGCGCACTCAAACACACTTACCTCATTCTCAGGAATACCCTATTATGAGTCAAACACTGGATGTTAAAAGCTCCTTCGATGATATTATATTATCCAGCTGCTTCATAATTTAAAGCTATGTGTAATTTTGATTATACCGCCAAAAGCTCATTTCTGAATAGTACTCGTACCACCGACATCGTAGGAGTTTAAACCTCTCATGTCATTTGTTGCTTACAGGCAACATTGTACTCATGTGCTTATAAGTCCCCTTATTTTAATTTTTTTGACTTACCGTTTTTTGCAACATGCAGACTTATATTTCGTGCAAGCTATCAGCTTATTGTTTTTGTACTAGCTGCGAACGTGTTCATTAACACGTTGACTGCCATGTGACCCACCGGTGGGTCACGCAAAAGTTTTCCAGGAGGCCATGTGACCCACCGGTAGTCACAGTCGGTACATTTCTGAATCGATGTTTTTTATGTGCCTTGCTAGTAAGATTATTTTTTTCTTCTTTGGCACCTAGTAGAAAGTCCGTTTTTGATAGTACAAAAGGCGAAATATACATTTTTGGAAAAATTATGGGTTTTATTGGCTTATTTCTCTCAATGTGTTTTTTTGTAATTTATAGCTTAATTTTACATATAAATAAAAGAAAAATAATAAATTGACTTCATTAGCAAAATAAAAAAGTAAAAAAAGATAATTTGAAAAAAAAAACTAATGTTTTTTGTTGAAACAATCAAGGCAGAATGATGGATTTCCGTCACAAGAATTGCAATAAGTTGACACTTTTTTTGCTTTTTTTGCAGCAGCTGCTCTTCCTTCATTTTTGCTGAGCTCGTTGTAGCAGTTAAAACATTGTTTTCTCGTTTTTCTGTTTGTTTTATCCACGGTTTCAAATTCCTTCAATTGATGTTTTCTGATATGTTCTGATTGAGTTTATTCAACCCCTACGCCACAAAGACTTGCACAAATGGACTGTCTTAACTGGCCAATTTGTATGTTTTTGTGCTTTTTGTAAATAACCAAAGCATTTACAACTGCTGTTGACAATAAGAACTCAAAAGCAATCTTATAGTACCACCGGATTGTATTTCGTAATGGCGTGAAATAGCTAGCCATTTGGTCGGACACATCAATTCCTTGTTTAACTTGGTTGTACTCTAAGATCACTTCAAGTTTTTTTATATCCTGGCCATTACGAGTTCTTTTTCCAGTCGAACGTTCTTCCAGACCGTGTTTTGTGCTCAACATCAAAACATCGCGCTTATCTCTCTATCTGGAAACAATCACAGCAGCACACTCTCGGCCAATAGTTTCATGTTTGCGAAGCTTAGCTACAACAACATCTTTTGGATTGCCAGCTCTATTTTTCCGATAAGATGCGTTTTGCGGCTGAGCAACAATTTTGCAAGGGATATAGATGTATAAAAATTGTCTGTAGCAATTGTTCTGCCCTTGTCCAAATATCTTTCTGCCAGATCTATGACAATTTGAGTGTTGTGCGAAGTTGAAGGTGTTGGTTTTCCTCTCTGATTGTATGAATAATTTTTCCCGGCGTAAATACTGCTAGTGTATGTTTAACCATTCGGGTCGCAGAGTTTATAAACCTTGACTCCGTATTTGTGGGACTTACCCGGATTGTATTGGCGAAAGTTAAGTCTTCCATGCCAGGGAATCATTGACTCATCTACAGCCAGTACTTCTCCTGGGGTCTTAGCCCTGACAAAATTCTGCTCCAACATTTCCAATAGGCCACTTATTTTTTCCAAACGGTTGCTTTCGTCTGATGAATTGTTCGCAAAATGTATGAACTTCAGAAGCAATTAGAATCTGTTCCGTGACATTATTTCCGGGATAAATGTGTTTTTATAGAAGTTTTCCTTACTCCAATAAAGTGATATAGATGGGTATTTTACAATACCCATGTACATAACTATACCCAGAAACTTTTTTATTTCCTCTACTTCAGTGTCCTTCCAATCTTTTGTTCTAAAATTTCAAGTAATTGTGTTGTTTTCCATGTACTTTTTGGCGTTGAAATTAGTTGCGGTAAAAATTAATTGATATACATCTTCTGTTACCATCATTGTTACTAAAGACATCAATAGGCTTCATTTGGGAAAAATTAATGTTTTGCATTGTGTTGAGTTCAGCTGGCTCAAAATTAAATTCCTTCAGTGATACTTTTGTACCCGTGCCCATTCATTTGAAGACACTGTTCCAGATGTAGAAGGAAGAACATCTTCCTCTTCAGTTTCTGATTCAAAGCCCTCCATCTGGATATTTTCATTGGAATCGCTCGAATCAAGATCTGATGGAAAATATTCGTCTGATTCAGAAACCTGGAAATCATCATTATCAGAATCCCGGTTTTAACCTGCGTTTCCATAAAATAAATTGGGTCTTATGGTGAAATTATCGTCACTATCCATGGTATTGTTATCAAAATCTAAAAAAAGTGAAAAAAAAAAACAAAATAAGCTGAAAGAAAAGCAAGCAAAAAAAAGATGTGACCACCGGTGGGTCACGTGGCACTAATATAAGAGGCCATGTGACCCACCGGTGGTCACGCTCTTAGAACACATTAAAAACACTCACAATTTCAAACAAAAGACACAGTATTGAAACAAAACACACAGAGATATATTTAACACAAAAAAACACTGTTGGCACTCTGGTGATATTTTTTTTCCTGTATGGTGGCAGTCAAGTCTTACTTTGACTGTCAACCTGTGCGGACGTGTTTTCTTTTGTATACCGAATTCTGTTACTTTTCCGTTTTCCTTCAAAGCAACGTAAACTGCCGAATCAGTAAATTTCAGTATATTTCCCGTCTTTGTTCGTCGACCTAGATTCACCTGTGCCAGTTTTGTACCCAAAAAAAAAAAAAAAAAATAAATAAATAACCCTAACAAAAATTAACTGTGTCAATAAGTGTTCGTAGCCCAAATAAATAAATAAAAAAAAAAATGGAAAAGTGCTGTGCTAGTGTTTTGTGCTTAATTGTTGAACCCAACCCGGACTGGGTAGCCTGTATTGGTCTCTGTGGAAAATCATTCCATGCCATATGCATCGGTCTTACCCGGAGATCCATTACCTACCTCAAGGAGTATTGCAGTCTCTTCAATTTTTACTGCGACGAGTGCAAAGAGATCACCTTGGCTCATGTTATGCTGGCAATAAAATGCAATAACGAGTCTATCAATGCGATGCTAACCGAGAACAATAATATTAGCAGAACTATTCTTGACAGAATAGAGAAGATTGAAGACTCAGTAAACTGCATTGACAGTAATGTGGAAGCTTACAAGTCCACAGGAAGAATGATAGAAAAGCAACTGACAGCGATCTACAATCTGTCCAAAAATCAATCTCATCACGACAACGAGAGCGAAGTGATCAAATATCACCTGGATGGATTAAAAGCATTCCTCAAAACAAATTTTGCCAACCTTCTTAAATCCAACGTACTCACACACATAAACGACTCTATCAATCTTCTCCGTACTGATCTCGACTTGCTTTTTCAAACCTCCTCCAAAACAATACATCCCACCCCGCATCCATCAGACTCTACGCTCGATGACTTAACCCTAAAAATAATAGACGTCAGCGAGGAACTCATAGCAACTCGGTTGACCGTTGCCGAAATCGGTAAAGAAGTGAGATTGGCTTCCCAACAAATCGAATCCCCGAATTCCCGATCAAATTCAACTCCAAGCTAGTTCCCCGTACAATGTCTCAATTCATAATGAATTAGTAGACACGGAGTCACTTTCAAATACTCCTCCCGCCGCCCTAACAACGGAAACCGAAACCGCGCTGCTTATTCCGCCCGCCCCCGCCCCACAAAAACTGCTCAAACAATTCGGAACTTCATGGACCCCCTCCGAATGGAAAAGCCGACTCGAAAAGTTGAAAGTGGGAAACCATACAGTATTCTACGTTGAAGAGGCTCCTCAACACGCTGATGTTAGTTGGGTGCGGAATTTCTTTCACCGAAATTATGCCATCACCATTAGCGAGTGCGAGATGATTTCCCCTGCTGAATTCATGGATATTCCCCACTTCCCCTGGTAAGGCCACTAAACCTGGGAAGATAAGTATCACTAAATGCTTTGAGGAACGAGAAAACCCACGTGTCGACGACAACCAAAATTCTAAAAATAAACGTAATGATAAGCTTAAAAAAAGACCGCTCCCAAACCCCCTTCCAACTAAAAAGCACGCTAACAAAAAACGAAGCTCTAAACCCTATCCCAAGTGGAGCTTCAAAACGAACTTGTTCCCCGATTTTAGTCCCCCTCCTCACTTATGCGACACAAAGCCCTTACACACCAACCCTCTAATCCGCTAATTTCCAATGTTCCACCCAAGCACCCGCGCCAACGCGTCTCTTTCAACTTAACCCCAACCACCCATATTATCCCTTCTCAATCTTCTACGCCACCGATCCCAGCAAACAACTCATTTCCTAACTTCGACCTACAAACTGGAGCTAAGTACCCTAATTTTATTAACTCCCATACCCTAAACCCAACATCTCATCCGGCGCCCAATTCCATATCCAACCACGAATCTCCATCTCCCTCCCCCACTGCCCCTATTCTTGATCCTCTTTTTTCCCCCACAGTTAAACTAACCCAGCAAACCAATGGAACTACAGAAAGTCGCTATGCACACTCTAGGCTTAGAGAGAGAAAGATATATGAAAACATTCGTCTCTTTCTCGCCTATCTACACGACAAATCGGACTCGGTCTGCTACGAAGGGAAGACCAAAACCAGCGTCATGGTATCCATCCAGCAAGAAGGCCTCCCTACCGACCCTATCAATCTCAGGAACCTTTATGTCAGGTACCACGAAATTTTTAGCATGTCCCCTCAGAAAGTAGCAGACGACCTTGCTGCATTCGGCCACTACGTTCACTCTAAACGAGTCTTACACCTACAGCGAAACCGAGCTGACCACGATAAATTTTTTCGTCCATAACGTGCCTTCCTCGTCAGCACTTAAACCATCCCGCCATACATCTCCACCACACAACATCCCTCTTACATTTTACTACCAGAATGTAAGAGGTCTTCGCTCTAAAACCAATGCTGTCCTACGTCAATCGCATTCTCTTCCCTTTGATATTTACGCCTTGACTGAAATCAATTTGCTTCCCGACATAAAGAACCAGGAATTGTTCCCCCTACTTTTAATGTTTTTCGCGACGACGATAATACCCGCCCACATGATGATTCCCCCTGTCGAGGCGTCTTACCGGCGATCCACAACAGCCTTAACTCTTCTCCCATTAGCATCTCTTCATCCTCTAAAGTCGACTTTGTCGCTATAAAAATATCACTCCCCTTCAAGTCCCTTTACGTTTTATTTTCCTACATCCTGCCAGCTCAACCTACCGAGTCTTACTAACTTGTTGTCGATGCGATCGACTATTTAATTGACCTGTCTGACTCTACTGACGATATCTTTGTTTTCGGCGACTTTAATCTTCCTCAGCTACAGTGGATTCCATCCGACGATCAATCGTTCTTCATCGCTTCAAATGCCAACTCAGCTCAGGAATGTCTCTTCTTAGATCGCTTAACAGACTCAAATCTATGCCAAGTCAGTGGTGTATAAAACTATATGGGCAGGCAATTGGACCTTATTTTCACAACAGATTCCATTAACTCCTCAGTCTCACTTTGTCCCCTATCTTTCTCTACAATCGATAACTACCACCTCCCCTTCTACTTTCATTTTTTCATAACTCTTCTTTCCAGTCCACTCCTCCCACAACTCTCTCATCCTACGACTTTCATAAAGCAAACTTTCACAAAATCAGTGACTATCTTAGCAGATCCCCCCTTAACTTTCATAACCTAAGCGTAAATGATGCCTTATCCATTTTTTATAAAGAAAAATCAATGCAAATCACTTATTTCCCCTAGACAACATGGCTTCCTAAAGGGTAGGTCAACCACCACAAATCTCGTTGAATTCGTATCCTTTGCCATCTCTGCCCTAGAGAACGGCAACGAAGTCGATGTAGTTGCAACCGATTTTAGCAAAGCCTTCGATAGAATCTCTCATCGATTAATACTCTTCAAATTGTCTGCCCTCGGCTTTGAACCCATACTGTTAAAATGGATATCCTCTTACCTCGAAAACCGTTTTTACAGTGTTCGTTTTAGGTCAGCCCACTCAGCTCCATTTTTAGCCACCTCTGGAGTTCCTCAAGGTAGCCATCTCGGCTCCCTTCTCTTTATATTAACCATAAATGATCTCGATAGGATCTTCAAATACTCGTAAGTCTCCCTTTACGCCGACGATACCAAATTGTTTAAAACCATTTCCTCTCCCCATGACTCCTTCCTTCTTCAACAAGACCTTGATAGTTTTTCTATCTGGTGCCTCAAAAATTGTTTGGAACTTAATATCACCAAATGACAATCCATCACCTTTTCACATAAGCGGCTCAAATCTCCTCCCCGATTCTACCTTCTCCACAACCAACCGATCTCCTCCGTTGAATCTCTTCGCGACCTCGGCATTTTGTATGATAGGGAGCTCAATTTCCGTTTGCATATGGATGGGATAATCCTTAAAGCCAACTCTGCACTAGGTTTTGTAAAACGATGGTCCAAAGAATTCACCAACCCAGGTCCCTCTATATTACCTTTGTTCGTCCCCTTCTAGAGTACGCTAGTCAAGTATGGTCCCCATATCATCGCGTTCATATCTCGAGAATCGAAAGCATCCAGCGCCGTTTTCATGATTCTTTTACTCTGCCCCCCTATCAAAACCGTCTCAACCTTATTAACCTAAACACCCTTGAGGAACGCAGAGATGCAGCCGACTTTCTCTTCATTCATCGACTTCTTTCAGGTCAGGTTGAATGCACGTCCCTTCACAATTCTATTTTCCTCAACACTAACCCTCGTAATCTACGTACCCCTCGTCTCTTTTATCTCCCAACCCACCACTCCACCTATGGCGCGAACGAACCAATCTCCCGCATGCTACGAAAAATTAATTCAAACCCTAGCGTCTTTGACTTCCACCGCACCACTTCCTACCTCAAATCGGTTCTCCTTCACCACAACAACCAACCTTAGTTTTAAGTATTAGTTTAAGTTTAATTTTAAGTTATAGCTTGTATTAAGCCGAATAAATGGGGGCTTTCGCCCCCACCAAAATTAATCAACGTGTTAAGTAGCCGTTCTCCCTTGAGTAAAAGCGTCACAATTTTTTCGCGGTAAAAGTGTTTAAAAAAAAGCGTGTTGTAAAACAAAACAAATATTTCACTTTAAAACTAAGTGAGCAGTATTCATAAATAAAGGTAAGAGAATTATTTAAAATAAATGTGAAAAAAGTGTGGTTCGTTTATAATAATTTTGTGAAAATGCTGTTGCTTATAGGCAACATCGGTCAAGTGTGGTCATTTTCTTCAAATTCATACATTCATAGATGCGTCCAAAAGGTCTAACACAGACATTGAAAAAATTGTTAATTTTGACTGGGATGACTCGGAAGATGATAAAAATGACGAAGAGGAGCAGGAAAAAACAGCAATATTTGCAAAGTGTAATTGGTAACGGCGAAAATGTGGAAGGTGGTCTGATTGAGGAATTAATTAGAAAATCTGATAACGGAAACGAAAATAATGAAGAGGTAATACAGAAAGCGACGGAAAAAATTGATTTGCAAAATTTGAGATGGAGTAGTGCGGAGCTAATGGAATGTGATACTCGTTGGAAAGCTGAAGTGCGTTGTAACGAGGTAAAACAACCAATCGAATATTTCACACAGTTCTTCACAGATAAAATCTGGCGGATGGTTTGTGATGAAACAAACCTCTATGCGGTACAAACTGATGGAGCAGAATAAAAATGTAATGTGCCTGAAATAAAGAGATATGTTAGTATATTACTATATCTTGCTGTTATAAGAGTTCCGACATATAGAATGGCATAGACGCCAAGTTTTAAAATGACATCCATAGCAAATGCTTTGTCTAGAACTCGCTTTGAGAAAATTAAAAAATATTTTCATCTCAACAATAATTCTGTTCAGCCTCAAAAGAGCCAACCTGGGTATGATAAGTTATGCAAAGAATTGCATATAAAGGTAAATTATTTTCTGTTCAAATATGCGCGAAAAATGTAATATTAATTTATATATTTTTATTAGGTCAACAATGAAGCAATATCTGCCAAATAAGCGTCACAAATGGGGATTCAAAATGTTCACTAGAGCTGGTGTATCTGACATTATTTATGATTTCACTCTTTATATTGGAGACATTGTTTAAGACTTGGCGTCCGATATTCCTGAGAACCAAAATTTCAAATTATTTTTTGACAATTGGTTCACTTCAATAAGCTTGATGAATGGTTTAAGACAAAGAGGTATATTATCCGTTGGTACAATCAGAAGCAATCGATTGGAAAATTGTGCTCTAAGCAGTGAGAAGGAGCTTCAAAAATGCGGACGTGGGTCAAACGATTTCAAATATAAGTCAACGCACAATTTGATTGCTTGTCGTTAGTATGACAATAAGAGTGTGCAACTGCTATCTAACTATGCAGGTAAAAACCCCATGAGTGAGTGCAAGAGATGGTGCCGAAAAGACAAAACTTTTAAATATATACCACATCCAAGCATAGTCGATTGTTACAACAAGCATATGGGAAGAATTGATCTTGCTACTAGAATTATACAAAAGCAACCACCGCACAAATAAATGGTACATGCGCATAGTATACTGTCCATAAATTCTTGTGTAGTCAAGAGTTGGTTGTTGCATCGAAGAGATCTCAAAAATACAAACGCTGACAAAGTAAAGCATATGCCGCTAGTAAATTTTCAATTGGATATTGCTAACGAGCTTTTGAACGCATTTTAAACAATTTTACCAAGGAAAAGAGGTTGCCCATCATCACTCCTTGCAACCACTGACTCAGCTCCATCATCACCATCTTTACCATCGGCTCCTTCATCACCAACACTTTCGACTTCCTCTAAAAGAGCATATATTGCAGAGCTTGCAACATCAGTACGATTTGAAAATCTTGGTCATTGGGTAGAATGGGGAGCAAAAGGCCATTGCATGCTGTGTCATTTTCTGCAATCCACAGAAAAATTGCTTTGTATCATTTCATCATTGAAATTGCTTTCAAAAATAATTTTCATACTTTTTTTAATTTACCGCTATCGACCATTGTTGCCTATAGACAACATCCTGTAACTAACAAACTCGGATATCAAGAACTTTGAATTTTTGTTCAGTTTATATTTGAACAAAGACTAACATATATTTGTCTTAAAAAAATGTTTAGAACCACCCAATTTTATAATGGCATGAAAGGTTTAAGGAAGGCAATCGTCTCACAACGTAATATTTCCACAAATCTGGTACATATATTTTTTAATATATATATTTTTTTTCAATGCATTATTATTTATTAAATTCATTAATATTTCTATGCTATATAAAAAAAAAAAACTTGAAAACGGTTATAGCTTAATTAACTTAATAATTTTATTCTTACTTATTAGCCATATGCTAAACCTAACACTTAAACTGTGTCTTTCGACGAAGCCTTTTATTTAACTTAATTTAATAATTTTGGGAGTAAAGAGTAAAAAATTACTCTTTAATTTTAAAATTAGTGATTAAACAATTTTTATATAAATAAAACATGCAAACTTTCTAAAATATATCTTAACTTACATAATTGAATATTACTCTTTTTTATGTGTTTGTATGTTTTTTTTTTTTTTTTTTTTTTTTTTTTTTTTTTAACATCGTTCATTGCAGTATCGTTTTTGGATCTGATCTGTACGAGTTCAAGTCGTTTACGTGCTTTTTGGGATGATAAGCTCATAAGATCGCTTATATTGATATTGAGTAGGATCGACGAATTTAACACACCTTGTTTCAGATCGTTTTTATTGTCAAATGATTCAGCACATCACCATTTTTCACGAAGAACTGCCTATATGTAAATATATTGAAAAGAATATGCAGCATTGGTTTATTAATGCACAGCCAGTTCTTTTAAAAGAGTTCCGCTAACCATACGGTATCGGAGGCTTTCTCCATGTCAATCAGGCTGGCATCCGTGCACTAATTCTTGCCTTTGCTACATTAAATATCAGGAACAAGTTTAGACGCAGCGTGAATGACATCTTGAAACCGATTGATTATCCGGAACTACATTTTTTTTCTCAACATACTAAGTCAGGTCTTTATTAATCACTTTTTCAAAAATCTTACTGATATTTGGAAGAACACTGATAGAGCATTCTGGTCCCAGGTTCATTACAGCAGTAATCGGTCCTGTGTAAGTTGATGTGGAAGAGGGGTACAGACCGTGGATTGGTGTTGATAGATATTATATTTGGAGCAGGGTAGCACAGTCAATACAACCAGTGAGTAGTTAATGAACAAACAGTACATCAGTAACTTCTCGACGTTTTTTAAGAGCTGAAGATTTATTAGTTTTAAAAAATCATTGTATGGTAGCAAGTTATAGAGGTGGCCGTGGCTCAAGTGTTAGTGGATTGGGTTCCAATTTGGAATGTTCGAGTTTCCAATCCTAACCCACCCGAAAGACATCCTTGACTAGAAATCAACAATAAGCCAACTTCCATTAAGAATTTGGTCTCGCCATTAAATATTAGATGCCACCCATAGAGCGAAATAACCACTGAGCCCGAATATCTTTCTTTCTCTCTCCATCCCATTTTCCAAAAAAACAACACATGCTGGGACATTATAAGTGTTTTCATACCCACTTGAGTGTTAGGGGGATATTCTAGTCTACAAATTTGAATAAATTGAACAATTTTTTTTTTTTTTTCATATTTTAAAAGTTTAGGTATTCAAGAATATGTTATACCCTTAAAGGATTTGAGTTACGGATATTTTTTACGCGGCGTCTGTTCCGGTCTGAACGGAACAAACTTGTTTCAAATTTCAAACGCGTTTTTCTCAAAACTATTTTTTCGAGTTGGCGTGCACTATATCTCAAGTTCTAATGAACCAATTTATTTAAAATTTGGTGTGAATGTTCTCTGAACATTTCTATCTATCGCCTCAAGCACGTTCAGATCAGATTTTTTTTATTTTACTATTTTTTAAAAATTCAGAATTATTAAAAAAACATGCCCAAAAAAAAAACTTTCGAAACGGCCGCAGAAATTTATTTTTTTTTTTTTACTTTTCCAAAGTTCGGGTTATAGCGGCATCTACATATACTAACTAAGAATCTGCTCAGCTTTTTTGTTTCAGATGACCAGAATGGTTGAATTCATGCACGCCAGGACACCCTTTTTTTTTTTGGACCCCCACTTTGCCAGCTCATAACTTTGTGAATTTTGAGTTTTTTTTTTTTCGATTAATTTTTTATGTTATCTTAAAATATCAATAAAAAAATGATAAAAAAATGGATACTTAAAATATTTTTTGTTTCCTTTGTACAGAACTTTAAAAACCGCCCGAAATACATACCTCTAACCAGAATACCCCCTTAAGTGTTTAAAATAAATAAATAAATAAATTAAATTAATCAAATCGAATCAATTTGCATTCACCTAGAGTGGCTTTCGTGGTAAGAGGATCAAATTTGGCTAGCACATACTGGTATGGACCTGAGGAATGTAGGACAAAGGGATTAAGTGACATAAGGTTACAGAAATTCTGACCCATCGCTTAAGGAATTCCAGTGAAGAATTAGCTTTGTTAATAATATTATGAATATGCGCCCGGAAATTAACTTCTAACACTTAGATCGCATAGTGAGGACACATTTGGTACTAATTCATTACCAAGTTTGCTCGATATTTGCTAAAACTAAGCTCCATCAGCTCTTATCAGGTTAAACAGCTATTCAGATCATCTTGTAGTGCTTGAGAGTCAGAGAGTATTAAAATGTGCTTATATGTTAGATTTTCATATCATCTGCGTAGATGGAAATGCGAAATCCTTTGATATTAAAATTTACGTTATTGATTACCGATATAAATATCAGAGAGCCGAAGAAACTTCTTTGAGGTACACCAGATGTAGCTAAGGGATCAGAAACATTATATTGACGTTTTGTAAAATAAGATTTGATCGACAAGAGGAAGCTAGGTTAGAAGTCGAGAGTGTTAAATTTGAAAAAGATTGTTTTGTGAGAAATTTTGTTGAAGACTAAATAAAATTGATAGCAATTACATAATTTCTTTAGGTCTTCCAATGCAAAGGGAGTAGTAGAAACGAATTCCGTTAAAATTAGTCATTTTTGATCTATCTTTTAGAAAACCGTGCTGATAAGAAGAGAAGATAAGTTTGCAGTTGGAGAACATTAGGTCGTAAACAATGCTCTCAAGTAGTTTTATTTATTTTTTTTTTTTTTTTGGGACCTTTTTTATGCAGGGAAAATATGTAGATCTCTTCTAAAATGAAGAAAAAATATTTTTTGACATAGCTGAAAGAGGATGGAGAGAAATTTGACCAAGATGTTTGCACATTTTTTCAAAACAAAAGTCAGGCAGGCCATCAGAGCCCGAAGAGTACTGGTTTTTAAACATTGTCTCCACTACATGTTGGATATTAAAATTAACTGATGTAAGTGAAGTTATGGCACAGTTACTTATGAATAATGGACATTGTTCAAAGTATTATTAAATAAGTGGTGTAAATGTCTACCGCTTTTAGTAGGGAATGTCGAAGCACTTACTTTTACTTACTTTTCTCACTGAGTTCTCTAATTGGCAGTTCCTCATATAAAATAAATGGTGACCAGATAGCAATAATTTTTCCAAATGTTATGTTTCAGCAGCTGTCGATGTTAATAATGACAACCAGCTGTGACAATATTCAGTAAGGTTTGTAGTTTTACGCTTGCCGAACGCGCGCAAATTATTAAAAAATATCGAAATTCCGGCTCAGTTGTAAATACGCAACGTGAATTTCGTTGTCAAGTCGGTCGTCATTATGGCTGCAGTATGCAGACAATTCGTCGCACCGTGGAAAAGTTTGAGCGTGAGTACGCGCTTTTGGATCTTAAGCCACCAACTAGGTAGAGATTGGTACGAAATGAAGAAAACATAGTATCGAAGAATCATGGAACACATAGATTCACAATATCGAAGATCCATAAAGGTCGATTTTGCGCCTATTAGCAGAATTGAGCATCGCCAGAGAGGCAACCCGGCCTATTTTACGGTTGTATTTGGACCTCCGTCCATATAAGATTGTGGTGATGCAATAATTGAAGCCCGACGACCATAGACAACAATTTGGCCGGAGATCCGGGTTGTCGCCAAAAAAACAATTTTCTCAGACGAGGCCCATTTCTGTCTCAGCGGCTATGTCAACAAGCAAAATTTCCGTTATGGGAACGAACACAATCCACAATTGTTTGGTCACTTACGTTACCATTTGACCTTCCTTTTCCTTTCTACCATTAAATCTTCCCATAAGCCCTCTTTTATCATGTGCAAGCTACATGCACCATTTGAACACGAGCAATCATTTTTACGCAGTTAGCAAAACACTCAACAACTTTTTCATGTTTGTCTCACCTAGCGTTAAGATAGTTTGTTATAATACTGTTTAAATAAATAAACACATTTTTTATTTGCTCCTCCGCTCGAGCAACAACTTAATGGGCGCAATCGGTTAACGCGAGAAAAATTCGTTTCAAAAACCAATACTCGAAAGTGTTCTAAAAATAACAAGAAAAATGATCAAACTCATCTAACCAATACTCGCGAGTGTCATATAGTGACAAGTAGACAAAAAAAAAAAAAAAAAAAAAAAAAGAGCAAGTGCAGTGCTCCTAAAAATAAAACACCAACAAGTAGCGCACAAACAGGAAAGAGGAAATTCGAGGAACCAAAGGGAACGTCTCAGAAGAAACCTTTTGGACACTCGAAGAACAATGGCAATAGATCCTGTTAATACTTCAGTAAGTCTAGTTTTAGATTCTATAAAATATCATACGATGGTAGTAGAGACAACTTATGTAATTTTATAGATTTGGTGGATAAAATCTATCCAACACTGCGAAATATGACCAGGTTAGCCAAAAATAATTTTTTGATGTGTTAAAATATAGATTAGTTGGAAAAGCCCAAGAGGCTATAGAAATTAATTAAAATTAAACAGAATTTCTAGGTCACATTGTAACAACAACAGGTATTAAACCTAACCCAAACAAAGTATCGGCTATTAATAATTACAAATTACCAAAGACAGCAATACAATAAAGGCATGTCTATGGGTCACAAGATACTATAGAATGTTCATCAACGACTATTCTAAGGTAGCAAAACCTATGACTATGTTTCTTAAAAAAAAGCCAAAATTAATCTAAAAAATTCCGAATACAATGAAAGTTTCGAAACTTTGAAAAAATTAATCTCTTCAGAACCAATCCTTAAATATCCTTATTTTCAAAAAAAAAAAAAAATAATCTTACAACAGATGCTTCTAAATACACATTAGGTGCGGTCTTATCGCAAGATAACCATCCGATATGCTATGCTAGTCGTACCCTTAACGACCACAAAACTCGTTACTCTACTATTGAGAAAGAATTATTGGCTATTGTGTGGGCGACAAAGTATTTTAGACCTGACCATCGACCTTTAATTTGGTTAAGCTCGCTAAAAGAACCCAATGCCAAACTCCAAAGATGGAAAATTAAGCTCGAGGAGTACAACTTTGACATAGAATATGTTAAAGAAAAAGATAACCAGGTTTATCAAGAATGGAAATTCACTACAGCGAAAATGTAAATGAAAATACCATGGGTAAAAACAATACAGAAATAGATGCACAATCTATGATAGCTATTGTTCACAGCGCAAAGGAAGACAGAAGTTATATTTCTGTTAACTTATAAAAAAAACACAAATCATTTTAAATTCCACAAACGCTACAAACAACCACAAAGTATATAGAATTTGGTAAAAAAAATCGAATTGAAAGAGTTTATTTTAGACTTGATGAAAAAATATTTCCCAGAAAAAGGTATAGTGGCTTTTTACTCTACATACGACCACATGTTTTCACAATTTCGAGATGTTTGCATTAAATACTTTAGTAGAAATAGACTTTTAAGAGTAATTAAGTGTAGTAAAATGTTAGGTGACATCACAGATGTTAGCGGAACTTATTATTAAAACTCATAAATTATTAAACCATAGGGGCATTAAGAAAACCTATTTAGAGCTCAAAGATATTTATTATGCTCCAAAATTAAAAAAAAAAAAATTCAAGAGTTAATTAATAATTGCGAAATTTGTAATAAAGCAAAATACGATAGACAACCAAATAAGATTGCTTTTAAAGTTACCGATACTCCCGATAACCCAAATCAAATATTACACGTTGTTATATGGTATGCTAACATTAACCTTATGTATGTAACTGTAATCGATAGATTACAGTAAAAGAAGTTAAACATAGAACGTGGGTAAGCTTACTTAATAAACTTAAGAATAGGTTCTCATCGTTCGGCACTCCCAACAAAATATGTAGTTACAGACGGCGAGTCAGGTTTCTCATCAATTCTAATCAAAGAATTTCTGAAAGAAAACAATGTCGAACTTCACATTACTACCCCTTATTTGAAGACAGGTAAATCAGATATCGAGAGATTCCAATCCATTTTGAATGAACATATTCGCATCATCACAGCTGATGAAGTAATAAAGATACTTTACGCAATAAAGTTTTAAAAGCAGAAACAATATATAATAAAACAATTCACTCAACCACAAAGAAAAGACCAATCGACTTTCTTAATGGAACTGTAAATAGTGAGGATAATGCTAAAATTGTTGAATTAATACAAATAAGCAGAAATATATAGATAAACTTAATATAAGTAGAAAGGATATAGACCTTATAAAAAATAGAAATAACAATAAAATTATAAGAAATCAGATAATGAAGTAATTGATAAAGACCATGTAAAAGATGAAAATGGATGTAAGTTTTATAAGAGCCAAGTTAAAAGAATTAACAAATACGAAGGCAATAAATTTCAGATTTTGATGCTGACATTGACCATTACTACTACATGGACGCAATGAATTGACGTTCGAGACCTAAACAATGGACAAGGATATGTAACAGTAAAAGGCGAACAACTATAAATTATTACCAGATATAATAAAATTGTTCACAGCATTAACACAACCGGATAGTCAAGTAGTTTAAAATATATCAAACATAACATAAATAGAATTAATTATAAGAACAAATATCTTACAGTAGTACATAGCTTTAATTTATTGACCAAAGAGATAGAAAGCCTTTAAGGACATCACAATAACAAAGTCCAAAGAGGAATAATAAATATAGTTGGAAAATTACTCAAATATCTTACAGGAACTATGGAATATGACGACAAACAACAGATAAAAAGTTTAGAAACTAATAATAACAACTAATTGAAGGACTAAATTACCAACTACAAGTTAGTAATCACTTTAACGAAGTTATAAATAACATTACAAACAACATCAATAGACAAAAGCTAGAAATAAAAAAACAGTTAGCTACACTAAGAAATGTAATATTTCAAATTCAATATGATATACAATTATTGGAAAATTGGCTTCTAAACAGATTAGGCGTTTTAAGCAAAGATATTCTGTCACCAAATGAAATGTCTACTTTTAATATAACAATAAGAAAGATGAAAGATATCAAAAGCAGTGCTATTTTACACGACGATAAAGCAATTTTTCTTTTACTTATCCCAATTTATTCAAACGTACAATCTTTTAAATTACTTTTAGAACCAATGCCTAACAAAAACAATTTAGAATTAATAACCTCATGTAACGAATTTAAAAGAGGTGATAATGTTAACTATAGATATATGAATCAAAACTTAAACATTTAAAAGTAATAAGAAAAAAAAAATTATATCATTATGTATATAATAAAATTGTATATTCTCACGGGAGAGAGCTCGATGTAGAGTAATCATTTTTGAGACACTCCCCGTTGTCAGACGCAAACTCTATTGTCAGTACACTTTGTTCATAACATTACATTTTTCATTTTTATCTCACCTAGCTTTAAGATCGTTTGTTATAATACTGTTTATATAAATAAAAATCTATTTTTTGCTCCTTCAAGCAGTAACTTAACTGATCAGGCATCAATGCATCCACAAAGATTAACTGTTTGGTGCGGTTTATGGCGTGGCAGCATCTTCAGACCTTATTTCTTTCGAAATGAGGAAGGAGACACCATTACCGTCAATGATTTCAGGTACAGAGCGATGTTAACCGATTTTCTGTAATCAGAACAACATCGATATATCCGATCTGTGGTTCCAACAAGACGGCGCTTGATGTCATACAAGCGACGCAACGCTCGAAGTTGTTAAGGAGAAATTTGGCAACTGGGTCATCTCACGGCGAGTGTTCAACAATTGGTCGCCGCGATCATGCGATTTAACAACACTCGATTATTTTCTCTCTGGCTACGTCAAGTCCCTAGAATATGCTAACAAGCCAACCACTTTGGACGAGTACGAGGCCAACATTTGACACGCTATTGCCAGTATAACCCCGCACATATTAGACCGAATCGATTTTATATCTCACAGTGTTGTTATTTTATTTACTTTTTTCACTATTTTCCGATTTTCCAAGTCGTTCGGATCAATGACATCATTCTCCTTGTTCTCCTTGCCGTCTCTTTAGGATCGATGATCGTCGTTTTGATCTTTCCTAGCCAAGGAGTCAACCCAGTTACCATTGGGGTGTTTAAAATCATTCGAGATTCTTGTGTGCTTTGCACAGTACAGACTGTAGTTTCGAGGATTCACGTATGCTGGTGATCCTTTTGAAGAAACTACCAGGACCTACATTTGGGCTTATATACATATATAGGGTGATTCACCGTGAGGTTTGATTTTCAATAGGCTTTTTTTTGACAGATCACACGTGACTCCTATTAAATTGCTTTGTCACTTATGTTTAATATCGTTTGACAAGTCATCGTGGAAAGATTCACACCACAACAGCGTCTCCAAATTGTTCAGCTGTATTACGAAATGTTTTTAGTTCGATTCGAGGAACTTACGGCGCGCATAATCGACCTACTGAAACCATTATTGCCAAAAGCATTCGCAAATTTGAGTCCCAGTTTACATAAGTGGATGATACTCGACCGGTTAGACCACATCCAGTACGTAGTGAAGAGACTATAGCAGCTATAGCTGAGAGTGTACGCGAAGACCGTGATGAATCGATTCATTGTCGTTCTCAGCAGCTTGGCTTGGCGTATTCGACAACTTGGCGTATTTAACGTGAGGATTTCGGCCTAAAAAATTACAAAATTCTACTTGTGCAAGAATTGAATCTAGGCGACTTGAATTTGCGTCACATTTTCAGTGAATGGGCTCTGGAAAAACTCAACGAATATACGGTTTTTATCGTAAAATTTTGTTCAGTGATAAAGCCCATTTCTGGCTCAATGGATACGTTAATAAACAAAATTGCCGTATTTGGGCTGATGACCAACCCAAAGAGTACTAAGAGCTACCATTACATCCATTAAAAAACAACAGTATAGTGTGGTTTATGGGCTGGTGGAATCATTGGTCTATATTTCCTCAAAAATGAGGTAAATCAGATTGTTATCGTCAATGGTAATCGTAATCGCGCCATGTTAACGGACTGTGTGCTTCCTGAAATTCAAGCACAATTCAAGCTCTGGTTTCAACAAGACGGCGCTGTGGATCATACAACGCGTGACACAATGTACTTGTTGAGAAATCATTTTGGTGAGCACTTAATTTCACGTTTTGCTACGGATATGTAAATCTCAGTTCTTCAGGAATAAGCCAGCTACGATTGACGATTTGCAGCCAACATTACTCGTGTTATCCGCTAGATAAAAGTCGCTATACTCGAACGAGTCGCCCAAAATTGGACCTTCCGAATGGATCACATAAAACGTAGTCGTGGCCAACAAAAGAGTAAATGCCATGAATTGTTCTTTTAACCGATAATAAAAATCTTAAGTTCACTTTAAAATTTATGTTTTTTATTTTACATTATAAATCAAACCACCCTATATATTTTATATATTATCCTAGTCCCATTCTAACCTAAAAAATTTAACACAGTTATACGAGGTGTACCGATATAAAGTGTGCGTCAATTTACAAATGTCTCTATAGGGAACATTTATTGTAAACGGGCTTTTTTTTTTTTTTTTTAATTGCTATGACACCTATCAAACATATTTAGTATACATCAAGTGAAGAGCAAACAACATCATGTTTCTTCATTGTGTTAAAAATGTCGAATTTTGTATAACAAACACGTTCCCCGTAGTGGTTTTTTAACGCGATTAAATAGAAAGAAATCACAGGAAGCCAAATCAAGTGAATTCGTCAAAAAATTTCGAATAAAGATGGCACTGTGTGACTGTGCGTTATCCTGGTGAGCATTGCCTTCTTTTTTGACTGAAAACGACGTGTTTTTTTTTTTTTTTTGGTCTCGGCTCATTTGGTGAACCCCATTCACTTGCCTGATGTCTAGATTGCGTGTCGTACTCATAAATATACGTTTCGTCTCCAGTAATGATTCTTTTGATGAGTGTGGGATCGGATGCAACCTCGCAAATCATCTCTTTTGCGACGTGAACACGGTCTCTTTTTTGCATGAAATTGAGGTCTTTTGGCACCAACTTTGCTGCAACACGACGGAAACCCAAATCTATAACTATGGACGGATCCATAGGCAATGGTCGAGTCCTCCGCTATCTCTCTGATGGTTAATTTGCGGTTATTGACCAACATTTCTTATACTTCATCAATGTTTTCATCGGTTTTCAATGTCAATGGTCTGCCATTGCGTTCATCATCTTGATTGACTCACGACCACTTTTGAACGGCTCGTGCCACTGGTAAGCGACCATTTTCCTTAGAGAATCGTTGCCGTTCCATTAAATCCGTTTTTTACGCAAAATTTAATACAAGTTAGTTGTTGCAAAAATAAATCCATTTCTAAAATTGTAAAAAGTCGCTAACACACACAGAGATAGATGTACTCTTGACTACGTAACTTTTGCAAATGTCAAGCTATGACGCTAAGATTTAGAGAGAATGTCAACAACAAATGTACCGACTTAAAAAATCGGAACAATGGGAGCGCTAAACGGTGACGCCACTGGGAACATTTTGATCAATGTGCTATGGTGATCATGCTCTATCAGAAGCAACGTGCAAAAGATGGTTTCAATGGTTGAGAGATAAAGATTTTGATGTGAGAAATAAGGAACGTGGAAGACCATCAAAAAGTTTAAAAACGCAGAATAGCAAACAATATTGGATGAAGATGACACTTTGAGTCAGAAACAAATGGCAGAAATGGTAAATGTTGCAAAACAAACAATTTCTGACTGTTTAAAAGCTTTGAAGAAGATCCAAAAGTCTTAAAAATGGGTGCCACATAAATTGAATGAAAGACAGATGGAAAACCGAAAAACCGCTTGTGAATTTTTGCTTCAAAGACACGATAAAAAATCAGTTTTGCATCGAATTGTTACTGGCGATGAAAAATAGATTTATTTTCAGAATCATAGACGGAAAAAATCATAGGTTAATCCGCAACAACCATCAACTTCGATTGCAAAATCAGATCGATTCGACAAGAAGACAATGCCGTGTGTCTGTTGGGACCAGAATGGTGTGGTGTAAACCGTTAATCGCTACCGACAACAAATGATCAATTTGAACAATGCATTGATCGAAAAACGACCAGAATGGGCCACCAGACAGGGCAAGGTAATTTTGCTCCATGGCAATGCATCTGCACACAAAGCAAAACTGGTTCAGGATACAAGCAAAGCACTTGGCTGGGAGCTGGTACTCCAGACTGCTACTCACCAGACTTGGCTCCTTCCGACTACCATTTGTTTTCATCGATGGGACACGCATTAGCTGAGCAGCACTTTGAATCTTACGCGGAAGTCGAAAATTGGGTAACTTTTTAGTTTACTTCAAAAGACAAACAATTTTATTGGCGTGGAATCCATAAATTGCCTGAAAGATGGGAAAAATGTATAGCTAGCGATGGCCAATACTTTGAATAATAATAATAATAACCGGTACACCTGGTAGTATTCCCTACTTTTACAGCGAAATTCTTAGTCCGTGGTCAACCACTACGGGCGGCCTACCTTCTGTTTCCTTTATTGTAGGGCAGGGTGAGGTAAAGGCAAGATTTATGGAGGAAGTGAATTTCTTTTTAAGTTCTTCGAGTTCCATCTGGAATATAAGATTGTGATTTCAACATTCAATTTTTTTTTCTACTTTTTCCTTATTAGGAAAAACGAATTGGAATAAATTAAAGCTAAAATAATTGCTTAAGATCGTATATTTAAGAGGCCAGTTAGCTATGCAATAATGCTACACGGATATCTGTTTATTGGAAAATATTCGGATGTATAAATGGGTACAAAACACAAGAGTCGGAAGTCTTTTAAAACAGAGCAATTAGGGTCGATTATGTGCATAATTTCGTTATTAATCTACATTGCATATTCAATGACATCGATGAATGACGTGATCTTTATGGTTTATTACCGTAATTATCTATATAACAAGAGCAAGTGTTTTAACTAACGGCTTCGTCTTTCCCTCTTTTACTCTCTCACTCAAACTCAAACAGAGACAGCAATTTCCACTTTGGAAGCTATGTGGCCAAAAATTATTATATCAAAAAAAACGCTGCGCAATCGCCACTTTGAAATTCATATTTTCAAGAAAATTTATGTATATCGTCACTGATATGTACTTGTTGTATAATATTGGGTCATATAAAAAGTCTCCGCGGTTTTTTTTCACTAGATGGTGTTGGTGTCCATTTATCTGGAAACACAAATTTTATTGTGTCAAACGAACACGTGTTCGAAAAGTGACATGTCAGGCTACATTTTTTGTGAAGACAGCTGTGTATTCGTTGAAAAAATCGATTGAAAAACTCTATTGATGGTAAAAAATTGGCCGACCGAAGAGCCACTGAAAATCACTTGGCCAAGTTTTTCGCTGATAAACCACAGAAGTTCTACACCGATGGAATTATGAATCTACCCGGAAAATGGCAAAAGGTCATAGATATTAATGGCCAAAAAGTAACCTCCTTGACCTCCAGAATGCGCTGCTACTGCAAAAAAGGTTATGGTGCCTTGAATTCCGTTCATATTTAGGCAGACATGCCAAATTTCAGTGCGATACTTTTTTTAGTTTTATTTTGACAGCTGATTGTTGTTGACGTGTTTTGTTTGGCATCATGTTGAGTATGAACAAAAACTATTTTCGTTCTCTCATAAAACATTATTTTTTGAGAGGCAAAACGGCGAAGGAAACAAAAGAAAAGTTGGATAAAAATTATTATTATATAGGACAATGTCAAAAAAATACATGAGTGTTGGCTGACCGGAAAGCGAAGTTGCGCGAGCTAGCAGATACCACAAAGATATTTTGGGCAATATTCTGCATATGAAAAAGTTATCCTGCCGCTGGGTGCCGCGCATACTCACTCCTGACCAAAAACACGAACGCGAGAGCACTTCGAAAGTGTTTGGACTTGATGCGGAATCTGGCGGACTTTAGGCGTCGATTAGTAACTGTTGAACACCAGAGAACAGAATGAGTACCCGGCAATGGACTGAAGCCGGCACGAGTGCTCCGAAGCGGCCGAGGGAGGCTCGATGGGTCGGAAACTCTATGGCGTCGATTTTCTGGGATTGTTATGGCATACTATCTCGAAAAAGAAAAAACCATCAACAGTAATACTCGCTGTTGATGGTTTTTCCTTTTTCAAAGTAGTCCACGAAGAGTATTAACAGCGAGTATTACTGTGCATTATTGGAGCGATTAAAAGCCGAAATCGCTGCAAAACGGCCTCACATGAAGCGAAAAAAAAATTTGTTTTTGCAAGATAATACACCGGCGCACAAGAGCATCGCAACCATGGCTAAAATCAATGACTAACGGCTCCAATTAATGTCCAATTGATTCCGGAAAATAGGAAACAAGAAGTTGGAAAATCGCTAGAAGAAGTGAATCAAACTAAAAGGGGACTGTATTGAATAAAATAAAAAAATTAAAAAAAATTTTTTTTTTTTCATTCCCAAGGAGGTTACTTTTCACCCCACCTAGTATGTACTTGATTGAAATTGATTCTGAATAAAGAAAATTTTTTTCAAATATGTCCCAAAAAACTGTGGAAACTTTTTATATGACCTGTTAAATACTTTTTTTTACCTCTAAAGTAGCCTAAAGTAGACAGTATAGGGATCGCAAGCGCATGCTCATAGTATTGTGAGATTCCTGTGAGATTGAATAAAAACAGTTCGTTCCCGATGCGAAATTTGGAATATTTTCTAACCAGCACATTTCTCTGTATTTATTTTCGAGTTCGTAACATTTCATTTTCACGTGTGACTTCCATTTGCGTCGAGTATCATTCCAAAGTATTTAGCCTCGTTTGAAAGAGGTTATAAAAGTAGGCAAACTGCTCATTTTTTGTAAGAAATGTTAACTTGAGCAGATTTGGTTTCAAAGAGCGCAATCTTGCGGCACACCACAACTATACCGAAAATATTTAGGCGGACCGAGAACACTTGGGGTGGCTGGGTAAAATTTGTTGAATTGCGAAAATTCGTTTCTGTGTCTAAAACAGAAAAGTCTATTCTCGAGATACGTTGTCAGTGTATAATATATAGTAGACTTAACATCTCGGTGCGAGGTCTGTATTTGAATGAAATTTTGACCATATGCCAATCGCGCCTCGGTACCCGTATTTATAGTTAACTTTACCTATTACATTTTAAAATTTATAAAAAGTAGTCATACGGGTAACATGATTGAGTAAGAACTTCGGGCTTGAAAAAAAAAAAAAAAAAACTGCAATTATATTTTAGTTACATCTGGCAGTCAACGTGTTAAAGCCAAGATCTTTTCTAATTTGAATTTCATTTTTTTAATGCATTTTTCCAATTTTGAACGCTTAGTTTTTGTATGTCGTTAGATACATCATCTATCCATCTCATCTTTGACCTGCTTCTTGTACTCTATCGTTGAATGTAATTTTTTTTTTCTTGAGTCATCCTTTCTTGACAAATGCCCAAGCTATCTTATACTTTGAGCTTTGGCGAACCGCATTTCATTTACTAGTATTAAGTTGAAATCTTCCTTCGTGTGCCGGATATACATTTATTCTATCTTTTAGTCTTGCATCGTAAATTCTTCTGATAATTATTCTTTCGAAGATTCTCAGTTTTCTTCATCGGTTGTTGTTAGAGACGAAACTTTGCAACCGTATAATACTATTGTATAATATATCATATTATTATCGTTTTGTATAGTGAGGTTTTCAGTTTTTTAGGCAGGAGTTTTGACTGTAGTAGTTTTTTACGCGGAAAATAACAGGCGTTACCTGAAAACAGTGATACATGCTATTGTCGTTCCTTAAGGTTATTTCAAGGTACATATATAAAGTTTTCGGAAGATTAAAACTCTTCAAAATAGCCTGCAGTGGTCTTGTAGTTAGTGAATAAATAATAATAAATAAAAAGCGATTCAAAACAGTTTTGCCTTACGCTAATAAATGTTATTTATTAAAATTTTTTTCTTTAAATGTGTTTCATGCAAAACGGACTAAGTGTTTGTATAGGTACATACGTAAATACATATTCATATCGTGCAATTGATGTATTGGAAAGTTCTTAAAAGTTCTTCTGATAAAAGCTTTATGTATGATACATACATAAGGAATAGCCCGCTATGCCCGTATGAATTAAGTTTATAAATATGCAGCAAACCGCCGATCGATAGTTCTCTGTATATTCAATACTTCTTTGATAGGTAAAATTTCAGGGTATTTTTTTTTTGTGGTATTATTTTTTTATTTTTTTTAGATTCACTTTTCAAAATTTTAATAGATAACAGTATTCTCAGTGCTTCTCACTTATTGTCGTATCGAATGCAGCATTTAATCACATAATTGCATAGCATTTTTTCTTTGGACTTGTTCATCGTATTCATAGCTAGTTCTACTAGTTTCAGATGACACTGGGTTATCATAAAATTATGTAGTATCATCTCAAAAATGTTGGATACAACTCGAAACGTATTCTGTCACATTTATAATACAGAGAAGTTTATTTAATGCTTTTCTAAGCAATATTTAACGGACTTCTGTGGTCGTACCCGGGAGCTTTATTTGGTATTAATTTATTTATTAAAAATGACCGAAAGACCAAACACAAGATGAATTAATGTCAGTTTTATTGCCTTATACGCTAAAAAAGATTTTTTAATTGTAAAATATAGAATTTTTGTTTTTTTTTTTTTGGCCAATTAGCTTATACTTGTAACGTTCGGGATATAAGCATGAAAATATAATTACCATGAATCATTAAATGCATTTAAAATAAATTGATATTGCAGTTGATTGTTGTATATATTTTTTTCAAAAAGGTCAATCACGCTTTACTTAACAAAGATCAAACACCTCACACTGGCCATTCAATCGGAGTGCTTGACATTTTTGGATTTGAAGATTTTGGTCCGCAAAATAGTTTCGAGCAACTTTGTATAAACTACGCAAATGAGCATCTTCAATATTATTTTAATTTGGTAAGTAAAATAATTATCTTATTGTTATATTATAAAAGAAATACTCCAATGACAATGTTGTTTTCAAATAATAGCATGTTTTTAAATATGAGCAAAATGAATATAAACGTGAAGATATCAAATGGAGTGACATTGAATTTATGGATAACTCAGGATGTTTGCATTTATTTGAGTCAAAGCCCACAGGTCTTCTTTGCATTTTGGACGATCTGTGCAAGTAAGATTTTTTTATTTTTATATTATCTTACGTAAGTTTTCTTACAATTTACCTAAATTTTTTTCTTATCATATGAAGTTTTCCTGGAGCGACCAATGAAACACTATTACAGAAATTTAACAGTGTTCACAGAGATAACAAGTTCTATGAAAAACCACAGCGCAAGGAGAACGCCTTTATAATTAAACATTATGCTGGGAAAGTAAAATATCAGGTAAAAAACATTTGAATGAAAAATTTTAGTCGCGCTAATAGCTTATTTTCAGGTTGCTGAAATGAGAGAAAAAAATTTGGATTTGATGCGGCAGGATATTGTAAGCGTACTTAAAAATTCTAGTATGGCTTTTGTGCGAGAACTTGTTGGAGCGGATCCAGTGGCTGTATTTCGATGGGCAATTATAAGAGCATTTTTTCGAAGCTATTTTGCATTTAGAAATGCTGGGAGCAAACATAGAAAAGAAAGAACTGATTATGCTTTAAGCAAGTATAGTGGAAAAAATCGATACCGTCAACAAAACGATATTATTTTGAGGTATTTATACGTTTCTTTATATTTCTTAATGAACGCTTGGTTTACAAAAATAAACTATAAGTATTTTAAAAACGTAATTTGCTAACTAATAATTAAAAAAAAACTATAATAGTATAAAATTAATTTTAACTTATGGAAATATAATTATTTTTTCATTAAAAAACTTATTGGGGAATCAAAATGTCGTAAACGATTTTTCGCGGATATTATTAAATTTGCAAGGGGACTGTAAAAGTTTACAAAAAACTTTTCGAAATCCGTTCGTCGGGACATTTTTTTTTTTTTTTTTTTTTTTTGTCAAGAGATTTATGTTTGAAAATCGAGCATATTTTTAAAATTTCATTGCTGCATGGGAAAAATCTAGTCCAATCCAATTTAAGATCAACATTTAAATCCAACATTAGTTCTAACATAATCTACAGCCCTAAAGTTGCGAATGTTTAAAACTGCTATTAAAACGAAACCCACAATTATGGTGATATTATTCACCCTGACTGACTCGAACTGCAACCAACTTCAGACTGCTATAATTTCCAAACGTTCGTGTCAGTGAGCATGACAGATAATTTTATTATTTACAAGCCTTTTAAACAATTTGCGTCTCAGTTGTGTTGAAAAATTTTTATCCGCGATGGAATTCAAACGTGATAGTGTGATTGCCTTATATTTGACTGGAAAACCACAAGTAGCTATCGTTAGAGCCTTCTAACGTGAATAAATCATTTGTGTCTCGAACAATAGCTCGTTACCGGAAAGTGAAGGCTCGAATTGAGCGAAATCCGCGTCGAAGTGGAAGAAAAATGGATCGTGATAAATGTAGCATTGGAACGAATGCTACACATACTGAAAAATGAGCTTCAGCTCAAGCCATAGAAGTTCCAAAAAGCACACGATCTTGTACCGCAACAGAAAAAAGTCAAAAGAGCGAAGGAGTTGCTACGCTTGCACGAAAGTGGTGAGTTGTCGAATTTGGTTTTTTCTGATGAGTCGCCATTTGTTATCGAGCAATATGTCAACAAACAAAATGACCGAGTTTACTTGCCAGAACGGTCCTTCGAAAATTTGCACCTTCGGACGGCCAACAGAAAGCAGGCAGCACCGATGGCGATGGTTTGGGCCGACATAACCGCCGATGGTCGCTCTCCGCTCGTATTTTTGGACCGTGGCGTCATAATTAATGCGATCGTATACCGTGAAACTGTCTTAGAGGCAGTATTGAAGCGTTAGGCAAACAATCATTTCAGTTGGAGACCGTGAACATTTCAACAAGACTCGGCACCTTCGGACGGCCAACAGAAAGCAGGCAGCACCGATGGCGATGGTTTGGGCCGACATAACCGCCGATGGTCGCTCTCCGCTCGTATTTTTGGACCGTGGCGTCATAATTAATGCGATCGTATACCGTGAAACTGTCTTAGAGGCAGTATTGAAGCGTTAGGCAAACAATCATTTCAGTTGGAGACCGTGAACATTTCAACAAGACTCGGCACCGTCTCACAAAGCGCGCGTCAACCAAGATTGTTTAAAAAACAATGTTCCACAATTCATTACTTCGACGCAATGGATTGCAAATTCTCCGGATGCAAATCCGTTGGATTTCTCTGTTTGGGGTATTTTGAAGGCGAAGGTTGCCACTAAAAAATACCAAAGCTTGGACCACCTCAAACAAGCACTTCGCCGAGAATGGGCCAAAATACCGATGAGTCACCTGCGTGCAGCGTGCGATGCTTTCTTCGGCCGTCTCAAGGTCATTATTCGCACCAAAGGTGGACATATTGAAAACTACAGATACAATTTGAAAACGGATGTATTTTCCAACATTTTTTGGTTTGGCACAATAAAATTTATCAAAAAATAAAAAAATTATAGCATTTTAAAAAGTTGCAGTTCGAGTCAGTCAGGGTGTATTGAAAAGGAAAGAAATATTACGAAGCATAAGAATCTTTTTCATGGAAAAATAACCAAAACTAGTGCAATATACTTTTTTTTTAAATATTTTTTAAACTGCATTAGATTTTTGTAGTAGTGGTTTAGCAGAATAGTAAAATTTTAGACCCTTTCTGTGGAAAAATCCAGAGTTGTTAGTACAAATTGTCACTGGTCCCATACAGAGATAGTGGTTATGTTGCAATCTTCTTGTATGGAATTGACAACTCTTCAACAGTCCATATACAGACTATTACGGAAAAATTGTCCGAATCTTTATTTATTCTCGATTTAATTTATACTGTCCTGTTTTGTCTTCTATATAAAATGTTATTCGAATTTACGATATCATTGAGCTCGTAATTCGAATATCTAAAAAAAAAATATATCTCTTACCAGGTTTTCATAATTTATTTAAATCAAGGATAAGGATAAGCATTTGCCAGTGAAAAGGCTACATTATTTTATTAAATGTCTTCAAACTAAAATTGATTGCCTATTTCATTTTCCCTGTTTAACCGATAAAATTCTCGCATGGTTGACACGTATTTAAGTTCCAAAATTCGAATTATTTTATGATTATTATATTTGAGTTCGCATCAATGTGACAATGTGGGCATGACTCATTATATTGTTTTATCAGAGAAGTCATGACGTATTTTTCTGTTTTTCAAAGACCTTTTATTTACATAAAGTATAAAATATATTGCCCGTTTTGTTCGATGACCTTTTGCCATATTTCAGAATGTTGCATAATTCCATAGTTCATAGAACGACCTGTCTTTATCGGTAAAAAACTAAAGAAGGTGGTGACTTGCAGCCTCATCTGGACTGAACGTTTATCCACACAAGGAGTTTTGAAGAGCACGGAACAAGTGGAAATCCGATGGCGAAAGGTCTGCTGAATATGGTGGATGTGTCAACACATCCTGTCTAAACTCCAATAACTTTTGGTGGGTGGTCAAACTTGTGTGCGGCCTCGCATTGTCGTGATGGAACTCAACTTCCTTACATTCGTTCAAACTGTCCAACTGCCGACAATAAACGTCAGAGTTGATTCTTTGGTTCCTTGGTACGAGCACGATACCTTTAAAATCCCACCACGCTGAAAACATAACCTTTCTCTGATGAAGATTTGCTTTCGATCTCGTTTGAGACTCTATTACGTTTAGTCCAAGACCGTTGGCGTACCACATTGTCGTAAACAATCCATTTCTCATGACCAGTTACTATTTGCTTCAAAAGAGGATCTTTTTCTTGACGTTAAATGAGCATATCGCAGATGTTTATATGCTTCGTCAAATGAATCTCCTTTAGTTCACGAGGAACCCAAATATCGAGCTTACTTACGTATCCCAGCTTCTTCAGGTGATCATGAACGCTGGAATGATGTATATTCAATGTTTCTGCAATCTCTCGTGTTGTGTAACGTGGGTTTGACTCGATCAATGTCTTTATTTCGTCGTCCTTGAGATTAAAATTACCCGCGCTGAATATTTGGAACTATCTTTGACACTGAAGTTTTTGTAGAGCATCGTCACTGTAAGCTTTATGCAAAATTTTGTCACAAGCTTCACTTGCATTCTTCCCTTTATGGAAGTAAAAGAGTAAATGGCGAAAACGCCCACCTTTATCTTCCATCTTTAGTTTGTTGTAAAATTAGCAAGCGATCAACCCCACTCAATTTTAATTTTTGTAGAATGATGCCTCAATTGTCAGCTGTCGAATGGTGAAGCAATAGTATAGATGCGCTTAATCTACTACTTTTAACAGTAGACCAACTTCATCTCTTCAAGAAATGCGTCATGACTTTTCCGACAACCCAATAACAAGATTATTGTAAGTGCTTCTTCCAACAAATATAATGAAAGCAATCCCTTGTAAATAAAAAATGTGAATACTCTTGTATTCTTTTACTTGAAAATTACATAAACACCATTTAACGCTGAAAGTTTTTCATCTGTCCTGTTCTGTAATTTTTGATATGAAACAGAAAACTAAAACTAGTGCTGATGAAGTAGATTTTCGTTTTGACATGTGATTGATTGCACAATTTAGTATAGAAACATAAGTTCACTTTTGACTTAATCCTACCAACTACGCGAGATTTTTTTTAATTTTAAGATTTCATTCTGACATGAGGAAGTAAAGTAATTATTTCTAATTCACTCAGAAAATTTAGACACAAAAACCATGCCCTGAAAAGTAACCTATATTGAAGCTGTATATTTTTCTTATTAATGGGGTAATGACATGAGGCGCTTTTGTGTGTATTTCTTATGGAAGACAAATTATTTTACGAAAACTTTGCGTAAACATTTTACTTTTTCAGGGAATTGCCTCGCACGGGATTCGAACCCGCGACCCTCCGCTTGAGGAGTCTATGCATATACTACTACACCAGGTTCAGAATTTTAAAAAAAATACTAAATAGTATATACAAAGGTTTAAAATTGTTTTTGGGTCACTGTGCGCCGGTTATTACTTGAGTCTTCGTATAGATATATGTATCAATATAAACATATTTATAACTATATACAGTAGTGTGCAAAACATTTGCAATTTTTTTTTTTTCAAATACAATAACATCCTTTATTAACTGCTCTAAAGAAAGAATTCTAATGAAATTTTCAATCAAAAGTATTACTTACTGTTTAATACTTAAAAGGAAACAAAGAAATTTAAAATATGTACTCTTGATACTTTGTAAAACATAAAAAAACGAGTTTATTCATTTTAAGGCTGTGCAAAACAGACGCAAGTTTTTTTTTGTTTATCAATATTTGGTCCAAAAACCATTGTTTCTAATATCTTCTGCACACCTTTTCGGCATGGAAGCAATAAGGGAGTTTGTTAACTCACTGGGAATTTTTTTCCACTCATCCTTTAAAGCTTCATAAAGAACCTTTTGCAAAGTAAACCATTGCCCCTTTGTCCGCTGTTTTATGTTTTCGATTGGGCTTAAGTCCGGGGACTGTGTAGGCCAATCCAAAACATTTACTCCCCGAGCCCCTAAAAATTCTTTAACGAACTTTGAGGTGTGCTTCGGGTCGTTGTCTTGTTGAAACCAATACTATCGGTAGATAAGATATTAAATTTGCTCTCATCGCTAAATAAAACGGCTCTCCACTGTGTCAGGGACCAAGTTGAATATTTATGCGCAAGTTGAAATCTAAATAGTAGGAAATTAGAAGCAGTTTTTTATCAAACAAGGAGACTACTTTTTTTGACGGTGTTTCAAGGATAACAGAGGCTTCTTAACAGCTCGGTATGCCCTTAAATTGCTTTCTATTGCACGTCTACGAACTGTGCTTGCATCGATTGACAAGTTGAGGTCCTTAACGATTGCAGTTGAAGACCGGAAATGGTCTTGCCGGATAATGTTGATAATTTTTTTATCAGTTTTTTAAAAGCCTCAACTACCAACTCATTTGTTTAAGTATCGTGCCAGCCATTTTTTCAACGCAAATTTAGTGAAAACTGAATAAAAAAAAAACCTGCCTATGAACATAATTTATTTGATAAAGAACACTATTTTACTAACCTGATTTGAATATCTTGGAAGTTAAAAAAGAAATGAGGGAAAAATAAAAAACTTGCATATTTTGCACAGCTGCATATTTGGCAAGCTAACATTTTTCCCTGGAATAACTAAACTAACTGTACTTTTTTCCGTTTTTATTGCTGAGACCTAAGAGTGTAATGTCAGTAACGGATTTATCTTTGTATAGTTAATCAAAAAAAAAGAGAAAAAAATAACTTGCAAATGTTTTGCACATTACTGTATGTATGTAGTCGTATTGTATATAATGTAATTCCAATTTTTCCAACTGATCCTATTTAAGTTTTGATTGGATGCTTTTCATTAACAGCAATGTATAGCTTTCACTTTTTCAATAACAATGTGATAGGTTTTTAGAGATTGAGTTACTACTTCTATATTGTGTGGGTTGTTTCTGTCTGAAGTTCTTACAAATGCGTTGTGAAAATACATATGTACTCATATGTGGAAAATCTCTGAAATATGTATGTTTAATTTCTTGCCAAATCTTGATAATTGATATAAAATTGATATAATAATGCAAGAGTTTCTCTTAAAGAAATTATTGAGAAGATCAATAAGTCTTGTACAGTTGATTACATATTCTTAAGTTTGGAAAACCAATACCCACAAATTCACTGTTACGACTATAGTCAAAGCTTGCTGGTTGCCAAAAATAACTATTACTTCGAAAAAAAAGAATAAGTAGAAAGCAGAGCTCTACGTCACCTCAACGAATTGAGAGAAAATTAATTTACCTGCTTACTTGAATAAATCAATTCACAGTAGAAGGGATTCCAACCGGCTTGGAGTGCCCAACTGGAGGCAGTTAGCTAAAAATCGGATTAACTGGAGAGGCTTGTTGGTTGAGGCCCAGGTTCACCTCGAACTGTAGCGCCACATAAGTACATAAGTAAGTAAACTTTCTTGAAAATCCTTCCTATAACCTCTTCAATCCCTTATGAATCCTTGATCACAGAGATATCATCATCGATAGCTTCTTCTTGATTTCTACCTATTGTTAACAGTATGTATTTGTTTATTGTCCGCGTTCGGATAATCTTAACACATGAAAGGTCGTTTTGATCTTTCCTCTAAAATATTTTGTTTATTTTCGGAAACGTATTCGGGTTACTACTGGTTTTTACAGTCCGAATTTTATTCTTCCAAAACAAACTGATAGGAACACGGTACTTTCATTTTAATAATATTTCAAGGTTTTTGATCGATAACTTAAATGTCGTGACCTCCGTACTATGTCTGTCAGTAAACTGCTTCGACAAGGCTTTTTTCCATTTTTCTGCCAATAGTAGAGTTGTGGAATATGTCTTTGTTTTCAGTGTGTTTTCGGCAAAGTAACATCCTTTGTTCGCTTTATGGTCTCATCCATTTATTTAGGTATTCGTCAATCTCTTTGCTTGTCAGATTCCTATTAGGCGGTAGATAGAGCGGGTTTGAGGAGAGTGATCTCGTCAACGTATTCAATTGTTAGAACACATTTGATCAAAATCCATCAATTCCGCAAGTTTTTTTTTGAAATGGTTAGTTCATTACTGAGACTGTAGTAATCAGTATCTTCCATGAATGTGCGTAGACAGCTTATAGTATATTGGTTCATCTCACAAGCACAATTCGAACAACGCAAAACTTACTATCCGTCGATTTAGTCAATACATAACACCCATGTGTTATGTTGCCTTTGATGTCGAAGTGTTCAGGAATCCAAACTAGCATGTCAAGAATTTTTTCTATAAGCTCGGTTTTATGGTTTATACTTTTTACAGCAGTAACAGTTGATAGAGAATCAGTAAATATAGCTGTTTTCCTATTTATAGCGGCCTGTGTGGCTTTTAGAACTGCAGTTGCCTCAGCGGCGAAACTTGACGATAAATTTGATAACAGACCCTTGGTGACGACATTGCCATATTTATCAACAACAACAAAAAACACTTCACCAGCAGATTTCTGATCTTTAAGATTATCTGCTATTTTACTGTAATAAGCAACATATACTTCTGCATTTGTCGATTTTTTTTTTGTACTGTGAGAGATATATATTTATGTTTTCATTTGGTAGGTACAACGGAGGGAAATGTGGCCCATTACTTGGTTTTATGGCTATAGAAACATCAAGGCTTTTTAAGGTGGGAAGAACATTGAACAATGTTGAAGGATATTTCATTGTAATAAGTAGATTTTTGACAAATTGGTAAATTGGAGTTCTTTTTGATGAGTTAATTTTGGTAATAAGGTAGTTTTTTTTTTTTTGCAAACATGTAGGATTTTTCTTTTTTTGTATCTCAGCTCCAGCCTGTTTTCCCCATTTAAATAAGTATTTAAGAATGTTTGGGAAGTCTTTTTCTACAATTAATAACTCTGCATTTGTTAATCAGGATTAAATCGTCAGCATACATGATGTAGTCGCCTGTATTTATCGATCAGATAGTTGATATCACTAAAAGCGATAATAAAAAGAATAACTGAGAGTGGAGATCCTTGGGGAATGCCATTATTAAAAGGTCGAATTGTAGAAAAAGTCCAATTATTTTTACTCTAAATTTTCTATTAGAAAGGAAGTTTTTAATGTAATTAAAAACTGTTGGTCTTACTTTCCATTCAGAGAGTTTTTCCATTGTAACATGGACTCCAACAAGATCGAATGCTTTCTCAAAATCAATAGCAAGAACTTAAGCATGATATTTTGTCGATAAAGCTCCTGAAATAATATATCAATGTAAAGGGTTGAATCCATAGTGCTTCTGCCCCGCTTAAAGGCAACCTGATTTATGATAGCTAAATAATTAGATTCTATGAACCAGGATAATCGGTTAGAAATAATTTTTTCAAGCGTTTTTTTCCAAGCAAGGAGCAGCGATATGGGGCGATAACTATATATATATATATAACTATATAATATATTATTGGGTTATTGTATTGGAATAACACTTGCAACTTTCTACGAATGATGGATAATACCTTGGTCAAAAATTTGGTTGAATAAGTTTAAAAGGCTTACCTAATGTTGGTAGACGATTTTTAAGCATACCATATGATATTCGGTCCATGGCGGGTATTTTCACCCGCAGTCACCGACTAGCTCTCGTGCTGAACGCATCGCTGCAATCGGTCACTATCTTCCGCGCAAAGGTGCTTGGCTTTTTCTTTTTTTCTTTGTGTTTCCCGTTATCAAAAGAAATAGTTTTTCTTTCTCTATATCACTAGTTCTTTCGCATGTGATAGTGTTTTTTCCACTAAACAATGGCCTCAGGGCCTAAAATGAAACCCGGAAATCGGTTTAGCCTACTCTCGGAAGTTTCAATATCCCAACCGCAAAAAAAAAAAAAAAATGCAATTTAAGAAAATAAAGGGGAAAATACCTTTCTCAGTCCGCAAAATGTAGGCTGATTTGCATGTAAACAACATCTTGGATACAGGTATAATCCCACAAAATTGGAAACAAGCATCAATTCTGCCCTTCCCCAAGCCAAAGAGAAACTTGAATAGTGTGGAAAGCTACCGCCTGATCTCGCTTATCCCCTGCACAGCAAAGGTTCTCGAAAAACTAGTTGCCCGGCGCATATTGTGGTTCATCGAATCAAAAAATCTTTTGAATCCAAACCAAGTAGCATTCAGACCAAACCAAAGGCTGTGTCGACGCTCTTATGCATCTGAATTTTTATATAGCCAACGCTCTTTCCGCCTGCAATCTTTCTTTAGACTTCGAGAAGACTTCGACAGAGTAAGTATTCTTCTAGTGCTTAATAAATATGAAAGATTGGGGAGTTGGCCAAACGTTTTTTATTATGTGAGATCCTTTTTGACCAACAGGAAAATCTGCGTAAAGGCTAACAATTGCTATTCTTGCACTTTTTCACTTTTCAATGGTATCTCTCAGGGTGTCAGGGTGGGGATTTTTAAGATTTTTAAGCCAAAATTGCTAAACATAAGCTATTAAATCACTGTGTTTATGCGAATAATATATTTGAAGACACAATGAATTAAATAACACAAAAAAAATTTTTTCATACCTAGTTGACGATATTTTGTTATGGTCCGAATTTTATGGAGCAAGGCTTTCTTAGACAAATGCAAAACATTGCATATTTGTCGAAAGAAATCGTGCTGTAGCTTATCACTTAAAATTAAGAATAGTGTCATAAAAAATGTGAATACCTTAAGTATTCTAGGCCTAGTTTTAAATAGCAAATACGATTGGAAATCGCATTGTGTAGAACTTAAAAAGAGCCTAGCTACTAGAGCAAATATCAACTAAATTGCGAGCAAAAAATGTAACACTCACCTTAACACATTATGTAACATAACCAGATCACAAGTGATAAGTAAGATTGACTACGGTTTATTCTCATTAACGGCAACTCACCGAAATCAACAATCAACTCAATCGAACCTGGTACTGGTTGAACTGGGCTTCCCACTGTAGAAGAGCGAATTAAAGCCTCTCTTGCTAAACTTTTTTTTTAAGCACAGGAAAATACATAAACGCATTCCATCAGCCATAGCACAAGCTCTTCTTGTCGCCAAACACCTGGATCTTCCTCAGAAGATAACCAATAAAGATGTCTCTTTATCTCCACCCTGGAGCATCAACCCTGAGTCATTTATCTTAGACTTAATACAGTATGACAAATCACCGATTGCACATCCTTTGCGGCTTGTAAAGAAAACGGCTTATTAGTTACCAGAGGCCTATTTTCATCACATGCATCTGTCTTTACTGCAGAAGCTTTAGCCATCTACAAAACTGCAACGTTATGCCTAAAAGATCGTGGTAACCATGTCATCTTGTGATTAATGCAATAAGGAACCCCAACCAGGATACAGCGTTAATCTCTAACATAAGAAATTGCGTAAAAAAAAAAAAAAAAAAAAAAAAAAAAAAAAAAAAAAAAAAAAAAAAATCATGTCGGCATAAAAGGAAATGAACTTGCTGGCTAGCCTCTCTCATCGTTAGAAGCTGATTGGGGTAACTACCATTACGCCTCTCTAAATGTTTTTCCTGTCACTCAAGCTACGATGTACTAGGAACATCAGGCAGCTTAGCCAATAAAACGAACACTTCTCCACCACTTGACCACCTACTAAAAACTCGTAGTCATAGAAATATTTGCATTGTTTTCAATTTAGTTAAGAAACTTAATATAGAAATTGAGAATTATTTATATAAAACTCAGAGCCAAAAGCCTCAGCAGCTAGCGCTTTCTCAATGTTAGTTATGTAATTTTAATTATGTACTAATAAATAATAATAATAATAATTATACCTTTCGCGGAGTCAATAGCATAAGTTTGTTGTCTGTTTACTGAGGTTAATTTTTTGGCAATAAATTTTGCGTGAAAATTAGAGTCATTCGTGACCAAGTTTCGGCAAAAACTTCATTTATTTCAGTAGGGCAATCAAGGGATTGCGTTTCGGTTTTTATTATATTGAAATTTGGTGCTCTGTAGTGAGGCTTTTAACTTGTGACCAGATTGTTTTGGAGGTGGAACTAGGATTTACCATATGTTGGCTGTAAACTTTTTGAATGAAATCCTCTTTCTTCTTTGGCAATTTCGCGAAAAATGGCGTTGGATTTGCGGTAGAAAATAAGATTGGCATTACTAGGAGATTTCTTAAACTGTTTCCAGGAGTTTTGTTTTTGTTTTCGAAGAGATTATAGGTTCTTGTCTCAATTTGTGGTATCGACACATTGACTGCTGACCGAATGGCTTTTTTTTATGTATGTATGTATTTATTTATTTATTTTTTTTTTGTAATGTAAACTTTTTGAATGGTATCGACACATTGACTGCTGACCGAATGGCTTTTTTTTATGTATGTATGTATTTATTTATTTATTTTTTTTTTTGTAATGTAAACTTTTTGAATGGTATCGACACATTGACTGCTGACCGAATGGCTTTTTTTTATGTATGTATGTATTTATTTATTTATTTATTTATTTTTTTATTTTTTTTTATTTTTTATTTTTTTTATAATCCCGTTCGCGCACCAAGGGGATATGAATACCCTTTTACTGGCTTTTCTCCAGGGCGCGGGCGGGTGGTGTAGTAGTTTGAAACTCAGGTGTATTAGGTTTCGATATTTTTCCCAGAGGCGGTTGTCAAACTAGACGGAACGAGCCAGTGCATCCTTAACCAGTGGGTCTGTAATACGTGCCAGTTGTTAGTTCGTTACATTTTAGCCCAGCCAGCAACAACTCCAACATCAGTGTTATGCCTTCATGTCAGAGTTGACGCCGACGGGATTTTCATATAACTACATACAAATTCTATGAAAAGACTTTTTTAAAGAGTTGCCTTGCACGGGATTCGAACCCGTGATCCTCTGCTTGAGGAGTCTATGCATATACCACTACACCACGGCCACTCCCGTGTATGTTATTTATTTCACTTAAATTACTTATAAATATAATATAAAAACAAATCCATATAAAAATGCAGTCTTTTAAGAACAGCAAAGTAAAGTAGGAAAAAAATAAATAAATAAAAATTTTGATGGCACTCGATATTTTATACTAGTGAGTTCAAATAGTGTTGAATGCCATTTCAAAAAGAATAAAACAAAAAGTCGGGGTGGGGTGTTGAACAAAAAATAGAGAAATAAGAAAACAAATTTCAGAATTTAATTCATTTTACATGATATCAATTTGATATCGCTTCATAAAGGATCAAAAATTTATATAATCAATATACAATATCAAAGGTTTAAACAAAAGTTAGATTAACATATTAGAAGTAAGAGAGTCTCAACTAAAATAATCTTGAGAGAACAGCCAATTTTTTACGTGCTTAAGAAAACATTTGGGCATGTGAACACATCTGATTTCTTCCGGGAGGACATTAAATAAACGATTACATACCTATAACTGAATAAGAATTTCTACATGCGATAGTTCGATAGTTTGGCACTTGTAACATATTAAGCGAGTTATTACGTAGGTTATAGTTAGAGATTATACGAAAGTTTCGGTTACCACACTTCATAAAGAATGCTTTTAGAACCTTAAAACAGTATAAGTGACGAGCAGGAATAATCCCTATTTGACAAAACTAGGATGGATGCCTACAAGGTTTACGACAAATCTTTCGGACAACATTCTTTTGCAAAACCAGCAAACTGCAATTTATACCGTATTGCAGCTTAGAATTAAAAAGTCCATAGTAAATTGTGGTTAGGAACTTAGTTGAACAAATATTACGGAGGTAATAAGAATGCCTAAGTGTGGAGATAAAGTACTTAAGTGCAGTAGCGTGGGATGAAAATTTCATATTAGAGTCAAGTAAGAGTCCTAGGTACATTAATTCGTCTACATTCTCTATCAAAAAACAATCATCACTACAATTTTTTGCAATTCGGTGCATGAAAATAAACATCCGGTTTTCGATTAATGGACGGAGATAAATTAAAGAACATTAATTTAGTCTTAGGACTTATTACAAGTTTGTGTTCAGCGAACCATAACAAACAACCAAACCAACGATAACCAAACAACGTCAGCAAAAGCTGTATGTAAGCCTTTTAGATCGAGGTGGTAGAGTGAGTTGATATAATTTAAAAATAGAATGGGACCCAGGACTGAACCTTGTGGTACCCCAAGCCTGATTATTGGCACATCACTTCTCGTCTCATTCAACTTTACTATCTGTGATCTATTATTCAAATGTGTGTTAAACCATTTAAGCATGAAGCCACGTACACCTGCATTTTTCAGTTCACTTAACAAAATTTTATGGTCAACCATGTAAAAGGGTTATATCAGTAAATAACGCCGCATATTATGAATAACGGTTGCATATTATCTGAGAGTAAAACTCTAGGAGTGCGTTTTCTGTGATTTGCCCTTTTGAAATCCAAATTGAGAAGGATGTAAGAACATCGTCTTGTCTAAGAAATTTACTAACCTAAGTTTTTCGAAAACTTTACTTATGGTTGGCAGAAGGGAAATCGGCCTATAATTTCCTATTTCAGTTGGAGAGCCATTTTTAAACAAAGGAATAACAAAAATTAGAAATACTATCGACACCACATGAATTTGAGTTATTCAAACAAAAACAAAACTTCTACAGTGCAAAGAGTTTACATCATTAATATGTAATTTAAGTCCGATACTTAAAAAATGTCTAATAAAAGCGTCAGCGATTTCATTGTTATTTGTTATTTCTTTATTACTAGTACGTAGGACAATAGTTTTTTGAATGGAAGAATGGTGTTTACAACTTTCCACTATTTCTTAAGATTACCTCTAGAGTCACGGCAAATTGGAATTTGCTTTTTCAGATCAGCACATATTTTTTTATATTTCATTTTGAGAAATGCGTTGCAAGGGTATTTTTTGCACTTTACTCTAAGTTTATTTTTAGTTGTTACTTTAAATAATAAATAATTAGATAACCAAGGCTTAAGTTTATAAATAGATTTTCTTGTGGTCAGAGAACAACTGACAATATGGATTTTGAGAGTGGTTAAGAAATTAGAATATGCATTCGATACGTCACTACAGTTATAAACATTGTACCAGGACTCAAAACACAACTTATACGTAGTTTAGTATAATATATTGTTGGCTTGCCTAGGAAACATTTCTGAGTTTGACTGTTTTCTTTACATTTTACGTTAAGTAGAACGCCGGTCATGCAATGGTGGGTAATCAAAAAATCAAAAGCACAATAATCACATTCTAAAGAAGAAACATTTCGAAAACGTCCATAATTATGGTCTAAACAAGTACCTGATGCAGGCCTAGAAAGATAATTTGATACCATAGAACTATCATCTAGACAATCAACATTAAAATCACCTACAACCATTAAGTTTTTGGATTTCTCCCTATCTAACACAATAGAAAAATCATTAATAAACATCTGCAATCTATAAACACATACAAAAACAAATATTTCGTTATTTAATTCTATGGACACTTTTAAAACGTCTGCAGTAGGACAATCAATTTGGGAGACATCAATGATTTTAAAAGTGTTTTTTATAAAGCAGCCAATGCCACCTGCTGCGTAATTTTCGTTTGTTTTAGCATAGAAACTAAAACCAGGCCATAAGTAATAATTTTCTTTAACCCCATAGATCCATATCTCAGACACGAACATAATATCCGGGACAAGCAGTTAATATGTGCGACAAGCGCAGAAAAGTTTTCTCTCAGACTTCTAATATTTTGATGAACAATAAATAATTTTTTATTGCAATAAGAACTATTAGATAGAACAGCATCACAGTGAGGTTTGCTTTGGATAAGCATAGAAGAGTTATCATTTCAATCATTTTTAGAATTTATAATACTAAAGTATACAAAAAGAAAGGAAAACAAACTCAAATGAGTGAGATATCACTAGATGATCTGAATGAGATAACTCTTCCATCCTCCTCTTTTCTTAATAAAATTTGATTTTTACTAAACTATACGTATTGTGCTCCTTTTTTCTTTGCTATCTCTTTTGTCTTCATTAAGAGAGTTTGCGTGAAACGAGTAAGGGAGTCGTTGACAAATATGCTGCTTCCTTTGTTGTTCTTGCTGATGCTTCTGCTTACTTCACCACTGGAGAGGTCAACCACTTGAGAGATGAGTTTGTTTTTGTTCATCCTCTTTGCGCACATTATGCGTTGCTTCGTTGTTAAGTTGGAGAACTTAACACAGATGATTGGCTTATGCTGAGAGTTTGAGCGCATTTTTTTTTATATAGCATCTCGTAATTTCACTGTCAGCAACATCTATAGATAGGGCATCACTGAAAATTTGTTTTGCCTTTTCAATTGCATTGGTGTCATTGACATTTGTGACACCAACAATGTCTATAGAGATCATTAGCGATTCTTGTTGTTGCCAACACTTGCACTTTTGATTTAAGTTCAACGTTATCTTTTCTCAGTTCGGCCAATTCTTCGAGAAAGCGGGTGTTACAGTCTTCCAATTGTGTCTAATTGACATCACTGTTAGATGACTCACTATTTGGCGGCTGAGTGTTGGATTCTCTAGTTGGAAGAGAACTAGTGTTAGATGGAGCGTTGTTGTTGGTGCGCTTCTTGAATGTTGCTGGTGTTTGATCATGCAGAGAGCGTCTTCGTAAAACTGCACACTTATCGCACTGATAGGCATTACCACTTGATTTGTAAAATCCAGCATCATCTTTAGTGATATTCACACAACTTAAATGAAAAATGTGCTTGCAGTCTTCACAATTTATTTTTGCAGAGCAATTGCGATCTATTTTTTGTTTACACACTGGACAATTCATTTTAGCTTATGAGCTTATTTTTTGCGAAGTGTTCCCCACAAACACTACTTTATCTCTTTCAAGATTTTTAAGATACTGACAGCTTCCTTGTTTAAGTTAGAAGAGGGATTCCTTAGGGCTAGTTGTTTTATGGTTTCAGATTAAAAGAGCTAATTACTTTGTCTAGGATAAATTTAGGTTGTATTTTCATGTGTTTGATGTAGCCAATTGAGATATCTGTAATGTAGGAAGTGGTCAGTGCCGTAAAGGTTATCGGAGATGTTCCATGTTGAATTTGGCAAAAGTTATGGAGATATGAGCGTAAAATCTACGTGAGTAAAAGTTTTGTGGGTCGAAAAATGAATAGGCCGTCCATCGGTAAGAATAGCTAGCCCCAAATTGGCTATAAAACGCTGTAGTATTTTACCTCGTTGGTCGTGCGAAGTTGAACTCCACGAACGACTCCATGAGTTAAAGTCTACTGTAAGGAAGATTGCGATGTTGATGCCAGCTATCATTGTTTCGAGCTCTTCATAAGTAACTTTCTGTTTTGGTGTTATATATGCAGATATTGTAGTAAGTTTTGTTTTTAAATGTAATTTGATAGCTTTTACAATAATATTTGAATTAATTTTAATCACGTCATGGGGTAGAGCTGAATCTATGAGGAAGCCGACCCCCTGTTTCAAAGAAGTTTTAGAATTGAGATTATGGAAATATGGAGTATATTTTTTAGGTGAGAGTGGTGAGACGCCATGCGGAATGTAAGTTTCTTGGAGTGAGGTAACAGAAGGATTGAGCTTTAATCAATTTTTGCAGTTCGTGGCAATTATTATAAAAGCCGTTAAGATCCCATTGTAGTACTCTTATTGTTTTGTAATTGTGTGGTGTAATTCGAGTTAATGGCAAAAGTCTTGGAATTGATGAATTAAGTGATATTGAAAAGTCTTGTAGAGTTTTTAGTGCCTAATGTATCCATGATAATGAAGAATTTGCAAGTTGTTTAATTTTATATATTGGCATTTAGATCTGTGTCCGATGATTTAACAAAGTATTGAGATTGAGACAACTGAGTTTTAGTTATTGTAGAAATTGGTAATTTTGTTACTCTGCTGGGATATTGGTAAGTGGCTTTTTTTGTTGTTGTAGTTGTTGGATGCGTTGCAGTATTAAGATTTGAAGGACTGGTTGAAGGTGGCATATTTTAGGTGTAGAATTAGTTTCGGATGATAACGGAGAGGTGGGTGGGACGGGGGTATTAATTTTTTTATCATTAGGGATTTGTGGCATAGACTTCTTAGCTTTTTTAATATGGGTATTATTGTTAATGCTTTGTAAAGATAGATAAGATGAATTTGTTTGAGCTGGTGTAAATTTAGTACAGTTGTTTTGATTGGTTTTGTATGCAAATGTATTACGTCCTGAAGATTTTAATTGGGCAGTAGGGTTGCGTTGAAGATACACGCGTCTGGCTTCAGCCATTGAGCATTTATCTGTTGTTTTTATATTCTGAATTTCTTTATCTTTTAAATATTCCGGACACGATTTGGAAGATGACGAGTGAGGAAGAGAGCAGTTAATGCACTGGGTACGGTCGCAGTTTTTTTTTGGAGCATGAGATGTGCGATTGCATGAATCGCATTCTGCCTCATTGTTGCACCGTTTTGCTTTGTGGTCTAATTGCTGGCAAATACGACAACGCATGGGCTTTGGTACATATTCGTTTACTTTTGCCTTGCACCATCCAATTTCGACTTCCTTAGGTAACTGATACAGATCAAAAGTAAAAATTATTAGTCCTGTTAGTTTCTGCACTCCGTTATTATATTTTTTGAATTTAAATACGTTAGTTACTCCTTGGGGCTTCATTTCAGCAATGATTTCGGATTCTGGAACGTTTATTAAGCTTGGAGCGTAGACAGTGCCTTTAGTTGAATTTAAAGTGTCGTGAAGTGACCAAGGGAGCTCACTTTTCAAAAGATCTCGGCAGGTTTGTATTTTTTCATTGGTTGTAGGTTCGCGGGGGCATCCGATTCCTAGTACTTCTAGGCCTTTGGGCCATGCTTGGTGAAACTACTATTTTTTTTTACACACACACTTGTGTGATACCGATTTATAAAGAGACAAACCAAATTAAAATAAAAAAAAGGGAGTAACGGTGATAAAACCGGTTTTAAATGCACTTGTTAGCGAAAAATATAGGCAATCGATGGGTTCGGTATGAATTCTAGCCGATGACTATATAAAGAATAATTTTTATTTCGGTTATGAATATGAGTTTGTATTTACTTCTGGTGGTAGCGCGGCACAGTATTCGACTTCTATTTACGGGGGTCTGATCTCAAAACTTGGCTAACACCAAAAAGCAGAAAAATAATGACAAATTTTCTAAAGTTTAATCTTCTGCCTATGAAAAGGCTTCTCACTATGTATCCGTTCGGAGTCGACAATATGTTTTAAGGGTCCTCATTTGCCGAATGACAATGCGAACCACACAGTGAAATGTATAGATTAGTCTTTGCTCCACCACGGACTGTCCCGCCAATAAAATAAGCTAAGTTTTAAGCTATATTAGTTGCTTCGATAATTTTTAGATAAATGTGCAGTCTATATATGTTGTTAAATAACAAAAACGCTATGGCAAAAAAGCATAATGTTATGTCTCCCTCAAAACTAGAATTTAGCTAAATTCATCTAAACCTTCACTAAGAATTTATCTAAATCCACCTAAATATTCACTTCATCCCGAGGATTTACCATACGATTTGTTGTCTAGCAATCTTATGTACATCTGCGGTCATAAAAACCGCACCATATCAAAATGATTGAAAAATTGTAACGTGACGATCGTTATCGTCGACGAAAAAATATGGCCCAATAACGCCGCCGGCATGCAAACCGCACCAAACAGTTATTTTTTGTGGATGAAGTGGTGATTCATGAAGCACATGTGGGTTTTCACCCGATCAATAACTTTTGCTTATTAACGAACCCAATGAGCCAAAATTGAGCTTCGTCACTGAAGATTATTTTGCGATGAAAAATACGTAAAATACGCCATAATGTGGTCTGAGCGATGTCCAATTCTTGAGAACGCCGTGGAATTGACTGATTTGGATCGTTTGCTACGGACGTCGGCAGCGACATTTTCGACACTTCGACCAACCCGTTGTCTCACTGAAACGGCAATATCACAGAACGAATATGTAGACTGAAATTTTTGCACTAAACTTGTTATTGCCTGTCTACTAGGGCGAGAATTGGACTGGACTGAAAATTGGAGTTAACGCTCTTAAAGAATATCTGTAGAAAATATTTATAATTTGCAGACGTTGCTCGTTAGTGTACTTTACCAATATGAAAATGTTGAGTTTACTGAATAAATTGACAGTGACAGTTTGATGATTAGTGAAAGAGTGCGTTCACAAATTGAATTCAAAGTTGTCAAGTCCCTATTGGAATACCCTATACATAAAAGGATCTACAATAAACTCGAGGAAGACATAAGTAAATCTCAATTTGGTTTCAGAAATGGATTTGAAAGACGGGAATCACTACTTGCATTCAACATCGTAAGCCTAGAGGTGAACAAAACGGTTTTCTTCGATTTCATAATCATAATCCAACATAATAAAATGATTAACATCCTGAGAAACAAACAGATAGAGAAGAATAATATAAGAATAATTGAAAATCTTTACTGGAACTAAAGAACAAGAATGTGTATAGAAAGAGAAGTGTTAGAAATAAGAAATAAAAATCCGTAGAGGAGTGAGACAAGGTTGCATTTTATCACCACTTTTCTTTAAAACGTATTCCAAAAAAATTTTCAAAAACCATTTAGTACACCCAGAAAGAGGAATTAAAAATGGAGTTTTAATCAATAGCATCAGATAAACATCATTATAAACAATCTTAGCACCGAAAGTAACAAGTTTGAGTGAAAAATCAATGCAAGTTAACAAAATTCATAGTGTTTGACAAAAACAAGAACTTCGAAATTATAAACATAATGTAAACAACGTTGCAGTACAAATAGTAGACACAATTAAGTATCTGAGAACAATAATAAATAATATTGTGGGCCCTGCCAAAGAAATTCAATGCAGAATCGAACAAGCGAAATTAGTATTTTGTAAATCTATAAAAAAAAAAAAACGGAAATAAACCTAAACCTTAAAATAAGATTGGTCAAATGCTAGGCCTGGTCTGTTCTTTTATATAAAGCAGAAGAATGGAAACTTAACAACGCAACAATAAGGAGAATAGAAACCTTTGAAATGTGGTCGACAGAATAACAAACGATGAAGTCTTAAGACTGGGTGAACTAAACAAAAGCAGAAAAGTATGTGAAAGTTAAAATTTTAGCCGGTTTAAAAAAGAAGTGTTTTTCTTTTAAAAAAATAAATTTTAAAGTACTCTCATAATTATTTAAATAAAATTTTAACAAATGGATTATAACAATTATATTTAAAGCCCTTCCACTTTTTTAAAATGTGGAATTCTGATTAGAAAGTCGAGTGGCGAGCGCTTGCACATTTGCTCGACCCTCGTCTGCTTTCGGCTTTATATTCTTGGAAATGTATACAATCGGCCTCTGTCACTTTGTAAACATATTCTTAAATATTTTATCTATCGATTTTAAAAACATACGCTTCCAATAACCTAATTCTAATTCACCGCCTTTTGTGTTTTAAAATTTCTCAACTGACCTACCCTAACATAATCATCGTCATCATATTTCAATTATGTAGAAGTGCAAATTGATCCCTAACAAGTGATCTAAATGCTATTATGGTGTCTTTTTAACAAGTCTTTCCATGCTTTATGCATTGGCTTGAGTAAAAGATCCATCGCGTACCTAAGAGATTTTAAAAACAACTTTTTGTTTTATTGTGATGAATGCAATGACATCACTCCGTCCCACACATTACTTGCTATTAAGTGTCTCAGTGATTCGGTCAATAACTTTGCGGCAGAAAACAACCATGCCTTGAAATCAATGCAAAACCAATTTAACAAATATGATAACATTCTGAAATCAGTTCAAAATACTGATTTAATAAAACAAAATGACAAACATGACTTTAGTGAAGATTCAAAAAATTGTCTATCCTATAGTGTTAAATCAATAATAAAATCTTACATCCCCACAATAACAGACTCTTTAAGTTCTCTACGGTCTTTCCTTGATTTTCATCTTCAAAGTACATCTAGAAGCAGCGTTCCCTCTCCGCCAAATAATGATCAGTTGCTCATAAACATCATGTGCCAAATGAGCGATTTAAGCAACGAGATAACTGTTGTTATCTCTTATGCGCTGTTAATCGAAATTGCTGATCACATCCTTATGACTTCCAGTAAAATCGAAAATATACCGGTGCCGGTGCAATCCCAGCCCAAACCGACTGCATCATACAACACCTCGATTCTTACTGAGATGCTTGAATCTGCAATTATGGAACCACCAGTAACTCCAGGATCATCTTCTCCTCCACCACAACCCTCTTCGCTAAATGATGCTACTATACCAACTCCTGAACCTACAATCTCAAGAGTCGAAATCTTATGGACACTGTCGGAGTAGAACACCAGAATAAAAAAGTTGAACAATTTCAACAAAGCTGAATCAGTTGCCTTTTTAATAAGAGGTACACTCGATCGAAACAGGCTAACTAGTCTCTTTAAATCTAAATTTAAAAAAGATATCAGCATCTGCCGTAAGATCTCCACCAACACCTTCAAGGTAAGCATCCCGTCAAAATATGAAGGAATGTTTATCAACCCTGTTTTCGACGTCATCAATCTGGGTGGATCAACTATGGAAAGAATAAAACCGAATACAGGAAACAACAAAGATCGCAAAGATACTACCTTTTAGTCCAGTAACTCAAAATCCACTAAATCTAGAAAACAACAATATTAATTTTAAGTCTAACACTATACCGAAGCTTAACTCTTACAAAAAAAACTCAACTTTTAAAGTTGGGACTTTTCATATCTTCATTCATTCAATTCATACTGCCAATCGCGTATTTACAAAACGTTCTTCCACCGCGTCCAACACAATTCCTAAGCGTATATCTTTCAATCTTGATTCTCCTCCCAGTCATTTACAAAACCCAACATCTCATTTCACATAAACAAAAACGGCATACCCCAACTTTATCGCTCCCATATTTTAAATCTCTCCCCATGTTCTAAGCTAAACTCCCACCTTAATACCACACCACCTTCTTTTTTAGACCCCATACTTCCTCCAAAGTCAAAGTTAACCAAGCACCTTATCGATTCTGGAGAAGATGGCCGATATGTTCTCTCTGGTTTAAGAGACCGCAGATAAGCCTGACTGTCTGTATCGACAGTATAAAGAAACTAATGCAATGGTTTCCATTCAGCAAGAAGGCCTCCTCACTAATCATAATGATCTGCGGCTACTTTTTATAAGTTTTCATGAGCAAATAGATATGACTCCTGATGACGTGGCTAATGATCTCTCTTCTTTTGCGTCTCATGTTAGTTCCAAACGCATACTACACCTCCAGAAAACACGGTCTAGTTTCAAAAGTTACCATCGCTCCTAACTCACCACTCAATTCTTTGCCTAATCATCCCAAATATCTGTCCCTGTTTTATCAAAACGTAAAAGTATTACGAACTAAGATTTCTGCTATATATTTTAATTCGTAGATTCTGCCATCTTTCCCGTCACAGAAACCAATCATGAATTATTTTCCCAAGACTTCGATTTACACCGTGACGATGGTCTAGATAAAGAGTATTTATTTATTTATTTATTTATTTATTTATTTATTTATTTATTTATTATTATTTATTTTGAGGTTACCAGCTAGTTGTTGATGCAATCGACTGCATTTTTAATGCTGCTGTTTTAATTTTCACAGGGCTAACTATACCAAACTGAACAATCTCCTCAGTATGGTCAATTTTAACTTTCTTTACGATAACCCTAACCTTATGTTTAACGATGCTCTTGCATCCTTTTATATAGAAATTTTAAAATGTGTCTCCCAATCTGTACCTTTTTTACCCAAAAGGAATCCCTCATCGTCACCACCCTGGTATAATAAAGAGCTGCGATCTCCTCGTAACAAGAGAAATAAGCTCTGGTATATTTACTTAAAATCGCATTAGGACTCCGATTTCTTCTACTACCAGTCTGCCCAATCAAATTTCTCTGTACTTTGCCAAACTCCCTATGACAACTATTTAATCCGAATGGACTGCACACTCATTTCCATCATCTCTAAATTTTTTTGATAGGTCCTCGGGCGATCCCCAAATTATTGCAAATCCATTCCCAAGAGCCAGACCACTCTAACTTTTCCTACTTAAACAGCTGCCCACAAACAACTTTAAAATCGGTGTCTATAACTTTAGAGCAAGTTAGAGATAAAACAATAAACCTCAAAGATGATTATTCTGCCGGCCCTGATGATCTTCCCCCTGTATGCACCTAGCACAAGCTCTTACAGCTCTTTTTCAGCTTTCTATCACCCAAGGATTATTTCTCTCAACCTGGAAAAAGTCGTTTATTATTCCCCTACATACAGGTCGAAAAGACGATATTTCCAAGTATCAACCAATTGCTAAGCTTTTTGAGAGCATTATCTATGACATGTTTTTCCATTGTAAATCTATTGTTTCCCTAAACCAGCATGGATTTTTCAAAGGCAGATCTACGACCACTAACTTAACGGAATTCGTATCAAGCACTTTATGTGCACTGGAATCTGGAAATGAAGTTGATGTGATTGCCACCGATTTCAGTAAACCCTTTGATAGTATTTCTCATGATATAATCCTTCTAAAATTAAAGGCTCTTGGTTTTCAAATAAACTTTATAACTTGGGTTCAATCCTATTTAAACGAACAACTTTACTATGTTCTATTTGGGTCCACGGTTTCTGACCCAATTAAAGCCTCCGTCGATGTCCTTCAAAGCAGCAGAATTTTCTTCCATATATCGGGCGATATATAGAATAGATATAGATATAGATATATTTGAAAAAATATGAACCAATGATTCCACCAGCCCATAAACCACACCATACCGTTGTTTTTAATGGATGCAGTGGTAGCTCTTAGTACTCTTCGGGTTGCTTATGATCCCAAATACGGCAATTTTGTTTATTAACGTATCCATTGAGCCAGAAATGGGCTTAATTACTGAACAAAATTTCACGATTAAACACCGGATTTTCATTGAGTTTTTCCAGAGCCCATTTACTGAAACATGACGCAAATTCAAGTCGCCTGGCATCAGTTCTTGCACAAGTTGAATTTTTCACGCTTTTAGGCCGAGATCCTCAAGTAAAATACGCCAAGTTGTCGAATACGCCAAGCCAGGCTGCTGAGAACGACGAAGAACCGATTCGTCACGGTCTTCGCGTACACTCTCAGCTACAGCTGCTATAGTCTCTTCACTACGTGCTGGATGTGGTCTAACCGATCGAGTATCATCCACTAATGTAAACTGGGACTCAAATTTGCAAATGGTATTGGCAATAGTGGTTTCAGTAGGTCAATTATTAGTACCGTAAGTTCCTCGAATTGCACGAAAAACATTTCTCATAGAACTCTAATTTTCGTAATATAGCTGAACAATTTGGAGACGCTGTTGTGGGGTGAGTCACTCCATGATGACTTGCCAAACGATACTGAACAAAAATGACAAAGTAGTTTGATTTGTCAAAAAAAGCTTATTGAAAATCAAACCTCATAATGAATCACCCCTTATTTCTTTTGGCCCCTTCTTTGAACTTCAACTGGAACTTGAACCACTTCTGCTTTTTAGGTCGGATTTTTTGACGGCGTTCATTAAAGATGGCAAAATTAGTTAATTTGTTCCGCGGATGCGTGTACTTACGATTGAACTGTACTGTTGCAACAGCAACTAATTAATTTAATTATTATTATTGTAAATTATAAAATCATTTATTATATAATAAAAAATCATTTATTGTGTAATATATCCCAAAGAATTTCCATATTCCTTGGAATATGTTCCATAAATGTTATTGTTATTTTAGTGTCAAAAAAAAATGAGTCAAGTGACTTTGCCGCCAAAAAGAAAAAAAATGTACTTTACAAGAGTACTTTTCGAGAATTAAAAACCAAAATTTTTATAACGTGGAAACAAATGTTTTTTTTTTTTTAATTGGAATATTCTCAAAAACTATAGAGAATTAGTGGTAATACAATAAACACGTACATTGTCCAGATTGTGATGCGTATGTTAAAGACGGACGAACAACTGTCGTATGTAACAAAGTATTATGTTTAAGCGGTATTTTTCAGTCGCAAACAACTGCGAAGTTCTCGTGCCATTTAAGCCACGAGATCTCTGTTCGATATTGCCATAGCAATTTCCTTGGTGGTTACAATTTTAAATTTTGAAAATTTTCGCATTTGGGTTTGCCTCTTCGGAAAATCGGCAATGCAGATATTCGGTCTTAGTACGACTTATTCCTAACCAGTTATCTTCTTGCGCCTTTTTCGATACTGGTTCAAATTGATCCTGTTAACTCAGTGATGAAAGCTCGGTTAATAGTATTGGCTTATATGCAAGTCGGAGTCTTGCCGTTTTGTACCCCTCTAGCAAAGGTTAAGTCGATGATGAAAAATATATATCTGCCGTTATTGAAGGTCTCATTTTATCTTTACTTAAATAACATAAGGTCAAGGCAAGGCATGGATTCGTATCACTTTACTCTATTTCCCATACGTTGAAATTTGGTACTACTATTGCAAATGATTTTTTTTTTACGTCAGCGATAAGTTCATTGAGTATCCGCCGGAACACTGTTGTGCTCGCGTTCGACATGGCATAGCAGCTGAAGAAGTGGATACCCTTATTTTTAGCTTGGCTCTGTGTATTTTTATCGGCTCGAATTCGTTATACTTGTTGTTGTTAGGAGTTGTTTCGTAATGGCCGCACATATCTCCCCGAGTCTCGTTGCTTTGCCTACACCACCTACCTCAACCATAACTTGTACGTTTATACGTACGCTTCCCCTTGTACTTGTCCGTTAATAGCCCCCTATAAATAGCTCACCATTGACTGTTTCCTGATGTATCTCGACTTATTGATCGATTACTTTTTCCCATTCTCCGTCTTATATAGCTGAATCCTAATATGCCTTCTAAGAATCTCTAAAATTGGTAGGTGAGTTTTTGCTGCCGTCTTTTAATCATTCGGCGTTTGTTTGAAACATTTTCATTTTGGCAATTCTAAGAGAATGCCTCCTTTATCCGGGGTTGCCATCTATATTCTAAGAAAAGAATTTTCCTCGTTTCTCTCACTTTTGTTTTGTTTATGGTATATTTTTCTTTTTTGTAGCATACAATTTATGTTTCACTAAACTAAAAAAATAATACCATTTAGAGAAATTTTCTATCGCTATAAATCAAATTCAATCATTTCTAACTCAAACGGCTATAGGATATAGATCCCCCTTCTGGCATACCTTAACTGGTTTTCTTGTCTTACTTATTGAATAATCCCGAACAAGATTAAGAAAATTTAAAACTCACATTTCTTACGACGTTCACATTTCATTTTACGAAAGATCGATTAGCTGGGAGGTAAAGTGGTGAATAAATTTTATTTATTTAAGGGAGTGTTATTGTTAAAGTTTTTATTTTGTTTTTGTCTTACTAATTTTTTTGTATATTGGGTTGTTCAAAAAGTTCTGCCGTTTTTTAAAGGTTAAATATACATGTTTGGTATAAAAGCTTATATTTGGTCCATCAGATATTTTCCATCATGACCCATAACTTTCTTCCAACGTTCTGGAAGAGACATAATGTCTCTTTAGTAAAAGTCAGCAGACTTTTGGGTAAAAAAGCTTTTCAAGTACGTTTTAATCTTATCATTGAAATTGAATTGCCTTTCGTCCAATTGTTTTGGAGAGAGCTGAACAGCAGGGGCAAGCTCTGGTAAGTACGTTGGTACTGCATGACTTTGCAGCCCGTCCTGTTCGCGCACTGTGATCGTTTTTCTTCTACTGCCTGCTTTAAAGTATTTTACGGCATTTATTGTCTTTTTTTTTTTTTTTTTTTTTTTTTTTTTTTTTTTTTTTTTATTAATCAATTTAGCAACATATTTGTTCAATCTAAAATAGATGTAATTTGTGTATACGAAACGTGGTTTCCCTCAACGGCCAGTGATGACGATATGTGTATTAAGTTAAGTGGCTACCATGTTTTCCGTTCGGATAGATGTGATCGTATGAGTGGGGGTGTTGCCATTTATATAAAACAGGGTTTATTTTGCCTCCTGGTTCCTTATTTGATGTTTTTGTTGAAATAGTTTGTGGTGGTAAATAGCAGCCTTTTAATTGAGAATCAGTTAAGCGCTGGTATGAGTTCTTTTGATCTTCACCCTGTCAACTTTACCGTTCCAACTCATTTTTCGTCTGTTTCAAGCACTTTGTTAGATGTTATTTTTGTAAACGATTGCAACAGTATATTATTTTATGATCAACTGTCTGCCCCAATCTTTTCAAAGCATGACTTAATATTTCTTATCTACGATTTTAAAACTACTTATCCCACGCCTTTCGAATATAGAGATTTTAGAAAGATTGATAAATATGCACTTGAACAACATATATACAGAATGCAACTACCAAACGAGAAAGTTCAATTTCTTAATGACAATTTGAACACGCTTATTGAGTCACATGTACCAATAAAAACAAAAACAGTTTACAGCGTTCAAAAATCCTGGTTACAAAGACCGAGCATTTCGTCGTAGGAAGCGTTTTCGAATTGAAGAATTGCACGAAGAGTATAAACATTTCCGAAATACTGTTCGCGAGGTAAGCGCAGCTAAAACTCTATATTTATCAAGTCGGAGAACATGTTTAAATTTTCGAGAGTTAATAATCTTGACTGTTGAGGCTGTAATTTCTGTAAAATCGAGTGCGATTGGGGTGGATGGTATTTATCCAGTGTTTATCAAGGCAATTCTGCCTATAATTTTGCCCTATATCACAAACATTTTTAATAAGATTTTTGCTACCGGGTTATATCCTTACCAGTGAAAATTGGCAAAAATTATCCCAATACCAAAAAACCTCGATTGCACTGAACTTATAAAAAGTTAACACTCATACTTTTTCAAGCGATTGATGTTTAGCCTTTTATGGCACCTTTTCTTGATTTTTATTTATTAACTTATTAATTTTCAAACATGCTTTACTTTGTTTTCATGTAATATGTATTGGATTGTATCACATGAAATGTCCGATTTTCGCTCAGTCGGAAATAAAAAGTTCTCGAGTGAACATCTGTGCTGAACTTTAAATTTTCTTTTTTTATAAAGTAAAGTGGTACGTGTGAGAATTTAAGGGTTTGTTACAAGTACCGTTATTTTTTTTCTAGGAATAACGGAATATTTCAATATTTGACCTTGTATCACGTCAATGTCATAGATGCCAACAGATCCTATTTTGATTGAATAAAGATTTATGGAAAAATAATATTGGTTACTAAATTTTCACTAAAAAACCACAGTTCATGTGGTACAACTCAATAGTAACATTCAGTTTTATTATATGTACTATATGTACACTTTTTGTTTGTTGAGTTCACTTTTAAAATTGTTTCAAAATTGTTTCTGAATTTATAAGTTCTCAAGATTAAAAGATTTATTTTTAATGTGCAAAAAATATCAGAAATAAATAATAATAATAATTTCGTGGAAGCAACTCGAAGTAAAAGATACCTCGCCGGTCCCACCAAATGCTCAACATAGATTTTTGAGATGCAAATCTTGTTCACCTACCGATTGCGGTGTTTAACAAGGATCGCACCGCGACTTCTTACACCGAATGAGTTGTAAAACTCAAATTATGTGAATCTAAGAAAAAAAATTCCAGTTTAAAAAAGTTATTTTTTTGATATATTGTTACGCCTCATGCGTTCACAAAACAAAAAAAAATATATATATATATATTAGAAATTTCCCGGTCGCGGACAATGTTGAGCTAAACATTATTTTATTCGACGGTTAATAAACAAGTGACTTAAAAGTATCTTCTTAAGTCTATCTTAACCCTATATTATATACGCAGCAGTCTTACTTAAGTGTACCTGAACCCTACACTGCATGCGTAGCCATTTTGATAACGTAGCAGTTCTGGTTGAAAACAAATTTGTGGATATGTGATTTTGCTGATTCGACGTCTGGCCGTAACAAGATTTTTTATATTTCGGACGAGCTAAGGTTTTTGCTTTAAAAAAAAATAGACAAAAGTCGACTTAAACTGGAATCATTACATCTATAAACGCCTGACTATACTGATGCCGCTGTGCAGTCCGTATAGTTCGTGGTTGAACTTCCTCCTACATTTCCGATCGTTACAAACGGTAATAGAAATCGGGCACAGTATCTTTTCTCAAAACGGCAGATTGCTTCTTTATCCGCTTTCGACAATGTCCAAGCATCGATCCCATAAAGAAGGACCGATACTATGTCATTGCTACTTATAAATGCATTGCAAGCTAGATGAAGTGCTTAACTAAGATAACATTCATCGATGTTACAACTGCCAACCATGACGTTCTGGCCAAGCCGAGAATTCTCCATTATCATTCTATGCAACTTGACAAGTTTGGCAGGTATTTTAAAACTATTCATGGAGTTGTGTAGTTCGCCTTTATGCACACTGTCATGTGCGGCTTTCGATAAATATAGTTTTCAAGATTTTGCACGGCTGTAACCATACTGATATGTATCAAAATGTTTTATGCGATATTGAGGAGGCTTATTTCCCTATTGTTGGCACAACTAGCTTTAATATTGCTACCTTTTAACTTCGTCTAGATCAGGAAGACAGAATTGTCTGTCATGTTCCTTTATGGTGAAGCTATCTTCTATCTATCAGCGGGATTTTGTCCATCATCGCGCTTATACTGTCCACAAGAGCAGTTTTTCTATATTTTCATTTCTGACTGCGATTTAAATACAAATTGCAGTTACAAAGATGAATACGGAAATACCATTCTGCTTTGTAACTCTGTAACTTCGCTTTATTCTCTGATAAATAATTCGAATATGAGTCCTGCAGTAACAATTTCCGTTCGGTCGATCGCATGCTTCTCGGGTTCGGTGATGTTTCAAATCACAATACAATTCTATTGTCTAATATATAATTCATTTAATAGATGGTACAGTATGTAGAAACACAGTGAGTGGGTGACAACACAAGTATGTAACTAAAGTCGTGCCTGAAAGTATTCAATTACAATAAACTTCATATTTAGGGTATTATTACATCATCTCCTGGGACCCTATTTAATCAACGTCTCAACTTCCAGCACTAGATTTGAAATCGTACACTTCTTTGTCTGATGCGCTCTGACCTTCTAACCTCAGGTGGGGCTGCTGGTTTTATTACTTCGTGTGATGAAATGGACTGACTGACCGGGTCTTGATCCTGAATCGCATCTCCGCTCGAATACACTGCATCCCCATCTTTATTGGTATCAATGCAATCCTTTTCGCCAACCTATTTATAAAATTCAAAAACTTCGTTAGGACAACGTTCGAAATTATCTCCCCTTGTGTTTTCTAAACGATTTTCCGCAGGCCTGGATGGTGTTAATGTCTGCCTCTAATTGATGCTTTGACGGGCGAATCTGATTCTGGTGGCGTCTTAAGTCTCCATCTTGTATTTGGACTCTATACATTTTATTGCCAAAAGTGTGCTTAATATCTCCATTTGACACCTCATTTGGCTCTATATAATCGCGTACTAATACCTTCTGTGCACATTGAAATTTGGGAGTAGAATGACTCAGTTTTCTCTTCCTTCCTTCAGGAACGACACATGAAAGAAAATTTCGATACTGACGACCATGAATGAATTCTGCTGGAGACTTCAACGATACTTTGCTTCGGGTGGACCGGTAAGTTGAAAGAAAAATGTTAAGAGCTTCTTCGGAGTCTCCATGCTTCCAATCATATTCTTAAACGATTCCTTGAATGTTCAAATAAATCCTTCGACATGTCCATTTGATGTCAGGTGAAGGTGTGAGGTTCTCTGGAATGCTGAATTGATTGATTCGTTGAACTGTTGCGCCGTAAATTGTTTTCTGTTGTCGGTTATCATCGCTTTCGGAAGTCCGAAAATGGATTTAATTGCCTTAATTGTTGCTTCAGTGGTTATTACTGACATCGACACCACATACAAGAACATGGTATATGAGTCCGAGTCCAAAATCATGCCTCGATCATGGTTAGCACTAAGAAGGATTATATTATCATGAGTTGTTAAATCTAACTTAAGATCGAAATATAGTTTTACTTCAACTTCGTTATCTGCCAGCACCCAGTTTTTATGTAAGCAGCTACTTTCTTCAGCAACTTGTTCTTTAACGTCGTTTTATCTTTTGCTTCAGTAATTAAAGCATCGGATCCAAGATCTTTCATAATAGCATCAAAGGCTTATGGTCCGTCTGCTCAAATTGTCGCCATACAAATAGCAATGAAACGTCTTCACTCCGTATACAATTGCCAATGCCTCCTTTTCTATCTGGCTATATAACTTTTGGTGACGATCCAGTGTTTTTGAGACAAACGCGATTGATCTTTCCGTCCCATCTGTATATCTATGTGATAAACCCGCGCCGAAAAAAAAAAACCAATGGTAGCGACTCGTCAAATGCGCTACTCCAAAGCTTTCTGCTGGCTAGTAGACCAAACGCATTCAGCACCTTTTGCTCGAAGTGCATTCAGTGAACCTGCTACCCGTGAAAAATTGGGTATAAATTGATTATAATAGTCCAATTTACGTATAACAGCTTCCATTTCCTCTATATTCGACGGCTGTGGTATGTTGCGAAGCTTTTAAATGTTTTTCAGAAGGGCGAATGTCAGTGACCGAAAGCGTACGGCATAAATATTCCAATTTGCAAAGCGATTGTGAGTCACAGTGAGTGACTAGTTAGAATTGCTAAGAAAGAATTTAAATTTGCTCCAATTGGTTTTCTCGTATTACCATATCTTTCTCTAACTGTGTGGTCAGTATACGAGAAATTAGCTGATATGACACAGTAGTCCGACGAACCTATAGGAGATAGCAAATTGACCTTGTATTTGTCAGGGTGAGAAGTTAAAAACAAGTCCGGGATGTTGGCAGTATGACTATCAACGTTTGGTCTCATTTTCAAGCTGGGTCAAGTTGTTTTCCGCAGCGAAGAACTCAACACACAGTCCTTCGGGCGTTGTCAGAATTGTGTATATTGATATCGCCCGTATCTACGATTTCAGTATAAAGATATTGTTTAAGATTTAGAAGCACCCTATCTCCCATGGGTTTAGGAGCGGAGCACCCTGTTTCCCAACAAAAGTTTGACATCTGCTGTTAATTATGAATGTGTTTTTTCTTTTTTCGGAGTACTTTGTTCTTGATTTTCGTGCGCACTTGATTTTTAAACAAAATATACGTAGAATAACGTAAAAATGAAAAACCAATTCTAAACATTTTGGTGCCTCCTGTGAGGAATATTTATACAAATACTATGGCAGAGTTAAATTTACGAATTGCGGCGGTGAACGCCATCAAACGGATCTACAAACGTGTGCGTGGACCAGGTTTGGGAGTGTGCGATTCCTCGCAACTTGAGCAGGAATTAAAATCGGTTGTATCAGATTACTACGCTTCGTACGATATCATGAGTTATTAGTGGGCCAGGCGAAAGAGGTAGAGCCTGAGACTCACGATCAACTCTGGGCACAGATAAAAATCACCTACAATGAGACCTGTGTCTCATTACGGTAACCGGAAGCGCAGGCCAACTACGATATTGCAACTACTATTCCATCAACAAACACTTTCAATTTCAAGTTAGATCCACTGGTTATTCCGTCGTTCGATGGCGTTATGTAGATAATTGGGATGTCTTGGCGGTGCCGATAGTCGTTTTAAAGCTTCCAATCAGATCCCGCGCTTGACGAATCTCCTCAAGTTTTTGGAAAAAAGAACAGATAGCTACCGAATTGGCAAGGGTTTCTACTCGTTCTGAGCTGCAGTCATCACGTCAAAAACATCGTCCTTTTGACTATCAAATCCCATCAACACCTGCCTCACTCGTGGCAACTGCATTGTCCTGATTGTAACAGCGCAGTCATACGTATACGGGGATTCATTGGAACAGCTCTTGCTCGCATTCTCTGCGATTCTGGGTCGCAGGTAAATTTTGTATCATACCATATAAATTTGCTTATCTTTTGAATCTCCGCAGGAGCAAATATGGAGTCACAGTGGAGAGAGTCGATGCTTTCACAAACATCTGTATTAGGGGTGCTCAAACTCCTCAGGCCAATTTATTCTAATTTTAAATTAATGGTCCATGCATTGATCCTTCCATCAATAACCTCAACGCTTCCAACGGTGCACATTGACGTGAGTGGCAACATTTGATTGGTCTCCATCTGGCTGATCCTTACTTCGGTATACCTGCTGGTATCGATATACTTCTTGGCTCGGATGTATGGGGTCTAATTGTCAATGGCGTAGTCAATGACAATCCCTACGTCAGCATTACAACCACGAATCTTCCATGCCCAGGTGCGTGAGGATGATATCCGATTAGAAGATCTTGTGCGAAGCTTTTGGAGGTTTGAGGAGGTGCCTGGTGAAGAGGTCTTCGACAATGAGGAAGATCGCATATTTTCCGCTACGCATTCTAGGACTATGTATGGGCGTTATATGGTGCACATCCCATTTCGCCTGGACGCACCACAACTTGGAAACTCATATTAACAGCCCTTACGGCAATTTAACAATCTGGAATGTCGTTTGTCTGCCAACAAAGAACTATGGGCGATATACATTGCATTTCTACGCGATTACGCTGCGCTTGGGCACATGGAAAGTTTTGATCAACCTGACAATCACACGAACTGTTACTATTGTATGCAATTTAGATTAAATAATTCGAAAATTGGAATAGAGGAAGGACCAGAACTTGCAAATGAAAGCAAAAAGAAAGACGAAGAATTACTTGAATTATTATTTTTTTATTTATTTATTTATACAGACTAACATAGTAATCCTTTATTTCTAAGTTAGTACTACTTTTGGAGAGCACAAGCTGCAACAGTTTTCGGCTCGATAGTAAATAAAATTATAAATTAAAATTATGTATTGTTATACGTCAATTCCTTGGATAGTATCTAAGTTTTTGAGGTTGATATTTTTAAGATTTTCGTAGATGTTGTTGTCATTGTTAGGTAGAGAACGCCTAAAATGGGCTAGAAGGTGTCTGATGTCTAGTGTTTCAGAACAGTTCGAGCATGGTGGAGGGTTTTAGGAGGTGCTGATGAGTTAGAGAAGTATAACCTAAGCGAAGTCGTACGAAATTTTTAATGGTAAGTTTGGCTGTTTAGACTGGGGATATAGGTTTTGTTTTGTTGTTGTTTATCCTGGAGTAGTGATGTGTATTTTCGCCAGCTGTTGACCTAAGTGGTTTCGCTTGCTTGCCTTACTGTATGTGTTGTAGGAGTTTTATTGGCATAATTAGCAACTTTGCCCGCGAATGTGCGCCTATATGCGCTGGAACCCATATAATTTTGATTATGTGGGTGTTATTATTCAGGTTCGTAATAGCATGGATAACTGAAAGGCTGTCGGTGCATACGACCCAGTGTCCTTTTGTGTTGGTGTTGATTGCTTGTGTTTCCGCAGAGAAAATTGATGCTTGTTTAGGAAGAAGACCTTGCGTAATGAGTTCACCATTGTGTTTTGTTACAGCAAAGTTTGTATGGTTTTTTGTTTTTTACCCGTCTGAGAATATAAATTTCCAGTTTTTAGATTTGAGGTCGTTTTGGATTTTTTTGAAAATTTTCTGGTAAATAAATTTGGGAGCATAATATTTAGGTTATTTCGACAAAGATAATTCGAGGGATTCAGGTCTGCACAACCAGGCTTGGTATGCTGTTGTTTGGCTCAAACATATTTTTTTTTGGCAGGTTGAATTTTGATTTGCTGCTCCAAATGAGTACTTGATTATAAGGGATCTTTAAGGGAACGGAGTTTCGCCGCTAGTTTAAGAGTTATGGTATTTCCTCATATCTTTCGTTAACTCTTGTTTAACCAGATTCAGCCAAAATGTTTTTTATTGGAATTGTTGGAAATGCATTGATTGATTTTCTCGCTGATGATGTTAAGAGTTGATTTTGGACTATTTCCATAGATACTGAGCCCATAGTCTATTTTATTTAACATTAACATTGTGGTTAAATAGCATAGTGTGTTTATATGGATTTTACATTCTTTTGATGATAAATATTTAATAATATTAAGCCTTGCAGCAAGTGGTTTTTCCAATTGAATTTATTATTAAAGGTTAATCCTAAAATACTTAATTTATTGACAGATTGTAGTTCTATAGGATTTTCTAATAACGACTTGACAACTTTTTTTTTAAATAAAAGGCAAACCATTTGAGATATTTCAAAAACTTTATTATTGGCTTGAAGTACAATCAAAACATTAATGAATGGAACTCGACTTCGTTCATATGGCCAACACGGGCACGTTTGCAGCGGTCGATTCGTTGGACCCAATTTTCAACGACTCGGCCACACATTTCGGCCGAAACGGCCGCTATTTCGCGTTCAATGTTGGCTCTTAGCTCTTCCAACGTCGTCGGCGTGTTGGCATAAACCAATGACTTAACGTAGCCCCACAGAAAATAGTCAAGCGGCGTTAAATCGCACGAACGAGGCGGCCAATCGACTGGCCCATGTCTTACTCTTCAATAAATCGATTTTGGCGTGTGCTGTGTGGCACCATTCTGTTGAAACCACATGTCGTCCAAGTCCATAGCTTCCAATTCGGGCCAAAAATAATCGGTGATCATGGCGCGATAACGCTGACCATTCACAGTAACGTGACGACCGTTATCGTCGTCGGCCCAATAACGCCGCCGGCATGCAAACCGCACCAAACAGTTATTTTTAGTAGATGAAGTGATGATTCATGAAGCACATGTGGGTTTTCACCCGACCCATGATGAAAATGTTGAGCTTACTGAATAAATTGACAGTGACAGTTTGATGATTAGTGAAAGTGAACGCACTCTTTAAATTAATTTCATTCATTAATTAAATTCAAAGTCGTTAAGTCCCTATTGGAAAACCCTATACATACATACGTGTATACAAAAATACGAATGGAAATAATTCTATATTAATAAATAGAGCTTACAAACATCGGATAATAACATAGTTATTTGAAACGCACATTCCTATTTTAGCGAGTGCTTAAAAATTCAAAAATATATTTTTGCAAGTGATAACTAAGTAATAACTAAGATAACGTTTATTTAGATATGAATTCTTAATTATTACTTCAACTTCATTGTAAACATGAAAAAAATAATAAAAATAAAACAAAAAAGGATTTCTTTTGTATTCATACATTTTTGCTATAGCCATCTAGTGACAGTTTCATCTGTAAATCTTACGATTAATAGAATTGCGTAAGTTTCGTATTAGCAACTTTAAGTTTTCAAAATAAATTATAGTGTTATTAATGTAATGTTAACTGCATGTTTTTTTTATATTTGCAAGCCATTTATTAAAAACAAAAAATTTATTTGGATTTGCTTTTCGTTTTATTATTTTGCATCATATATTATTGTGTTCTTTGTTATATATATATATATATATATATATATATATATATATATGTGTGTGTGTGTGTTAACGTGCAGTAAAAAGAGTAACTTCAAAAATGAGTTACCCGATGAATTAAATCCGAATCGGTTGCCGAATAATAATACATACCGTAATGCAAGAAGGTCATGGTCAAGTATTGCTTTCAATAACAAAAATTTTCCTGATGGCAAACTAGTCTACGAAAGCAGTCAAAGTGGGGTCAACGAAAATGGTTCTAATAAATTGTTTTCTAAAAATTATACAAGATTTGAACGCTCCAGTCAAGAAGTTATGGCGAAAACTTCACAAATTGTTCAGTTAGATGTTTTATAATATGCTTTAAAAACTACGTTCCAACGTTATTTGTTTTGTTTTTACTAATATTATTACTATTATTACTATCATAAGTTTTTTTTTTTTTTTTTGTTAATTCAAATTTTAAACGTTTTAATGCTATTATTTATACAGAAAAAACAAATCATTCCGTCCGCGTGAGAGGCCGAAGAAAGGACTTAAAAATCTCCAAACTGTGAAAATGATGACGGCTGGAACAAATTTATTCAACCAAGCGGGAATAAAAGCTCGTAAGCAACCTTTGACAGTTACAGCACAGTTTCAAAGTTCACTAACTGCACTAATGGATACTCTTAATCAGGTAAATTAATTGTCTGTGTATGTTTATAGATACAAATATTATATGAAAATACATGAAACTATTTTACTGTAGGCAAATCCCTTTTTCATTCGATGTATCAAATCCAATTCACAAAAAATACCAAATAAATTTGACGAGACGACAGTTGTCAGACAAGTATAAATATTTTTTTTATTTATTTATTTATTTTTTTTTTTTTTGTATATTATATGTTTTTAATTTAATTTTAAGTTGCGATACACTGGAATGTTAGAGACCGTCCGTATACGAAGAGCTGGTTACAATGTTCGTCTTACATATGAAGAGTTCATTCAACTTTATAGAATATTGTTACCTAAGGGCTTAGTTAGCTCTCAGAAAGATGTTAAAGACTTTCTTGGTACAATGGATTTAAATAAGCAACATTATCAACTAGGTATGTTATTCTTTTAAATAATAAATTAATTCCATTTAATTATATCTTTACTTTTAAATAAGCCTATGTTAAACTGTTCATGCTTAGTGATCAAATTCGTCGACCAAAGTCGTCCACAGAATTTAATAGATGTAGTACCAATGTGTAATATTTGCTTTTCTCGTATGAATAAAAGTGTTTTTTTTTTTTTCAAATTGTGAAGTTTTCCTTTTGAGGCTGAAGTTAGCCCAAGTGGTGGTCGTTTGAAGCACATAAAGCTGAGATACTGAGATAGCTTTAATACAATTAAAGACATATGATACATATCAAGCAATAACCGCCAAATTATCGTAAGTGACAATTTTAAAGGAAACGTTTTCTTTTTTTTTTTTTTTTTCCTGTATATTATAAGCCAAAGGGCTCGACTTCTGGTCTTAATCATGTTTGGACCAATAGAATTCGATGACATTGAATGAAATATTTTTCTCGAGAAATAAAAGCAGTTTTTGTCGTTTGCGATATTTTCGCTGTCATGCTCTCAAATTTGTGAACAAGTTTGTGGCGCTAACGATAAAATTAAAGCCCAATAAAGATTTAATTCGAAAACAAAATAACATTTCATTTATTTCTTTATGGAATAGAATAACACAAAAATAAATAAAATCTGATAGTTGAAACATTATTTACCAAAAAAAAAAAAAAACATAAAACAAAATGCAGAATATAATTTTTGTTATTATTGTGAAAGTACTTATAAAAAACAAAACAAAAAAAAATATTCCAAAATTTCAATTATACATCTTTTTCATCAATTTTATAATGCTCATCACTTTGCTTGGGATAGTTTCAACTTGCTTTTATACAATTGAGGTAGCTCATAAACCGCTACTTCGCTCCTACGTGATGACATTTGCTGAGCTATTGGGTATATATTTTAATTCGTGTGGTTTTTTTTTCAAAATTTGAACGTTTATTTAAGAAAAACATGTACAATAGTATTATTCAAAGTATTGCCCATCTGAAGTTATAACTCTTTCCATCTTTCTGGCAATTTGTGGATCCCATCCCAAAAGAACTGCGCCGGCTTGGCAGCCAAGAATGAATCAAGCCAATTTTTGGTATTCTGCTCTGATGTGAACCGTATTTCAGTGAGGGCGTTCTGCATCGACCGAAACAAATGGTAGTCAGAAGGGGCAAGGTCTGGGCTATAAGGCGGGTGGGGTAAGACTTCCCATCCACTGTTTTCCAAATATTTCTTAACCTGAATAGCAATGTGGGGCCGAGCGTTGTCATGATGGAAAATTACTGCCTCGTGTCTGGTCGCATATTCCGGGCGTTATTCGGCTACTGCTCTCTTCAAATGGATTAATTGTGTTCGGTAGCGTTGTCCATTGCTGGTTTCACATATTTTAGCAACTCATAATACAGCACAAACATCTGATCCTACCAAATACAGAGCATTACCTACGCGCCATGGATATTCGGCTTTGCCGTTGATTTGGCTGGTTGGCCGGGTTTCGCATATAATTTTTTGCGCTTGGGGTTGTCGTAATGGATCCATTTTTCACCACCAGTAATAATCCGATGCAAAAATGACTAACTTTTGTGGCGTTCCAGCAGCATTTCGGACATGCAAAACCGCCTTTCGACGTCTCTCGGCTTGAGTTCATGTGGAACGCAATTTTCTTGCTTTTGAATATATCCAGCTGCCTTTAAACGTTTTAAAATGGCTGCTTGTGTGACACCCAAAGATTCTCCGAGCTCTTCTTGTGTCTGGCAACAATCTTCATAGAGTAATGCTTCCAGTTCTTCATCTTCAAACTTTTTTGGCTGTCCAGGACGTTCATCGACTTCGAAGCCAAAATCACCACTCTTAAATCATGCAAACCACTTTTGGCACGTACGCTCAGCTAGCGCATGTTCACCATAAACTTCCACCAAAGTACGATGACTTTCGGCAACAGTTTTCTTAATATCAAAGTAATGAAGAAGAACTCCCCGCAGAAACGCTTTTTTAGGCACAAAGTTCGACTTTATTTGTTGTTTACGCTTCAAATGAATTATATATACTGAAATGACGTACAATGACAGTAGATTTCCAACGCATGTTCCAATGGAATAATAGAAGTTACGCCATCTCTTAGCAAACCGTACGAATAAGTTATAGAACCAATATATGATATTCCTTCGTCTCACAATCGTCTGAAAATCCATGTTTTGACAAGACTACTGAGCTTGTTTTTTTTTTTTTTTTTTTTTTTTTTTTTTTTTTTTTTTTTTTTTTTTTTTTTTTTTGAAAGCTGTAGATCTAAGGGTATTATATTTTATTTTATTTTAGTTGGTAATTGTGCCATTGATATTTGTTTCCAATCTTTAAAGTCTTCGTGTTTTATCATTATGCATTCGTAGGATCTAGGATTAGTTCTTGCATTAGAAATCAAAGTAGGCCACTCTGAAGGCGCCCATATGATTTTATTTCGTATAAATGACTGTGGATAAAATCCACGGGCATCATTGTATGTCCGTGTAGCAAAACTATAATTTTTAAATTTGTTAAAAAAGAAAATACTCACGGAATGCAATAACATAAGCAACATAGCTTTATTGCGATTTTGGCCAGCGCAACTATCACAATAGAGGTGAATAAACTTTTGAGTCTTTCGCTGATCTACCAAAGTTAAATATTTGTACATAAAACTGCAATTTTCATTGCATCCTCTTTTCGCTTTCATTGTAATATGCGTATTTTCTGCTGCTCCCCGAAGCATAGAGAGCTTTAAAAAATTACCCTAATCAGGTAAACTTAATTTCTTATATAAAAAAAAACTCAATTCCGCAGAAAACTTAAAACTGCAAAAGCAAATAGCCTTATACATTTCACCTCATCTATCAACCCAAACTCATCTCAAAGCAAGATTTGGCATAATATCCGGTGTTGGACTGGTGAACAAACACAACAAACAATAAAAGTCATTGAAACTTCCACAGGTCCTCTTTCTGATCCAACTGTAATTAGTAACCATTTTGCACTAACTTGGTCCAACTTCTCGAAAGACAAAAATTTTAACTACAACTACATTTCACAAAAACAACTCTCTCTTCTTTCTACTATAGATGAAATTTTTATTTCTGCTCCCGCAAGATTAGTAGAGGTAAACAAAATTAAAGGTAAAACACCCAGCAGAGACAGAATATCATACATACCCTATGTTAAAAAACCTTCCCCCTGCGCAACCTTCAGGCTTATGCAGCTTTACAATATTATTTTTGACACCGGTATTATTCCACAAAATTGGAACAAGCAACATTATTCCCATTACCCAAACCAAAGAAAAACATAAGCAGTGTAAATGGTTTCAGGCCAATATCCCTTATACCCTGCATGGCCAAAATACTTGAAAAATGGTAGCCAAAGAATACTTTGGTTACGAATATCAGGTATAAGTCGGTAGGTCCATTTCCCCTTTAAGACTGATTTCATCTCTCTTGTCACGCACTTGTGCTGCGCTTGTTTTCTCCCAACTTGATATCTTTCACTGAAACTCCGGGTCTCCGAATTTTGGCATCGTAAGTCCTTTGTAGCTCAGTAACCAATATATCTGCTGGTAGCATTCCCGCAATGACATATATAGCATCATCTGACACTGTCCGATATGCACAGCAAACTCTCAGAGCACATAGTCTGTTGACAGAATTAGTCTTTCTTGCGTATGACTTAATTTTCAATGCTTTCGCCTATGTTGTGATTGATTGCACCACCCTTGACAGAACTAGTCTCATTTGTTGTCTCGGCTCTCCTATGTTTGCCATTATTCTGGATCAGGCAGCGCTCATCTTTGCAGCTTTGTCGCATGTTCTTCAAGGTGTTCCTTGTAAGTGCCCCTTGCATCGATCATCATACCTAGGTATCTGATAGCCGGTCTTGATGTTATATCATGATTGCCCACCCTAATGGTGATTGTTTTTCGCATTTTTGACGTCCAACGTTAATACGGCGCCGTATTTTTTGGTACCTCCTCTCGATCTTCTGCCCTGAATGGCTTCTTCTAGGGTCGTAGTTACCTTCCGAATGGCATCTATTGTAGAGCGAGCCTTTCTAAATCCATACTGCTGGTTTGAGGGTCTACCGGCTTCATCAATTGACACATCCAATCAGTTGCATATAATTCGCTCCAGTTTTTTACCCATCGTTTCTAGTAAGCATATGGGACGGTATGGCGAGGGCTCATCTGGTGGTTTATTCCCTTTGGACGGCAGCATAAGACGTTGCTTTTTCCATTGGTCTGGAAAAACACCTTCTGTTAATTGTTATACATTTCCACGAATGCTTCCGTATTTATTTTGACGGCTAGCTTTAGGACCTTATTTGGTATGCATGCCGTCCAATCCAGGCAATTTGTTATTGCTAAATCGTTTGCATGTATCCAGAAGTTCCGCTTACGTAACTGGTGGGATCTCACCCACTTCCTGCGGTGGTTCTATATGCTCTGTTGGTGCTTGCTGTGGAAATAATCCCGACACTATTTTTTGCATCAGCAAAGAGCACGAGGGTGGGGATGCCTTAGAGCCCTTTAGTTTTGATATGACCGTCCCAGGGATTAATATCTGCCTCCCCGCAGAGTTCTCTAAAGATGTTGTTTTTGCTTCTCCGAATGACTAATTTATGGTCCCTACGTCTATCTTTGTATTGAACCTGTTAATCCTGGTGGGAGGGCTGACCTCTGGATCGCTGGCATAGTCTTCTAACTTTATGGCACTTGCTGCGTAGCACTACATCTCTTGGTTCCACCAGTGTACTGGTGGCCGGTGGTTTGTTTGCGTTTTCCGTACCATAGATGCGTCAAAAGCCCCAGATACTGCTTTAGTAACCTCCGCCGCCATCGTGTTTGCTGTTCCTGATTTTATTGTGGATTCTCCAAAGAACAGGAAAAATGTGTTTTCGTCCAGTGTGCTTGTTTTCCACCCCATTCGTTGTGCCTTTTTGGAAGGCGCTTTTGGGTTGCTCTCCTTGCTTGCACTTCAAATAGGACGGCCTGGTGGTCACTGTGGGTGTAGTCCTTACTGACTTTTTATCTTTATCCTCTTACTAGGGAACTTGTTAGAAAAGTTACATCAACTCTGGAGCCTATGCCGTTTCTGGTGAATGTGTGCTCGTTGCCCGTATTAAGCAGTACTGCGTCAAGTGACGAAACTGCTTCTACAAGCACCTCTCCTCTCCTATCGGTCCGTATGCTGCCCCAATCAGTGGCCCATGCGTTAAAGTCACTAGATATGAATGATGGAGCACGACCTCTAGCGTCATCCACGAGCCTATCCAGCATTCTGTGGAATTGTTCCAGGGTTCTATTTTTAGATGCGTGACAACTGACTGACTCGAACTGCAACCAACTTCAGAGTGCTATAATTTCCAAACCGTTCAGTACTGTGACACATGACAGATAATTTTATTATTTACAAGCCTTTAAAATGATTTGCGTCTCAGTTGTGTTGAAAAGTGTTTATCCGCGATGGAATTCAAACGTGATAATGTGATTGCTTTATATATGGCTGGAAAACCACAAGTAGCTATCGTTAGAGCCCTCCAGCACCTCAACGTGAATAAATCATTTGTGTCTCGAACTATATCTCGTTACCGTGATACTAGAAGCGTTGCAAAAGGCCATGGAGGTGGTCATAAAAAGACAGCAACATCGGCAGAAATGGTTCGGAAAGCGAAGGCTCGAATTGAGCGAAATCCGCGTTGAAGTGAAAGAAAAATGGATCGTGAGCTCAACATATCGTTGGAACGGATGCAACACATACTGAAAAATGAGCTTGGGCTCAAGCCATTGAAATTCCAAAAAGCACACGATCTTACACAGCAACAGAAAAAAGTTAGAGTCGAAAAAGCGAAGTAGTTGCTACGCTTGCACGAAAGTGGTGAGTTGCCGAATTTGGTTTTTTCCGATGAGTCGCCATTTGTTATCAAGCAATATGTAAACAAACAAAATGACTGACTTTACTTGCCAGAGAGGTCCTTCAAAAATTTACACTTTCGGACGGCCACCAGAAAGCATGCAGTACCGACGGTGATGGTTTAGGCCGCCATAACCGCCGATGGTCGCTCTCCGCTCGTATTTTTGGACCGTGGCGTCAAAATTAATGCGATCGTATATAACTGTCGTAGAGACAGTATTGAAGCCTTGGGCAAACAATCATTTCGGTCGGAGACCGTGGACATTTCAACAAGACTCGGCACCGTCTCACAAAGCGCGCGTCAACCAAGATTGGTTAAAAAACAATGTTCTACACTTCATTTCTTCGACACAATGGTTTGAAAATTCTCCGGACGCAAATCTGTTGGATTTCTCTGTCTGGGGTATTTTGAAGGCGAAGGTTGGCACTAAAAATTACCAAAGCTTGGACCACCTCAAAAAAACACTTCGCCGGGAATGGGCCGAAATACCGCAGATACACTTGCGTGGAGCGTGCGATGCTCTCTTTGGCCGTCTCAAGGCCTTTATTCGCGCCGAAGGTGGACATATTGAAAACTACTGATACAATTTGAAAATTGATGTACTTTCCAACATTTTTTGCTTTGGCACAATAAAATTTATCAAAAAATAAAAAAATTATAGCATTTTAAAAAGTTGCAGTTCGAGTCAGTCACCTTGTATATACCCCATTGACCCTATTCCAGGTGTCATCATTCTTTCTTCAAATGCGTAGTCCCCGCAGCTCTCTTCGAGGCTTCTGTTGCGCAAACTTTATCATCGAGGTTCCTATACTGCTCGCTTACTGCGACCACATCAATCTTCAGCTCTCTATAAGCTTGTGTCATTAGGTCCTGTGCCGCTTCGCGTCCTTTGTAGCTTCTTGGTATGCAGGGCATACTTACCTTCCTGTCGCGTGTTTGGTATTGCTACTTCTTCTTTCTTCACAAATTACGCATCTTGGGTCATTGTTGCAGTTCTTGGACATATAACCTTTCTGTCCGTACTTGACGCAATTTTCGCTTCTGTCCACAGTACTTTTAGACACCTTCGCAAGATGACCAAAGTTAAGGCATCTACAGCATCGTAGAGTTCCTGCTTTTTTCCGTATTCGGCATACCGTCCATCCGATTTTTATTCTTCCTACCTTTGGAATATTTTTGGCAGCGTTAATCGGGAGGCTGACGTCTGCTGTTTGCGTCCCTGCGTAGGCTGTCCTCAAGGATTTAGTGGCTTAGGCCTGAGTATCTCGTAGTTCCTCACTCTGCTCGGACAGGACTTGGCAGATCTCTTCCTTTGCAGTGACGCCATCTAGATCTTTGCATTCAATAAGCACCTCGTACGTTATGCATCTCACTTCCGCAACTTCCCCGAGAACTTGTCCAATTTTTATTCGGTGCTCTGAGGTTCTCTCATCCGATGCTTTCTTGAGCTCAAGCAATAATTCTCTATTAGCCGTCTTCCTTATGCGAGTTACATCCGAGCCTAGTCTATTTAACTCGGGGTTGGTCTTCACCTTTCTGAGTATATCACAATAGGATATTTCGCCAGTCTTCTTAATTACTAATGCATCCGGCTTGACGCGTATCTTGCCTCGGCTTTTTTCCACCACTTTTGTCCACTTCGCTTTCTTATCCTTACGTCTTGTAGTTTCTACGTCTGGCTCAATGTCTAAAGGTTTCGCCTTCAAACCCATGGTCTTCTTCGTTTGCTTTTCCTTCCTTTGGCCCTTATAGGCGGTTAGTTTCATTGTTTCACCTTTGTTGCCCTATTTTTCGTGACGATGTTGACGTATGGTGGTGTCGATGCTTCAGTGTTTGATCTAGTCCTTTTTCGCTTGTGTTCTGGTAGTTGTTCCAATGACTGGGAAGCAGAAGCCAATTCGCTCACTTCTGGTGTTTGGCTTATTGGGGTGGCTTTAGATATTTTAATATTATCTGTTTTATCCTTTTCTACTACACAGTTGTATTGTCTACGTATTGGACCTGCCAGCTTCTTTATTTCATGGTGAACATTGTTTTTTTACGCTTATCTCTTTCTTCGCTGGTTTCAGACGTCAAATGGCTAGTTGGTGTTTCACCGAGCTGTTCGCTTCTGTGTTGCTGCTCATTAAATAATGGTGTAGACGGCGTCTGTGTGGCCATGCTCTCTTCCTGCATTGCTGCGTCCGTTATTTTTAACGACGGTGAACGCATCAGTACACTACTTCTTCTGGACTCCTATGTTTTGTTCTTTTTTTCCTGTTTCATTTGTTTTTTTGTTTGTATAAAATTCATAGTTGGATCCCACGTAGGTCCACCACATCAGAGTGCCTTGTAATGTGGTAAGGCTAAGTGACAACCAGAGGGTGCCAAATATCTGGAGGGCTCCGTTAGCGATGCTTTATGGATTTTTATGCATAACGCCTTGCCTTAGGGGACAAAATGCCCATGCGCGGCATAATGATATACTTGCTTGGTCTGTTATCTTTAGATAAATGTAAGACTGTTTATATCTCCCGTTATAAATTCTTTACTGCAATTCGTCTTTCTTTGAACAATGTTACAATAATATTAATAATGTTGATTGTTTAAGTATATTAGGTTTAATATTTAACAATAAATATAACTGGAAAACTCATTGCTTGGGGTTAAAATAAAACTAAGCTAAAAGAACAAATATTATTAACTATTTGGCAAGTAACAAATGTAATGTTCATGTAAATACACTATGTAATACAACGAAATCACTAATTTTAAGTAAGATTGACTTCGGACTCTATGGCAAACATTAAACAGCATCCAACCACCCTACCACCAATGTGCTCGAAGAATCCTGAATACGTTTCCAACAAGCACTATAAAAAACATGCTGGTTGAAGCCGGACTACCCACCTTGGAAGAAAGAGTTGCGTCAACAAAAGCCAAACTCTTTATCAAACTAGCTTTTTCAAATGGTTCTATACTGGTAAAGAACATTGTCCGTGAAATGAAGAATAATACTATAAAACGAATACCATCAGCTATATCCACTTCAATAACTTCGGCTAAAGAATCGGGCATTCGCACTAAGATAATCGCCAAGTACACTCCATGCTATCATCCATGGTACATACAACCTAAATCATTTATCATGAATCTGGCAAACTTTAACAAAACCAGCACTACCCGCCGAATATTTTGCCAAGTTTTCATAAAAAACTAAAAAAGGAAGGGTGGAAACTCTTATATTCAGATGGTTCTAAAACTACAAAAAACACATCTTTTGCATCTGTTACTGAAAACGACTCACTGATATGTGTAGGACTTCTAGATAACAAAGTATCTATATTCACTGCTGAAGCTTTTGCTACTCTGAAGACCATAACCACATCCGCTACGCATGCAGGCAAATTTGTTATAGCTACAGACAGCTTTTCAGTGATAAAAGCCGTCCAAAACCCTTGTCACAATACTGAAATTATATGTAAAATCCGTGATTTTCTTATCAGCAAGCTCAACAAATTGAAGCTAATGTGGATACCAAGCCACATGGGTATAAAGGGTAATGAACTCGCTGACGTAACTGCTGTGCAAGCCCATAATACACCGATCTACAATTTTAAAGTTGACATCAAACTTGATCTGCTGCACGATATCAGTCAAAAAAGCAAATCGAAACTTCTGTCGGACTGGAACGGTTATCGTCATCACTACTCAATAATCAACCCCAACAAAATGCTACCAATTTTCCCTACCACCACAACAAAATCTATGAATACCACCTTCATTAGATTGCGGCTTGATCATACAACCACAACTCGCCAACACCTTTTCCGTAAGGAAAGTCCGCACACATGCCCAACGTAACCTCTGGAGGTCGACATTCATCATCTATTAAACTTACATAATTCTCCAGCCAGAACTCAACAGCGAACTTGTCCATTTACGAAGCCTTAAAAAACACTAGTCATGATATTGTAATATACTTAAAATTCAGTCTTTTGTTAAAAATAATAACATAAGTATTTAACTTTAATTAAGTTAATTTTAATTTTTTACATTAAGCTACCTTAGAGTCGAAAGTCCAAGTAGCTTGTGCTCGATTTCCTGTTAACATTGTAAGTTAAATTACATGGTAATAAATAATAATAATAATAATAATGATAATAATAATAATAGAATAGTAAAGAGTTACGCTTTTAGTTGCACATAAAAATATACTTTTTGCTTGATCAGCCAAAAACATTTCTTATTAAACTCATCTGTTTGCTCTAGAACACTCCGCTCTTCTTTCTCAGCATGTTTAAATTTTTCACATAACGTGCATTTGATTTTTTTATTGAATGATAATATGGACGCCTCCATATTTTTTTCTTTAAGATGTTGAACATAAAATTTATATAAGGTACTTACATTGGAAAATTCTTGAGGAAGGTACAATTTATTGCTTCTGTTGCGGCAATAATACGAAGGCACTGCGGGAAGCACAATCATTTCCACAGCTTTTGTTTACACAAGGATTACACACTTTTTCGAGGCTAACCGCATTTTGTTCAAAGCCCTCTTGGAAACAAATTTTCGTTTTTTGTAGCCACGCTTTCCAACAGAGGTTTCTTCTTCAATCTGCATATCATATTTGTTGCTTGTATTACTATCACTGTAGGGTACAAACTTATTTTGAGCTAATAAGCTTGATGCAGGAATATTTGTAAGTCATATCTCTGGCATTTTAGTTGATGTGTTATGTCAAATAATAGATTTCTCAACTTGCTCCGTTGTATGAGATTTGCTAATACAGCTGATAGAGGCGCCAGAAAAAGGGCTGATATATTGGCCGATTTTTTTTTTTTTTTTTTGGCTTGTTGTTAGTTTCTTGTCAACTACTCATCTTACTTGATTCTTTTTAAATGAAAAAAAAAAAACGAATGTCTTTCGGGCGAGGTTTGGATTCGAACACTGAACCTCCTGATTTGGAAGCCAGTCTACCACCACTTCAGCCACGGCCGCTGTTTCAAATATATTCAACACATTCGTGGAAAACGGTCAAAGTTTGTACAACATTGGTGAATGAATGATTGCATTGCCAAACAAGCCTGCTAAATATGGATTGAAAATGATGTGCTTATGTGATGTGAAAACTAGCTAGTTCTACAATGGGTACATATACAGTGGAAATGATTCTGACGTAGAAGTTTTATAAGAAGATGTAAAGAAACTCTTAGTTCCTTCTCAATGCGTGTTACGCTTGTCCCGACCATTGTACGGCTCAAACAGAAATGTGAGGTTTGACAATTGGTTTACATCTCTAGAACTCATTGATGCACTGAAAATAAGAAGGTTGACGTGTGTTGGGACTATAAAAAAAAAAAAAGAGTTATCAGAGAACCTCAAGCCGTCAAAACAAAGAAAAGTGGGTTCCACTTTATACGGATACAATTGACAATCGTACCTCACGTGCCTAAAAAGGTAAAGGTGTCATTCTTGCGTCATCGATGCATCATTCAAAAGCAACAAACGAACGTGTAGGAAAACCGGAAATTATAGAATTTTACAACTCCACAAAAGGGGGAGTAGATGAATTGGATAAGAAGTGTTCAATCTACTCCCGTAGCCGCCGGTCGAGGTGTTGGCCAATGAGTATATTTTTCCGTATTTTGCACATAAGTAAAGAAAAGTACTCGTACCAATATACCGTGTAAGCTAAAAATGACTTTTATGCGAATCCTAAGCCCTGATATGAGAAATCGGCCAGAGCCCGATGTTGCTGCACCAAATCAAAGAAAGACGTGTGCTTTTGTCCTCCAGAACTGAAACGGAAATCATTTTACACGTGTTATTCATGCTAAAAGTACATATGCTTGGATTGCGGTAAAAAAGTCTACGTAATGTTCAATGACAGACATGTCATTTTTGTTGTTTTGTTCTTTTATTTAAAATTATAAAGAAAACATGTTATTTTTGTTTATTAATAGTAAAATTTATAAGTTACATACGTAAATTCGATCTGAAGTGAATTTTACTGAATTCCAAAAGGCTTTCTTGTAACATACTTAATAAATATCTTTTGATTCATGAGTATTTATATTTGCTTTTATTTGTCATACTATGCTATTTCTATACCGGGTAAGTTTTTTAACTTGAGACATCCAAATTACTCGAAAAATACGCAATATCGCGAAAAATGTTTCAGACAAAAGTCACAAGGTTCTGAAGGGGACATAAGATGGTAACCACGAGTTTGAACTTGAGACCCATTTTCAAGGTCAAACGAAGGTCACTTGATTTTTTAATGGGAACCCCTATTTTTTGACAGATTCGTAATCTGCGTGAAAAATTACAATTCTTTTACATGGAACACTTTTTTCAAAAATGCGTTCTTTCCCGTCAGACGGCGCTATAAAACTTAAGACATCAAAATTACTCGAAAAGAACGAAATATCGCGAAAAATGTTTCAGACAAAAGTCACAAGGTTCTGAAGGGGACATAAGATGGTGACCACGAGTTTGACCTTGAAACCCATTTTCATGATAATTCCCGATTTTCATTGCTCAGTCGTATTCCTCAATGGGGCACATGACTTTGTCTCAAAGGTCTTATTTATTCAGCACTGCACTGGCACGCCTAAATCATTAATCGGTTTCCAACGTTGTTAGGGTGTTAGAAGGTCGAGATTTGTTTTGAGGAAGTCATTATTGCCTCGAGTGAAGTTAAAACTTGTCTTAAACTTATCTGATGTACCCACTCTGCCCTTTTTTCTACTTGAACGGAACTGTACTTCATTTAGAAGTTCGATATTTGTTTTGAGGAACTGATTATTAATAATGCAGGCTATTTCAATTCAAGAGAAAATTGAAATGATATTGATTTATGTAGAAAGTGGAAGGAACATCGGTGGTGCTGTTGGTCTTTACGCCCAACGTTTCCGAGTCCAGATACGATCGCGCGTTTCCTTTTATCGTGTCATCCAACAATTCACTAGTGAAGGAAGTGTGCAATCAAAGAAAAGCAATCGGTCAGATAGGGTGGCTGTTGAGGACAATGAAATAGCAGTCTTAGCTGCCGTTGCACATGATCCTCACATTAGCACTCGCCAAATAAGTCGTGAATCAGGAATTTCTCAAATGACTGTCTGTAAGATATTACATCGGCATAAATACCATCCTTATCATGTTTCAATGCATCAAGAACTTTCTAGTGAGGATTTTCGCAACCGGGTTGCCTTTTGTCAATGGGCACTTCAGCAAATTGAACGAGACCCCCTTTTCTTCGCCAGTGTGTTATTCTCTGATGAGTCGACTTTCACCAATCACGGTACGGTCAATCGACATAATATGCATTACTGGGCTACCGAAAACCCTTTTTGGTTGTGACAAGTTGAACGGCAGCACCGTTGGAATGCTAATGTTTGGGCGGGAATTATTAGGGATAAATAAATAGGTCCATATTTTATTGAAGGCAACTTGAATGGCGAAAAGTATGCAAACTTCTTGCGGGACCATCTTCCAGTATTACTAGAAGAACTGCCATTGGAGTTGCGACAAACAAGGTGGTTTCAACATGTGGTTGTCCAGCCCATTATTCCCAAGTAGCTCGGGGCGTATTAAACAATGTTTACCATCAACGATGGATCGGACGAGGGGGTCCGAGGCAATGGCCTGCTAGATCACCTGATCTTACGTCACTTGATTTCTTCTTGTGGGGCTATTGAAAAAGTGCTGTTTACAGAAAAAAGCCTACAACACGTGGGGACATGAAAAGACGAATAACTGAAGCTTGCCGAAAGATTACGCCAGAAATAAATCTCAGTTTTGTTGGTTCATTTTGAGCGCGGATAAACAAGTGTATTGAAGTGAATGGTCACATTTTCGAGCATTTGTTGAAATAGTCTCGGGAAATAAACGTCGAAATGGGAAGAATTCAATGATTCAACAGTGGGAGGCAAGGGGACCCACTCTAGGTGGGTTCTTAAGTTTTATGGCGCCCTCTGACGGGAAAAGAACGCATTTTTGAAAAAAGTGTTCCATGTAAAAGAATTGAAATTTTTCACGCAGATTACGAATCTGTCAAAAAAAATAGGGGTCCCCATTAAAAAATCAAAAGTGACCTTCGTTTGACCTTGAAAATGGGTCTCAAGGTTAAACTCGTGGTCACCATTTTATGTCCCCTTCAGAACCTTGTGACTTTCGTCTGAAACATTTTTCGCGATATCGCGTATTTTTCGAGTAATTTGGATGTCTCAAGTTAAAAAACTCACCCTGTATAATGTAAAGGAATTCAAAGGTCTCCCTCACCTCACATCGGAGATTGCGTAAAAAAAAACGCGACGGTACTTAAAGATTTATAAGGCTTTCTTGAGAAAGTAATATTAAATTTGGAACTTCAAATAAAAAACTATTGAATGATGCTCGAAAGAGGAAATGCTGGTATCGTCGGTGTGTATGTTTATAGCTAGGATGGTAGAAAGAAGACCTAGGGTGTGGGGGGAGAGGGGTGTATATATAGCGGAATTATATCAATGTAATTATTTATTTATTTGTTTATTTATTTCGCCTTATAAGTCATAATCTTATTTTAGAGTAGCTCTAATAATTCACAAAAATACTTAACGATTACAACTAAATTGAAGTTATAAGAAATTTAGAAATAGCGGTTTTACAAAGCAATCTAGATATTAAAATTGATAGCGTTTTTATAAAAATTGTAATTGGCGCAAGTCGTAGTTATAGGATCATTTCCTCCATAATTCGTTCTGTATCTAGAAGTAAAGAAAAACTGTTTTCTAGGTCGAAGAATGCGAGTAAGAGCATATATATTAAGCATGGATAGTAAAAGCGTATGAGTAGTTATATACCGTTAACAAAAAGTATTGAATAATAAGTTCTGCTTCATAAGAAGGCAGATTATTATTCCAATTCATTCTACGGAGATCGTTTTTGGATTCATTTAATACGTAATGAATAAAAAGATATTTTGATACGTAATGCAAAGCTACTGAAACAGTTTGACGCGGCACTTATAACGCGATGTGAAATAATCTAACCACGCAGTTAAAAACGGTTTCTGTTTAATTGGGTCTTCTTTTTTTTTGGGAGATAATTTTTGACATATGATAATTTAAAAAAAATGCCAAAAAAGTTGTACATCAGTTGATGATTTGTTTTCGAAAAAAAAGTAGAGCTTTCATTTGAAGTTGAAAAGATTGTTAAAAAAAATGACATGAAGAAGAATGTGGAAGTTACGAATATATTATAAAAGTATTATAGTAGATAAAATGCTACTGAGGATTTCTTATATCGACAAGTCCTATTTGCTGCTTACCAAGTAGTTTCAGACGACCTTAACCTGGCATAGTTTTCTAAAAAATCTACAAAAAATTTTTTTATCGAATAGGTTTTTGAAGCGATGAAAACGAGGAGTGTCATGAAGGCAAGTAATGCTCTTGTTGTTGTTATCTTAAAAAGATAAGAATGGAAGAATAATATCTGGTTTTTTATGTCTGGATCACATCGATTTCATTTAGCACACATACTCGTCTACCCAAAGGGATAGGCAATTCGTTGCTCAGCGCAATCATGCTTTAGAGCTAGTCATTGCTGCTCTACACCAGTTGTACATATTCTTGATGACATTCGATGGGATATTAATAAGGGTTTTTAACAATTCTTTGCTTGTTGGGCTTTTCAAAAGCTTTCGACAAAATAAACCATGATTTTCTCTGCTGGAAGTCGAAATATATTTTTGGTTTTATTGAGAGGAGTAGACATCTGATAAAAAGCTTCTAGTCCTTATTGGCGAATCTTTTCCCAGCTGAAACCTTTAAAACAAGGTGTTCCTCAGGATTCCTTCTGTTTTGCATGTTCATAAATGACTTGCCAACGTAATGTGAATATGCTTCAATCCATCTATACGCTAATGACGTCTAACACTATCAGGCGTTTGAAAGCTACGATGCCACAGTCAGATACACAGATAAACAGATACACACGTTAAACTTATAACACCCCTCTTTTTGCATCGGGGGTTAAAAAACGCCGATATAATCAGAGTTCCTGATTTTCGACTTTGTAATAATAACCTAAGGGTCGTTGAATTTTTATCAAGCCTTAATTTTACCATAAGTCGCCACTTGACTGCCTACAACCATGTGAATGTAAAAGTAGGTTGAATCTACGGATGTCTTCGAAAACTTGGTTCACCGAAGCTTTTATACCGATAGAAACTAGACGAAGGCTGCTAGGTTTCAACAAAGAAATTTTGAATACATATATATTGAGATTGACAGACAACAGGAAGATTTTAATGCACAAGTGGGTATTGAATTCACTTATGATGCTAAAGCATGTGTTAAGTTTTTTGGAAAATGGGAAAGAGTAAGAAAGAAAGATGTTTGGGCTTGTGGCTATTTCGCCCAAGAGTTGCATCTAACATTTAATAGGGAGAATAAATTATTAACCCTTTGTTTCTGGAGATGTCAATATTTAAAGATATTTTTATTAAACTTTGAAATTTAGTAAAAATCAGTTTAATTAATCATGAATTTAAATAAAAAGAAAAAAAATTAACTTTTTTAAATCGTTTATTTAAGTTTTTAGAAGTAGTTTCGCCACGTAACCAGTAGGAAACTAGGAAAAAAGTTATATGTAATATTTTTAATAATTTTTTTTAACCGTTATGATATGAACACATTTGTCAAACCTTTTTTCAAATGGCACTTTGGTCTTGATTTTCTTTTTGTTGTTTTAACTGTCTTGCTCCCAACAAGTCCTGAGCAAACAGCTAATCTGTAATCTTTTAGCGATAATGTTGTCGAATCAGCTTTTCCACTGAATAGTACCTATGCATTCAAAAGGCTTATATCAAGCAAATACCAAAAAAACCGATGCCGCCATTTTTTTCATTTACAAGTTGTGGACATAAAACCTCCTTCTTACGGCGATCTTTTTGCGTGCGTATTGCTGTTCCAGAAACTGATGGGTCATGAAAGTTTCTCAGAAAATGCACTGATTTCGTGTCTTTCCATTTTAAATATACTAGTCCGTCCTTACTTACGCGCCAGTCAGACTGCCCTTGCTGTAAATGTTTGTCATTTAGCAGATCAGTGGGTGCATATTTTCTTCCTTTCTGCTTGCAAATATTTTTGAAGTTCTATCGAATTGAAATAATTATCGAAGAAAATACGATGTCCTTTTTCTACTAACGTCCTGGTAAGGTCCTTCACCACACATAAGCCAAGACCTTCTTCGGTACCTGTTGTAGTTTTCCTGGTATAGATCTGAAACTGGCACACATATCCTTTTTGTCAGCTCTGATCCAAATCTTGTATCCCCGTTTGATAGGTTTCAAAGGCATATATTGTCGAAAACAGCTTCGTCCCTTGAATTTTAACATTGATTCATTTATGGATTGGAATTTAGATAGCTTCAGTAACGATAAAAATTTTTCCGAAAGATTCGCTATGAGAGGGCGCAACTTATAAAGTTTATCAAAATTTCTAGATGTTCTTTGTGGTTGTCGCAAATTGTCATTTAAATAAATATGACTAAGAAGCAAGGCAAAACAATCCCTCGACATGAGTGAACAAATGTAATTATCTCTGAGTTGAGGCATAGATGACCAATAATCGCAATAACTTGGAAGTTTTTTGACGCCCATCTATAAGTTTATTGCCAAAAACACCTTGATTTCTTATTGATTGGTTGGAATGTAGCTTCCACTATTTCCTTCACGGCATACAAATTAGTTTGGAACGCAATATGTTTAATTAATTTCATTGGAAATAAAAGAAGAAATACATCGGTAGGTGTTTCTAAATCTTCAGGAATAGTGGGACCTGTTTCTTCTTCAAACTTTCTTTTCGTACCTTGCAAATATTTCTTTGATGTCGTCTAAATGGTTCGCTTAGCCCTCTTTTTTTTTGTTGATGAATAGATAAGGAAAGATCATTTTCGCTAATCCATCCCTCGTCATGTTCTTCTTGAGGCTCGTTGACAGAATCATTTTCCATGGCATTTGTTTCGAATAGATTTTCAATATTTGCTTCAGGATCTTCTAATTTTTCACCACCACTCTCAGATTCGATATCTGATGGAATTTCGTCAAAAAAAATCTGAAATTCGTCAGAACCCAAGTCAAGTCTACGATATCGATCATTGTCTAAAATTAACAAAAACAAAAATGTTTATTCTCTACTGGTTTCACCGCGAAACCACATCCAAAAACCTTGATGAGTGGGTCGCATTACATAACTTGCAACCAACTATATTTGCCAACTAAATAATACGCACTTTACTTACTTTACAACTGTTTACTGAACAGCAAGAACCACTACAAATGACACAAACTATCAAACTGATGCACTAAAAAATCACTTACAATGCACTGATCATTACCGGAAACAATTTTTTACTGTCATAAAATGATTAACAGTTCGCGGAAATACCCAAGGTTTTTCCACCTAACCATTAGGAAAATAGAGAAAAAGTATTGAATGTGTGGTTTAACTGCGAAACCATTAGGAAGCAGAGGGTTAATATAATTGGAATTGTGTTCTAGGCAACAACTTGTTATTATTGTTAAAGGTGTATTTTAAATTGTACATAGGAGAGCAGCAAGATCGTCCATTTCATTTTGAGTACCTGGTACGTCAGACACTTTAAATTAAATTAAATCTAACTTAATATTTAATATATATATTTCGACAGTCAAATTTATTTGTTGTATTGTATAAAACAACTATAATAATTTTAAAATAAATCTTAACAAAGAACAAGTAACTTAGTATATTTTAAGTAATTAAACACGTATTTTTTTATTATTTTGTCATATGCGAATGTGTATAATTTCCCAAACACTGTGCTACTAAATATGTATATATTGGATCATTGGAAAAGTTCGTGACCGGTTTGAAAATGAAACACAAACGATTACACTCTAAAGAAAACAATTTAATTAATCATTTATATATGTAGTTTACAACTGTTTCCCAACATTTTACAAGTTTGCGGATTCCTTGTTCGTAGAAATTGCGTGTATTACCTTCAAAAAACGTCGTAAGGTAGTCTTCGACATCTTCGGCGGAACCGTCATTATGTAAATTTAAACTTTTTTGAAGGGACCGAAACAGATGAAAATCTGATGGTGATGAACGAGCAAGGTCTAGGGAATACGGTGGGTCCTGAAGGATTTTCCATTTTGTTATTACATATTGTCATTATAAGTTCCAAAAAGATTATACAGTACGGATAACAGTACTTTGATTGAATGCAAGCCAGCTTTTGTGACGGTTTCTGCACCTTCAAATTTTCTAGCTCCTTTGTCGTTGCACGTTGTTGTTCAGAATCCACTTGTCGTTACGACTCGATCCAAAAAAAATTCTATTCTATTCTATTCTTGACGTCTAAGCAGAGATATATGGTCACGGAGACGCGGTTCAGCTTATTTTTATTGAAGTCACATTGCAAATGTACTTTAATTCTTTCGATTTTTATAGCTGATATATGCCACATCAAATAATCTGGGAATGCTATGGCATAGTGAAGTGATCCCAGAAGTGTAGATTTAGCAGCACTTCTGATGCAGATCATTTTTAATATGAAATTTTCCTTCAAATGTCACATCACAATCCTTCATTATAAACTGTCTACTGAGCATATTAGAAATAAATGTGCAGCAGTAATATAGGGTTTTCTAATAACGACTTGACAACTTTTTTTTTAAATAAAAGGCAAACCATTTGAGATATTTCAAAAACTTTATTATTGGTTTGAAGTACAGTCAAAATATTAATGAAAGGAACTCGACTTCGTTCACATGGCCACTGCGGGCACGTTTGCAGCGGTCGATCCGTTGGACCCAATTTTCAACGACTGGGCCACACATTTCGGCCGAAACGGCCGCTATTTCGCGTTCAATGTTGGCTCTGAGCTCTTCCAACGTCGTCGGCGTGTTGGCATAAACCAATGACTTAACGTAGCCCCACAGAAAATAGTCAAGCGGCGTTAAATCGCACCAACGAGACGGCCAATCGACTGGCCCATGTCTTAAGATAACACGCTCACCATACTAACTCTTCAATAAATCGATTGTAGCGTGTGTTGTGTGGCTTGTAGCACCATTCTGTTGAAACCACATGTCATCCAAGTCCATATCTTTCAACTCGGGCTAAAAATAATCGGTGATCATGGCGCGATAACGCTGACCATTCACAGTAACGTGACGATCGTTATCGCCGACGAAAAAATATGGCCCAATAACGCCGCCGGCATGCAAACCGCACCAAACAGTTATTTTTTGTGAATGAAGTGGTGATTCATGAAGCACATATGTTTTTTCACCCGACCAATATCGCATATTTTGCTTATTGACGAACCCATTGAGCCAAAAATGAGCTTCGTCACTGAAGATGATTTTGCGATAAAATTCATCATTTTGGCGCATCCAGAACCCAATCGGAGAACGTACTTCGCTTCAAATGGTCCATCGGCTTCAATTCTTGAGTCAGCTTGATCTTGTATGGGTGTAAACCAAGGTCCTTACGCAAAATACGCCATAATGTGGTCTGAGCGATGCCCAATTCTTGAGAATGCCGTGGAACTGACTGATTTGGATCGTTTGGTACGGACGTCTGAAAGGCAGCGATATTTTAGACACTTCGACTAACCCGTTGTCTCACTGACACGGCAACATCACACAACGAATATTTTTGCACTAAACTTGTTATTGCCTGTCTATTAGGGCGAGAATTACGACCAAAAATTGGAGCTAACGCTCTTAAAGTTGCAGTCACCGACTCCGAATTATAAAAATTTTTATAATTTGCAGACGTTGCTCGTTAGTGTACCTTACCATGATAAAAATGTTGAGTTTACTGAATAAATTGACAGTGACAGTTTGATGATTAGTGAAAGAGTGCGTTCACAAATTAAATTCAAAGTTGTCAACTACCTATTGGAAAACCCTATATTAGAGTTAACATTAACTTTTTTATATGCTGTGTGTATGGAATCCTATACCTTGCTTTGAAGAAATGTTTTGGACATTATTGTGAAAGTATCCTGGGAATTCTTGAGGTGTATGTGGCGCAAAGGAAAATGCACAGTGAGTCTTTTGTAGGGCTATCACGCTTGGGTTGTGTTCTTTAATTAAGAGGCGTAATTCGTCATAGTTGTTGACGAAACCTTTTATGTTCCATTGAAGGATTTTAAACTTTTTATCAGTGAAAGTTGGCGTGGTGGAGGGTTGTGAGAAAGGGCGTGGTCTAGGTCAGGTAGAGGACAAGTTTGCCTGAAAATAGGCAATCGCGACCCACCCGCAACCAGAGTAGACTGGGACCCGTTATCTGTAGAATTAAAAGTAGTGTTATATGTTATTATCCGTAGCGGATGTGGACATAAAATAGTTGTTGTTATCTAAAAGGTTTTTGGTTTAGAGGAGAATTAATAGGAGATTGGTTTATTGTGGTTGGTATTGATTGAAGAGGGCGGCTTTTAATAGGTGAGTTGGGAAGGTTGGCTGTTGGTAATTGAGAAGATAGAGGGTTTGTTGGATTGATCCCTGAAGCTAACGAAGTGTAATATACTTTGTTGATTGTATTGTATGATGGGATGATGTTGAAGATAAAGTTGAAGTTGAGGTGGAACTTGCAGTAGCAGTAACTGCAGGGTTGTTACAACTAGCAATTATTTGGTTTTTTTATTTTGTTTTTTCGGCGTACGATTGCAGCGAAGGAGAGGTGGTTAGAGGTTGCGATTGGTTGTAGGTACGCTTAACTTCTGTCATGCTGCATTTTCTTCTGGTTTTTATTTTTAGAATCTCTTTATTTTGTAAGTACCATATTTAGGATAAATGTTGGAGGAGGAGGGATGAGCCTGTGAGCAATTAGCGCATATAGTTCGATTGCATTCAGTGGGTTCATGTGGAGGAAGGTTACATGTAACACACGTTTTAGGCCTGTTGCACCTATTGAAAGTGTGGCCGAGTAGCTGGCAGTTGCGGCAACGCATAGGGTTGGGAATATATTCCTGAACTTTTACTTTGTTCCACCCGATATCAACGGGTGTAGTTACACCTTGTGACTTTATTTCGATAATAGTTTCTTTTTCAGATACATTTATCAAATAAGGGACATACACAATTTCCTTAGAAGAGTTCAGGTTTGCGTGCAATTTTACATTGACAGGGCATTTTTACATTGACAGGTCATTTTTACATTGACAGCGCATTGATTTTCAATATTGGTTATCCGGAGTAATTTGTCCGCTGCCCTTTGTGATTTGGGCAATATTGGTATACTACCAATTCTTAACTGAGATATGCTCTCGTACTCGGTGCTTATATTTTCGATGGCTTTGTTAAGAATAAAAAATGCTAACCGAAGTTAGAGGTTTGCTTGTGTCTTTTGGAGATATCAATACAAATCTGGGATTTTGGAATCTGGCCATGATTCTGTTAAAGACGAACAAGTGACACTTGTTTCAGAAATTAGATCACGAGGTATGGGAGAGGGAAAATGTAAAAACTGCTCAACACTAGAGAGCGAGCGAGATAAAAACACTTACTTAGTGTAAGGAAACGATATCCGAGAAAAAAAATCGACAAAGAAGTCACACCACTTTGACGCTACGAGAGCTAAACGTTTGCTTATTTGCTGAGATAGTAGAAAAATACTGCATTACATACTACATATTGACTTTCGAAATGCAACCAACATGAGCATAATTCCCAAGGTATTAACAGTGTTAATTCTAGAGAAATGTGTCCAACACGTCATACTAAAATTGCATGAATTCCATTATACAAACTTCTCCAGCTGCAATTTCATTATGATTATATGGGTTCCTGACTCCATGAACATAGACGGTTTATTGTATGTGGGCTCATGCCGGTTAGTTAAATCTGGGTGTCGAACAAAAGGAACAGATCGAAGTTGTGTCTGTAGCAATAGGATTTTTTGGCTTCTATTATATACCATAATGCCTCTCAGTGAGATTGGGAGTCTTGCTACTTAAGTTTGAGTTGAGAGTTGTAGAGATTTTTATTTTCATTTCATAATGATTTTATTTTGCATCAGACTTGACAATGATTATACGTTTTTCTGGAGCATTGCTGTCTTTGTTGCAGAAACTTGCGTTTTAAAAAGCTATAAATAAATTTAATCAAGCGAGCTTAGTTTTGGATACATCTTGAAACTTTTAAAGGTTTCTGATTGATTATGTATATGTACACCTTTTTCCTCTACAAAGATTGATGTATCTGACGAATTCTTCCACCAGCTGGAATTACGCACTAAACAGCTGTTTGGTGTTGCGTCGGCTTCTAACTATTTTAGATCATCTGTGCCTAATTTTGTGTTATTTGCATAGCTTAGTAAACAAACACTTCAGTGAAAGTGCAAGAGTTCGTCCGGTTTTGCTTCAAATTGGTGGATATTTAATTTCCATCTTTTGCTACTGGAAACATTTACTCTCTTCTTGAATTGGAAAGCGTTGTGCAAATTCGTGTAAAGTAAGCCGAATATATTTTTGATAGAAATTGGGGTATCCATTTATAATGCGCAAAATACTATTAGGTCTTTGTTTTGAAGCGTACGAGTATTTATATATACACTGTTTCTACAATATTATATTTTTTAAATAGCTATTTAGCGCAGGTCTAGATTTTATATCCATTTTAATCATAATTTATTCATTATTACTCAGAAACCGGACAAAAAAAACATACAAATTAGTTTAACAATCTCAATTTTAATCCAATACTTAATCTTCTTGCGAAGTAGCTAGTTTATTTATATAATTTACTTATTTAAAAATCAAACTAAAAAATTATTTTTGTTTTCTTCAAAAAAAAGTAGCTGAATTAAAGTAGCTTTAATAATAAATCTTGATTTACTTAACTTTTGCCTTTTTTTTGTACTACTTTTTTGCCTTAAAACTACATTAACTCTAGGTCGCTAACTATGCTAGCTGACTAAGTTTTCATGTCTATATCTCTTCTAGGAGAACAAATCTATCAAAGCGCACAATTTTATGATAACTATAATTGAGGTAGTAAAACGCCACGTATATACGGAAATTATCCATTTTCCTGAGAGCCGAAAATTTACTTTTGAGATACTTTGTAAAAAATAACAACATTTTATAACCTTATAAGACATAGTTTCGTTGTATGTTCTTTGTCAAATACTTTTGAAGTAACTAGTAAACAAAATATAACGAAACCTCCATCAAGGTCTTCTAATATTGTATAAGATGATAACCATCAAAGTTACTGAGAAAATTCGGATGTAATTATGAACTGATCAATAATCCGAATAATATGTATGTGGATATGAGTGACATGAGTTATTCATTATAATTATTTTACTATTTGCTTCATTCCATTTGCTTCATATTTTTACTTATTTTGTTTATAACTTAGACCGATTATATTTTGTAACTTAGATTACACTCTGCGAGACAGCCGACCTGCCATGCAATGATGACACACGAAGGAATAGGTTTTCAGCCAGCCAATAACCCAATAAGTTCAATGGGGTAATAAAAAACCATCCAGTACAGATGAAATAAAAGCAACGTATCCCCATGGCCAATTGGAAGAAAATAGTGTTGCTCGTTGCTGGATTTGTCATCTTGGGTATGATTTACTCATGGGGCTCAAAAGCTTGGGCCTGGTATTAGGTCCTAAGTTCGTTAGGGGTCTGGTGGCTGTTGAGGAAAATGGAGAAGCCCTGAAGAAGCAGTCCGTACTTAACCAGCAGCGTGGTCGTGTCTCTCGCTTACGTTTTCTCTCGTTTATATATTTTTTGTTTTATCTTATCTTATAATAAAATAACTAGAAATCACACTCTGTTTAAATTTTTATTTTCTACATGGGGGCTCAACCGGGATCACCGGTATTTTGAATTAAAAATGTTGAGTGTGTGACGTGAAGTGTTAAGTGAAGACCACAGATTTGAACGGACCCAAAAAGAAGATAATGAAGGATAAAGACGATGAGTGCATGAGTGAAAAAAAACGAAGAACAAAAAGAAGAACAAGACAAGTGCCGCACTACGCAAAAATCTGAACAAGATAATAACGAAGGCACGATAACCATGTCATCAAAAAATAATTTCGTTTTCAAAGATATAGAAGAAACTCTAGAAAAGTTCCCCGGAGAGGAAAGCCGAAATTATGAGGAATGGCTGAAAGAAAACGAAGAAATTTCGAGTAAGGGAGCAGCTAAACTGGCTGTGGAGGCCACTGGTGGAGTAACTAATTGGACCACGTTGAAAGCAAAGTTGGGAAAAGAATTTGGAAAGAAAACATCTGCAGTAGAAAGTCACAGGCTATTGGAGAAACGTAAGAAGACAAATGGAGAAAGTTTGCTGGAATAATTGTACGCCATGGTCCAGATTGCAAGTAGAGGGAACATTGACGAATCATCGACGATCGAGTACATCATAGCTGGGGTTCCCGATTCCATAAACAACAAGACAATCATGTACGAAGCATCAACCATAGACGAGTTAAAAAGTAAGATGGAATGTTATAAAAGAATGCAAAAGCAACTACCGCAGCAGAAGGCCGATGCCAAAGCTACTGCACCAAAGGTCAGCATACGAAGAAGGACACCAAGTAAGAGGTGCCATAACTGTGGATCGCCGTCACATATTGCGCAGGACTGTCCGAATAAGGGAAGAGGAACGAAATGCGTTCAGTGTAATTTGTTCGGGCATGTTCTTCCAATTGCCCAGATAAAGATAAGGATAAGGACACCAGAGGAGTTCAAAAAGTTCAACGAATATGTTCAGATGGGAAAAATGTAAAGGTAACAATATCAGGAGAAGACTACTACGCATTTATTGATAATGGGAGTGATGTATCGGTGATACATGAGTCACTTCATAGGCAAATTAGCGACAAGAAACCAATTAAACCTGGAATGATTTTAAAGGGATTTGGCAACGCTCCACGACAGACACTTGGTTCATTTTCAGTTCCAGAGTTGTACACGAGTTGGAGGAAAATGATATCTCAAAGATAAAATTGTTTAATGTGAAGAAAGATGAAATTGAGACAGCGCTACACATTGGTAACGACAACTTTAAAGAAGAAATATCAAGGAAAAGTGGCCACGTATTTTCCCAAAAAGGTAAAGTGTTCCTGCATAGAAATGAATTTGGTGGTTCAAGATGAAATCCCAGTTTACCAAAAGGCGAGTTAATAAACAGATTGAAGAATGACTGGAAGAAGGAATAATACAACATAGTCGTTCGGATTATGCCAATCCAGTGGTGCTGGTTAAGAAAAAAGATGGCAAAACTAGACCGTGCGTGGATTATCGGAAGCTGAATACTAAAATAATTAAAGACAGATACCCACTACCAATAATGGAAGATGTTTTGGAGCAGCTGTACAAAGCAAAAGCTTTCACGTCTCTTGATCTCCGGAATGGATTCCTTCACGTCGATGTTGCCGAGGAAAGCAGAAAATACACTTCATCATCACGCCGGATGGACAGTACGAGTTCCTACAAGTCCCATTCGGATTGTGCAAGTCACCATCTGTTTTTCAACGGTTCATAAACACAATCTTCAGAGACCTAATATGTCAAAAATATTTGTTGCTTTACTTGGATGATATTATAGCTGCTGAAGATGAGAACGAGAACATCAAGAAGCTTATCGTTGTGTTGAAGGTGTCGGAAGATAACGGCCTTAGGATAATATGGGAGAAGTGCAACTTCCTAAGTAGGCGCGTTGAATTCCTCGGGCATGTAGTGGAGAATGGCAGTATAAAACCTCCGCCGAGAAATTGAAAGCAGTTCAAAGATTTCCCAGACCCATCAACGTAAAACAAGTACAAAGCTTCTTGGGTCTAACAGGATTCTTCAGAAAGTTCGTACCCAATTACGCCGATCACGCTAAGCCTTTGTAAGATTTAACTAAGAAAGATGCCCCATTTCGCTTCGAAGCAGACCAGATCGCAGCATTTGCAATCTTAAGAGATCTTCTGAGCAAGGAGCCCGTTTTGAAACTCTTTAATCAAAATGATTAGATGCCAGCATGACAGGATACGGAGGAATACTGTTCCAAAAATATGAAGAAAATTTTCACCCCGTCTCTTATCTCAGTTTCAAGGCATCATCGGCAGAACACAACCATACGAGTTACGAGCAGGAAGTCTTGGCTGTGATAAAATGTATAAAGAAATTACGAGTCTAATTGTTGGGGCTAAGGTTTAAAGTTTACACGGACTGCAAAGCCTTTCAAGCCACAATGAACAAAAGGGATCTATGTCCAAGGGCTGCCAGGTGGGCAATATTGCTACAGGAGTATGACTGTGAGGTATTGCATCGCTCAGGAACGTCGATGAAACACGTATATGCGCTTAGCCGATACCCTTCAGTCATGTGGGTCGAAGATTGTATTGTCCAGAGACTGCAGCGGGCCCAAAATAAAGATGAGTATTGCCAATTAATCATGAGTATTATTTCCTCCACAGGGTCACACAAAGATTTCGAGATAAGGAATAGTCTACTATACAAATTCGTAGACGGAAGTCATCTTCACGTTGTACCAAGGGTAATGCAGCGAAAAATTTTTCGAAACATTCACGATAAAGGACACATTGCAGCTAGTAAGATGGAAGCTATCGCTAAATGGGACTATTGTATCCCAAAGATTGGTAAAGCCGTAAAAAATGTGATTCGTAACTGTGTGGCTTGTATTTTGGCAGCTAGGAAAGGTGGAAAAGAGGAAGGGTTCCTAAATCCTACTGAGAAAAGCGACGTGCCACTCCACTACACATTAATCACTTGGGACCACTACCTTCAACAAAAATCTACCCAGTTAAATCTACGAAGAGCGAAGAAGTCGTCAAGAAGCTGGAAACTTTAAGTGAAGTATTCGGTAATCCGTTTAGGATCATATCAGGTAGAGGAGCAGCGTTCACCGCCAACGTTTTCAAAGACTACTGTGTACAACAAGGCATCCAGCATGTTCTAACGACGACGGGTGTACCCAGAGGAAACGGGCAGGTGGAACGAATAAATCGAATCATCGTAGAAGCATTAGCTAAAATGTCAGTCAAGGACCCAAGGAAGTGGTATACTTTTGTTTTTGAACTTCAAAGAGCACTAAATTCTACCGTGTCCCGAAGAACTAAAAGAAGTCCCTTTTAACTGATGTTTGGAACAATCATGAGGAATGGAGAAGATCTTCAACTGCAATCGCTTCTGGAAGAAGTCATTATTGATGATTTTGAAGTTAGCCGTGAAAGCAGGAAAGCAGCGAAGGAGCAAATATTAAAAATTCAGGAGAAGAACAAGAAATACTACAACCGGAGACGGAAGCCGTCTACCAAATACAGTCTTAAAGACCTGGTAGCAATCAAGAGGACGCAGTTCGGACCTGGCCTGAAACTCTATGCTAAATATCCGGGGCCATATGAAGTAGTAAAAAATCTAAGCAACGATCGATACGAGGTGACCAAAGTGGGTCAGCATGAGAGACCTAACTTTATTTACAGTGCAGCCGATTTTATGAAGCCTTGGATCCAAGACACCGAAGATGAAGTCGACGAATTGGAGAATATGGACTTGGATGACATGTGTTTTCAACAGGATGGTGCCACAAGCCACACAGCACACGCTACAATCAATTTATTGAAGAGTAAGTATGGTGAGCGTGTTATCTCAAGACATGGGCCAGTCGATTGGCCGCCTCGTTCGTGCGATTTAACGCCGCTTGACTATTTTCTGTGGGGCTACGTTAAGTCATTGGTTTATGCCATAACGCCGACGACGTTGGAAGAGCTCAGAGCCAACATTGAACGTGAAACAGCGGCCGTTTCGGCTGAAATGTGTGGCCGAGTCGTTGAAAATTGGGCCCAACGAATCGACCGCTGCAAACGTGCCCGCGGTGGCCATATGAACGAAGTCGAGCTCTATTCATAAATGTTTTGATTGTACTTCAAGCCAATAATAAAGTTTTTGAAATATCTCAAATGGTTTGCCTTTTATTTAAAAAAAAGTTTAAAGTCGTTATTAGAAAACCCTATATATGTATTGCTTGTATATATATTAAATATGTACACCTTGCCTGACTCGAACTGCAACCAACTTCAGACTGCTATAATTCCAAACCGTTCATTACTGTGAGCTCAAATTTTGACACATGATAGATAATTTTATTATTTATAATCCTTTTAAACGCGATGGAATTCAAACGTTATAGTGTGATTGCTTTATATTTGGCTGGAAAACCACAAGTAGCTATCGTTAGAGCCCTTCAGCACCTCAACGTGAATAAATCATTTGTGTCTCGAACCATAGCTCGTTACCGTGATATTGGCAGCATTGCAAAACGCCATGGAGGTGGTCATAAAAAAACAGCAACATCGGCAGAAATGGTTCGGAAAGTGAAGGCTCGTGAGCACAACATATCGTTGGAACGGATGCAACACATTTTGCCATTAAAGTTCCAAAAATCACACGATCTTACACAGCAACAGAAAAATGTTAGAGTCGAAAGAGCGAAGAAGTTGCTACGCTTGCACGAAAGTGGTGGGTTGCCAAATTTGTTTTTTTCTGATGAGTCGCCATTTGTTATCGAGCAATGTGTCAACAAAAAAAATGACCGAGTTTACTTTCCAGAGAGGTCCTACGAAAATTTACACCTTCGAATGGCCACCAGAAAGCGTGGCGTCGTGGCCACGTTGCGTCAAAATTGATGCGATCGTATACCGTAAAACTGTCTTAGAGGCAGTATTGAAGCCTTGGGCAAACAATCATTTCGGTCGGAGACCGTGGACATTTCAACAAGACTCGGCACCGTCTCACAAAGCGCGCGTCAACCAAGATTGGTTAAAAAACAATATTCCATACTTCATTTCTTCGACACAATGGATTGCAAATTCTCCGGATGCAAATCCGTTGGATTTCTCTGTCTGGGGTATTTTGAAGGCGAAGGTTGGCACTAAAAAATACCAAAGTTTGGACCACCTCAAACAAGCACTTCGCCGGGAATGGGCCAAAATACCGCAGACCCACTTGCGTGCAGCGTGCGTTGCTTTCTTCGGCCGTCTTAAGGCCATTATTCGCACCAAAGGTGGACATATTGAAAACTATTGATAAAATTTGAAAATTGATGTATTTTCCAACATTTTTTGCTTTGGCACAATAAAATTTATCAAAAAATAAAAAAAAATTATAGCATTTTAAAAAGTTGCAGTTCGAGTCAGGCAGGGTGTACATTGTAAAAGGCTAAATATAAAAACATGTATGTATATTTTCCAAGAATTTTGACATGGTCGAAAAAAAAAAAAACTGTCATACGCCAAAATAACGACTGAGTGTAGTCTAGTCATAAATGCTGATACTAAGAAAAACTTTTGCCAGATGAAAACGCGCTGATAGTTTTAAAAACAAACTTATAGCTTTTTTATACTAATATGTCAAATCCCCAGCTACAATTTATGGAAGACCATTCGAAATGGCCGATATTTGCCTGACCTGAAACGTACTGGCCAATCATCAATCGTATTAGGGACCTCATTCATCAGAAAGTTGTCGACTACACGGACAAGGACTCGCTTCAAAAGCTCAACATTTCGGTGATGAGAAGAGTACGCCATACAGTCAAAAACGGACCACAACTTGTAGTACAGAGGCTGATGTCATGTAATTATTTTTTTTAGTCGCTCTTGAGTGATTTTCGCCTTGTGGGCTGGATGAGAATCTAGTTTGAATGTCCAGTTCTTGTTTGCGAACATTGTTCGGTTTAGCGGCTTAACGAAGGTTTCCAAAACTGTTGTTTGGTAAACTTTTGCTGATGTCTTGACTTCTTTTTCACAAAAATGGGGATTGATTATGCTATCGTAGCTCCCTCCTTATCATACCATTACATTTGCGGTGAGGTGGCCTCTTTTAACCCTTTGAATATGTTCTGAAACTTCTTTTGATGTCTGAGTCGTGACTGCACGGCTTTGGTAGATCCCGGAGTCCTCACAGTGCGTGAACGGCCAGATATTTGACGCTCAAGTACTCTACCAGTATCCTCGATTAATTTAATAGTACGATAAACAAAACAGCGAATGATCCCAAGCGGTCGCAAGGATCGGAAGACATCACTTTGCCATATTACACTTGTATTATTCCATGATTCCATGACTTCACCCCATTCCATGATTGAAAGGACTAAAAACAAAAATCTTTTCGCGACAAAGAAGAACAAAAGCAACGGGCCAAATAATGGTTAACGTCAAAAGAGTGCAACTATTACTTTATTTAAAATGGTTGCAACAAAAGTTGAATCAGGTTAGGTAGACGACTAGGCTAGGTACGTACGTTAAAATTATCACTTTATAACCTTCCGTAGCGTTGTTGGCGTTTGTGTTGTGTTTGTATGTTCGTCTAAAACAATAAACCACCCCAGCATCACCATTTACATGTACAGTGACGTAAGTTACCAAATCCACCACAACGTTCTCTTTGTGCCAATCCACAATTAAACGTCGTGTGGTTGAAGCGTACGAGCAAAATCTACTATTGCCTTATATTTATGGTAGAAGCTCTGAACAAAAATCAATTCGATTTTTAACGAATTTGATCCACTATCATGTTCCATTCAAAGAATTTTATCCCTGCATTCTCTCATCGTAATTGCGAGCGTTCTAATTATCATACACGATCACTAATCAGGTGAAATTTGATGCTTGCAAAGCACAATGCTGTTTCCTCTCATTAAAGCGAAATTTAATTACACAGCTATTATCCGTGTATGGTAACAACTTACGTTGGAATCACCACATATTCTATGTCACCCAAAATGCTGCGAAATGTCTAGGTTTTCTCAAGTGATGCCTTTCCCTCTTTGATAGCCGTGAGTGGCTGTGGCTGAAGTGTTGTATATTGGCTTTCCAATCGGACGATTCGGAGTTCTATTCCAACTGCGCCTGAAAGACATTCTTTTTTTCAGGCAACTAAAATCTCGTAAGACGATTTTAGATGTCCTCTATGGAGAAAAATAATCACTGAACCCAAACATCTTTCTCTCTTTGTCCAATTTTCCGAAAAACTTAACACTTGCTCCGGCATAATAAGCATTCAAGCTCTTCCAAGACCTCTCTGCAATTGCTTTTCGTTTTTTCCCTTAAACTCGTTCTATCGTTTTTGATTATATGATTTTTATGCGTAATCGACCATTAGCAAATAATCTGACGTAATAGATCCGGTTTGCGTAAGCAGTAGCAATGTAAAATTTTGCATATGGGTCATTCCATGAAGGATCGACCGACGTTCTGAACGATATCCCTCCGGTTTGGCTGAAAAGTAGTAGAAATACTCATTGGTATTGGTACGAATCATAAAGCAAAATACGTTTTGCAGAATTTGATATAGTTTGCGTGTAATGGAACTTCAAAAATTAGCAAAAAATCAAAATTTATGCTTTTTATATTTAAAAAAATCATAACTTTGGCTCTGCTCATCAGAATTTAATAAAATATACTTTTTTGAATCCGGGAAAAGGTGAATTTTCAAAGATTTGAAATAATTTTTATTTTCAAGGATATCCTACTGAGATGGTCCACCTGGAAGGTCAAATTTTGGGCGACTCGTTCGAGCATAGCGACTGGTATCTCGCGGATAACACGAGTAATGTTGGCTTCCAAAGCGTCAATTGTAGCTGGCTTATTCCTGAAGACCTGAGACTAAATATCCCCAGAGAAAATAGTCCAAAGGTGTGATATCGCACGATCTAGGCGGCCAATTTACCGTCTTTTTGAAACCAGAGCTCACCGTGACCATGTGTTTGAATTTCAGGAAGCACATAGTCCGTTAACATGGCACGATAACAGTTTCCATTGACGGTAACATTCTAATTTGCCTCATTTTTGAAGAAATATGGACCAGTGATTCCACCAGCCCATAAACCACACCATACCGATGTAATGGTAGCTCTTGGTACTCTTCGGGTTGCTTATCAGCCCAAATACGGCAATTTTGTTTATTAACGTATCCATTGAGCCAGAAATGGGCTTCATCACTGAACAAAATTTCACGATAAAACACCGAATTTTCATTGAGTTTTTCCAGAGCCCATTCACTGAAAATATGACGCAAATTCAAGTCGCCTGGCTTCAATTCTTGCACAAGTTGAATTTTGTACGCTTTTAGGCCGAGATCCTCACGCAAAATACGCCAAGTCAAGCTGCTGAGAACGACGACGAATCGATTCGTCACGGTCCTCGCGTACACTCTCAGCTACAGCTGCTACAGTCTCTTCACTACGTGCTGGATGTGGTCTAACCGTGTCATCTGTCAAAAAAAAGCCTATTGCAAATCAAACCTCAAGATGAATCACCCTTGGAGTTAAACTGTCTACTCGTGCCCCTTTCGAACATGACGGGCCTGGAAATGCTAGGTCAAAACCAGAATTATTTTTATCCTCAAGTTCCTCTGGAGCTGGTAAGTCAAAACTACAGATGAAAATGTTAAACAAAGTTCCATACTTTTGAAATACTTTTTTTTTGTCCAACATTTATAAGTATAAAATTTGCTCTCAATCTTCATGCGAATAGACTGAAGTTTGGGCTTCAGTTCGTTGTTCTATTCTCATGTAACAAGCTTCCTTTCTTTTTTCGATACCTGTAAGTTTCAGATCCATTCCAAACATGCAACCAGAACGACCTTGTCGTCTTGTAATATAAGAGTACAAATTTTTTATCCTCTTCTATACCATATTTACCAAGTCCAAGGTAGTTGCGTGTGCCATATTAAATCAATCGTTTAAGATTTCAAAAAAAAAAAAAAAAAGTGTGTATATAACTTAACTAATAAGTTATATAACTAATATATAACGTGCGGTTTGCTAAGAGATGTTGTAACTTGTATTAATACAAGTTTAAAAGCAGCTGGATATACTCAAAAGCAAGGAAATTGGGTTCCACATGAACTCAAGCCGAGAGACGTCGAAAGGCGGTTTTGCATGTCCGAAATGCTGCTGGAACGCCACAAAAGGAAGTCATTTTTGCATCGGATTGTTACTGGTGATGAAAAATGAATCCATTACGACAACCCTAAGCGCAAAAAATCATATGTGAAACCCGGCCAACCAGCCAAATCAACGGCAAAGCCGAATATCCATGGTGCGAAGGTAATGCTCTGTATTTGGTGGGATCAGATGGGTGTGCTGTATTATGAGCTGCTAAAACCGGGTGAAACCATCAATGGACAATGCTACCAAACACAATTAATCCGTTTGAAGAGAGCAGTAGCCGAAAAATGCCTGGAATATGCGACCAGACACGAGGCAATAATTTCCCATCATGACAACGCTCGGACCCACGTTGCTATTCCGGTTAAGAACTATTTGGAAAACAGTGGATGGGAAGTCTTACCCTACCCGCCTTATAGCCCAGACCTTGCCCCTTCTGACTACCATTTGTTCCGGTCGATGCAGAACGCCCTCACTGAAATACGGTTCGCATCAGAGCAGAATATCAAAAATTGGCTTGATTCATTCTTGGCTGCCAAGCCGGCGCAGATCTTTTGGGATGGGATCCACAAATTGCCAGAAAGATAAGAAAAAGTTTTAGCTTCAGATGGGCAATACTATGAATAATACTATTGTACATGTTTTTCTTAAATAAACGTCCAAATTAAAAAAAAAAAAAATCGCACGAATTACATTACATACCCATATCCCGGTATTTTTATTTTTTCCTTTTTTCAATGTTTTAGCTCTTCTCAAAGTTTTCTTAATCGTTTTAAGCAATGACATTGATCACCAGTAGGAATTCTTACATTTTTCCAGGAAATTATACCCTTATCGATGACCAAACTAACACCATTTGCCAAACTTACCTTAACTTTTCGCATATTATAAAACAAAACACTAATTTGAGCGAGAATTTGATTTTTGATAGAAACAACCACTCTAATATTCAAGGGGCATTTTAATTTAGGGTTGAAAGGGGAAAGGATACGAATTCAACGAGATTTGTGGTGGTTGATCTCTACCCTGCAGAAAGCCATGTTGTCTAGGAAAATAAATGATTTGCATTGGAAGCTTAAAGCTTATACAAAATACTTTCGAAGAGTTTGGGTATATGGGAGAGTTTAGCGATGGGACGATTGTTGGTTATATCAATCTTTGATCCTTTTTTATGGATCGGGATTGTGAAGGAGGTTTTCCAAGCCTGAGAAAATTCTCCTTGTAAAAGGGATTGACGAAAGAGATAAAAAAGGGCAAGGGAAACAGAGGAGAAACATTTTTTACGCAATATGGCAGAAAGACCATCTGTGCCGGGGTTGAATTCGTCATTAAGTTGGTGTAATTTATATTCTATAAAAGGTTCTAAGGTGTGAAAGAGAAGTGGGCCATCGGAGAAGTTCAGTAGGTAATTAAAATAGGATGGGTCTGGTGCAAAGGAGTAGTTATTTGAGGATTGTTTTAAAAAGTTGGCCAATAAGTTGGCAATGGTGAGTGAATCGGTTGATGACTTGTTGTTGAAAAAGTGGGAAGAGAGGGTAATTATCGTAGTCCCTTTTTTGTAGTTAACAAATTGAAGAACGGACTTAGGGTCGTTTATAAAGTGGAGTTACGCATTCTTAAGGTAGAGCTGGTAAAGGCAATCGTAAAGTTCGGTGAAATGAAAATAAGTGCTGAGATATTGTAGTCGGAGAAGGATCTGGTACGAAGGAAAACGACAATTTTTTAGCTTGCGATTATACCAGGGAGTACTAGTAGATGATGTTTTAAGACGGGAAAACGGAACGTAAAGGGAAAAAGAATTAAAAAAATTTCTCTACAAAAAATGGATAGAGCGTCATTTATATTAATGTTGTGAAAGTTAAAGGGTGATCTGCTAAAATAGTCACTGATTTTGTGAGAGTTTGCTTTATGCAAGTCGTAGAATGAGAGAGTTGGAGAGGATTGGGGAGAGGATTGGACAGAAGAGTTATGAAAAATCGAGAAAACGAGGGGAGGGTGTTAGTTATCAATTGTTGAGACAGGTAGGGGACAAAGTGAGACTGATAAGTTAATTGAATCTGTTGTGAAAATAAGGTCTAGTTGCTTGCTCATGTAGTTGGATATACCGCTGGTTTGGCATAGACTATAGTTTTTTAAGCGATCTAAAAAGAGACATTCCCTAGTTGAGCGATGAAAAACTATTGATTATCTGATGGAGTCCACTGTATCTGAGAAAGATTAAAGTCACCGAAAATAAGGATATCGTCAATAGAGTCAGACATATCATTTAAATGGCCGATCGCGTCAAAACAAGTTGGTAAGATTCAATAGGTTGAGCTGGTAGGATGTAGGAGCACATAACGTAAAGGGACCTAAAAAGGAATGTTAGTTTTATTGCGACAAAGTCGTCTTTTGAGGATGAAGAAATGGTAATGGGAGTCAAGGCTATTGTCGTCTCGACAGAGGGGATCATCATTTGAAAGGGTAAGTAAGGGGGAATAATTTGGTTCTTTATGTCGGGAATCAGATCGCTTTTAGTCAGGGCATACATGTCAAAGAGAAGAGCATGCGATTGATGTAGAACATCATTGGTTTTAGAGCCTCTTACATTCAGAGGAATGTTGTGGGGTGAAGGTGTGAAGCGGATGGCTTAAGTGGTGGCAAGGGAAGCAAGTCATGAACCAAACACTTTATCGTGGTCGGCTCGGCTCCACTGTAGGTGTGAGACTTACTAAGAGTGAACGTAGTGGGAACAAGCTAAAAATCTCGTGATACCTATTATAAAGGTACCTGAGACTGATAGACTCGATAGCTGGGTGAAAGCCATGACACTTTTTTTTTTTATAATTCCGCATGCGCACCAAGGGGATATGAATACCCTTTTACTGGCTTTTCACCAGGGCGCGGGCGGGTGGTGTAGTAGTTTGGAAACTCAGGTGTTAGGTTTCGATATCTTTCCAGAGGTGGTTGTCAAACTAGAGCCAGTGCATTCTCAACCAGTGGGGTCTTAGTACGTGCTAGTTGTTAGTTCCTTATATTTAGCCCAGCCAGCAACCACTCCAACATCAGTGTTATGCTTTCATGTCAGAGTTGACGCCGACGGGATTTACATATAACTACATATAAATTCCATGAAAAGAAGACTTTTTCAGAGAATTGTCTCGCACGGGATTTAAGCAAATCGAGATCTTTACGAAGAAGTGTGAGTAAGCACTTTGGATTTAAGGAGCTTAGCGAAATTTGTTTTATGGAATGATATTTGATCACTTCACTCTCCTTGTCGTGATAAGCTTAGTTTTTGGACAGTTTTTTGGATCGCTGTCAGTCGCTTTTCGATATTTATTCCTGTGGACTTGTAAGCTTCAGCAATATTATACAGTTTATCAATGGAGTTTACTGAGCCTTCAATACTATATTTTCTATTCTGTCAAGAACTGTACTGCTTCGTAAGCAATGCATTAATGGACAAGTTGTTGCATTTAATTGCCAGAATAACGGGAGCCAGAAGAATTTCTTTGCACTCGTGGATCTCCGGGTAAGTCCGATGCATATTGCTCGGAAAAATTTTCCTCAAATACCATTGATGGCCACCCTTTTTAGCGGGGGGGGGGGGTCTGCTGGCACAGGTGAACTTGTGAAATCGCCAGATAAAACTAGGTCGACGGACAACAACGGGAAAAATACTGAGTCGGCAGTTTGCAGGACTTTGAAGGAAAGTGGGAAAAATAAATTCTCTACATGTTGACAGGTAATTAGGCAGGCATTTTAATCCAAGCAGGACTTACGTCTTGAGAATTCTACACTCAGAAGCCATGTATGCATTCCATCATATACCAGTACAGGTGTTATAACCCTTTTGGAATTCTGCAGTATCATTCTGGATAGACACTTTGTGGAAAACAACTTTATTGGCCGGTTTCTATAGACGGATGAGTCGCAATTCACCAGGGATGAAATCACTTATTTCCTCAATTTACTTACCTGAGCAGAAAGAAACCCCCACTCCATGAAACACAGAGTTTCTCAGCATAACATAAGTTCAACGTCAATGTATGGGCAAGCATTTTGGGTAACAGGCTGATTGGAACTTAACTCGAATCTCTACCTGGAACTTTTGGGAAGCAAATTACCAGAACTATTGGGTTATATACCACTGCAATAAAAACAGCCATTAAATATCAGTAGTGGTTAGATCGCGTATATGAAAAATCGTGGATAAGGCGGGATAAACACATTGAGGCCTCTGAGGACTTGAGTCCAATGGACTCTCATCTATGGCGACGAATGAAGGACATTGTTTACTCATAAAAAATAGCAACATGGAATGACTGGAACCATATGAATTGGAAGGAAAGAATAAATGAATAACTTGGTCTTCACTAACTTCACATTACTTATAGGGATAACGTTTAATTTGAAACAATTAAATTACTCATTATTAGGAGTTCAACTATACCCCATTTGTAACGACAAACGTATAAATTTGAAAGATGTTTTTTTCATTTTCTGTATCTCAGAGGTATCAAGGAATTTCTCCTTAAAGTCTCGAACGCATTCTAAACTTGCGATTATTTAGAGCTATACAATTACTCACTTAAAATATTCACGAGTAACTCCTTGTTGTTATACTCAATTAGCTTTATATGTTCTTGTTTCATTTCTTATCTATTCTTAATTGGTATACTCGTTAAGGTTGTAATTTAGCTTCTATATAAGTTGAAACAATTTTTTTTGTTTTTTGTTTATTTTATTTCATCATTCTTCATGTAGAGTGTTGAATTTAGTAACAATATATTTTACATTTAAATAGGTATTAGAAAATAGAAACAAAAGATATTAAAAACATTCTGGAAATGTTTATTGGTATTTTATCATTATCATAATATTGATAGATTATCTAATATAGGGCTTTCTAATAACGACTTGACAACTTTTTTTTTAAATAAACGGCAAACCATTTGAGATATTTCAAAAACTTTATTATTGGCTTGAAGTACAATCAAAACATTTATGAATGGAACTCGACTTCGTTCATATGGCCACCACGGGCACGTTTGCAGCGGTCGATTCGTTGGACCCAATTTTCAACGCTCACCATACTTACTCTTCAATAAATTGTTTGTAACGTGTGCTATGTGGCTTGTGGCACCATCCTGTTGAAACCACATGTCGTCCAAGTCCATATCTTCCAATTCGGGCCAAAAATAATCGGTGATAACGCTGACCATTCACAGTAACGTGACGATCGTCATCGTCGACGAAAAAATATGGCCCATAAACGCCGCCGGCATGCAAACCGCACCAAACAGTTATCTTTTGTGGATGAAGTGGTGATTTATGAAGCACATGTGGGTTTTCACCCGACCAATAACGCATATTTTGCTTATTGACGAGCCCATTGAGCCAAAAATGAGCTTCGTCACTGAAGATGATTTTGCGACCCCGAATATCTGTAGAAAATTTTTATAATTTGCAGACGTTGCTCGTTAGTGTACTTTACCATGATGAAAATGTTGAGTTTACTGAATAAATTAACAGTGACAGTTTGATGATTAGTGAAAGAGTGCGTTCACAAAATAAATTAAAAGTCCCTATTGGAAAACCCCATATAAAAAAATATGTTTCATTAAAAATTACCTCTATTTGCTCTTATACCACTTATCAATTCCAACACGCACAATTTTCATTTGAAAACCGTCGACTGCCTTCTTTACATAGGTTAATTTTTAACGACTTCAAGTTTTACTATTTTCCTTTTACTATTTTCAGTTATACAATTTGTTTTAAATTAATTCGTTGGTTAACTACTTCTCTGTCTGTTTCGTCGGTTGGATTTTTAATCTTTTATTTCTTTAGGATAAATATATTTTCATTAAAATGTGAATTAATTCGGTATTCTCTTTCATTATTTTTATTGAAATATGATTAATTCGGTATTTTCTTTCTTTCAGTATTTTGTGGTGTTTTAACATTTTTTGACGATCAAGTCACAAGTAAAATTAGCAAATCTTCTATTATGTATTTTATACAGTTCTTATAGCTTTATGGTATAAAATCCGGTTGACATCTTAAATTTTCTTATATTTGGTTGGTAATATTTACTATTTCTTGTAGACCACAGAATTATTAATGTAGTTTCGTCAATCATTTTCATCGGTATCAAGTTGATTTTAAAATATTCAGTTCAATTTGATCTTCATTGATTTGATGATCTGCTAATTTAGATGTAATCGTTATTTATGTACATATGGTATATTATTATATGTACTCGTATATCTTGATTCTTGTTTGTGTTTTGACCTTTTAGCTTTCCTTTTTATTTATTTTTTTATAATTTGTACAGTCTTCCCAATTCGTGTTTTTTAGGCAATGATTTTTTTTTTGTTTTTTTTTTAATTATAACTATCATAATCACTCATTGTTGTAGTTTTCTATTAGTCTTTCCATATCGGCATTTCCAGTGTGGTTTTTGTTGAGTAAATGGTAGGCATAAAATTTGTTGGAAGTTTGTCAAGGTTTACAAAAGATTATTCTTGAAATATAAAAACATCCGTATGTAGAGTATCATTCGCCGAAATGGGTGTTTGTATATCTTTAGTTAAATTGGTACAATACGTAAGGTCTTATTTTTTATATGACTAGTTTTATTGCACATGGATACTTGCTGTTATATTGAAAAACGTGTTGATGTAATTTTTCTATTTAATTAAGAATACATTTTACAAACCAAATTTGTTTATCATGTCTAAACAATCATACAAGGGCTGTTTGATGAGTACTCGGATTTGAAGATATTAAAAGCTACTGAGCCAAAAATGATTGTACCATCATTTATTGGGTCTATAACTTTTTTCGTGCGGTTTCCTAAGAGATGGCGTAACTTGTATTATTCCATTGGAACATGCGCTGGAAAGCTACTGTCATTGTACGTCATTTCAGTATATGTCATTCATTTAAAGCGTAAACAACAATAATTTTTTTTCACTCAAATATGTCGAGCTTTGTACCTGAAAAAGTGTTTTTGCGGGGAGTTCTTCTTTATTACTTTAATATGAAGAAAACTGCTGCCGAAAGTCATCGTATTTATTTATGGTGAGCATGCGCTAGCGAGTGTGCCAAAAGTGGTTTGCACGATTTAAAAGTGTTAATTTTGGCTTGGAAGACGATGAACGTCCTGGGCAGCCAAAAAAGTTTGAAGATGAAGAACTGGAAGCATTACTCTATGAAGATTATTGCCAAACACAAGGAGAGATCTCAGAATCTTTGGATGTGAAGCATGACGTTAACGCCAATATAGAAAATAGGATATCTTTGATATCATATCATGATATCATGATATTGAAAGAAAAAAGAAAATATTGAGTGGAATAACTTACAGAAGTTTAAATAAGGGGTGGCCTTGGTGAAGTGGTATATGCATAGACTCCTCCAGCAGAGGGTCGCCGGTTCGAATCCCGTGCCAGGTAATTCTGTGAAAAAGTCTTTTCATAGAATTTGTATGTAGTTATATGAAAATCCCGTCGGCGTCAACTCTGACATGAAGGCATAACACTGATGTTGGAGTGGTTGCTGGCTGGGCTAAATGTAATGAACTAACAACTAGCACGTACTTAAGACGAGGAGGATGTACTAGCTCGTCCCGTCCAGTTTGACAACCACCACTGGGAAAAATACCGAAACCTAATACATCTAAGTTTCAAACTACTGCACCACCCACCCGCGCCCTGGAGAAAAAGCCAGTAAAAGGGTATTCATATCTCCTTGGTGCGCGGTATTCCAACATTTCTGTCTACCTGGCCACAAAAGTATGGATAGTAATATCTAAGTTAAAATCCAATAAATCCTTTAGCGCACGCAAATTATATAAAAAAATAAATAAATCAGCCAGACTTTAAGGGCTTCTGGCCGAGGTATTCAAAGTCTCAGCACCGAATGCTCAATCCACAATAGAAGAGACACCCTCAACTGCGCAAACTATAGGTATAAGTCTCCTCAACATCGTATACAAGATCTTATTTGCCATATTGTGTGAATTCTAAAATCCTTCGCAAACAACCTGAGTGGTTGCTGCCAGTGTTGTTTCAAACCAGGAACGGCCAGAATCGACCAACAACACCAAAGAAATATAAGAAAAATCACTCTTGCCAATCGCGGTCTCTTTGAGCTAAGAAGGCAATTGGGTAGTAAGGCCCTATCTCAGATCCACATTACATCACAATGGGCCAATAAGCTTAAGTGGGTTGGTTTTTCAACAGCCACTTAAAATAAAACCTAACCTACCTAAAGACCAGACTAAGTGGAGAGGTTTGTTATTTGAGGCCCAGGTTCATTTCGAACTGTAGCGCCTAATTGAGTAGATGGGTAAATAGATAAAAGTGACTGTTGGAAATACCAACTCACTTAGGCCTATTGGTCCATTGTCAAGCCACTGGATATGTGATCCTCTTATTCATCATGGAACCAATTTGAGCTTCTGATGAAGCGTAGGAGACTGTCAACGTCTATTTTCTTTAGATCGCTTAAGTCATTGTAGAAGCAAGCTCCTAAGTGAAGTTTTTATCTCTGGGAAAGAGCTGGACGTGAATAGAGTAAGTGGAGGATTGTCTCTTCTCCTTCTCGTCCATGCTGTTCAGAAATCATATGTAAAAGCGCCAAGCCTTCTTGCATGCTTGCCTTTAAACAGTGTCCAGCCTACGCCATCTCCACAATCCCTTCTCTAGACAATCCAATGTCTAACAGCAATCAAGAAAACACAATCACAGTCAAATATGTTCTTCACGAACAAAGCGAAAAAGTAGCCTCAACGCATATCACACGTATTAACCTCACGACTAATGCCATAAAAACTAACTGCCCTACTCTGCCTGTCATAGTTAAATTTACCTCAGCCCCGTCTTACACAAACTGCTAACCACACACACTATCTCAAATCTCATCTATTGCTCAATCACTCATAAAAAAAAGCAAATACTACTAAAATCTATTACAAAATGGTGTAGGAACTCCCCTTACCCTGCTATGCGGCAACTTAACTATTCGTCCACCACACGGGGAGCGGGTGGTTCGGACCCCGAACAGTGGGGTAGGTATGTTCATCCAAATCCCCTGCCCAACTCTATTTTCCCAACCAAGTCCCAATCCACACTCATCTTACTTATCCAACCCAAAACTTAAACGAAGTAACACTAATTTAAAAATAAAAGTCCTGCAGTAGAACATGAAAGAATTCCTCAACAATTATGACGAATTGTGAATTCTGATAAAAAAAAAAAACGTTCAAACAATTTTTGAAAGACTCTAGTTACTTGTCTGTTTATTATTTATAAAGTAGACATCTAGAAGTTGATTTATAACAATTTACTTACGGACTTGGCGCGGTGGCAATGTGCAGAATCATCTTGAAAAATGCACTTGTCAGTATGCGAATGATGCTGTTCAATTGCTGGTACCAAAAACTCCATTACTACTTCTCCATACTTTTAAGCGTTCATAGTTCCATTAAAAAAGTGCAAAGGGCCGAAAACGTAAAAAGAAAAACATCCCCTGGATCTGGCTTTGAGGAAACTTCACTGTTTTGACTATGCACTCGTCCTTGAACCTTTCACCTGCTGACCGTCGTACGTATGGCAAATTGTCGCACACAACAAATTAAATTTACTTTCATCGGACCATCCGACCATCACACATCGCCAATCATCCTGCGTCCAATCTTCGTACTTTTTTGCTCACGTCAAGCGAGCTTTTTTCATTTTTGTGGTTAGGAGAGGTTTTTCGCTGGCCATATAAACCTATCTCCCGTAGACGTCGGCGTATGGTTTCGGCGCGTAGATCAACTTGATGAAACTCACTCTGCTCTTATACGGACAGCACTCTTAAAGCGATCTTTCATGCTAATTCGTTGTAATACATTGTCCGTCTTCTGGGTTGTTTTACGTTTTCTTCCCGAGCCTTTTTTCCTTTCCAGTGGATCCAAATTTTCTTTTTTCTTCATCAGTCGTACGATAGTTGAATGACAGCATCCTATTTTAACCGCAATCTCACTATAGCCAAGCCCTTCTTCGACTAAAGTCAATATTTGAACTTTTTCGTCCCGAGTCAGTTGATGATATTTACCAGACATTTCACTTTTTTTACTTGTCGCCGTCATAACTCAATTCAAACTGATTTTTTATGCACTGAATACACTGAATAGTATGGGAAAAACCCTTACGATCTAGTGGTGCGGTTGTTATGATCGCATGTGTATAAAGACTACTTCTATAATTATTCCTATAATTTAACAGCTAAGCAAGGCATGGGAATTCTAATAAATTAAAATATACTACATAAACGGAAAGCCATCAACTCGAACATTTTAGCATTAGCAGTTGAGTTACAACTTGTGCCAAAGTTTACTGTCGTGCCCATTTATACCTTGCCCGACCAAGTATATTTCAGGTCTGATTTAGAGACCATTTTCAACCGATGCATACCCCTGTACTAATTGTCGGTGACGTCAACTCCTGGAGCTTTCTGTGGGGCTCCCCTACTACTAGTCCATACTGGAAAACTCTAAACGTATCTAATCTTTTAATTCTTAACGACGGCTCCCCAACCCACTTTTCAACATATAAGACCTACACACATGACATGCTGCTCACCCGAACTGTACACGAGGACTTCTTGGTAAAGTTTAAATGATCTCTATATCAGCGATCATTTTCCTCTAATTTCCACTATCGTTACTGGCCTATCTTTTTCCAACACATCTATAATTCGTAAATTTAAAACTGATTCTCCCAGCTGGGCTTGTTGTAACAAGCACTACCTTTTACCTAGATGAAACTCCCTCTTTGAACGTTAATAAAGAAGTTTCGGTAATCCAAAAAGCAATTCGAGTCGCTGTCAATAAATCAATCCCTCAAAGTATCCCTAACACTTATCAATGTACTGTTCCCTGGTGGAATCCAGAGTTAAGAGCTCAAAGACAGGAAAAGATAAAAGTCTGGCGAGTCTTTTAAAAAATGCCCTACCAACAATAATTTAATTCTTTTCAAAAAATCCAGCGCCAGATTCCGCAGAAAAAAAAAAAAACTATTAAAGCTAAGTGCCTTAGCGACTTCACCACAACACTTGACCCCAACTCATCTATTAACACCTTCTGGCATAACATTCGGCGTCTGACTGGTAACTACACCTCAAAATCGATAAAGTTGGTTTAAACTCCTTAAGGCTCTATAGCCACTCCACTCGAGATTAGCAACTTTTTTGCTCAAACCTGGTCGGATCTATCTAATGACAACAATTTTTCAAGTAGTTTCATATCTAGTAGGATAATGTCCCTCAATCTTACCCCAAATATTAGATGTCTACATCAGTAAGACACATCGAAGGTCAAATCACCTTGCTAGAGCTTGATTCTTGCCTAAGTAGACTCAAACCTAAAGCTCCTGGTAGGGACAGAGTATTGTACCCTATATTAAAAAAACCTACCACCTTCAACTACTAGGTGGAGTGAAAAAAAGCCTCCTTGACCGCCGGAATGCGCTGCTACTGCAAAAAAGGTTATGGTGCCTTGAAGTCCGTTCATATTTAGGCAGACATGCCAAATTTCAGTGCGATACTGTCTTTAGTTTTGTTTTGACAGCTGATTGTTGTTGACGTGTTTGGCGTCATGTTGAGTATGGACAAAAACGATTTTCGTTCTCTCATAAAACATTATTTTTTGAAAGGCAAAACGGCGAAGGAAACAAAAGAAAAGTTGGATAAATATTATGGGGCTAATGCTTCGTCAGATTACACCGTCAAATATTGGTTTCGAGAGTTTCGTGGTGGCCGCAACTCCACTACTGATCAAGTCCGCAGCAGCAGGCCCTCCGATGCGGTTACAGAGGACAGTGTCAAAAAATACATGAAATGGTGTTGGCTGACCGAAAAGTGAAGGTGCGCGAGCTGCAGATACCACAAAGATTAGTACTGAGTACACACGATATATTTTGGGCAATATTCTGCATATGTAAAAGTTATCCTGCGGCTGGATGCCGCGCATACTCACTCCTGACCAAAAACACGAACGCGAGAGCACTTCGAAAGAGTGTTTGGATTTGCTAAGGCGGAATCGGGCGGACTTTTGGCGTCGATTGGTAACTGTTGAACAGCAGAGAACAGAATGAGTGCCCTTCAATGGACTGAAGCCGGCACGAGTGCTCCGAAGTGGCAAATTGAGGCTCGATCATCAATAAAAAATTCAGCACACGCGAGGAAATCATCTACGCCACGATGAGTATTTTGCAGACCTTCCGGAAAATTACTTTTCGGATGGGATCAAGAAGTTGGAAAATCGCTAGAATAAGTCTATCAAACTAAAATAAAAAAAAAACATTTAAAAAAAAAAATTCATTTCCAAGGAGGTTACTTTTCACCCCACCTAGTAAGCTAAGATTCATACAGCTATATACATACAGCTATATAATAAGATTTTGAATTTAGAGGTGATCCCACAAAACTGGAAGCTAGCTAGCTAAGCCTAATAAAGGCATAGAAAATATTAACGGCTACTGTACGATATCACTTATTCCCTGCATGTCGAAGGTCCTCAAGAAAATTATCGCTAAGAAATTTCTTCAATATATTACTAAAAAAAAAAAAATATTGTGTATATAATTATTTTCGTGCGTTTTTTTTTTTCAAAATTTGAACGTTTATTTAAGAAAAACATGTCCAATAGTATTATTCAAAGTATTGCCCATCTGAAGCTCTGACTTTTTCCCATCTTTCTGGCAATTTGTGGGTCCCATCCCAAAAGAACTGCGCCGGCAGTCAAAAATAAATCTAGCCAATTTTTGATATTCTGCTCTGATGTGACTTTCGGCAGCAGTTTGCTTCATATTAAAGTAATGTAGAAGAACTCCCCGCAAAAACACTTTTTCAGGCACAAGGTTCGACATATTTGAGTGAAAAAAAAAAATTGTTGTTTACGCTTCAAATGAATGACATATACTGAAATGACATACAATGACAGTAGCTTTCCAACGCATGTTCTAATGGAATAATACAAGTTACTCCATCTCTTAACAAACCGCACGCAATTAACTTATAGACCCAATATTATATTCAAATCAAGTTGCCTTTCAACCTAGAAAAAAGTTGCTCTTATACACTTCTGCATCTAGACTTTTTTTTCTCTAACGCCCTATCAGCTGTTAATTATGCCACAATCCTCTCTCTTGACTTCGAAAAGGCTTTCGATAAGATAGTCATACATTTGTTAAATAAACTTATAACATTGGGGCATTGCCCCGAAAATTTTACTCTATTTGATCAGCATACTTATCTGGAAGAAACTAAAACACTACTAACAAATACAGTCAAAGAAATTCTAAAATGGTCAGATTGATCTGGGGCCAAATTGTCATTAGACAAATGTAAGTTCGTTATAGAAAGTGTAAATAATATTTAATAATAAATATAATTGGAAAGATCATTGTTTAGAACTAAAATATGGCCTTGCTGCGAGAGCCAACATAATAGTAATAATATAATACACATAATGTGTAATGTACACATAATATGAAGTGTAATAATAGTAATACACATGTCAACATATCATTGCAAAATCGATTGTTTAGCAAGATTGATTACGGTTTACCTATCTACGGAAATCGTCCAAAATCAACAACTAACACCATCAAGGCCCTTTACCATCAAACCGCAAGTAGGAGTATTAATGCTTTCCCCACAAGCACTGTGAAGAACATGTTGATAGAATCCGGTACAATAAGCTGTTCACAAGTGGGTCTGTTATTGTTAAAGACATCGCCCAAATTAGGAAAATGAAAACTACAAAGCGCCTTCCATTCCCTATCCTCCGCTCACTGATCTGTTCCAAAGAATTTGAACCTTCGTTAAACAGGATCTCTGTATCTCTGTATCGCCCAATGCATCCATCGTGGTTCATAAAGCAAACATCATGGACTTAGCAAAATATAACAAAACTGACACCAACAAAGACATATATTGTTATTTAGCATCACTTCGGAATAACATATAAACCACTAGTTGGAAACTGTGGTTACAAAAATAGTGACAGCACATCCTTCGCAGCTACCTACGAAAACGGATCTTTGTCCAGCATAGGCTTACTACCTAAAAGTGCATCTGTTTTTTACCGCTGGGGCTTTAGCTATTCAAAAAACCACATCAATAACCACCAATATGCGTGGTAAACATGTAATATGCTTATCAGTTTTCAATGCAGTTAAGAAATCTAATTACAAATCGGTGAGTGTCAATCAGATTAGAGACTGCCTTATAAGATCCCTAACAAGCTGAAGCTAATGTGGATCCCCAGTCATATGGGGATTCAAGGTAACGAAAACGACGACATATCTGCACACCGCGCTCGAGTGGCCGTGGTGTAGTGGTATATGCATAGACTCCTCAAGCAGAGAGTCGCGGGTTCGAATCTCGTGCGAGGCAATTCTCTGAAAAAGTCTTTTTATAGAATTTGATTGTACATAGTTATATGAAAATCCCGTCAGCGTCAACTCTGATATGAAGGCATAACACTGATGTTGGAGTGGTTGCTGGCTGGGCTAAATGTAACGGACAAATAACTAGCACGTACTAAGACCCACTGGCTCCAGTTTGACAAACACCTCCGGAAATATACCGAAACCTAATACACCTGAGTTTCAAACTACTAAACCACCCGCGCGTGCCCTGGAGAAAAGCCAGTAAAAGGGTATTCACATCCCCTTAGTGCGCGCGCGGAATTATATAAAAAAAAAGTACACAAATTTGCAACTCACACCAGACCTGACATGTTAAGATCCATCAACAAAAAGATTACATCTAGGCAACTCTTGCTTTAGCATAACTACCATCACCATTATTCGACCATCAACACGGACAGATCGCAGCCAAACTACCCTATTACAACTTCAAAAGGCATGAACCCAACCTTCGTGAGGATGCGTTTAGGAAACACAGCCTTCACCCAGCATTTCCTCAAAAAGGAATCTCCACCATCTTGCCAATCCTGTCACTCCCAAATCAACATCAGTCATATCCCAGGAATAGGTGAATATCGTAACTACCTACCAACAAACCAACAATCACTCTACGAGTTATTAAGTAAACCGAACCACGGGAATATTGTCCAAATTAGCAACTTTGCAAATAAACTGAATCTACAGATTTAAGTATCTTTACTAACATATAAATTAGTTTATAATTAAGTACTATAGAGCCGAAGGCCTCTGCAACTAGTGCTCGTTTCTGTGTATTAACTCATGTATTTTAATCATATGTTAATAATATATAATAATAATTTGTGGAATAATGCTTTAAATTCAGTGTATTCAGATAATTCTTCGCTAACATACATACTCGTATGTACAACATTTTCTCGAAGATATTGTTGTAATTGTTCAACCATATGCAAAAACCGTAAGGCCCTTATTATTCCTAATGCCATATGTCTTATGTTTGTTTGAGGAGGCATTGATTAGCAAGTGCTCTCTACGTTGGTATAATTTTTTGTTACAACAGTATAGACTAAATTGATAAAATATCTAACTTCTGAAAAGTCGGATTAGTATTGGAAGAGTTGTCTAATATGTAGAATGGGTTTTGGTATCCGTTTTTAAAGGCAACATATTGGACCATTTTGCCCTCATTCTCTGAGCTTTCGGTATTCTTCTTAATTTTTTCTTCTTTTTTGCGTATGCATACCTAAATTGTCTGTTCTTTAAGAAAAAAAAAAAAAGGAGGAAGAGTCGTATGAAAGCACTTAACGATATTAATTCTTTTTAACTTTAACGAATAGCGTACATTCTTTATCATTATACTGCATGAACAAACAAGTTTGTCAGAGACATTAAAACATGACATTTGTTAATAGTTTTATTAAGCTCTTTCTGATATTTGAATCGATATTCTTATACTCGGTTTTCAAATTCAAGTATCATACTTGTGAGAGAAGAAAAGATACTATTATTAGTATTCAATGTTATATTTAATGTAAATTTAATATTCAGTGTAACCTTTAAAAATGTTTTTTTTTTTAATTTTTTATTTTAGGTGCAACCAAAATTTATATGAGGGAGTCACAAAAAATGTTATTAGATATAAAACTTCATACAAAAATTATTGATAGCATTGTTTTGATTCAAAGATGGTTTCGAGGTATTCTTCAAAGGAAAAAGTTTTTACTTTACAAAAGTGCTGCAATTTCAATCCAGTCATATTGGAGAATGACAATAGCCCAAGAAAAACTTACTCGGAATCGTCAGCGATGGAATGCAGCTATTATTATTCAATCGTTTTGGAAAATGTTCAAACAGAAAACATGGTACCATAAACTCAACATCGGCGTAGTGATAATTCAGGCATATGCTCGTGGTATGTTGGCAAGACTACAGTACAAGAATTTCAAAATGGTATGTTGAATATTTCTATGTGATAGTTATATAAATTATTCATGTTTATATTTCTAGCATTTGCAGAACGATAAAAGTCGATTAAGGAGTACACAAAGTTTGCCTAGCACAGATAGGTAAGGTAATTAAATATAAGAAAAAAAAAACAGTAAGTGAAGTATCTATAATTTTAGAGCTTTTTCCGAAATATACAAATTAGAAGATGTAAAGCGTTCTTTTCAAAAAACTCATCATAGCTTAGACAGTAATTACGTTGAGGAAAGATTGAAATTTCTGCAGCCCAACTTGGAAAATACATTTCTTGAAACGCAAAATAATGAAGTTCTTCAAAAAGCTGGCAATCAATTAAGAAGTCTCATGATATTGTCTGAGAACAACAATCGAGCAATGACATCTACACTAGCAAATGATTACTCCATTCATCAACATTTTGATATAAGGTTACATTTAAGACAAATAAGCGCCTCGAATCTCGAGAAAGAACAACAAATATACAAAAACGGTGATGGAAATGAGCGACGTGTTGAAAAAACTGCAGATAATTTTGAGAGGTAAGACTTGAATAATGTTAATGTTAATAGTATTCAGACGTTTTTAAATACCGTAATATAATCTGAACCATTTTTCATAATTCACCATACTAATAATATAATCTTTAAAATATATTTTATCAGTGTTCTAAAAAAAGAAATATTAGTAGTGAAGTGCTTCAGTACCAGCACCTACCACTTTAAACGAACCCTTAAAACAGAAGTGCTGTTTTGTGTAGTCGTCAGCTTTACAGCAATCACTGCTAGAAGCCTTATTACGAGATACTTTAAGGCAATCAACAAAAAATAATAGTCTGGATGTTTTTTCGTCATCATAATCATACTAATGATTATTCATTTAAATGTATTTTACCAGTTTTCTATAGAAAGATACTAGTGGTAAAGTGCTTACAGTACCAACACGTACCACATCAGACGAACACTTAAAGATGTGCTCTTTTGTGTAGTCGTCAGCCTTACAGCAAGCATTGACAGAGGTCTTATTACAAGATGCTTTAAGGCAATCAAAAAAAGCTTAGAACCTTGTTAAAATATATATAATAAGTTGAGTCTAACAATTTCTCTAGCGGGACCACCAAGAGTTTTATTGACTTCTTAGACATCCCTTAAAATATATATATATATAAAAAAAAAAAAACAGAGGAAGACAAAGCGACAATCCTGGAGGTCATTCTGTAACAATATAACAGAAACCTCTGATGCATTGCGGTTAATAAAACTCTTCTACAAATCCTATGATGCTTAGTTGTTTGAAAAAAGCTGATTGCTTTGGACAACCTCAAGTGATGAATCACTCAATCTGCTACTGGACAACCACTTTTCAGATAACTCCCTATTCGTGGCCAGTAGCAACCACAAAAGGAATACTGCAGCCATAACTAAAGTTCACGGTCTGATTATAAGAGACGAGCTGCTTTGGGCACTGTGTAGCTTCAAACTATACAACTCTGTTGGTCCGGACGGTATAATACCTGTCGAGCTACAATGGTGCTCAGATATTATCTTGCCTACGCTAGAAAATATTGTATGAGGAGCTGCGTAGAAATTGTTCACATTCCACTATCATGGAGGGAAGTTAATGTATTTTCATAACGTTACTATAGCCGTCTCAGGTAAGCATCTTATACCATTAAAGAACTCCTTCAGCTAAATCTTAACAGATTTTCCCGTTCAGTGGACCGTTGTGGATTGGTAGTAAACCTCCATAAAACTTTTCTTGTCCTCTTTTCAGAAAATATTGGGTATATAATTATTTTCGTACGGTTTTTTTTTTTCAAAATTTGAACGTTTATTTAAGAAAAACATGTATAATAGTATTATTCAAAATATTGCATATCTTTCTGGCAATTTGTGGATCCCATCCCAAAAGAACTGCGCCGGCTTGGCAGCCATGAATGAATCAAGCCAATTTTTGATATTCTGCTCCGATGTGAACCGTATTTCAGTGAGGGCGTTCTGCATCGACCGGAGCAAATGGTAGTCAGAAGGGGAAAGTTCTAGGGCTATAAGGTGGGTGGGGTAAGACTTCTCATCCACTATTTTCCAAATAGTTAACCGAACTGGAAAATTATTGCCTCGTGTCTGGTCGCATATTCCGGGCATTTTTCAGCTACTGCTCTCTTTAAACGGATTAATTGTGTTTGGTAGCGTTGTCCATTGAGGTTTACCAGCTCATAATACAGCACACCCATCTGATCCCACCAAATACAGAGCATTACCTTCGCGCCATGGATATTCGGCTTTGCCGTTGATTTGGCTGGTTGGTTTCACATATGATGTTTTGCGCTTGGGGTTGTCGTAATGGATCCATTTTTCATCACCAGTAACAATCCGATGCAAAAATGACTTCCTTTTGTGGCGTTCCAGCAGCATTTCGGACATGCAAAACCGCCTTTCAACATCTCTCGGCTTGAGTTCATGTGGAACCCAATTTCCTTGCTTTTGAATATATCCAGCTGCTATTAAACGTTTTGAAATGGCTGCTTGAGTGACACCCAAAGATTCTGCGAGCTCTTCTTGTGTTTGGCAACAATCTTCATAGAGTAATGCTTCCAGTTCTTCATCTTCAAACTTTTTTGGCTGCCCAGGACGTTCATCGTCTTCCAAGTCAAAATCACCTCTTTTAAATCGTGCAAACCACTTTTGGCTCGTTCGCTCAGCTAGCGCATGTTCACCATAAGCTTCCACCAAAATACGATGACTTTCGGCAGCAGTTTACTTCATATTAAAGTAATGAAGAACTCCCCGCAAAAACATTTTTTCAGGCACAAAGTTCGACATATTTGAGTGAAAAAAATTGTCGTTTACGCTTTAAATGAATGACATATACTGAAATGACGTACAATGACAGTAGTTTTTCAACGCATGTTCCAATGGAATAATATAAGTTACGCCATCTCTTAGCAAAGCGCACGAAAGTTATAGACCCAAAATAAAATTGTAATCATAGACTCTTCTTCTATCAACCAGTTTAGTTTTCTTCGATACAGCAAAATATCTGTCTCATTTTTGACAGGAAACTAAACTGGAAATATTACATTCAAGAAAGAGTCGAGAAAACTAGAGTACCTTATTCTCTTGCATAAAAGCCATTGGGAACAAGGGCCTTCAACTTCGCAAAACCCACTGGCTATTCGTCTCGGTTATAAGACCGATACTCACCTACGGGGTGGTTATCTGGTGGACGGCTTTATACAATGCTCTCAACTGCGGAAAACTAAGCAAAGTCCACGGGTGGCCATGGATCAAGACATTTTTCTTTCAGGTAATTAAAATCACGTGAGATGAATGGTTGCCTAAAATACAAGAAGTCAATTTAAACTAATAATTTAATTTCCCCATTAAATGTTGGATTCCACCCATGGAGCGAAATAACCACTGAGCCCAAACATCTTTCTCTTTATGCAATTTTTCGAAAAACTTTACATGTGCTCCGGCATTTTAAGAGTAGTCAACCCAAAACACATTAATAGTCATTAAAAAAAAAAACGTATATGAACAAGCGGAGCCTTACGCAGTATTCTTTGGCACTTGATATTGCGTTAAACAGGCCTAAATAGGTTGGTCTTTCCAATAGCCACTCTTGCCTGACATAACTTAACCTAGACATCGGTGAGAATTCATTTGCCTTGACTACATCCTGTAGGGGCATGTAGTATACAGTGTGCTCCTCAAAAAGAAGATTGTCAGAAGAAGCCTTGCCTATGTAAGGAGGTTCACGTCATTAAAAGTCCCCACTTAGTTTTTTTAATCTTATCAACAATTTTTTTGCGGTAATAATCTGTGTCCCAGGCAATATGCATTAAAAAAAAAATAAATAAAAAAGCAGTCGGAACACATTTTCATTTTCGATCTAGCTTGCAATTGATTGTGAGTTGATGATGATGCTTTAACGGCTGTCGGTTAGATTTGTTATGGGGTCATTCCTACACATTCGGCTATATTCCTTGTTCCCTGCTAAATTAGAGTGCAGCAAGTGCACATTTATGTATCTTTGTTGTTTTTTTTTTTTAACTGCATTTTTTTTCTATATATCTATCAAGCGATTTATTCTCGCCTCACTTTTTATTATTATATTTTTATAGTTTATTGAGAGCTCCTCACTTACGCCGAAATGCTCCTCCTATCTTTCAGTGTTTTCCTGCTTGAAAAAGCAATCGACGACATAAGCACGACTAAGCAGATCGTACAACTACATAACTTCCTTACTAGCTAAGCTTCTCATACTAGCTGAAACCGAGAAATTGACAAACCTATTATTGTCAAAGAAAGCGCTCTACGATATATGGCCAAGTTTAGTAACGCTTTACACACAAACTTATCGTAAGACATGGTATATAGTATTTAGTCTACCCATAAATACTGAAAAAACTTTATATTGCAATAAAATGAAAACGTTTGTTTTTATTTTATGTTGTGTTTAATAAAAGAAACAAAATATATAAATTTTCATTCAAAATTACCGCTTTTGGTATTAACACAGGCCCTTAGTCGATCTGACCAACGATCAATGGCGGGACGAATCCTTTCCACTAGAAAATTTTGCACTGCTTTCAGAAAGGATGCCTTCGGCGATTCAATATTGATGTGTTTTTTAGAGCAGGTCATGCCACCCAGGGGCTTAAATCTAATGGCTTGTAGATCTGTGGTTCGCTCCAAGTCCAAAAAAAAAAAAAACTTTACCTTAAACTGAATTATTGAATTGAATTTACAAGCAGAGGAGCTACTTCATAAACTACTATAAAAAATAACGGGACTTGCTTTGTAAACTGAATAATGCACAATTTCGTTTCTGGCTAGACTATGTATGATCAATATCCTACTAATATCCCCGAAATCAAGACCATTGAAGAAATGAGGACAGGGACGTGAATTTAGGAAAACTGAAGACGAAATCAAGGTGCAAATGAACTGCTTCAATACACCTTTAAACACATTCAGTATCGCTGCCAAAACTCAAAATTTCTGCGTGACACTGCCCAATGTAACAACAGTAATTCTTCGTGTGTCAATTACAATCTTCCACCGCACACTTCCCACAAATGCACACGAACTTCATACGCTAACTGCAATGATGATCGTCCAAATAACGAGGCAGTTCAAAACACATTGCTTGCATCCTTTTAAACTAAACACATCTAATCCTCCAAATACTATTTTTTATATCTTCCCCATAACTTATCTGCTAGAAAGATGTCGGAATTTTAATACTTAAAAACATTCCACACGAGGTACTAGATGGGGTGAAAAGTAACCACCATTTAAATTTTTTTTTTTTTTATTTTATTCAATATAGTCCCCTTTTAATTTGATACACTTATTCTAGCGATTTTCCTTCTACTTGATCCCGTCCGAAAAGTAATATTCCGGAAGGTCTACAAAATGTCTCCTCCGTGGCGTCGATGAATTTTTTATTGATGAACCATTTTTTGAGGTTTGGGAAGAGATAATAGTCCGAGAGAGCCAAATCGGGCGAATACGGTGGATGCGATAGCAATTGGAGCCGTAAGTCATTGATTTTAGTCATGGTTGCGATGCTCTTGTGCGCCGGTGCATTGCCTTGCAAAAACAAAATTTTTTTTCGCTTCATGTGAGGCTGTTCACTGTTGTCTCCTAAGCAAACATTTTCCAGGACTGATCTAGAAAATATTTTTAACCAGATTCACACCTCTTAATTCATTGTAGTTAAAGTTAATACCTGGGGCATTGTTAGCACCAGTTAGCCCTATCTAAGATGGGGGTCTCACGGCTGTGACGATTTTTATTTGTGAACTTTAACGCTAGCGGGTGTCTCCCGGAATAAAAGTTGTGTGGCTGGCTTTATTTCACAAATGCTCTATTTATATACAAATTGCTTATTACTAAATCTTGATATGTACACATGGTGTAATATATCCTACTCTTACAAAATAAGATAGTTTTTTCGTGTGATACTTTTGCTGGACTGTGACACCTGAGTCCAGTTGTGCGTTGCTTCTTCTTGTTGTTCGTGGGTATGTACGAGTATGTTGCTTTTATATTTTGGTCTGTTGTTGGACGTTGCAACATGGTGCGGTCGCGGATTAGTTGAAAACCGCCATGGCTCAAGTGTTATCCACGGGGACTAAACGTATTTTAGCTTGTGAAGTAACAGTGAGTTAAAAAAAATCTCATAAGTGTTTTAAAAAGCAAATCGTCAAGTAGCTCTGTAGCCTGGCGGAAGTGGTGGCGATCGACAAAGCAAGTGGCGCGAGTTCGATTCCCGAAAAAAATTGGACTTTTTTTTTTTTTTAAATTCAATCAAGTACTAAGTACTTAAAAAAAAACATAATATAGTAAGACCAGATAATGAGTGGCGGTGAACGGTCCGCCATACCAATAGCGAGACCAGTAGATAACATGATGTCTAGACGACCAGGTCGTAATATCGGCCCATCGGATAACTTGGAATCCAGATGTGAAGACCAAGAAGAGGAGAAAGCTGAAGCCAACCCTTTTCCCTTCAGCGTCTAATGAAAACTTTGGTGTGGACGAGACAATTAAATGAACAATGGAAAAACCATACCTCGGTATTATCACACTGACGACGAAGACTTATTCCGCAACGCAACTATTTACGCACTGCACTGACATAAAAGTAGAATGCTGTCAAGACTAAAAACCTTTTGCAGACAGTTTACTGATAGACATAACCCGGACATCAAAAATCTCCAAACATTAATAAAAGAAAATTACAGAAATTCTGTAAGTTTGTATTGGAACAACAAAATTCGATCTGTAAACGACCTTCCATGTCTTAAAATCGCCCTAACGACGAAAAACGAACAAATACTTGTAGCAGCAGGCATAGATCCAAATGAGGGCGTTGATGATGACAACTTGTTTATGATCGAGGATCCGCAGGAGAAGATAGAGACTATAGGATTAATTTTCTGGGAAGTGTACAAGGCGAATGGCATCATTGGCCCGAACCACAATTTTCAATTCTCTGAAAAAGTCTTTTCATGGAATTTGTATGTAGTTGTATGTAAACTCCGTCGGCGTCAACTCTGACATGAAGGCATAACACTGATGTTGAGGTGGTTGCTGGCTGGGCTAAATGTAACGAACTAACAACTAGCACGTACTAAGACCACTGGTTGAGGATGCACTGGCTGCAGTTTGACAACCACCTCTGGAAAAACATCGGAACCTAACACCTATGTTTCAGAACTTTCGCCAAAAATGGCGATTTGACTTTTGCTGGAACATTTCACATTCAAAACGGTCTGCAACAAAGTGCTGTAAATTCGCCGATCCTATTCAATATTTACACAAGTGATCGCATAGGCTCACTTCACCATGCCATAGCGTGCGCGTACAGATCGGGTCCAGGATCGAGGTCATTAATAAACTTTAGCACTTGATTGATTGACGATATTCCGATAACTGGAAGTTGAAATTCGACTATCAGAAATCGGAAACCATTCTGTTTATGACGCCTTTGTCTGGGGCCTCTAGCGATACCAGAAAGAATTGGTTGGTTTGCTAAGAGATGGCGTAACTTGTATTGTTTCATTGTTATTATTCCATTGGAACATGCGTTGGAAAGCTACTGCCATTGTACATCATTTCAGTATATGTCATTTATTTGAAGCGTAAACAACAATAATTTTTTTTCACTCAAATATGTCGAACTTTGTGCCTGAAAATGTGTTTTTGCGGGGAGTTCTTCTTCATTACTTTAATATGAAGAAAACTGCTTCCGAAAGTCATCGTATTTTGGTGGAAGTTTATGGTGAACATGCGCTAGCTTGGAAGCTTGGCTTCGAAGACGATGAACGTCCTGGGCAGCCAAAAAAGTTAGAAGATGAAGAACTGGAAGCATTACTCTATGAAGACTGTTGCCAAACACAAGAAGAGCTCGCCATTTCAAAATGTTCAGAAGCAACTGGATATATTCAAAAGCAAGGAAATTGGGTTCCACATGAACTCAAGCCGAGAGACGTCGAAGGGCGGTTTTGCATGTCCGAAATGCTGCTGGAACGCCACAAAAGGAAGTCGTTTTTGCATCGGATTGTTACTGATGATGAAAAATGGATCCATTACGACAACCCCAAGCGCAAAAAATCATATGTGAAACCCGGTCAACCAGCCAAATCAACGGCAAAGCCGAATATCCATGGCACAAAGGTAATGCTCTGTATTTGGTGGGATCAGATGGATGTGCTGTATTATGAGCTGCTAAAACCGGGTGAAACCGTCAATGGACAACGCTACCGAACACAATTAATCCATTTGAAGAGAGCAGTAGCCGAAAAACGCCCTGAATATGCGACCAGACACGAGGCAATTATTTTCCATCATGACAACGTTTTTTCCCACGTTGCTTTTCCGGTTAAGAACTATTTGGAAAACAGTTGATGGGAAGTCTTACCCCACCCGCCTTTTATGCCCCTTCTGACTACCATTTGTTCCGGTCAATGCAGAACGCCCTCACTGAAATACGGTTTACATCAGAGCAAAATATCAAAAATTGGCTTGATTCATTCTTGGCTGCCAAGCCGGCGTAGTTCTTTTGGGATGGGATCCACAAATTGTCAGAAAGATGGGAAAAAGTCATAGCTTCAGATGGGTGGGCAATACTTTGAATAATACTATTTTACATGTTTTTCTTAAATAAACGTTCAAATTTTGAAAAAACCGCACGAATTAAAATATATACCCAATACTTAAAAGGAAACAAAGAAATTTAAAATATGTACTCTTGATACTTTGTAAAACATGAAGAAACGAGTTTATTCATTTTAAGGCTGTGCAAAACATATGCAAGTTTAATAACTTCTGCACACCTTTTCGGCATGGAAGCAATAAGGGAGTTTGTTAACTCACTGGGAATTCTTTTCCACTCATCCTTTAAAGCTTCATAAAGAACCTTTTGCGAAGTAAACCGTTGCCCCTTTGTCCGCTGTTTTAGGACTCTCCATAAGTTTTCGATTGTGTTTAAGGCAGGGGATTGTGGAGGCCAATCGAAAACATTTACTCCCCGAGCCCCTAAAAATTCTTTAACGAACTTTGAGGTGTGCTTTGGGTCGTTGTCTTGTTGAAACCTCCATAACAACGGCAACTCTTCCTCAGCTTGTGGAAGCGTTACTGTGTCTAAGATGTCCTTATACACAAAGCTATCCATTACTCCAGTTATTTGGTGTAAGGGACCACATGCTTGAGCCGAGAAGCATCCCCAAACCATAACGGAACCGCCGACCTGGATTTCGGCGAACGTAACCAATTCCATCGGTAGATAAGATATTAAATTTGCTCTCATCGCTAAATAAAACGGTTCTCCACTGTGTCAGGGACCAAGTTAAATATTTATGCGCAAATTGAAGTCTAAGTAATAGAAAATTAGAAGCAGTTTTTTATCAAACAAAGAGACTACCTTTTTTAACGGTGTTTCAAGGTTAACAGAGGCTTCTTAACAGCCCGGTATGCCCTTAAATTGCTTTCTATTGCACGTCTCCGAACTGTGCTTGCATCGATTGGCAAGTTGAGGTTCTTAACGATTGCAGTTGAAGACCGGAAAGGATCTTGCCGGATAATGTTGATAATTTTTTTATCAGTTTGCATGTCTGTTTTTCGGGGACGACCATCAGAATGAAGTGTTGCAATTGATGAATTTTTAAAAGCCTCAACTACCAGCTGATTTGTTCGGGTATCGTACTTATTGCCAGCCATTTTTTCAACGCAAATTTAGTGAAAACAATAAAAAAACCTGCTTTTGAACATAATTTATTTGATAAAGAACACTATTTTACTAACCTGATCTGAATATCTTGGAAGTTAAAACAGAAATGAGGAAATAAAAAACTTGCATATGTTTTGCACAGCTGCATATTTGGATTTATCTTTAAATTCTTACATATTATCCTTCTTTGTATAGTTAATCAAACAAAACGTCAAGAGAAAAAAAACTAGCAATTGTTTTGCACACTACTGTATATTGCTCTGGGCAGAGCCAAAGGTGTTTTTACCGTTTACAAAGAGCTGTTTTATAGCAGTCAAATCGATGCGGGGATGAAGATGATCTGCTACATTGCCCTTATCCGGCCTATGCTTGTATTTGGATGTCCGAATGTTATTGAAAAAGATTCAGGTGTTTGAGAAGGCTTGCCTAAGGGCTTGTCTTCGCTTACACAGAACACCGGAGTCTGAGTACATAAAATTCTATTCTAATGAGGTCTTGTACAATATTGCGAACCTAATAAGAGTGGAGAATTCCGTCATTTAGTTGGCCTAAAACGCACATTGCAAGAGCAATGACCTCGTCGAACTGGTCTCCGGGGCTTACTACCCCAATTGTATGTATCATAAGAGAGTACGCTGTGGCGGCATTATCCCTGTTTTTTTTTTTTACCTTTTTTTTTTACCCTTTTACTGGTTTTCTCCAGGGCTCAGGCGGGTGATGTGGTAGTTTGAAACTCAGGTATATTAGGTTTCGATATTTTTCCCAGAGGTGGTTGTCAAACTGGACGGGACGAGCAAGTAAATCCTCAACCAGTGGGTCTCAGTACGTGCTAGTTGTTAGTTCGTTACATTTAGCCCAGCCAGCAACCACTCCAACATCAGTGTTATGCCTTTATGTCAGAGTTGACGGAATTCTCATATAACTACATGCAAATTCTACGAAAAGACTTGCCTCGCACGTGATTTGAACCCGCGGTCCTCTGCTTGAGGAGTGTATGCATATACCACTACACCACGGCCACCCCTAACAAGAAGAAGCTCCGTCGTCAAATTCCCCCTCCGCCGTCTAACATAGATGTATTGTAAGTAGGATTAAGTAAAATTTATAAAAAAAAATAAACTATAAAAAATAAAACAAAATATAAAAAATCGAAAAAAAAAATATAAAAGAACAAAGAGATGGGTGACAACTTTTCTCAAAAAAGGTGTTATCCATGCAAGAAAAAAAATTTATTGTATCATATCTGTTTACAATAAGAAGGATTACGTAGGTTAAAAATTTATTTTAATTTTAGGAAGTTTATAAGTTTTTTCGTTTTTACAAAAAGCCCATGTACTAAGTTTTTCTGTAAAAAAAATAGTTTTTTTTTTAGTTTTAGTCGTAATAAAGTTTTAATCGTAAAGTATACCATAAATACTGTAAGAAACGTTGAAAGACATAGCTTAAGGGGTTAGGCCATTCTATAGGCCGAAAAAATAGGCTTTCTTAGGATTTTTTTTTTCAGAAATACTACAAAATAAATTGAGATTACAAAAAATAGTATTACATATACATATCAGTGATTACAATAATAATGTATACAATAATTTTTTTGAAGTGATTAAATTTAAGGGGGGTAAGGGTTGCACTTTCGAAAAATCGATTTTTTTGTCTTATCCCATTGTTAAACATTTCAAGAATACATATGTTCCCAAAATTTTAAGTCGATCTGAGCAAAACTCTTGAAGTTATTGTCTAATTAGTCTCCTGTCCTTTAACACTATAGCTTATTCATTTCTATTGTTCTGGTCAATTATCCTGTTTCGAGAAAACTTACAGGTAAGTAAAGGCATAAAGACATTTCATATTTGTATGTATACTATACACTGAACAATATTTCAAAACGAGAGACGAGCGTCTCTTTGGGGTTGTACGTTCGATTGTGCGCTTGTGATTTTATAATTTTATCAAGAAATTTTCTATAAAAAAAATGCCGAAATTATGTAAAGTTTCAAGAGATGGCCGAAAAAGGGCAAGAACTTATGTGCACATCGAAAAAAAAAGCCAAATCCAAATAAAACAAATAAAGATGAGGCTACTACAAAAAGTATCATCGAAGAAAATAAAGTTGAATACAAGTGCGAGTGTGCCGGAAGACGTTGAAAAACGTTACAGAGTAATCGATAAAACAAAGACTTGAGAAAAAATAGGCTGAAGTCATCGAAGCTGTTCTTCAGCTGCTTCATCTGCAGGGTCTACTGTATGGAGCTGAAATCGATGATTCTCATTTCATTTTCTACATACAAAATACCTCCCACCAACGTTTAGGTAAATTTTTTTTTTACATAAAGGGGGTTTCCCACCCACAACATGGCGGAATTTTTCGTGGTAAATAAGCAGTTTACACTTTAGATGGCCACCAAAAATTTTTAAATGAAAAAAGAAAAAAATAATAATCATAGAACATTGAGGGGAGAATTTGATGATACTTTGACTAAATTTTAATGGTTTTTGATTTCATGTAATTTCCGGTAGAGATATAATGAACACCGCAAATTGTTATTTATCTAAGACGTTCTGGAGCAAGCTCTGTCACCTGCTTGTTTTTTTTACAGAATATTGTTAAAAATATACTTAATAATGTACAAAAGGTTTGCATAAATTTGCTTAATCCATACTTTAAAAAAAAAATCACAAAAAAAGTGTTTCTTTTTTTACGCTGAAACCCTTACCGCTTAAAGTGGCGGCTGTGCAGCGTTTTTGTGATGAGGTCTCAGTTTTTTCAGGGTTTACGGCCGTACAAACAGGACCTGTAATTTTTGAATTATATACAATAAGCCAGTGTTTTTTTTTTTTTTTTTTTTTTTTTTTTTTTTTTTTTTTTTTTTTTTTTTTTGATTTTATATAATTGCTATAAAAGTATTTAGGTTTTTTTTCGATAGAATTATTTTTGGCCATATTTTTTCAAAGTGGAAAGTGAAAGATTTTCCTAAAACTATGCAATATGAAAAAAAAGTATATTTCAAGATATATTCAATGTTTCAAGTGATTCGGATGAAAATTGTCTGGGTTATGTTTTCGGCCAACTTACCATACTATTGGCCTTCCAGATTATCCTCCTGCTCAAGTCTAAACTTGTCTAGACTATTCAAAGAAACAAATGATTTCAATAACATCTGTCGTATACCTGTTCTAATCCCCTAACATACACTTCCTCGAGCGCACACAAAAGAAGACCAGACAGCCTTCTAGGACATCATTTTTAATGTCTTAGGGGATTATTTAAAATAAAATCGATTTTTCGGAAACTCTAGAGTGACCTAACTCCTTAAGTGTTAGGTTTAACTTAGAGTGCCCGCATGGGGCCAGTAAGTTAGAATAAGTTGATTGTAAGTTAATTAAGCTAATTTGTAAGCATTTTTTTGTCTAGGATGTAAAAATTAATGAATCAACTGAAACAAAAATTGAACTGAAACTAAAAAAAATTGTATTCGCTTCTCAATTTATCACCCTCTTGAGTGTTAAAGTGCCCATCCAGTCTGCGGTTCAACGGAATTCATTGACCAATTTCTTCTTTCAATTGTTCAAGGCGCTGGTTCAGGCTGATGATTAACCTGAATTGTGGCATCGGACATTGATCTTAATTTTTTAGCCAATGTAACAACTACTGCTGGAAATACTAGGGGTACAATAAACCCGGCTAATGAATGTTGATGGATTTCACTTATTCTTATTTCAGTTAATAACATCTTATGGTTTTTCTTCTTCCAGCTTGTAGCTAAATTTCGCTAGTTGATGAGCAAGATTTTGAAAAAGAAGGTAGCCTCGTGGTCACACTGTTTTCCTAAGAAGATCATTGCTGATTGATAAATTTTACAATTTGGTTGAAGCGTGAAAATACTAGCACATTTTAACTTGGCGGACTTGATTGTTGATATACACGAGATATAATTGCGGCTGAACTTTTCGAGTTCACAGCATTCAAATAAATTCTCCGAATGTTTCAAAAGATTTATTTCATAGAAACTTATAGCGAATCCAGTGATGTGAAAGGTGATCCAAATCGCAGCTCTGGAGCGGCCAATTAATATCGTCAAGGCTGCTGATAAGACGATTACCGAACTCGTACAAAATATCGATTGTTTTATGAGCTGTGTGGCATGGCGCACTATTGTGCTAAAACCAAAAATCGTCCAAGCTATGTTTCATTTCAGCCCACAAAAATTCGGTTATTATAGCTCTCTAGCGGTCACCGTTGACCGAAATGTCGTTTCCAGCAGCATTTTCGAAATAAAATGGGCCAGTTATGCCACCACTCCAAAATTTCTCAACAAGTCCATTATTTCATGCGCTGTATGGCTCGTAGCGCCGTCTTTTTGAAAGCACAGCTCACCGAGACCATGTGTTTGAATTGAATTTCAGGAAGCAATGTTACCATTGACGGTAACATTCTGATTTGCCTCATTTTTGAGGCAATGATTCCACCAGCCCATAAACCACACCTTACCGCTGTTTTAAATGGATGTATTGGTAGCTCTTAGTATTCTTTGGGTTGCTCATAAGCCCAAAAACGGCAATTTTGTTTATTAACGTATCCATTCCATAACGTATCTCTTTTGCTAGATGTGGTCTAACCGGTCGAGTATCATCCACTAATGTTAACTGGGACTCAAACTTGCGAATGGTATTGGCAATTGTGGTTTTAGTAGGTTGATTATGCGCACCGTAAATTCCTCGAGTCGCACGAAAAACATTTCTCACAGAACGCTGATTTTTGTAATACAGCTGAAGAATTTGGAGACGCTGTTGTGGTGTGAGTCTTTCCATGATAACTTGCCAAACGATACTGAACAAAAATGTTAAAGCAGTTTGATAGAAGTCACGCGTTATCTGTCAAAAAGAGCCTATTGAAAATCAGACCTCACGGTGAAGCACCCCTTGTATGAGCTTTCAGTGATACAATCATTGATTGTTAGTATAAATAGAAAAGGACCAAGATGGCAACCTTGAGGTATTCTGGAATATGCTTTAATTGGTTTAGACATTTAGGATCTAAATAAAACATTATATTGTCGATCTTCTAAGAGCCTGCAGTTTGAACAAAATAATTTTATGAGAGATTTTGTCGAAACCTTTGCTGAAATCAGTTGCGATTACGTTGAATTTAATCCCACATTCTAGTGCACACAAGGTACTTAAGACGAATTCAAGCAAGGTATACATTGTGAAATATAGTTAAAAAATTTCTACGTAAAAGAGTGATAAAATATCATTGATTGTAAGTCCTAGATTATCACAGAGAAAAATAAAAAAAAAGTATTGATCGGTTTGAACTCATTAGAGTTTTGGCAAGTTAAAGCATCCTAAAAAAGTAACAATGTCATTGGGATCTGCAGCATCGAATATGCAATCAACAATCAACTGTATATACAGCTAACTGATAAACATGCATTGGTTGGGAAAAACGAATATACCATAACAACAACATATGTATGCAAAGATAACACTTTGAAATAGTTTGACGTGGAAGATTTTTTAAGAGCTTGGATTCCAGGCGAGAAGGAAAAGCCAGTTAAGTTCTTTTTGAGATCAAAGTTTTCAGTAAATAATTCGATAGATACTAGATTGGTACTAGATTGGTGTCAGTAGAGCAAAAATGTAATGCTCTCATACGTTTTGATAATAAACCGAATGGCATTTTGGAACAACGTGGGCTGTTTGATGAGTACCGGGATTGGAAAATTGGTGGCGCTACTGAGTGTACCATCATTTAGTATAACCTCTTTTAGTTCGCTTGATAAATAAGCAGTCTTTTGTATAGGGTTTTCTAATAACTATTTGACAACTTTTTTTTTTTTTAAATAAAAGGCAAACCATTTGAGGTATTTCAAAAACTTTATTATTGGCTTAAAGTACAATCAAAACATTTATGAATGGAACTCGACTTCGTTCATATGGCTACCGCGGGCACGTTTGCAGCGGTCGATTCGTTGGACCCAATTTTCAACGACTCGGCCACACATTCCGGCCGAAACGGCCGCTATTTCGAGTTCAATGTTGGCTCTGAGCTCTTCCAACGTCGTCGGCGTGTTAGAATAAACCAATGACTTAACGTAGCCCCACAGAAAATAGTCAAGCTTCGTTAAATCGCACGAACGAGGCGGCCAATCGACTGGCCCTTGTCTTGAGATAATACGCTCACCATACTTACTCTTCAATAAACCGATTGTAGCGTGTGTTGTGTGCCTTGTGGCACTATCCTGTTGAAACCGCATGTGGTCCAAGTCCATATCTTCCATTTCGGGCCAAAAATAATCGGTGATCATGGCGCGATAACTCTGACTATTCACAGTAACGTGACGATCAATATCGTCAACGAAAAGGTGTTGGCCCAATAACGCCGCCGGCATGCAAACCACACCAAACACTTAATTTTTGTGGATAAAGTGGTGATTCATGAAGCACATGTGGGTTTTCACCCGGCCAATAACGCATATTTTGCTTATTGACGAACCCATTGAGCCAAAAATGAGCTTCGTCACTGAAGATGATTTTGCGATGAAATTCATCATCTGGGCGCATCTTCTCCAGAACTTTATCATGATAAAAATGTTGAGTTTACTGAATAAATTGACAGAGACAGTTTGATGATTAGTGAAAGAATGCGTTCACAAATTAAATTCAAAGTTGTCAAGTCACTATTTGAAAACCTTATACATAATTTAAACTTCGAATATAACAAATATGGTTTTCACCGCGATCAGCGGTAAATTCAAAATTTCTATGTTTTTTACAAAGTGTTAAAATTATAAATATTCCAGAATGTATTCTTAAAACAAAAGCTACAGCTTACAATTGCATAAGCTAAAAATTCAAATGTTTAGAAATGTGTACATGTATATCTAGGATATAACATTCCACCCCCTTTGGAAGCTACGTTTTTAAAGAGGCTAAGATTGTAATTGTGCCAGCTTGTGAATACAGCCGTCTCCCAGATCCCGCCAAAGTGAGGTGCCTTGGGGGTATAAAATTAAAATTGATACCAAGATAAGTACAAAAATTTTGCAAGATTTCTTGTGAACACTTTTTAAAAAACTTATTGCGTAGCTGCTTGAGTTTTGAATGATTCAACATTCAAAAGAGCCTTTGACGAAAAACATATAAAGACTTCTACATAACTTTTATAAGGTACCTTGCCTCTAATCTTAAGGTACGTTCAGATGGAGCCGCAGAAGTCTACGCCAAAACAAAGAAACGGGCGCTAGGGAGTGACTCTGTTGAGGCAGGTCACCCATGACTTGCTCCAATAGCTTGGGTCGATACCTAACGCAGTGCAAGCATTGCCTTACAATCTGCATTGCCAACTCTCGAGTGTTTATTATCCAAAACCTTTGTTTAATCAGGGCCACCAAAGCCTTAGGACCAGCATGGTAATTGGAGAGGTCTCTATGAAGAACTAACATTTTTGCAAAACTTTGGTTTTTTCTTCATGCTTCAGCCGTCCTCCTACTTCTAACAACGATAGACTACGGGAGTTAAAAATGGTTCGGGGTCCTCTGGCAAATTTTTTATGTTGGGTAGTTTCTTCAAGTTTCGATACCACTTCTAAAATCGACGACAAAATCGTATTACGTAGGCTATTATTCGAAGTATTTTGGAATAGGAACCAAAACGCTCGACTATTCCGTGTATTAAATTGGGTATTGTTCTTTTGCAGATAAGGGCTGTTTTCCGTTTTTCCTCTGATAAAACGAATGACGAGGACCATCCTCAAAAATGGTCTCAATCTTTTCGCACAATTTGGACGACAGTTGAGCTACACACAACTCCAAGCGAGGTAGTGATTTTCTATTTATTGGTGCCACACGGGTGCCTAAATTGATTGGATCCAAATTCATTCACTGATCTAAGATATATGCAGCAACCATATGCGTGTATAAATGCATCCGCAAATCATATATCTGATAGCTTCGCCGGTTTCCCACCAATACACATCTAGGAACCGTTACATTTTGTACAGTGCAAATCGGTTAGGAGCCGTTCCCATTCAACCCTTTCGATCCATAATTGTTGAAGGATTATCTTGCCCTTAATGATGGTCGGACTGAGCAGGCCTAATGGGTCGAAGAGTGATGAAAAAATAGATAAAAACAGTTTTTTTGTCTGGTTAGAAAATAGTTTGGTAGATACGAAAAGATAAAATGGTCACTAACGGAGTTCCAAGAAATTCCCCAAGTGCCGGTTAAGCCTGACTCAATCGACTTTATCTTTGTATTAGGTACAGCTTAGTCGATATTAGGGTGGTTGCTGTTCCATTTGGACAAGTCTTTCAAAATTGATGTGACTTCCTCAAGTTTTTGAACTAATTTGTCAAGATTGTCGTGTCCTGTGATAAAATCGTCTACGTAAAAATCTTCATCTAATTATTATTATTTTTTTTTTATGTATATATTTCTTATATCTTATAATTATTATTTACATATTCAAAAGACTTTTTAATAATAAAAAATTTGATTAACTTTCATGATTTTAAATTAAAATAGAATTGAATGTCATTCATTACATCAATAAAATAGAAGTGAAAAATTATTTATGGGTGGGGTGATCCTTTTTTATAAAACTAACATTAATTCAAAATTCAAAAGGCTTAAAATCAAAAAACAAAAACTGATGGAACAAAAAATATTATTAAACCAATATGTCAAAAGTAAGAGATTCAATTTGATTAAGATCAAATGTAAAGAGGCAGCATTTTACTCTCTTTAGAAAGGTAGCCCAAAATGATATCCTTCTAGTGGATGCAGAAAGTTTATTAAACAAACGAGTAGATAAAACAGTATAAAAATTACGAAATGCGGATGTTAGAAAATAAGGAATAGAGCGAGTGCAAGACAAGTTTGTACGGAGGTTGTGAAATTAAACGAAAATTACGGTTACCGGACTTCATATAGAACATTTGCAATACCTTAACACAGAACAAATGATGAAACGGAAGGATTTTCAGTATCTTCTACACTCATGTGAGTGAAAGTAAATATTAGTTTCGCAATTGTAATTCGAGGAAAACCAATTGTAAATTATGAGCAGAAAACCAATGCCTTAATAAATATCCCAGTTTATTTCAGAGACCATAGCACTTTTCGAGCCATAAGAAAAGCCAATGTCATCTGCAAATGCACTCGGCGAACCTCTAAAATTAAGCGAAAATAATGAGTTTATAAAGACTAAGAACAAATGTCAATAAATAATCCTCCGGTACATTTTTTAGCACCAAGGTGTGACATAATTTGGGAACAGAATTGTAAGAGTGCATCTTCCATTGACTTCCCCTTCTGAAACCCAAATTGATTTGAATTGAAGAAATTAGTCTTAGTTTTTCAAAGATTTTACTGAAAACTGAAAGTAACGAGATAGGTCTATAGGTACCAATTTCAGAAGAAGAACTTTTTTAAGAAGGGGAATGACATCGGCAACTTTAAAATCCTTGGGGAAGATCCCTCCAAAAACATTCAATCTTTTTAAGCGTTAAATTTGAGATACCATCTTCACTACATATATTAGAATTTGGTAAATAACATTCAAAATCTCCAGAGGAGTAATGGGTTGAAGAGCAAAAGTATTTCTATATTCTCTATAAAACCATGTAAGGGACGACAAATAATGCAACCCGATTTGACAGGACTCTTTTGTAGACTGGAGGCAATATTGACAAAATAACAAAAGCATTAGCCAAAATGAGTTTGTCATGCACTTCAGAGTTGTCAAGTTATAAAAAAATTGGGTTTTTGAGACGTAGTTGATTTGTTTAGTAGGCTATTTACAGCTTGCCATTCGTATTTTAAATTTCCCTTTGCTGAGCTAAATAAATCACGGTAATATTTATCACGACACATAGGAATTTCTTATTTCACTTTGTTGCACAATTGCTTATATTTACATTTCAAATCCGAATTATCGGGATACTTTTTACACAAGATCCTCAGCTTATCTTTATTCTTAATTTTAAACATTAGGTTGGTCGATATCCATGGCGTAAGAACAAATAAAGAATGTGCCTTGTTAGAGAGCCAATAAGAAATGAATAAGCACTAGATGTATTATTCGAAGTATATATACAATATTATCCCAGAACTCATATTATAAATTATTTTTAAGTCTAAGAAAGTCAATTCTATCACTACTTTTTACAAAGATGGAGAGTCTACAATTTTTATTTTTATTTAATGTCACTGGAAACCTGTCATAGCACGGTCAGCAATATTTAAGTCAAGCACACACTTTTCGCATTTGGACATAAAATTTATAAATTGTGTATAAATGTGGTCAAGACTCCTGCCAGAAGCAGCCCTAGTCGGCTCATTTATATAGGAAACTAGCACGTGTGACGAAAGTAACGATAAATAGCTGGAGATTGTATCGTTTGAGTCAAGACCGTTGATGTTGAAAACTCCAGTAATAATTAAATTTGATGATTAATGCACAGGATCCTAACGGCGATGATGATCGATGTTTATCTGCCAAATATTTAAGACAGCGGATGGAACAAACCTATGCAAATGAAACCGAAGGAGAATAATAAATAGCTTAGGCTGGATTGTTGGGTTACCATGAGAATAGCGTTTAACGAAATTTGTGAGGAGGTATAGCAAGATGCATTAAACAGAACACTTAGTTTCGTTGATTAGCTTCCTGGCTTAAGAACACAGTGATGGGGTAAGTAGTAGTGTGGTCTGCCTAAATTTGGGTCCTTGACATATGTCCTAATTACTTGTATTCCCCTAGAAATGATGCGTACTGTGGTTTTAAAGACTCATAGAACCTTCCTGAAACAATCCAGTCCACTGTAGTGTTCTGCAAGGAAGGAAGTCCTTCGACTAGTTTGATCTGACCCACCTTGAGCAATTTCTATCATTCGATTCGGGACGAATGATAGAAATGCTCATCGGCTAACTCCAGGTTTTTAGGCAAATTCCAAGGTGCCACGCTAATATTTGATTGTGGGCTACTAAGAATTCTAGTAATACTTCAAAGTTACTATATTTGGAACGAATAGTGGTTTGGGTTTGAAAGTTGCTTTTTGTTTCAGCGACCCCTACTCTTACTATATCTACACTTCTCCGTGACCTTCGCAAGTGATGCGATCTGGAAAATCTTTAGGTGATAAGGTTGATTTGTGAGCCTGAATCTAGCAGCGAGGATCACTGCTGTCGCTTAGATCACTTGAGCTTTGGCTAAGGTTCCTCTTTCTAAAGCAGTGTGAACAGGTGCTGATGTTGATTTCCACATGTAGAAATATTCTGTTCTTGTTGTGATCATTGTAACCGGCTGTGATGAGATTGCTTGCAAACTTTGTATCTAAAAGACGATGGACACTTCCAAACGGTATGCCTCTTTGCCAAGTAATTCAAACAAATCCCAAGCTTTTTCACATTTGAGAATCGTTGCATAACTCCTAATTTACCAAAATTATAACAATTTAAATTCGAATGGCTAGTATCTCCACAAAACAAACAAGATCGCTTTACAATTGTAAGTGAAGTCTGAGAGCAATGAGCAGAACTCGATGGCTTGGCTTTATTCAGCGCTCTTCGTGCACAGTCAGCTCTCAGTTAGTTAATATCACGAGTTTCGAGATATTGACATCGTTTACTTAAAATAGCTGAACAGGTATTCTTGCCATTTAGACAGGGTTTCTGGGTCCACCTTCGTCATTGCGACGTTAATAATTTTGCATTGCAAATATTTTCGAACAACCCTATGGACTGAAGTGAATTAAATATTGCAGACACATTATCTATCAAGGCTCGTAAGTCTACACCCAAAGCCTTTGTAATGATGGGCAGCTCAAACAAATTCGAAATGTCTTATGCAAAAATAAGAAAATCATTAAACTAGCGTTCTTTGAGCCTGGCAGTGCCCTTGGATAATTTTTGTCCGAAACTTGAAAGGCCTTAACAATGGTGAGAGCCTGCACACTGAAACAAGATAGCAAATGGTTGAACTTTTGAATTTTAGTCAAATTTGTCTCATCATCCACCAGCTTTGTGAACGAATTCATAAAATTATTGTAATCGGAGTATTTCTCGTTGAACGTCGGAAGCTTGAGATTTGGTTAGTTGTTATATTGTGGCGGTGGTACTACAAAACTTGTTTCCATACCAATACTCCTTTTTGTTCCTAAAAGCGATTGGATTTTTGTTTTCGCCACAATATATAAATCTTCTAACTCTCCACGACTGGTGTCCGAAGGTGTTATCCGTTTGATTTGAGTCTGGTAAGCAAGAACATGTTTAAAATACGATTCGAGTATACCCAACCGGCACTCCAATGCTGTTGCTGATAAAGAGTTTGCCTTTGTCTTAATACGAGTAATACCGCCCTTTGTGGATGAACGCATCTGCTTCAATTCCTCAATAGTAGCTTTGGTAGTAGACTCAGTTGACACATCATATTGATGTTTTATAAAAAATTACCAACAAAATTAGCCGAAAGCAAAAAATCAATCTACTAGGTGTACCAGTATAAAGAGAGGTTTTTTTTTTTTTTGTTTGTGAAAATAAAACACTAATTTTTAAAGGGAAATTAAAAAGCATTTTACTCAAAGTAATGGCCATTGCTAGCTACACTAGCTTTATGGATTCCATGCCAATAAAACTGTTCGTCTTTTGAAGCAAACCAAAAAGTCACTCAATTTTCGACTTCCTTGTAGAATTCGAAGTACTGCTTGGCTAATGCGTGTCCCATCGATGAAAAAAATGGTAGTTGGAAGGAGCTTATATAAGTCTGGTGAATACAGCTGGTAGAGTAGCAGCTCCCAGCCAAGAGCTTTGGTTGTATAATGAAGCAGTTTTGCTTTGTGTGCAGGTGCATTGTCATGAAGCAAAATTACCTTGCAGTGTCTTCTGGCCCATTCTGGGCGTTTTTCGCCCAGTTTTTGCATGGGTCAAATTGATCATTTGTTGTCGGTACCGATCTGTATTAACGGTTTTACCAGGTTTTAGGAACTCGTGGTAAACCACACCTTTCTGGTCCCACCAGACACACAGCATTGTTTTCTTGCCGAACCGATCTGGTCTTGCAGTCGAAGTTGATGGTTATCCCGGATTAACCCATGACTTTTTTTCGTTAAGGATTCTGAAAATAAATCCATTTTCATCGCTAGTAACAATTCGATGCAAAACTGATTTTTTATCGTGTCTTTGAAGCAAAATTTCACAAGTGGTTTTTCGGTTTTCCATTTGTCTTTGGATCTATGGATCTTTCCCATAGCTTTTAAACGGGTCAGAAATTGTTTGTTGTGCAACATTTAACATTTCTGCCATTTGTTTCTGACTCAAAGTGTCATCTTCATCCAATGTTGTTTGCAGCTTGGCGTCTTCAAGCTTTTTTGGTGGTCTTCCACGTTCTTCACTTCTCACATCAAAATCGTTATCTCTGAATCATTGAAACCATCTTTCGCATGTTGCCTCTGATAGGGCATGACTCGACAAGCAATCGATGTGACTCTGCAGCACTTTTCTTCAAATGAAAACAAAAATGCTTTCCAAAAAAAAAAAAAAAAAAAAAAGGCCGTTCACAATGAATGTTCCCTATCGAGGCATTTGTATCTTGACGCTCACTTCATACCGGTACACCTGGTAAATGTTGTATGTCCTGGAGATTTAATTTAAATTGACGAAAAAATATGACTTTGCCAAAGAGATCTAGCTAATCTAGATCTAGAATATCAGTCGTATTTAGAGGTAATGAAAATGTCCAGCTCAATATATTCAAATGTATTCGTTGAATAAGAATTTGAATCTATGACTATTATATGTTGTAAAGAAAATGGCGAAACGATGTCAATAGAAGTCGTAAAGACAAAGCCAACTGTCAAGCTGTTTGGATATTTTGCGAAGCGAAATGACAGCTATCTCTATCCAAAAGCGAAAATATGGATCCACTCCTACTATACTAAGTAGACGAACTCCAGCGACGAAGACAATCAGAAAGCTATTCTTCAATGCAAGATCAATGAAGCATCCACCCCGGTGACGACAAGAAAACAAAACAACAAAAAGCTCGGTGAGTGTGGGCAAGTTGAAGATCTATGCAATGAAGGTATGCAACGGTGCACGTAGGATTCTTCTGTAAAGCTTTTCTGCAGTGCGGAACTAAGCGATCGAACGAGCGACGAAGACTAGATAAGTGCAGGAGGCTTGATTTGCTCTAATAAAAGCTTTAGCCAACAACTATGGTCGTGAGTGAATTTTCATATTTGGGTGGCTGCAGCAATATGTTCCTTAGGTATATATTTTATATGAGTATATAATATACATATATAGATGATTATGTTGCTTGCATGCATATAGCCATTCCGTCGAAAGCGGAAGTTGTCTGGATTAAATACTTTTAACTTTTTTATTTTGTGCTTTGGTCTATGACTTTTGCAAGCTCACGTTCGGTTGCAAACCTATTTATCACGTACCTGAATGGGAGATGATATTTCTGGTTGGTTATAATGGTACTTATGCACTTGTCAACGTAAAACCGATTACCGAACCGAGATTCACTATGATGTTTTATGTAAGCACTTTTTATGAAATAGGCGTGATATTATGTGATACTGTAATTTCTTTGAAAATTGCAAAATTGTTTTTGATAATTTTGTGTTTTTTGTTTAAACGTTTGGGCGCCAAGAATGTACGCTGCGAGAGTTTTCACAACGCGAATTCGAGATTTCTATCTTCGATTGATAGGTTAATCTTATTTGACTTTAATTATAATTTAGACTATCGAATGTAGTCTTTACTAAAGAAGAATTACTATAGCGAGTGGAGCATTTTACGAAATGTGGCATGATAAGTTAGCGGTCTTCTCTGCATAATTTAAACTTCGAATATAACTAATATATGGTCACCGCGATCGGCGGTAAACTCAAAATTTATATGTTTTCTACAAATTGTTATAATTATAAATATTCCAGAATGTATTCTTAAAACAAAAACTACAGCTTACAATTGTGCGGGTATAAAATTCAAATTTTTATAAATGTACATATATATCCAGGATCTAACAAACTTACATTATGCATATTCGGTAAATTTTGCCTCGCAAAATATATATGTTCAAAATTAAGTTGTGAGCAGTAGCTCCAAGAAAAGTCATATTGTATGATACATATATGAAAAGCTTATTGTCTGTAGATTAAAAACAAATTGTTGCCATTATATTTGGAAATAAAATATTGCTGCCGTAATTTTTCTCATAAAATGACCAAGAAAAAATTGTTTTTTCAATTTCGACAAGACTTTTGACAGATAGCTGTAAATTTTGTTTTATTTCGAGCAGAAAGATATTTTAATATTATTTTTTTTATTATTTATTAATTAGCAATTAGTTACAAACTAACTGTTAACTTAAATTAATGAGCCTTAGCTACAATCGACTATCAGCTCTATTAATTTATACATTTAGTTTATATGATTCAATGTGATCTAGTATACGGTTTATATTTTCTGTTAAAATATCACGAAGTATTTCATATAGAGTAATGTTTGTTTTGTGGAATTTGTTCAATTGAACTTGGGAAGTTAGCTAAGCTGAGAAGGTGGTTGATTTCATATGCTGAGTTGCAGAGAGGGCAGGTCGAAGCGTTTTCCCTGTTTAAAAGGTGCTGGGGGTCATGCTTTTCTGACCTAGTCTCAAACGGATAAAAGGAGATATGGATGATATTGTTACCGTTTTGTACTCGTATTTTGATGTGATTCTATTTGTGATGACTATGGAGTAGTAATGTTTATATGATGTCCATTCGTCAAGTCATTGTTCTTTTATTTTGCTCACAATGTCTTTAGATAAGTTCAACTTATTGAGGTAGTTGAAGAGAACGACAGGGCTGTTTCTGGCGAGATCTCAGCTAATCTCAGAATCTGCATATTCGTTACCCATAATCCCAACATGGCTGGAAATCCACATAATTTCGAGACGGGTGTGGAGCCTTATAAGAAAATATCTAATTCTGTCGATTAGATCAGTTCTGTGGTTGGGGTTCTTTATAGCTTTTAGTACGGAGAGGCTATCTGAGCATATTAAAAATCTTCCTTTTTTGAGACGTAAGCTGCTGTTTCTAGTATGGCTACTGTTTCGGCTGTGAAGATGGAGGAAGATGGTGGAAGGATGCCTATTTTAATTAGGTTGCCGTTTTCATCTGTAGACACAAAAGAGGATCCAGATGTTGTTTTAGAGCCATCAGTAAAGATGAGATCCCAACCATTGAGCTTCTGAGGAGACATCAAGAAAGAGTTTTTGAAATAGCCTGTCTGGAGTTAATTCTTTGTCATATGAAGTGAGAGTCATATTCAACGAGCCCACTTTGATAGACCATGGTGGTAATTTGGGTTTATATTGTTTTTGTCTGGATTTGTCTGTATTTTTCTGAATTTGTCAAAGATATGACAATGAATTTAGGATTAATTAAACTACTGTTATTGGGGACATTATCCTGGAAGGAAAATAACTGCGAGAATAATGGGACAATCATCGATAAGAAACAAGAGCGATTTGCAAATGAGCTGTTAATTGATGTTGTCGGCTTTAGAGCAAGTCGGAGACTGTGTAATAAAAGGTCCAACAGTGTATTATCACGCGAAGTTTTCAATCGTGTTTCACAAACGTTATTGTACCTATACATTTATATTTTTTTTATATGTTTTCAATATTGATATATACTGAATATTAGTATTCAGATTGTTAACAATGAGTTCTTTTATCTGTTCAAAACGGAAAGTGTTAGTTTTTTATATTGAGAACGGAAAAAATGTTTCAGCCCTTTCTACATTTTTACGTGAAAACTATCAAAATTCGGAAGACAGTATAAAATTGATAATTTGTGATTTCCAGAAGAAATTATTACCATAATTCAATAAACGTTGGGTTCAAGCTTCACTTAAGTAGGATCAATTTCGTCGAACTAATAGCAGTTGGCTTGACACGGAGTATATTGTAAGTCTGCCTACTAGAATGGCAGAAGACGAATCAACTCTCTGCATGCCTTCAACTTCTTTTGAAAAGCGAGGAAGACCTAGGGACGCAAAAATACTACACTACTCAGAGAGTACGTATTTGAGCACATCTTCGAAACATTTGCAAGGATTACGATCGATGGGAAGAAATCGAGGTAAACCTTATGGAAATTATAAGGACTGCAGACACAGACAAAAAGAAGACAATTTTAGATTTGACTACTTCAGATAAAACTGAAATGCTTTCCGACGAAGAAGCTTTAACTGTTTACATTAACTTGCTCTTACCAAACTTTAATCATAGATAAACCGCGACAAGTAAGCGGTTGTTCTGCAGAAATAACAGGTGTTGATAAAGCATTGATACGCAGATTGCATGTTATTCTACAAGCTTTATCATCAGGTGCTATAATTGATGCTTAAAAGTTCGGCGAGTATGCTCTAGAAACGGCAGGAATAAATGTTAATAAATACAACTGGTATTATATGCCAGCATCAGTCCATAACATTTTAATTCATGGAGAGAGCATAATAAACTAATTTACTGTACTACCCATTGGACAAATCTCCGAAAACGCTCAAGATTCTCGCAACAAAGATTACAAATATTTTCAACTCCATCATGTAAGAAAATGCTCAAGATATTTTTCAAACGAAGAAGTGTTCAAGACATTACTGTATACATCAGATCCCTATACTACAATCATCCGTAAACCTTATGTAAAAATGTCAAGGAACTAGATGAAGACACTCCTTTTAAAAAGAGGAGAAGACACATTTTAAAAGTGACTCAACTCATCTCGGATCCTGAGATTGTAGTTTGACAAAATAATGCTCATATCTAGTACATATGTACATATTATTTATAAAACTATCTACCTTTATTACACTTATTAAACCCTCTCTGCATTCCAATTTAGTTATAAAAACTGGTGAAATTGAAATATTTAAATGAATTTCGAATAGAATTTTAAATTCAAACGTAAGTTTTTGTTGAATATGTACTCGACTGATTCATATCATATACTTACTACTATGTATTAGGTCTATAACTTATTTGTGGTTTGCTAAGAGATGGCGTAACTTGTATTATTCCATTGTTATTATTCCATTCGAACATGCGTTGGAAAGCTACTAGTATTTTACGTCATTTCAGTATATGTCATTCATTTGAAGCGTAAACAACAATAATTTTTTTTCACTTAAATATGTCGAACTTTGTGCCTGAAAAAGTGTTTTTGCGGGGAGTTCTTCTTCATAACTTTAATATGACGAAAACTGCTGCCGAAAGTCATTGTATTTTGGTGGAAGTTTATGGTGAACATGCGCTAGCTGAGCGAACGTGCCAAAAGTGGTTTGCACGATTTAAAAGTGGTGATTTTGGCTTGGAAGACGATGAACGTCCTGGCAGCCAAAAAGGTTTAAAGATGAAGAACTGGAAGCATTACTCCATTCTTTTCAAAACGTTTAAAAGCAGCTGGATATATTCAAAAGCAAGGAAATTGGGTTCCACATGAACTCAAGCCAAGAGACGTCGAAAGGCGGTTTTGCTTGTCCGAAATGCTGCTAGAACGCCACAAAAGGAAGTCATTTTTGCATCGGGTTGTTACTGGTGATAAAAAATGGATCCATTACGACAAGCCCAAATGCAAAAAATCATATGTGAAACCCGGCAAACCAAATCAACGGCTACGCCGAATATCCATGGCGCGAAGGTGATGCTCTGTATTTGGTGGGATCAGATGGGTGTGCTGTATTATGAGCTGCTAAAGGTATTTCGGGTGATATTCGGGGGTAGACGTGTTAAGAGAACGAGTAAATGAAGAAGAATCTTGACTAGTGAGGGGATTTGGATCAGGGGGATTGGTAGATGAAAATGAGGAAGAGGTGGTTGGGTTAAGTATATGGGAGCTAATAAAGTTAGAATATTTGTCCAATTGGGCAACGTCAATTGGAGCAAGTTTAAATGAAACTCTGTTTTAAAACGACTTTAAAGGATTGACGGTGGGAGGGAGAGCATTTGGTGTCGCGACTCTGGTGTGTCTTATAAAAGGTGCAAAAGGGGGAAGGAGTGAAGAAAATCTTGGAAGGATTTGGGTGTTTAATAACTAGTTTGGTTTTGGATGTTAATGGGATAGGGCAAAGTTGTGAGTGCTAACTTTTCTCTTATTCTTGTTAATAGAATTAGAGTCAGGTTTGGGTCGGTTTGGAATGGGTTTCGGTATCTTATTTCTAGAATTAGAGTCCTGTTTGGGACGGTAGTTGGAAATGGGATTTGGTAATTTAGAACTAGATTGAATGTTGAGCGACTCTGCACCAGGATAATCTAGAACCGTTGAGAAGCGGTTTTGCCAAATTTAAACGGGGCGAAATGAGCGAAGACGATGCACAATGTTCGCCCGAAAGGGGCTGTTACGGGCGAAAACGTGAAAAAAGTTCACAAAATAAATATGAATAACCGTAAAATGAAGTAATCGAGGTAGCTGAGATTCTGAAGATTTTAAAAGAGCGTGTTGGACATATTGTGCATGGATAATTTGCAGGAGGAGATGAAGCGGAAAAAATAAAAAAAAAACAATATTATTGACGAGAAATAATTTGTTTTATTGTTGTACTGTTAACTAACTACCGCTGCTGGTGTCGGTCGTATTTATATAGGTTGATTCATCGTGAGGTTTGATTTTCAATAGGCTTTTTTTGATAGATCACGCATGACTCCTATCAAACTGCTTTGTCATTTTTGTTCAGTATCGTTTGGCAAGTCATCATGGAAAGACTCACATCATAAGAGCGTCTTCAAATTGTTCAGCTGTATTACGAAAATCACCGTTTTGTGAGAAATGTTTTTTGATGATTCGAGGAACTTACGGTGCGCATAATCGACCTACTGAAACCAGTATTGCCAATACTATTCGCAAATTTTAGTCCCGGCTTACATTAGTAGATGATACTTGACCGGTTAGACCACATCCAGCACGAAGTGAAAAGACTATAGCAGCTGTAGCTGATAGTGTACGCGAAGACCGTAACGAATCGGTTCGTCGTCGTTCCCAGCAGCTTGGCTTGGCGTACTCGGCCTAAAAGCGTACAAAATTCAACTTGTGCAAGAATTGAAGCCAGGCGACTTGAATTTGCGTCATATTTTCAGTAAATGGGCTCTGGAAAAACTCAATGAAAATCCGGTGTTTTATCGTGAAATTTTGAAATTTGGCTCAATGGATACGTTAATAAACAAAATTGCCTTATTTAGGCTGATGAGCAACACGAAAAGTACCAAGAGCTACTATTACATCCATTAAAAACAACGGTATGGTGTGGTTTATGAGCTGGTGGAATCATTGGTCCATATTTCTTCAAAAATGAGGCAAATCAGAATGTTACCGTCAATGGTTACCGTTATCGCGCCATGTTAACGGACTATGTGCTTCTTGAAAATCCAAGCACATGGTCTCGGTGAGCTCTGGTTTTAACAAGACGGCGCGTAAAACCATGGATTTGTTGAGAAATCATTTTGGTGAACACTTAATTTCACGTTACGTAAATTGGCCGCCCAGATCGTGCGATATCACACCTTTGGACTATTTTCTCTGGGGATATGTAAAGTCTCAGGTCTTCAAAATTGGACCTTCCGAATGGACCACCTAGTCGTGGCTAACATATACATGATATCATTTTTAAGAAATAAATGCCATGAATTGTTCTTTTAACTGATAATAAAAATTTTAAGTTCACTTTCAAATTTATGTGTTTTATTTTACATTATAAATCAAACCTTACGATGAATCACCCTATACATCGTTACATTAGATATGGAGGCTTTAGGTCAATTACCTTGTCCGATGGTCGGTTATTTTTCGCGAGATAATTGCAGCTAGCAGAAATATTACAATATGACAGTGTGTTGCGAAAGAACGTTCTCACGTAATAATTATTCTTCTACAGCTCGGCCATCCTGACAAAGTGATCGACCCGATCACAATAGCTATATCAAAATTTCTAGTATGTAATGACAAGATATGAATTTATACATGGGCTGAAAAGTCAGTGCCGTTTAATAGTAAAACACAAAATTGATACACTGATTGAAACGATTTTTCAATTTTTCGATACCAGTTTTGTAGTACGATTTCGGTTTAGCCTCAAAATAGGCCTCTGTTTCGGCGATTACTTCTTCATCGGTCTTAAATCTCTTTCCGGCGTGCATTCTTTTGAGGTCTGCGAAAAGGAAATAGTCGCTGGGGGCTAAATCTGGAGAATACGGTGGGTGGGGAAGCAATTCGTAGCCGAATTCATTCAATTTTGCCATCGTTTTCATCGACTTGTGACACGGTGCATTGTCTTGATGAAACCGCACTTTCTTTTTCTTCAAATGCAGCCGTTTTTCTGCGACTTCGTCCTTCAAACGCTCCAACAACGCAATGCAATAGTCGCTGTTGATAGTCTGGCCCTTTTGGAGATAGTCGATGAAAATTATTCAATGTGTATCCCAAAATACGGATGCCATAACCTTGTCGCGTTTTTGGTCGTTTTGGACGAGGTTCGTCGCCTGCTCGCTACTCAGCTGACTGCCGACTTGACTCTGGTGTGAAGTGATGGAGCCAAGTTTCATCCATTGTCACATACCGACGCAAAAATTCGGCTTTATTGCGGTTGAACAGCTTTAAACACTCCTCTGAATCATCAACGCGTTGTTGTTTTTGGTCGACTGTGAGCAAACGCGGCACCCACTTTGAACAGAGCTTTCACATGTCCAAATATTCGTGTATGATATATTCAACACGCTCGTTTGATATCTTCAGAGCTTCAGCTATCTCGATCAACTTCACTTTACGGCCATTCGTAATCATTTTGTGGACTTTTTTTATGTTTTCATCTGAAACAGCCTCTTTTGGACATTTGGACACTTTTTTCAATCCACTTGCGAATGGTTCGTTCGGCTGGTGCAGATAGCACTTATCAACCCATTTCTTTGCATCGTCTGCATTTTTTCCCATCAAAAAGCAATTATAAATCAACACACGAAATTGCTTTGAATTAATTTTTTTTTCACAATAACAAAAGTTGCTTCACTCACAACGCTATATCTCGAGAACTAATCGTCCAACAGCTGTCAAATTTATACACGTATCTTTTGATACGTTATAAAAAAATAAAAAGAAGTGAAAATAAAGTATTTCTCACAAAATATACGAGTATAAGAATACGATATATAAGGAAAAATTAACTTGCGTTTCATAATGTACAATTATGTTATCAAAATACAATATCAATGTTTAGCAAGCTCCAGGTCTTCAACGGATTTATCCAATGTCTCTACCTTGTATAGCCTCATATTATCAGGAGGGAATATGATTTAATAGGATAATCGAGTCAACTGCAATCTTCAATATCCGAAACAAGATATCTGTCATTTGGTAGAACTTTTTTGATTTCTTACGGACCTCGAAATTTAGTTAAAAGCTTTTTATTTACACCTGGTGTTGTCACTATATTCTTAATCATAATCAAATCACCTTTCCTGTATTTCTTTGGTGTTTTGCAACCATTGTCAAAATAATCTTTATTTGAATAATATTAATAATAATATTGTAATATTTGAAATATATTAATAATCTATTTTCTGAAGGGGCCTATTCTTAACATCCCTTAAATCAGCTCGTTTTTCTCTAAACTTTCTGTTGAGAAACTCTTTCAGGCCATCGAAAATAACTCCAAGAAGCAATACACTCGGGGTGAACCGTGTGCTTCTGTTGACAGTATTGTTAAGCTCAAACTCTATCTTCGCTTAATGCTTATCCCAATTACTTGTTGTATTTGAATCACATTCTTTAGCAAGCATTGGTACGAGAATTCGGTTCATACGTTCTACCTGTCAATTTGACTGTGATGAATGCATCGCGACTTTGATGTGTTTGATATTATTTTCCCCGTAAAGTCCGAGAATTCTTTTGACGTGAAACAAGTGCCACGATCAGAAACAATGCGCTGAGGTTTAAAATAATTTTCAAAGAACGATATAAGGCACCTAATTGCTTCTTTGCTTCGAGTTGATCTTACCGGATAAGTTTACTAAACTTAGTAAACGCATCAATTACTAGTAAAACATGTTTTCTATTTGACTGAGAATTCGGTAGAAGCTCAAGATGGTCAATGTGTTATGTGCAAAAGGGAAGAATTCCTCTTGGAATCGAATGCAAGTTTGCTTCCACTTTACCAGAATGGGGCGCAAAATATAAACATTTAAGACAAGTAGCTCTTGATTTTTTCTTTCATCGTAGCGAACTAAAAACAACCAGACAAGTGCTGATTATATTTTTCTACACCCAAATGACACATCGCTTTCTAATGGGTGCGAATTACTTGTTTTTCCATATGAGATGGGACGTAAAAGAGTACTTTGCCTTGGCAACTATATATCAACCTATCCACCATTTCATATAAATGACTTTCGCTTCCTTCGCTAAAGAAATTATCTTTGGATCCCGTTTTTGCCAGTGGCTAAGACAAATTCGAAGGATTCGTTATCGACATATAAGACATTGAAGGACCTACTCAAGGCATCGACATGATCCATTTGATCACATTTCTTGTGCTCAGTAATGAAATCAAAACTTTGGAGCTCTAACGCCCATCTAGATATTCGATGATTTAAAGATTTTTTTCTTTAAAATTAAGGTCAAAGCCTGACAATCAGTTATTTACTTAAGAGACATTCCCACTAAATAGATTATAAATTTTCTAAGAGCATATATTATTGAAAGTGTCTCAAGCTTATGATACTTAATATCTACTTCGGATGCTCGCTTCGAAAAATAAAAAATAGGGTGAAACTTCCCTTCTATCTGTTTCTGCATTAAAACAGCTCCGAATCCAATCGAAGTTTTATCGCAATGCAATTCTGTGGGACTGTTCGGAATATATATAGCAAGAACTGGAGATGCAGCAAGTTTATCCCTCAAGGAATTGAACGCTTCCATTTCGTTTAAACCAAAAACGAATTGTGGGTTACTTTTAAGCAGATAATAAAGCGACTTAGCTATATAAGAAAAATGCTTTATTAGCTTACGAAAGTAGGACCAAAGTCCTAAGACGCTTTTGACGTCCTTAGTACACATTGGCATTGGAAAGCCTTTAATTGAATACAAACTACTTTCATAAGGCCTGATACAATTTCTGTGTGCATAAACATGCACTTATCAAATCTTATTTGCAAATTATAATATGTAATTAGTGTAACCACTGATTCTAAAATTTCTAAGTGTCCTTCAATAGAAACCATAAGAATATCGTCTAAATAGGTAAGTATCTTTCCTGTTGTGATAATATTTCTGAAAATACGTTTCATAAATCTCTCAAACACAGAAGGAGCATTTTTTGAGCCAAACGGCATCCTCATAAACTCGTATTGTCCCATTGGGGTAATAAAAGAAAGACTCTTCTGAAAGTTTTACATGGTGAAAACCATTTTTCAGATCTAGCGTACCGAAATATTTTTTACTTTTTAGGCGATCAATATGATCCTCTATGAGTAAAGTGATTTTGTTGACCTCTCTAAAGTCGATACAAAGTCTAAGTTCATTGTTCGCACTATCCGCGAAACATAAGAGGAGCTAGACTCACGATTAATTCCCTTAGCCAATAAATCATCAAGTAACTTTTGGAGCGAAAGTTTGTGTGCCTTCTAGGTACACAATAGAAAGGGATATCTTTAGATAGATATATCTTTAGACAGGGATATCTTCATTTCGATATCAGTTTCTCGAAATTGAAATTCGAGGCAAAATAACGCACTACCAACTTCTTGTCAATCTTCGTTTAAATACCCTCACATATACCGGGATTATTATTCAAATCTAACTCATCTCGATCTGAATCTTGGTGCTGATACTTCCAGTTGCCTCCAATGGCGACTTCCGAGTATTTGTGTTTGGGTTTCTCCGGAATCTAAAAGCGATAGAAACGTAACTGAAACTTCCATTTGATCGGTGGTCCACGTGCATCGAACATTGTGTTTGAAATCATTATCGTCTTTTGTTCTTGCTGTTGGGGTGTTGTTGACTAAAACCATTTCATCAATATAGCCAAGTTGCCCGCACTTGTAGCATGTTACATCCTTTTCGTGGAATCTCGAATTGCTTGTTTAGACAACTGCGAGCTGTCGGCAAGTGCTTTTGATTTGCTTGCTTGTGCACGAAGGGTGTGTGGGGTATTTGATGTCGATATAGTTACTCGCTCTGTGTTATCGCGGTGGTTCTTCAATTTGTTGTATTTAATAAGGTATGATTTTAATTCTTTAATATTTTCTGCACTGTTCAAAAGGCTTTTGAACATTAAATTTTGCTCTGAGATGCAATCTCCTGCATATGCAGAACATATTGTTGCTTTGTTTCTTCACGAAGTTTCCTTCTTGCACTAAGCTCGTTGTACACGTCCTACCTTGTCGCCACTTTCAGGAACTGCCTTTGTAATGCACTTTTTAGCTGGGTCCAAGTTCGGGCATTTACCGTTCGAATAAATAAATTGAAACCCCTGGCATTTATGAACTTGTTCCGATCTTTTAAGCTATAGACCTCCGAACACTCCTCGGACTGTTCGATCCAGAACTTCACGTTAAAATTATCGTCTCCACTAAAAGATGACACCGAATTCTCCACATCTCTAAAATTGCAGACAGAGGTTGGTCGAGAAATTGATTCTGTCTCATCCAGTTGCAGCTCCCGTAGTTGCTGTTTCAGGCTCCTTATCTCTTCCTTTTTACAAATTCTTCGCAGCTTCAATAGTTCAGCATCAAGCGTATCTTCATGTACATGAAGTCAACATGAGTTGACTGAATCGTTGATGTTATGTTCCTTCCTTGTCGATGGAAAGTTCTGCATAAGCCTGGAGTATTCTTCGGTGGTATAGCCCATTACCGCTTCTTGCACCCGGATTTTTTATTCGGCTTTCGTGCCTGTTTTTTGACGCTTTAATGTCTTATGTCTTAAAATATTCTTCAGTCTCGAAACTGTAGCGGACTGCAAGAAATTTACCCACTCTTCAGACATTGTCAAAGACACTCGTATTGATATTAAATTCTACAGTATAAGGAAGAAAAACCCGTGGTTTTGCCACAAACGTACACTTGCACTGTACGGTCGTTTTAACACCGAGATTTGCATAAAAAAACCTTTGATTGACTCCTCGAATTGACTTCTGAGAATTGTAGGGGGAGTAGTAGCGGCAAAAAAAAAAAAACAATATTATTGACGAGAAATAGTTTGTTTTATTAGTGTACTGCTAACTGACTACCGTTGCTTGTGTTGGTCGTACCTTATACGATAGATTTGGAGACTTCAGGTCAATCATCTCGTCAGATAGTCGGCTATTTCTCGCGAGATAATTACAGCTAGCAGAAATATTACAATATGACAGTGTGTTGCGAAAGAATGTCTCACGTAATAATTATATTTCTACACAATTTGGACATGCGAACGCTGTGTGCAAAGTGGGTGCCGCGCGAGCTCACAATCGAGCAAAAACAACAACGTGTCGATGATTCGGAGCAAAAAAGGAATTAGGCTTCGAATTGTTTCCAAATCCACCGTATTCTCTAGATCTGGCCTCCAGTGACATTTTCCTGTTTGTAGACCTCAAAAGAATGCTCACTGGAAAAAATTCAGCACTAATGAAAAATTGATCGCTGAAACTGAGGCTTATTTTAAAGCTTAAGAGAAATCGTATTATAAAAATGGTATCGAAGAATTACATGACCGCTCTAATCATTGTATTGTCATTGAAGGCAACTATGTTAAATAATAAAATCGAATTTTACCAAAAAAATAAGTTTTACTATGTTAGCCTACGAACTTTTCAGCCAAGCTGTTATGTACCTTCGTTCGTTGAGGGTTAAGATTACTAAATCCAAGCCTATGTTATTATTTGATACACATACTGCAAATTTGTCATTTTTATTTAAAAATATTTGCATATACCAGCATTTGCATGAATATAAAAGATATTTATTTGTTTTTAGTTTGGTTTACTTACCGTCTTCTCTGTTTTTTATTTTTTATTCGTTCCGTAAATTTTATAGACAAGAAATAACTAAACCTGCAGTTCGTAGAACAGATTCCGGTCCAAACAAATACTATAATGTGGACTACGAAGACATCGATGATTGTAATATATTAAATGCAAATAAAATGAAAGACAGTTTTAACTTTTCCTCTGCTCTTAATCCAACTGAGACAATTTTACAAAGTGAGAAAGATGTGAGAAATCAACAACATCATGGAAGATTTTTTACTAATGAACCATACGCCGTAATAGATTCAGAAATAAATTCTGTTTGTCCTAAGCACTATGAAAATATTAATATAATGTCTGATACACATTTCAATTTTCAGGGCGAAAATTCCCATCAAACAAGTTCCTATTTGCAAAATCAATATCCCGTTGATGAAGCTAATTTACAGTGTGCCGCAATAGCTTTACCGAAAGGAAAAGCTGCAGTACTTTTAGGATCAATTTCGGAAGACCAACTACAATATTCGATGTCTAATCGCGTAAATAAGCAATCAAAAAATCGTCGTGTTAAATCAAATTTAAGTGATGATTTAAGTTCAGTAGAAGTGATAGCACCGCGGCTCCATAAAGTATATGATCCAACTAGTGAGAGATTGCGTCGTCGTAATTCAGATCCGAGTACTAATAAAGTTCCATTACTTGAAGTTAATCGAGGCAACGACATGTATCAATCGTCTACTCAAATCAATATAGCAGGTCATCGTTTTCGAAAAGCTGCCCGTATTGGAAAAGCAGAAAAATGTGCTAGTTGTCAAGAGAGTGATGCTTTTCTTAATGAGGGCTATCGTTGTTTAGATTGTAAGGTGCTTGTTCACACGAAATGCATTCAAAATGGCGGAGTCAAAACATTGATATGCGAAGCAAAACGGTCAAAACGAATGCGAAAAGGCAACGATAAAATAATGACCCTGAACTCTAAGTATTCAGCGAGAGAATATACAGACTCCACGGATAGAATTATTAGCGATGCAAAGGAACTTAATTTAATGCAAGATTTTATTACACAAAAAATCTATAAAATGGATGAAAACGAAGGCGAAAAGTCGTCAGAAGTCGATAGAGTTTTCAAGCAAGCTCTGCGAGCTTTTAAGGACAATCTTGTTGCACAGTATAGCGTGGCGCATAAACAAAATTCCGATTCACTAAATATAAAATATAGAGACTTAATTGACAATTTTGGCCAAGTTATGGAAACATGCTGTGGCAAACAAAATGATTTTCCTCTTACAATGGGAGTTAATGCATTTCGTGGATTTATGAATGAGTTTATGAATTCCAGAGAAACGGAAAAACCTAAAACAAAAAGAAAAAAAGAAAAAAAAAGAAAAATTGAGGAACACACTAACTATAATGGTATGAAATATTTTTACATTTTATGAATATATATATATAAAATATAAGTAAGCCTATTAATTTTTAAAATGATTATTCTTGTTTGATATATTTCTTCGCATTTCAGGACATACATTTCAACTTACCATAATTAATATACCAACCGCTTGTGAAATATGCCAGCTATTTCTTTTATGGCCAATCGAACGTGGCTTGGTAAGTATTGTGTTGCTATTGTAGTTCTATTTTAAATGAAGAGTAGAGTATTATTGAATGTTTACGATACTACAACGTTTATGGTTTAACGAATTTTCAATCATTACTTTTTGTCATAGCTGCGGTCCACACTGGACTATCGCACAATGAAATTATTTAATTATATTTTTATCAATTAACTGTATTTTTGAAATTGATTATGCAAATATTAACTTGTTTTATTTTTCTAAACGATCTTAAACCACTAAATAACCTGCTCTGTCATCTGAGGCCCCCTAACCCTTTTGGTCGACCGTATTTTGTTGATTGCTTATGATAGACATAAGTTTTAATTTTTATGTTAGGTAACTAGAGACCATACTATCTACATACTATCATTATCAAAGTTTATGTGATCCAATATTCACCCTAAGCTGCCTCTGGTCTGTTAAATGTTATTCAGTTTTACGAACTTAGTCAACCTCACGAAACAGATTTTATCCATATATAGGGTGATCCATCGTGAGGTTTGAATTATAATGTAAAATAAAACACATAAATTTGAAAATGAACTGAAAATTTTTATTATCGGTTAAAAGAACAATTCATGGCATTGACTTTTTGGACATGATATCATGTAAATATTGGCCAAGACTACGTCTGAGGTGGTCTATTTGGAAGGTCAAATTTTGGGTGACTCGTTTGAGCATAGCGACTGGTATTTTGCGGATAACACGAGTAATGTTGGCTTTTAAAGCGCCAATCGTAGCTGGCTTATTCCTGAAGACCTGAGACTTTACATATCCCCAGAGAAAATAGTCCAAAGATGTGATATCGCAGTATCTCGCAGATAACACAAGTAATGTTGGCTTCCAAAGCGTCAATCGTAGCTGACTTATTCCTGAAGACCTGAGACTTTACATATCCCCAAAGAAAATAGTCCAAAGGTGTGATATCGCACGATTTAGGCGACCAATTTACCGTATCAAAACGTGAAATTAAGTGCTCACCAAAATAAATTCTCAACAAGTCCATTGTTTCACGCGCTGTATGGCTCGTAGCGCGTAGCCATTTCTTGTTGAAATCAGAGCTCATCGAGACCATGTGGTTGAATTTCAGGAAGTACATAGTCTGTTAATATGGCGCGATACTGTTACCAGACGGTAAGATTCTGATTTGCCTCGTTTTTGAAGAAATATAGACCAATGATTCCACCAGTCCATAAACCACACCATACCGTCGTTTTTATTAGATGTAATGGTAGCTCTTGGTTCTCTTCGGGTTGCGCATCAGCCCAAATACGGCAATTTTGTTTATTAACGTATCCATTGAGTCAGAAATGGGCTTCATTACTGAACAAAATTTCACAATAAAACTGCGGATATTCATTGAGTTTTTCCAGAGCCCATTCACTGAAAATATGACGCTAATTCAAGTCGTCTGGCTTCAATTCTTGCACAAGTTGAATTTTGTACTCTTTAAGGCCGAGATCCTAATGTAAAATGGGCCAAGTTGTCGAATACGCCAAGCCAAGCTGCTGAGAACGACGATGAATCGATTCGTCACGGTCTTCGCTTACACTCTCAGCTACAGCTGCTATAGACTCTTCACTACGTTGCTGGATGTGGTCTAACCGGTCGAGTATCATTCACTTATGTAAACTAAGACTCAAATTTGCGAATGATATTGGCAATAGTGGTTTCAGTAGGAACCGTAAGTTCCTCGAATCGTTCCTCGAGACGTTGTTGTGGTGTGAGTCTTCCCATGATGATTTGCTAAACGATACTGAACAAAAATGATAAAGCAGTTTGATAGGAGTCACGCGTGTTCTGTCAAAAAAGCCTATTGAAAATCAAACCACACGATGAATCTCCCCTTGTCTTCTGAGCCGTTTATGGATAAACAGGGCTTACGGAACTTGGTTCACTATATTTTGTATTACATTGCCAGTGAGGTCGGAGGTCTCCTTTGACATTTTCTCAAGTCTTGGCTGGACCTAGAGCTTGAATTGGTTTTCATACGGGGCTTATTCTACTCTTAAGGACTATATTTGAGTACATGGAAAACAGCATTTCTCCAAGCTGTCCCTAAAAAAGGCGAATATTTTTCCTCCTCCTACAGACCCATTACACTTACGCCCATTTTTGCCAATGTCATGGAAACGCTAGTAAACCGTCAGCTTATGCAATATCTCAAAACACAAACACTTCTAAATGGTCGGGAGTATGGTTTTCGGAGCAACAGGACTTCTGCTGATTTGATGGCATATCTAAATAAAGTGGGCCAAAGCGTACATTAATCTAGCGAGAGTAAGATAGTAGCACTCGATATTTCTTAGATATTTGACAGAGTTTAACATCAGGCTCTTTTAGCGAAAGACCAATAGATAAGGAATAACTTTCGGAACGTTCCATTCATCTTGCTTGATTAGTTTCAAGTTTGGTATCCACAAAAGAAATGCTGGTATGTCCCAGGATTCCGTTGTCTCCGATACACTTTTTAATTTTTAAGCGTCGTAAGCAATATTTTAACCACCTCTGATCTGGGCTCAATGTAATACATGCGCTGAAAAGTCCGTTTCTAAGAGAGGGCACCACTTGAATTAAATCCATCCCATTTTCAGTTAGTACCAACCTTTAAAAGATACGTGTGTAAATTTGACAGTGTGTAAATTTGACATATAGAGTTGTGAGTGAAGCAACTTTTTTTATTGTGAAAAAAAATTAATTCAAAGCAATTTCGTGTGTTGATTTATCATTGCTTTTTGATGAGAAAAAATGCAGCCGATGCAAAAAAATGGCTTGATAAGTGTTACCTGGACTCTGCACCAACCGAACGAACCATTCGGAAGTGGATTGAAAAAATTAAACGTGGTCATTCAAGCACCGAAGATGATGCACGCAGTGGACGTCAAAAAGAGGCTGTTTGAGATGAAAACATCAAAAAAGTCCACAAAATGATTACGAATCTGAAGATATCAAAAGAGCGTGTTGGATATATCATACACAAATATTTGGACATGCGAAAACTCTGTTCAAAGTGGGTGCCGCGTTTGCTCACAGTCGACCAAAAACAACAACGTGTTGATGATTCAGAGAAGTGTTTAAAGCTGTTCAACCGCAAATAGAGCCGAATTTTTGCGTCAATATGTGACAACGGATGAAACTTGACTCCATCATTTCACACCAGAGTCAAGTCGGCAGTCAGCTGAGTGGCGAGCAAGCGACGAACCTTGTCCAAAACAACCAAAAACTCAACAGTCGGCTGGCAAGGTTATGGCATCCGTGTTTTGGGATACACATGGAATAATTTTCATCGACTATCTCCAAATGGGGCAGACTATCAACAGCGACTATAACATTGTGTTGTTGGAGCGTTTGAAGGACGAAATCGCAGAAAAACGGCCGCATTTGAAGAAAAAGAAAGATCTGTTTTATCAAGACAATGCACCGTGTCACAAATCGATGAAAACGATGGCAAATTTGAATGAATTCGGCTACGAATCGTTTCCCCACCCACCGTATTCTCCAGATTTGGCCCCCAGCGACTATTTCCTGTTCGCAGACCTGAAGATTTAAGACCGATGAAGAAGTAATCGCCGAAACAGAGGCCTATTTTGAGGCTAAACCGAAATTGTACTACAAAACTGATATCGAAAGATTGAAAAATCGTTTCAATCAGTGTATCGTCCTCCAAGGCGACTATATTGATAAACAAAGTTGAATTTTGCAAAATTTTGTGTTTTAGTATAAAACGGACTTTTCAGTCCATGTTATATGATATAAGTCGTTGTAAATGCGTTTGCATTATGAGACATTTAAGTACAATGCCCAGATCTGGTCGGGTGCTCCCAAAACTTCTCTGCACCTGCTAGATTCAAAACCATGTGATAAAGCTCATTGCTGATGCTAATATCATTCAATCAATTGACATCCTCGAACACCAGCGAAACGTCTTCTCTCTCATCTAATTGTATATCTATTTTCACCACCATTCCTCCACCAATATTGCCAATAGCATTCCGCCCCTTCAAACTACCCGTCTCTTTATGAATTTTTATCATTACACCCCGAAGCCCCCCTTCGTACGTACTCTGAAATATTCCAAGTCATTTTAAGTTGCAAACATTTGAAAACAATGTGTTTCAGGGTTTTTTTTTCTCCATAATTTTCCCTCGCGTGCAAACATTTTAAGCGTAGACATGCTGCTTATAAGATAACGTGTTGCAACTCTCCGTACATTTGTACAATTTCTTTCTGCGTCAATAACATTTTTTTTATGCCCTTACCCACGTATCGCAAAAATTTGTTTGAAAATAATATTTTTCTATTTTAGCAGTAGTAGAGTTATCCAATTCGTTGACCTATTCTTGGTAAACCAAGAAACTTGGCTCTGTGGGAGCTAAGGCCGGGTTTTAGCTCTTCTTTGGGATCTGAATACCTTTTTACTGGCTTTTCACCAGGGCACGGGCGGATGGTGTAGTAGTTTCGAAATTAAGGTGTTAGTTTTCGATATTTTTCCAGAGGTGGTTGTCAAACTGGAGCCAGTCCATCCTCAACCAGTGGGTCTTAGTACGTGCTAGTTGTTAGTTCGTTACATTTAGCCCAGCCAGCAACCACTCCAACATCATTGTTATGTCTTCATGTCAGAGTTGACGCCGACGGGACTTACATATAACTACATACAAATTCCATGAAAAGACTTTTTCAGAGAATTGCCTCGCACGGGATTCGAATCCGCGACCCTCTGTTTGAGGAGTTTATGCATATACCACTCCATCACAGCCACCCCAAAATTAAAATATTAAAACTCTTATTCAAATTAGAAAACCAATCTTACCAATTTTAAATACTGTACCACAAAAATCAACATATTTCTTAAAATTAACCATAAATAACAATCTTAAACTACACCCTGGTACTTCTCACACGCTTATTATTCTCCTCATCCAACAATTTTAAATTACATGCGGTTTTTTTCAAATTATGTACATTTTACATCATACGTTTCTAGTTTTTGTACCAAGATACCCCGGTGAATTGTTTCAAACGCCCCTTTTAAATCTAAAAAATCATCGACATCGTTGAATTTTTTCCACTTATAAACAATACATACTAACCAATTTAAGACTGTCACGCAGAAATGTCTTCCCATTAGTTCAGACTGTTTCTTAATTATCAGCCTTTTTTCTTCTAAATAATGTTAAAACTGGTTAATCAGTATATTTTTAAAAAGTGATAACGTATTCGCTGAACGGATGTCCTCATAAATGATTGTAATACATACTTTATCTACATTTATGACTGCCGATTCTTTCTAATTATAGGGAAATAGGTAATCCAGATTGTAGTGACTTGTTGAACATTTTCATTAATTCTAATGAATTTGAAATCATGTTCTTATTAATCCCGTTAAAATCTTTTAAATTGTTGCATTGTTTAATTATATCAAATAACGATCTTTCATTACAATATTGGATCCTATATAAGTGCCTAAAAACCTATGGTACAATATACCTAAAAATAAAACTTACTTAAGGGATAATAGTGATCTCCCTGAATATTGACTATTAGATAGTCTGCTGATGGTACAATATAAGTGAACTTCTGGTCATGCCAAATGGAAACAGGAAGAATCTAGTGCATTTTGGATTCTTCGCTGTACAGTAGAGACAATTTTAGCTCTATTGTGATGTTTCACCGAGTTACTTTTGCTCTTGGTTGTAAAGTCTTGTACAATTGAATTCCTTGGTATGTTGTCATGTATGCGAGATAATTCCATTTTAAAGTGCTGCACGGTCAAAATTAAGGGATGTATTTGACCGTGTTGTGTTTCCAATATTATGTTGAGTTGTGTTGTGTATATCTTCAAAATATATGAATGGGTTTGTCCCGAATGGGGTTATATTAAAGTAATCAGTGGTTTGTTGAGTGGTTATTGGTTATATAGCTATTGCTATAACACACATCCAAAAAATATATTTAAAACATGTGCGTTCCATGAAAGATGTTACAGAGTGAGTTCTTAATTACACCTGTCTTGCTTGATCGATTTTCTGTTTCTGCATCACTGTTGTCTGTGCTTTCTTCCGCATTGCTTTCAATCGGTAGGGGGCTCAGAATCGTTATTGGTCTATTTGCGTGTCGTTTGTTTTAGTAAAGCGTGACTGCACAGACATTCTTATCCTTCCCTTGGTGCACTCTAGTTAATTTGTCCAAGTTCAATTTAGTGGGTTTCAATCTATCATCCTTAACCAATACTATATCACCAATAGAAAGGTTTGAATTTTCTATTTTCGACTTTTTTTTTGTTGTAGTTGTGCCAAATATTCGGAAGACCATCTCTTCCAAAAATCTTGAGTGATGTTTTGAGTCAGTAGCCGTGAACGAAAACTTCGCTTCTGATCTATTCTTGGATCAGGTACTGCATTTAATGCAGAGCCGATTAAAAATTGACCATATGTAAGGACTGGGTTATCATCAATGTCATTGCTTATCGCGACCAAACGTCGAGAATTTAGTTTGGTTTCGATTTGTGTTAAAAATTTGGACAGCTCTTCAAATGTCAGTGTAGTATCCCCAATGAAGCTCTTGACGAATTACAGATTTAGCTTGAATGATCCAAAATGACTGACGGGTCATTGCCAATGTTAAGTGAATTCCTCCATGCAGTGTTTTCTCATGAACGTGTTTATCTAGTAACTTGGTGAATATGTTGTTGCGTGATATTATGTACGGATGCTTCTGCTTTTCTGACACATTTGCGTTTTCAAGTCTATCCCTGACCACAAGAATGTTCTCGTTGTCTTAGCGTGCGGTTAGAGCAAGGAGCTGTCTTTGATTGTGAAGATTGTGCCCTTCCGGTAAGCATCTGATTTCTTCTAAAAATTGGGTTTGTTGAATCAAATGAATAATAGATTTTAGAGCAACTTCAAGTTCATAGGTGGCTAAGTCTCCAGTTTGTTTGCTTAATGCTTACAGTTCAGCCCAAATCGTTTACAATTGGGTACTGTTCTAATTAGTCTTGTGTAGGAAGAAAATCGTTCGATTATGTTGTCTTTCTTTACTGTTGAGATTAAAGAGAGTGTCGCATCAATGGACTCAGTAGCCTTTTCAAGCCACAATGGTAGTTTAGTTTTATTGGTGTGACATCTCTTGATGCACAGTCTGCAGCATTCTCAGTCTCAAGTGAGGTGAACTTACATTGGTGTATCGATTTTTTTTTGCTGTGTTGGTACACATGTTCCGAATACATGTTCACAGTTTCAAATATATAGCATACTTAATTTATTTTTAACAGATAGAAAGGTTAAACGTGTGTGTGTGATCGCCGATGTTCAATGTTTATAAAGAATTTAGCAATGAATTTGCATTAAATTTTGTTTAAAAAATGGAATTAAGTGCTCTTAGACAGTGGCATATGGTGAGTCTACCCTAAGTAAAAAAAAAATGTTAACAAGAGTTACAAGCTCTTCCAAGATGGCCGAGAAGATACCAATGACGAACCTCGCTCTGAACGCCCCAGCAAATCAACAAAAGATGATAACGTCGGATCTGTGAAGAAAATTGTTTTTGAAAATCGTCGAATTACCATAAGAGAAGTTGCTGAGGTTGTATTCATATCGGTCGGATCGTCTTATGCAAGTTTTTAATGTTTTGGGCATGAGATGTGAATCAGCGTAGTTTGTTCCGAAACTTCTTAATTTTGATCAAAGGAGGGAGATTTTGTACGATTGAGGAAATGAAAACGGCATCGCTGAGAAAGCTCTGGGCTATACAAAAAAGTGTTTAAGAGAAGTTCTTCAAGGGTTGGAAAAAGCGTTAGAACAAGTGTATTATAGGAGGGGGATAATTTAAAGGGGACAGAATTAATATTAATGAATAAATAAATATTTTTTTTATGAAAACACAAAGTAGCCCTTATTTTTGAACATACCACGTATTTGAGGAATTTTGATAGTTTCGGTATTTGGAAGTTCACATTTCGATTCCAGCATTGTTCTTGAACGAACTGTTAATGGTTCGTTCCAATCGAGTTCAGCCTTTCAGATTTACTGCATAAGAATTTTTGCAGTGATAGTAATCCGAGCCAACCATCCTAATTGGTCAAAAAGACATGCTATTTCGGAAAGCGTAGCACGTTTTGATGAAGTCCTTAACAATGATGAAGTGTTATCGATATTAACTTTGCATCTTGATTTATCATTAATAGTTCTTATGATTTGCTGCCCATTTTCTTAATAGAATTTGCCATAATTGAATTAGTTCACGTTGCATCTCCTTGCACTTATTTAACGTTCCTCCTCTACTGATTAAATTATCTACGTAGAAATCGTTTCTAACAAGATTAGAAGCGGCTGGATAATATTGCTGTTCATCTTTTGCCAACTGGTGTTGAGTTTTTACAGCTTAATATGGTGCTAAAGCGGTACCATAAGTAACTATCGTTAGCTTGTAATCTTTTATTGCTTCTTTAGTTGAACTCCTTCACACAATAGGCTGATAAATTTTGTGATGGGTGCTAATTTTTCTTTGCGATACATCTTTTTGATGTCCCCTGTATATACATAGCGGTGTCTTTGCCAGCGCATATTTATTGTCGTTAAGTTTTCTTGGAACCTTGGACCAACATGAATCAATTGGTTAAGACTGACATCTGTTGACGATTTTGATGATGTACTGTCGCTTGCACTTAATCACTGCTGTTGCTGTACTTATCATACGGCACGGGCAATGGCTTAGTGCATGTAACTACCGATGGATAGCAGATGTGAATTTTGTTGGTGCACTATTTTATTTTGTTGTGAGCGCATAACCCCTACAACAAATTGATTCGGTAAGCCAACGTCAGAATTTTCACTTCGTAGTCTTGCTTAGCATCGTCGGTATTTGTTTGTGATTATGAGTAGGGTTGACGTAGCTCACATACGCGGGCTTTAAAGTAATCACTTTTCTGCTTACGCCCACACCTTTTAATACAGACCAGCTGTCTTGGCACTTAGTGAAACACAGGTAGATCCCCGCCCACATCTCTCAAATCACTCTGATTTGAAGCTACCTGGCTACAAACTAGTGCCATTATTTTTCTCTCTGCGGTATCGCCATTTACAAGCGTAGTAATGTAGCTTACCAAACTCCACCGGAATGTGATCCGTGTTCCAATCCAGAATTTAACTTCTTGAGGCTAAAATCTGCAGGGAAAGAGCAGAGGCTCAGCTTTTTCTATGAACCTATCTCATTATTTGAGGTTTATAAAACTATTATGTCGGTAAGCAACTCGAATTCACTTAGTTACATAATTCTTATTCTGATTCTTTTATAAAGAGAATCGCTCTTAATATTGTAGATGTTTTGGCTCATATATTTAACAAAAGTATCTTCTGTGGTAAATTTCCCAATATGTTAAAAATTGCTATAGTCATACCTATATTCAAAAAAGGTGACAATAAAATACTTAATAATTATAGGCTTATCTCTCTTCTTTCAGTATATTCAAATTTGTTTGAAAAACTGATCAAAACGACAATGGTATCATATTTTAAAAATATTTTTTTTTTTAGCAATAGGCAGTATGGATTCAGAGCGGGTAAATCAACTGAGGATGCCCTCCTTAGCTTCTGCAGTAAGATATAAGTTAGCTGCCGCTCTTTTTATTGATATAACTAAAGCTTTTTATACTGCTGATCATACCATTTTGGTTAATAAATTAAACAAAGCTGGATTCAGATGGTTTATACTTAGTTGGTTTGAATCTGTTGCAACGCAACAAACCATCATCGCAGAACCCATCATCTTAAACCACCACCACCCAATAACTGCATAGCATTTTCCGTTGACAAATGTAAATTGACTCTCGATTCAACCGAATGCCAGCGATCAAATTAAATGCCGACATCAAAAACGCTTTGAAGAAGCGAAAAAGACAAAATAGTGAAATAGCATACAAAAAAAACTATGGTTTTTGTGGTTTTACGCTCCTCCCACTGACTCACTGAGCAACGCACACAACTATGGCTAAGCGCTGTGCATTGTTGCAACTATGCACTAGTGCATAGCGCGTAGCTGTCCGGAGGATCCACAAGCATACCATACATAGGTCAGTGATCAGAAGAGATACGCTTTCTTTACGAGGTAGTTAAGGGAATGATGGTACTCCCAATTGACACATCGAGTCGGCAACAAGCACAAAAATTAAGTCTCAATTCCTTGTTAAGAGTTGGCAGCCAACATTAATAATAAAGTATCGGTTACTTATTAAGTTATATGTTTTTCTATTTATCGCATACCCTTTTGTTATTATTTTTTTTAATTTTTTGCTAGTGCCCTTGCGATACATAATGGTTCTTTTAACCGGATTTTAACTATATAAAGGATCTAGACAATAATAGTTCTAAAGACAATAAAAGTGACTTAAAGTTGATTTAAGGAATAGTGTTATATCTCAGCAGAACATAAAATCAGTACGGTCGGGTTACTGTTTCCTTCTAATTTGAATAGAAAGAAACTGGTGCAGCGAGGGAGCTTTACAACAGTTGTGTGGCAATTATTATTTATAAATTTAATAGAACTTAAGCATCGATCCTCGTGGATCTAACTTAATAATACTTCCCGTCCGAAAAGTAATTTTCCGGAAGGTCTGCAAAATACTCTTCCGTGGCGTCGATGATTTCCTCGAGTGAGCTGAATTTTTTATTGATGAGCCATTTTTTGAGGTTTGGGAAGATATAACTGTCCAAGAGAGCCAAATCGGGCGAATACGGTGGATGCGAAAGCAATTGGAGCCGTAAGTCATTGATTTTATCCATGGTTGCGATGCTCTTGTGCGTCGGTGCATTGTCTTGCAAAAAAATTTTTTTCTTTCGCTTCATGTGAGGCCATTTTGCAGCGATTTCGACCTTCAGTCGCTCCAATAATGCACAGTAATACACGCTGTTGATCGTTTTTCCTTTTTCGATGTAGTCCACGAAGAGTATGCCATGACAATACCAGAAAACCAACGCCATAACCTTTCCGACCCATCGAGCCTCTCTCGACCACTTCGGAGCACTCGTGCCGGCTTCAGTCCATTGACGGGCACTCATTCTGTTCTCTGCTGTTCAACAGTTACCAATCGACGCCAAAAGCCCGCCCGATTCCGCATCAGCAAACACTCTTTTGAAGTGCTCTCGCGGTCGTGTTATCGGTCAGGAGTGAGTATGCGCGGCACCCAGCGGCAGGATAACTTTTTCATATGCAGAATATTGCCCAAAATATGGCGTGTGCGCTCAGTACTAATCTTTATGGTATCTACTAGCACCTTTACTTTCCGGTCAGCCAACACCATTTCATGTATTTTTTTGACATTGTCCTCTGTAACCGCATCGGAGAGCCTGCCGCTGTGGACTTGATCGGTAGTGAAGTTGCGGCCACCACGAAACTTTCGAAACCAATATTTGACGGTGTTATCTAACGGAGCATTAGCCCCATAATATTTATCCAACTTTTCTTTTGTTTCCTTCACGTTTTTGCCTCTCAAAAAACAATGTTTTATGAGAGAACGAAAACCGTTTTTGTCCATACTCAACATGATGTCCATACACGTCAACAACAATCAGCTGTCAAAACAAACCTAAAGACAGTATCGCATTGAAATTTGTCATGTCTGCCTAAATATGAACGAACTTCAAGGCACCATAACCTTTTTTGCAGTAGCACCGCATTCTGGCGGTCAAGCAGGTTACTTTTCACTCCACCTAGTATATCGTATGTTGTGTGAACTTCATTTACTTCGTTGTTTTCTCAAAATAAAGCAATTCCATCGATTCAATTCAGTCGATTTCGCAAGAGCTTTATATCAATTAAAAGGCATACTTAGAACTTGACAATTTGCAAAAAACGGTTCACATAAATGAGGCGCGTTTAAAGTGTTTGGAACAATCATCATAATCAAAAAATTGTAGCACCTCCTAATGAAGAGGCAAAGATTAAACACATGGAAGTGCTTACCTTTCGCAAATTAAAGGAGCTGTATTACAAGTATTCCTCCGAATTGAAGATGCTGTTAACCATTTCCGATAGTCAAAATCAAACGCAGGGTTCGCTCAATAATTCAGTATTAGGAACTAAGGCCCCTTCTGTTAAAATAAAGCTCCCCCTAATTAAAAACCCCACTTTCTCTGGGTCGTACCAAACGTTGCCCGAATTTAGGTGTTTGTTTGAAAGCTTAGTTACTAAGAGTTCTTCGATATCCGATGTGCAGAAATTGTATTATCTTAAGTCACATATAAGCGGTGAAGCCGAGCGTTTACTGAGAAATACCTCAATCAGCAATGGGAATTTTGGGTCGGCTTGGACAACGCTAGACAAATGGTATCAAAATCTCCGGTTGGTTAAGGAAAACCAATATAAAATGCTCTTTGACCAACCGAAGCTATCTCAGGAATCGTTTGAATAAATTAAATTGTTGCAAGACACCACTACTGAAGCTAAGCAGTCTCTCGAAAATCTAGGAGTTCCTGTCGATTCATGGGAGGATGTTTTATATATATTATACTGTGCAGAAACTTCCACTCACTACTCGGGGGCATCGGGAATCGCACATCTCAGCCTATGTCGATTATCCGACATACAGAATTTTAGAGGATTTTCTGCCAGTGAGGTAAAGGATGTTAGATGTCCTGGAGTAGTCTTCATTCACTCTGCCTCAAGCAAAATCAAAACGAGTTAGAATGAGCACAACTCGGTCACACAACTCTTTAATTTCTTAATGTTGACTCTGTCAAGGGGTGCATTCAATTAGAAAGTGCTTTAAATTTTAAACACTAAATACAAAGAAAAGGCACGACATTGTAAGAAAAAATAAGTTATGCTACAACTGTCTGTCCAGAACACATATTACTCAAAATTATACATGCTCGGAATGAAATCAAAGGCACCATTCTTTATTGCACTATACCTAACGAATCTATTCTAAAGCGGCTCTCCATCAACTAACTTCCTCTTCCATTCAACCTTCGCTACCAGAGACAATAGAGAACACAGCCTCTTCCATCAGAATAGCGTCAGTCCACGATGCCTACCTAGCAGAAAATAGTCATCACCAAACTGTTCTTTTGGCTACTGCGCTTGTGAAGGTGATACTTCTAAATGACACTTACGTGGATGATATTGTCTCTGGTGGGAAATCAATCAATGATGCAGTCTTTAAGCAAAAGGAACTTATCAAGCTACTTGCACAAGCAGGTTTACAACTTAGCAACAAGCAAAGCAATGCCCCTTAACTCCTTCCGAAAAGAAACCCTGATCAAAGTGAATCTATCCTTATACACAGTGAATCTGAATCATGGACAAAGGTACTCGGTATGTACAGGAACACCAAAATCGATTGTTTTTACTTTCGTATAAACCTAACGCCAGACGAATCTCTGACAAACCGCCAAATATTAAAAAATATATCACGAATCTTTGACCATTTCGGATTCCTCGCTCCTTCGCTCGTGCAGCTCAAAATATTGTTTCAGAAACTATGGCATAGAAAACTTGGCTGGGATGATCTATTACCTGATAACATTGCCAAAAAATGGTGTAACATTCGCCAGAATCTAGCCGTTTTTGCAACTATAACCGCACTTCGTCATTTCAGAACAGTAGATCATACATTCCAGCTTCAAGATTTTCGAATGCTTCGGGGGAATGTTTGGTAATATTGTACTTTCATTTAATTTACATTAATCATGTTCCTCGCATAAAACGATTTTGTACCTGACCCACATAATTATGTACATATTTTCATTGTAATTGTAATCATAGACTATCCACATTTTTGTTCTATTAATTGCGCTCTTTAATAGATAATTGTTTATTACTTGCCAGTAATAATAATAAACTTACCAGCAAAGAGATAAGTGTAATCAAATACTTTAAATTTAATTATTCATTTTGGCTTTGTCTATAATTCAATTCTTTCGTCGGTTTTCTTTTTGCAAGTGCTGGTCCTTCAACTCATTCCAATTTACGAATTTGTTAATTTAAATTGCATACACTATCGTTTGGAAAAAACTCCACTTGTCACAATTTTTGTATTTGAAAAATCGACTTTTGTTTGAATTTTGCATGCATTTAATCCTATGTGCATTGTTCAGATTGTTGTCATTGCCAGTCCTCCCAATTCGAAGCGTTAGGGAGATGATAGCGGCATCTTTTTACGTATGTTGGTTTCACCTCCTTTGTGAATTTGCGGGTTAACTCGCGACCTCCAAGTTTCTTCCACCAGAACTGGAACTTCTGTTGGTTTCAGGACCCGTTTCTGCGGAGCCGTATGCGTGGGGAAAGGCACTACCAGAGTTTTTCGTCAAGGTGGACTTTATCAATCGATTTCCGTTGATTACAACTACGATACCTACTGGTTGTATCGCCGGACTAATGGGCTGGCCACTTCATCCGTGCACTAGAACTGCAGCATCGATTTTAAAAGAGCAAAATGCAGAAGAAGAGGGTGCTGTTTGAGATCCGAAAGCTTGGTCCAGGGGTGGCACTTTTGTTGATATCTTTCTCTTTGCAGTCCGTACTGCAGGAGTCAAACTCTTAGCGCTTTTCACAGCACTTGTCGCCTCTTTGCGAAATGCATTTGCTTTACTTCTCATTCTGCAATTTTACATCCCCCTACATGGTAGTCTTTCAGAGACTTACACTTTTGGAGTTCGTTCGACCTTTTCAGTTTCCCAGGACAAGACGTCAAAAACAGCACTCTGACCACCTAACGTGTCATAGAAAGAGCTGCAGGAGGCATCGAAATCAGGAGATCTTGTGACTCGCATCAGTGCCTTAATCGACGGTGGATTTGAATAATACCACGGGTGGATTGTCGCTATTGCGAGTACCACCTGGAATATAGTCCTTTAAGGTCTTTCACCCGTAAGCCTGCTAATTTGAATTATGTAAAACTTTTAAGAAGGGTAACGCTAATTCGGCGAAGAAAAGGCCATTTTTAAGAATTTTTTACATGCTACAGGTAATACAAATTTAATTAACTAGTTTTAACATTATTGTACAACATTACAAAATATGGTAAACAATATTTCCTTAATTTTTGAAAGCAAAATATTAAAAACAAAGCCGATGGCATGATTCGGTCATTTGAAATCAAAAAAACAAAATGCTATCATTAGATAATCGCTTTCCCAAGGTATCACTTGGTGGAAATTTATTTTTGCTGACACTTAGAAGCGAAAACACCGATTTTCGCCTAAAAATTGGGCCAATTTGTTATTGTAAAAAAAAAAACTCCTGGTCATTTATATATATAAGGAAGTAGTATACCAAATCTCGAAAGAATCGGTCGAGTAGATTTTAATTTTTTTTTTTTTTTATACATTGTAATTCCCCGCGCGCGCACCAGGGGGATATGAATACCCTTTTACTGGCCTTTCACCAGGGCACGGGCAGGTGGTGTAGTAGTTTAAAACTCAGGTGTATTAGGTTTTGATATTTTTTCCCAGAGGTGGTTGTCAAACTGGAGTCAGTGCATCCTCAACCAGTGGGCCTTAAGTACATGCTAGTTGTTAGTTCGTTACATTTAGCCCAGCCAGGAACCAATCCAACATCATGTTATGCCTTCATGTCAGAGTTGACGCCGACGGGTTTACATATAACTAGATACAAATTCCACGAAAAGACTTTTTCAGAGAATTGCCTCGCACGGGATTCGAACCCGTGACCCTCTGCTTGAGGAGTCCCTGCATATACCACTACACCACGGCCATCTTCAATTTAATTTTGATTTAAACCGTTTACCCGCTTCAGAAATGACAAGTGTCAGAAAATCGTTTTATGGTTTTTAATGACAAAAAATCCAATATTAAACATGAAAAAATTTGTTCGTATCTAAACAGATTCTTTGATTCCTGACCCATAAAGTGCACCAATGTCAGCATCCATATCTAGAGCGTCTTTTTAGTTTTTTCTATGTAAAACTCTTCCATCCTATTGTCGTGTGCAGCTTGTTGCTCCGCTCTGGTGATTCGATTACTATTCTTTGTACGTGCCCATTCATGTACGCTTGGTCCTGTAGCAATTTTCATGCCTTGCATAAATGTTAGGTTAGGTTTTAGTTCCTCCAAAACCAAGTCCCTAATGGACTTAGTTAATGAAACTGAATGAATAAAACGAAACAAAATGTGGTACCGAAAAAATTGTACCATATACTTAAAGAAACTGGCCCAACTTCATACAAGAAGGTGATGTCGTGATCCTCATAAGGCTATGCATATCCTTAAGAATATACAGTTTCTCCCACAGTCACCGCCGCTGTCACGTCACTGTCTTTAAACTCAGTGTAAAATTAAGGACCTGGTAAAACACTGGAGTCCATTTTCATATAAGTTTCGTCATCCATCGCAACACATTAAATTTTTCCACCACGTTTGTAAAGTTTCTCGCATCTGTTTTTTTTCAGTTTCTTCTAGTTTTTTGCTTCTTTTCGGAACTCTTTGCTTTTAATAAATTCTTAAATTGTTTTTTTTTCGCACTTTGAATCAAGGCCGTAGTTTTAAAGAACTTTACTATTCGAACCTCCAATATCGGGTCACTAGGATCTTTTTTTCTTTCTTTTTTTAAAATTATTAAAAGTTAACTCATTTTCGAACTTAAGAATTTTGTTTTTAACTGAATTTGCACACACCATATATCGTTTACACAACTTCCCATATGACAAACCACTTTCTGTACACCAGTCGTGCACAATTTTTTTCGAACCTCCAAACCAATGCGCGGCATAATTGCAAATTATATTCTGCCACACATCTATCATATAGGGGTCCTTCTTAAAGAAATGTAAATCGCTTAGGAATTGAAAGAAATAAACCCAATCTCTTTTGTCTACGGCGGTGACTGTGGGATACCCTATATCCTGCATAGTGTGTGCACGAGCATGCATCGTGTATATCCGCCTTCTTAGTGAAAAGAGGTCTGTGATTATGCGCTTCATCTTTGAATTCGATACACTTTTTCGATTCCTGAAGTCGGTTGAGAAAAATTTCATAATCGGCGGAGATTTATGGCAAAACAGGGATTGGAAAAATAATACACCAACTATAACATACTACTCATTTGGTGAAGATATCATGATTTTATGTACTGGTTCGACCTAAAAGCGACCGACAGTCTGTCTTTTACAAGACGTGGCACTTCTCTGGTTCTCCCGGTGTTCGGCCCATGGGTAGACTTGACAACTTCCAAATGAAATTTCGGAATTAAATGTGTTTGATCAATGCTATTCTTGCAATTTTAGAAAAGTACGTTAGACATATTTCTAGAGAACATTAAAAACAGCACAGTCTTCAAACTTGCTCTACACAGCGTCAACAGAGATCAGTCAAACGAGGGAATCTATTGGTACGAAACAAAAAATCGGTATCAATAAACTGCCACCGAAGACATGTTCCGCATTGCAACTATTGACACACCACACCAACACAAATGTTAACATGGTGTAAGTGTCCACCATTTTTGTTAAATATGTTTAAGCGCAATGTTGGGTACACCTTAAAATCTACTGATCTCAATGATTCGAAGATCATTTGTAGTTTTTCTTTCAAAATTAGCAGTTTGATATTATATTAGTAGTCTTCACCTTATCCTGGGGATTTTCGACCGCAAGATGTTTTATTTAACATCACATAAGATGAGTGGCCTAGAATACAACAATTACACTATTAATTTGGTCTCCCCATTAAATGTTGGATGCCACCCATGGAGCGAAATATCCACTGAGCCCAAACATCTTTATCCCTCTGTCTCTCCCATTTTGCAAAAAATTTCTAATCTAGGCATTTTAGGAATAGTCGTATCCTCTTGATTGTGCTATGCGTGCTGTTATCAGTATTTCTTCATTGTCCGTCAGTGATCGATTTTTAAACACGGAAGGTAGTTTTGATTTTTCCTCAGAAATATTTTATTTGAGGGAAAATATCATATAAAAAATATGATCTGCGTAGATTGTTAATGTCTTCTTCAATGTGCGCTGCCAGCAGCGGGATTGACCACAACAATGTTACAGTTGAAGCCATTCACCTTTAAGTAATAGAAATGAGTACAACTCCCGCCACATTCGTACAAACTGTATGTATCCATGCAAGTGCAGCTTGTGACCAATCGACGCAATTGTTAGGTGAAACGAAAAAAGAAAACGTGCAGCTTAAACTTCAACTGGGGAGAAACTTAGCAGTGCTGAGTATATGACACACAGAAACTACATCGAACTGCGAGAGGTGCCCTTTTTGGATACGGTTATCCAAATTGTGAACCAAGGTGTAGATGTGCAGATAGTAGATGACGATGCATCATCAACAAATGGTTATCAGGAGAATCTAAAGTACTGCTGATGGAAGGAGAAAAGGCAAAAAAATAATTTTTTGGTGGGATTTGGTAAAATTATGTTGAGACAGAAGTCAACATATGTATGGAAGTCAAATACATTAAGTGTCTTGATTTATTATTATGTTACGTAATTGATCTCAGTAATAATAGTTTAAGTAATGAAACAATAGTTAACACAATTTTTCAAGCACCCTTAGATTGAGGGATATATTCTACATATACGAAATGTGAAAAGTATACAGCCACATTCTTTCAAGCATCCTTAAAGGATTTAACCATTTTCCACATGAATATTAGAAGTGTGAGAACTAGTTTTGATAGCTTTTGCTTATATTTGTATAATTGTTTTGCAGTTCTACCACATGTAATAGTGTTATCTGAAATTTGGATTTTTGACCATGAATCGATTGAGGGATATATCGCACGAAAAACAATATTCTAAATGTTCGTTCGTTTGTATTGCGTCTATAAATTAATTCGTTTTTTTTTTTTCAAAATTTGAACGTTTATTTAAGAAAAACATGTACAATAGTATTATTCAAGGTATTGCCCATCTGAAGCTATGACTTTTTCCCATCTATCTGGGAAAAAAGTGGGTGAGTTTTCACATGATTCAGAAATGTCCAACAATTTAAACTCGTTCTTCAGAAATATTGCCGAAAATTCCAGACCAAATTCTTGCAATATTAATGAAATAAGCGCTTGGAAATACCTTCTAGACAACAAAGTTTTTTCAACATTCTTTGTCGGTACTGTATCTGAAGATGAAATTTCTCTTGTTGTATCCAACTTAAGGTTGAAAAAATCATGTGGAATTGATGGTATTAGTAGCTTAGTTGTGAAAAAAATTTGTGACTATATCATTATGCTGTTTACTTATTTATTTAATCTCAGTTTTTTAAGACCTCTATAATAGTACCAATACACTTTTGTCGGTTTTTTCAAAAATCTTGGAGAAAATAATTACAAATGGAATGCATAAATTCTTCAGTAAATTTAAGATTTTTCACGAAAATGAATTTGGATTTCTCAAAGGCAGGTCTACTGAAGATGCCATATTGTCGTTCTTAGAAGATATTCACGATGGACTCGACAAGAGTAAAATAAATTTTGCTCTTTTTCTTGGTTTAATAAAGGCATTTGATGTAGTCAATCATCAGCTCCTAATAAAAATTCTTCATAGAATTGGATTCAGAAGCAACATTAATAAATGGTTCGTTTCGTACCTTGAAAACCGTTAACAGCTTGTGCGTGTAAACGCTACGCTAAGCGAGTCTTTAGATAGCCCTGGGCCTGGCGTTCTTCAAAGATCAGTCCTTGGGCCCTTGTACTTTATTATTTAAATAAACTCGATTTTTAAATTGACATTAAAGGGAAATATTGCCGCATTTGGTGTTGAATTGGTTCTCTCCTACGTACTACTTGTGCGGACACCATAAAAACAGAAATGATTACTGACCCGTCTATAGTAAACCACCAAATGGTGTTAAGCAGCAAATCCAAAGTAATGCAATTTTCTCTTTGTAATCAGTTAATCTTCGAAGGATGTTGTCTTCTAACTGTAACAATGATAACTGCACAAATACTTGCATACAACTAGAATCTGTCTCAGAATTTAAGTATCTTGGTGTGACCATTGACAGCAAAATGAATTGGAAAGCCCACATTGCCAATATTAAAAAATATTTGAATATAGCTATGAACAAAATTTTTCAACTACGTAATATAGTGCCATCAAATCTACTGACCACTATTTACTATGCGCTTTTCAACTCTCGTTTAAAATATGGAATTTCGTGCTAGGGCAACGCCTATATTAAAAACCTACAACATCTTATCACCGCCCAAAAGAAGGTAGTTCGTGTAATGATGCTTAAATCCAGATGGAAGCCATCGTTTCCATTGTTTCAATTTATTAATATATTTGTTTATAAGGCACTGAGAATGTTTTATTTGCGAGGCGGTTACTTAAATCGTAGAAGAGGTTACTTAAGATATACTTTTAGGCAACCGTCTGCAGTCACAGTGCCAAGAATAAACAAAGGGCACTACAGACGATTTGCAACCAATTTAGCGCCCTTAGTAATCAACAGACTTCCCCTAGATATGTGCAATATTATCCAAAGCAAATTTAGATTTCTTAAGAATTTAAGTACCTTTCAAATTATTGGTTCTAAGAATAATTATTTGTATACTTAATGAATTTGTTAATTTGAAATGGAATAAATCTAAATCTAAAATCTAAATCTTAAATCTAAAATCTAAAATCTAAAATCTAAATCTAAAATCTAAATTTAAAATCTAAATCTAAAACAACCGTGTGCGATATAAAATTAATTCTGGCTTTGTTTTGAATCTGCGTTCATGCCATTATGTATGGAATACCACATTATTCAAGTAGCCACCTCGAATTCGCTGGCAGTGCTTCAAGCAGTCGGTACAATTTTTGGCGACTTGGTCCAATATGTGCGGGGTTATTAGGCAATAGCATGTTAAATGTTTGCCTGGAGCTCGCCTTAAGTGGTTGGCTTGTTTGCGTAGATTAAGGACTTGACGTAGCCTCAGAGAAAATTATCCAGTGTTGTCAAAGCGCATTATCGCGGCGTCCAATTGATGGACACTTGCCGTGAGATGACCCAGTAGCCAAATTTCTCCTTCACAACTTCGAGCGTTGCTTCGCTTGTTTGGCATGTACTGCCACCTTGTTGGAAGTGCATTTCGGATATATCGAAGTTGTTTAGCTCCGACCACAGAAAGTCGGTCACTAATGCTCTATACCTGAGACCATTGACGTAACGGGGTCTCCTTCCTCATTTCGAAAGAAATAAGGTTCAATAATGTCGCCGTGTCAGAAACTGCAACAAACAGTCAATCTCTGTGGATGCATTGATGCTTGGACGAACACTTGTAGATTGTGTTTGCTCCAATAACGCCAATTTTTCTTGTAGCTGAGCCAAAAATTGGCCTCGTCCAAGAAAATGATTTTTTTTGGCTAAAATCCGGATCTCCGTCCAACATTTCCAACGTGCTCAATTAAGGAACTCATGGCGTTGTCTATGGTCGTCTGGCTTTAATCCTTGCGTCAGCATAATCTTATATGGATGAAGGCCCAAATCCAACCGCAAAATAAGCGGTGATACCCAATTTTTGGGTCTTCTTCCGGTGCGACTTTTCCATGGTGCGACTAATTGCCTGCACACTGAGGCCATGATGACGACCGACCACACGATAAAATTCACTCTCATTTCCTAGGGTACAGTAGAAAGAGGAAATTTGAGCAGAATGATCTTGCACTACGCTCTGGAGGAATGTGTCCGACGAGCGCCGCTATAATTGTAGGAATACCTTTAAAGCAAATTCCTCCAATTCTTCGATTTCATTGGGCGGTAAGAATTTAAGTTAATACCGAACTAACAAAAACGTTATGAGCTAGTCGCACCAGCCGACCAACAATGAACACGAAAGCGATCTTTATTTTTAGGAATTTATTTAAAATATTGTTCTTGAATAAATAAGAATTATAAAAAAAAATTAGTATATGAAAAAATATGAAATATTTTTTGAATAGGAAAAAAATATAAACAATAAAATCTTAAACAAATACCTTGTTGTGAAATATTTTTTGAATAAGAAAAAAATATTATAAACAATAAATTAGTTAACAAATAATTATGGTATATTCTTTGAATAGGAAAAAAATTCCACAAATAATAAATATTTCGTTATAATTATCCAACAATAATAAGGAATAAAATAGGCGGACAAGCAGATACTGCTCTAGATTCCTATAATACATTGCTTAACTGGGAGAGCATTAAAAAAGATGCTTTGCCCTTCATTTCGCAGATAAAGGCGACAGCTGTACTTTGGAATACCAAATGGTCATTACACTTCACCACGGAAGCAATACCATTCAAGGTTTCTGCCAAGAAGTCTATTTCCATCTTTCCCTTATATTGAATAAACTTACATGCCTGGACATAAGCAGGAACCCATAAACTTGCTCACTTCGACATACAGAGGTAAAGCTTTAGACATCTTCATAAGGGGTCTTAAAGGTGATTTACCAAGGCTTTTAGGCATTCGAGAGCCTATTGACCTACCACAGGCATTACAACCCTGCCTTAAACTGGAGAACCAGAATTTTAGAGCCAATCATTTTCACGGTAATCAGACCCCAGCCAGAAGACATCATCCTTAGCATCAAACTAACCATTTTCAAAGACAGAAAACTGCCCCAACGCAACCACATATAAATCGCACATACAGTCACCGACTAGCTCTCGAACTGATCACATCGTTCATCATCTGTCGTGTGGCTTTCTCTTGTCGTAAGCGCGCCAACTGGTTTTCTCTTTTGCCACCTACTTCTCCCCTACTATTTATCTTTTTTCTCTTACTCGTGCTTCGCGCACGAGAAAGTTGTGTTTATCTCATACTAACCCAAAATACATGGCGCTTAGTATTCTACAATGGAATATGAAAGGTTTTTTAAATAACTTTGATGAACTAAGTATTTTAATCAAAGACTATAAGCCCAGTATTATATCATTACAAGAGACACACTGCCCATTTTACTTTATTCCTATTACTCCTAAAGGTTGCATTTGGTATTTTAAAAACCGTGCCACAAACATGGCAACTAAACAAGGCATAGGTATATTGATTAAGCAAAACAACCCACACACACCCCTACCACTCAACCCAAATATTCAATCTCTTGCTCTCGAATTACAATTTCAAACCAAAATAAATTATATTAACTTATACCTCCACCCACTCCAAAGCATATGTAAAAACGATCTTGACAATATCATCCGTCACACGAAATCTCCCTTGGTCCTCGGGGGTAATGTCAACGCGTGGAGTAAACTTTTGGGCTCTCCGGTATCAAACAAAAGAGGCAAAATGTTTAAAAACTTTCTGCTCAACGCAAATCTACTTTTATTAAATGATGGTGCACCAAAAAACCTTTCGACACGCAATACATTCACCCATATTGACATTACCTGCTGTTCACCTGAACTATTCCCAAAAACCATCTGGAAAATCTCGAATGACTTTCACAACAGCGACCATCTTACTCAGACATATCTCGATCACACTTACACGTATACTCTCCGAACGACTTTGGCCAACATTTAGGAAAATAACCTCAGATTACTTATCCGATAAATAACCAGCAATTAATCCCAACAAAGAAGCTTCATTAATTCAAAAAGCGATCAGAATTACCGCTAATACTTCAGTCCCTCAATCAGTCCCAACAAACACACCAATATCAAAACGAGTTGTTCCCTGGTAGAACCCAGAACTTTCTGCCCTCCGTAAGGAAAAAAATGAAAGCATTAAAAGCATTACAAAAAAAACCTTCACAAGCTAACCTAATTTTTTATAAAAAATCAAATGCAAAATTTAGACGAACCCTTAAAGATAGTAAAACTAAGAATTTCGCGGAACTTACATCGAGCATAAATCCCGATACTTCCCCAGCCAAAATTTGGCAAAACATTCGACGACTTACAGGTAATTCCAGATCTCTTACTATATCAAGTATCAAATCGCCGGTATAAGTTTTATTAGATCCGACACGAATTTCCAATTTTTTCGCCCAAACTTGGTCTGAGTTCTCCAACGATCAAAATTTTCACTCGTCCTTTATTATCAAAAAGAAAAAAAATTAATTCCTCAAATTTTCTTCTAGTAACTCTGATACCAAAAACAATCCCTCCGCTCGGCGAATCGACCTTCCCATCTCATTGATAGAATTCAAATCTTGTATAAAAAAAGCCAAAGGCAAAGCTAATTCGGTCGGCGAATCGACCTTCCCATCTCATTGATAGAATTTGAATCTTGTATAAATAAAGCCAAAGGCAAAACTCCTGGTAGAGGTAGAATATCCTACCCTATACTAAAAAATCTGCCAATGGATGTTAAAGAAAGAGTTATTCAGTTGTACGATAATGTACTAAAACCCCGTCATCCCACAAAGTTGGAAACTGCAATCCTAATTCCCATCCCTAAGCCAAACAAGGATAGAATTACAGTTGAAGGATATCGCCCTATATCTCTCATTGCTTGTTTATCAAAAACCCTGGAAAAGATTGTTGCAAAGCGCTTGCTATGGTTTGTTGAAACAAAAAAAAAAAAAAAAAAAAAAAAAAAAATATATATATATATATATATATATATATATTTCATCTAAGCAAGTAGCTTTTAATCCAAACATAGGATGTGTTGACGCTCATCTTCATTTAGATTATTACATCTCTAAAGCCATTTCCTCTAGAAACCATGTCCTTGTACTCTCATTGGACTCCGAAAGAGCGTTTGATAGAATCGGCTTACATATAGTACTAAACAAACTAAAAATATGGGGTATTGGAAAAAAATATTCGGTTATGTTAAATCATTTCTTACAAATAGAAAATTCTTCACGAAAACCAACAATGTATTTTCTAACAGTCATCCTTTACACAACGGGATCCCCCAAGGGTCTCCACTGTCAGTAGTTCTATTTATAATTACTTTCGATGATATTTGCACTATCTTAAATAAATATGCACTCTTAGATAGTTGTTTTTATGCAGACGACATTTATATCTTAAGCAAATCCAGTGATATAAATAAATGTAAAACTCTTTTAAGTATGGCCCTAAACGATATTTTAGAATGGTGGACTTCCTCTGGAGCTAAACTATCATTAAGCAAATGCAAGCTACCCCATGTTTGCCGCAAACGAAATTTCCCAGAACTAATTCTAAGTGTTAATAATGTACAGATTGCAAATGTCAAAAACTTAAATATACTGGGATTAGACTTTAATAATTGTTATAACTGGAAACAACACCGCTTAGATCTTAAGAAATCCCCAGCTGCGAGACTGAATATTATTAATTACTTAGCTAGTAAGTAATCTGCACTGATTCCCCCGTCTATAGTAAATACTACCCTTTCCCTATGGCACTTAAATCAGAAGTCAAAAGACTTGTTAAAGGATGAGATCATGAGACCCTCCAGATCTCCATACAATTCACCTGTGTGGGTTGTAACAAAAAAAAAAAAAAAAAAAAAAAAAAAAAAAAAAAAAAAAAAAAAAAAACCGGATTCCTCAGGATCGAAAAAATACCGGATGGATATTGATTATAGAAAGCTGAATAGCGTCACTTTAGCTGATCGCTGCCCCATCCCTAAGATTAACGAGGTGCTCGCACAACTCGGTAGAAACAAATACTTCACTGTTCTCGACCTGAAAATTGATTTTCGTTAAAATAATCTGATATAGTGAAAAATATGAATTTACTAGACGCGTCTTCAATCTTCCAAAGGGCACTCGGTGACATCCTTCGAGAACACATCGGTAAAACTTGCTATGGCTATATATATATAGCGAAACTGAAACTGAACATGCCCAGCACATACCAGGTGTACCGGTATGAAGAGAGTGGCATTATACAAATGTCTCGATAGGGAACATTTATTGTAAATAGGCTTTAATTTTATTTTGTTTGGTAGCTATGACACCTGTCAAACATATTTAGTACATATCAAGTCATTGGGAAAGCAATATCATATTTTTTTATCGTGTTAAAAATGTCGAATTTTGTACCGGAAAATGATGATTTGCGGAAAGCATTAATTTTTTGTTTTCATTTGAAGAAAAGTGCTGTAGAGTCGCATCGAATGCTTGTCGAGTCATATAGTGATCATGCTCTATCAGAAGCAACATGCAAAAGATGGTTTCAACGGTTCAAAGATAATGATTTTGATGTGAGAAATAAAGAACATGAAATACCACCAAAAAAGTTTGAAGACGCCGAATTGCAAACAATATTGGATGAAGATGACAGTTTGAGTCAGAAACAAATGGCAGAAATGTTAAATTTTTGGCCGTTTAAAAGCTATGGGAAAGATTCAAAAGTATTTTCCAGACAGGGTGCCACATTGAATGAAAGACAGATGGAAAACGGAAAAACCACTTGTGAAATTTTGCTTCAAAGACACGATAAAAAATCAGTTTTCCATCGAATTGTTACTGGCGATGAAAACGGATTAATTTTCAGAATCCTAAACGGAAAAAATCATAGGTTGATCCGGGACAAACATCAACTTCGACTGCAAAACCAGATCGATTCCGCAAGAAGACAGTTGAATAATTATTTTACATTGTAATCAAGCACATTTTTTAAATTCAATTGAGAAGCACTTTTGTTTTCATTATTATGTAAACTTCTACATAAGCATACTATGTTAATAATAACCTTTGTGTAACGGCTTGACGACCAATGACGACCAATTACTTTTTCTTCTTGCCTTTCGGTGTTGATCCACGAAGCAATAAAGCTGTTAGTTTTTTCATTGTCATATTCGGGTATTTTTTATTCTCTCTAAAAAGTATTAGAGCGACATATGTACATTGGCGACCGTGACAGGACAGGTAAATTTTAATTGTTAATTTTAATATCGTTTTGTCGTTACCATGTCAGTATCGGAGAAGGAGATGGCAGTTGCTAAAATAAAACGCAGTTCAATAATCGGGCAATTGACAAAACTTAAGAACTTTTCCATGAGTGCTCAAAATGATTTTTCAATTGCGGAGTTAGAAACTAGGCTTTCCATGCTCGAAGCATATGCTTCAAAGTTTGATATTAATGATATTATACAAACTGAAATTAAAGTCCTAGATGAGAAGGAGCTGGATAGCAATTGGCGATCGGCATTTAAGGATAGTTACTGTTCCATAAAAACAACTATTCTGCAGATGATTCGCCCGTTAGTATAAGCACCGAAGGCGAAAAATGCAAATCTGCCAAAAATCACATTAACAAAGTTTTCGGAAAACTATACGGACTGGCCGAATTTTCATTCGATGTTTCATACGTTAGTAGACTCCGACGAGCAACTTTCTGCAGTTGAAAAATTTCAATACTTACGCTCCAGTTTGGCAGATTCAGCGCTTCGCATAATTGCTTTGTTGAAAGTTACTTCACAAAATTATGCAGAGGCGTTAATTATATTAAAGGCTAGATTCAGTAATAAACGTTTAATTTTCCAGGCTCATATTCGTGAATTATTTGAACTATGAGGGATATCCGCAATATCAGCACATGATCTTCAAAATTTGTCGAACTCCGTTAACTCACACTTACGAGCATTAGAAACTCTTCTAAGCAGAGATCAACTCGCCGATGGTTAACTACTTTTTCTAATTGGGAATGTCAGCCTTTTTAGAAAGAAGATGTCAAACGCTTGAAAATTTGGAAAGCGCTTTGCCTCAAGGATTTACGAGAAAAGGAAGCAACTTTGAGATTAAGTCTAACACATGCAAGGTATTTTTCACTTCAAGGTCTAGTAGTGCATGCTTATTTTGTAACATAAGTGATCATACTATTTACAATTGCCAACACTTATTTGCACTTCCTACCGCAAGATGTATATCTGAGGCCAAACGTTTAGGGCTTTGTTTAAACTGCCTGCGAAAAGGGCACAGTGCAAACAGTTCCTGATTCTCAGGAAAATAGTTTCTTGCCGGTCCACATCAACTTACCGGCCATGTATATCATCAGATCGTAGTAATAATAACAACGTGCTTGCGTTATCATCATAATTGAACTTATCTACTAGCCATCCTCCTCTATTTTAGTTCGTGAAAAATACGCCAAATTGGTTCCAACGAGAGCCTCACTTGATTCTGCCTCTCAGCTGCATTTCATAACAACTTGTTTTGTACATCTATTGGAAAAACTAGCATCACGTTTCGGTCAAGAATCAAATTGTATACTAATACAATTGAATGTTATATTCTTTCGTCAATAACTGATTGTATGTCTAATGATAGTTTTATTTATAATCCCGTGTGCGCACCAAGGGGATATAAATACCCTTTTTTACTGGTTTTTCTCCAGGGCGCGGGCGGGTGGTGTAGTAATTTGAAACTCAGGTGTATTAAGTTTCGATATTTTTCCAAGAGGTCGTTGTCAAACTGGACGGAACGAGCCAGTGCATCCTCAACCAGTGGGTCTTAGTACGTGCTAGTTGTTAGTTCGTTACATTTAGCCCAGCCAGCAATTCCAACATCAGTGTTTTGCTTTCATGTCAGAGTTGACGCCGAAGGGATCTACATATAACTATATACAAATTCTATGAAAAGACTTTTCAAAAAATTGCCTCGCACGGGATTCGAATCCGCGAACCTCTGCTTAAGGAGTTTATGCATATCCCACTACACCACGGAAACCCCCCAGTTTGGATCCTAACTCCCTGAACCTACCTAAAAACATCAAATTAGCCGACCCACTTTTCTTTAAAGCCAATAAAATCGACATACTTATTGGTGATTCATTATTTTTTAACTTACTTTGCGTGGTACAAATTCGTCTTGGAGGAAATAAACCTATGTTGCAAAAAACTCGTCTTGGGTGGATAGTCTCTTTAGAATGCAACTTGAGTAGTGTTAATAAAGTCTGCCTTGCTATACGTTCTCGTGATTCAATTAAAGAATCTAACATGACCTCCAATGATCTTTTGAAACGTTTCTGGGAAATCGATTCACAGGATCAGCCCAGTCAAACTAAATCACCTGAAGAGATTGATTGCGAAAACCATTTCGTCCAATCCCACATACGGCTTCCAACAGGCTAGTATGCAGTCAAGTTGCCGTTTAGGCTGCCGCCATCCAATTTAGGATTATCATATGATTTAGCCAAGAAAAGATTTTTCAGGCTTAAAACAAGATTAGATCGAAATCCTCAAATTAAACAGAAATATAAAGATTTCATGAAAGAGTATAAAGAACTTAAACATATGAGCTTAGCATCTCCAAACATACTTCAAAGTAGCAACAATTTTCTACCGCATCATTGCGTCTTAAAGGAAGAAAGCACTAAAACAAAACTTCGCGTTGTTTTCGATGGTTCGGCTAAAACCACCACAGTTTTATCATTAAATAACGTTCTTTTTGTTGGACCAACTATTCAATATGATTTGTTTACAACTTTGTTAAAATTTCGTACGCATTACTTGGCAGCCACAGCCATGGTGCTCCAATTCCAAGGAATTCTTACACTCGATTCCCACGGGAGACAAAGAGTTTCTGCAGATAGATGAAAATGATGTCACGAAGGTGTTAGGGCTTATATGGGAGCCAAAGACGGATGAGTTCAGGTTTTCAAAAAAGGAATTTTCACCGGTAGGGGCTATAATCAAGCGTTCTTGTTTCATCTATAGCTCGTCTGTATGATCCTTTAGGATTCGTAGCGCCAGCTATTGTTCAAACTAAGGTATTTGTGTAAACCTTGTGGAAGGAGAAATTTAATTGGGATGAAGCTCTTTCTGAGCATATTTATTTATCTTGGCTTAACTTTTTGAATGAATTAAGCATGGCTTGATTCTCCAGCATTCAATTGGAGCACTTTTAGCACAAATAGAGTATCATCAAAAATTCAAGTTTCCACGAAAAACTTCAGCTGGCGGCACATTCGAAGCGATCAAAATCCAACCGACATTCTTTCACGTGGGATGGCTCCCTCAAATTTATGTAGATATAAACTCTGGTTTCAAGGGCAAGACATATCTGAGCGAAAAACATCAAAAAATTTGCTTAACATCGACTAACATAATGAACTTACTTCTCAATGCAAATTACTTAACTTTTGCCGCTTAGTTCGAACATTTGCTTTCGTCAAACGTTTCATAGCAAACGCTACTTCATCATCTGAAAATAGGATTTATGGCCAACTCAGTTATGTTGAGTATGACATTGGCTTAAGGTTAACCATTAGGGTCATTCAAATCACATCATTTGCTACTGGCTACAAGCAAATTAAAGGTGGCATTGATATTGCAAAAAGTGGTGTTCTAAGAAATCTTTGTCTATTCATCGACGATTTTAACCTTCTACGTGTTGGCGGCAGGCTGAAAAACTCGTCACTAAATTTTGATGCTAAACATCAAATAATGCTGCCAGGGCATCACACATTTACTCAGATGCTAATAACACATTTTCACATCATGAACAAACACGCAGGATGTCAAGCTCTTACCGCCATTTTGAGAGAGCGATTTTGGCCTTTAGGAGGGAGACACAATATCAGGAGGATTATTAATAAATGCGTCCGATGTTTTAGGGCACGACCAGTGTTTATAAGTCAGCTTATGGGAGAACTTCCAGTGCAACGCGTAAAACCGTCGTAGCCATTTCTTCAAACTAGAGTGGATTTTTGCAGATCATTTTACATGAGGTCAGGGATCAGAGGAAAGGGTCCTACTAAAACTTACGTGAGCCTTTTCATCTGCATGTGCAGTAAGGCTGTCCACTTGGAACTTGTAGCAGATTTGTCTTCTGAATTATTTTTAGCCGTACTTCGACGCTTCGTTGCACACCGAGGAAGACCATGCATGATATATTCGGATAATGCAACTAATTTTGTCGGTGCCAATTCACAGTTGATGGAGTTGAAGGACATATTTGACGATAGTAAACAAATATATAAGAATGTTCAAAGGACATGCGTCGAAGAGGGGATTGAATGGAGTTTTATTTCCGCGAGATCTCCGCACTTTGGGGGACTTTGGGAGGCCTCAATTAAAATTGCTAAATATCATTTGCGTCTCATACTTGAAAATTGATGAGCTTCATACTTTAATTTGTCTAATAGAAGCTGTAATATATTCTCGTCCTTTATGTCTCATTTCAGATGATCCAGAAGATCTAAACGCGCTAACACCCGCGCATTTTTTGATTGGTGGCTCTTTGAATTCTATTGCAGAGCCTGATTTCACTACACAAAAAACAAAATTCAAAAGTGGACGTTAACAAAAAATTTACGAGTGGGTGCTTTAGTCTTGGTAAAGGACGAAAACTCACCTCTGTTAAAATGGCCGCTAGGTCGAGTTGTTAGCTCCTTTTCTGGATCCGACAATCTAGTTTGTGTTATAGGCGTCAAAACCCAAGGCGGCATCATAAGAAGAGGTATTTCAAAGATATGCGTATTACCTATAAGTGACAACAACGATGACGACAACGAAGATGTTATTGAAAGCAAGGGCTTTCAACGCGGGGAGAATGTTGAATAATTATTTTACATTGTAACAAGCACATTTTTTAAATTCAATTGAGAAACACTTTTGTTTTCATTATTATGTTAACTTCTACATAAGCATACTATGTAAATAATAACCTTTGTGTAACGGCTCGTCATCATGTCATACATGGCACGACCAGTTATTTTTTCTTCTTGTCTTTCGTTGTTGATCCATGAAGCAATAAAGTTGTTAGTTGTTAGTCGGGTATTTTTTTATTCTCTCTAAAAAATATAAGAGCGACATACAAAGACAATGCTGTGTGTCTGCTGGGACCAGAAAAGTGTGGTGTACCACGAGCTCCTATAACCTGGTGAAACTGTTAATACAGATCGCTACCGATAACAAATGATCAATTTGGACCATGGCATTGATCGAAAAATGACCAGAATGTGCCTGAAGACACGGCAAAGTAATTTTGCTCCATGACAATGCACGTGCTCACAAAGCAAAGTTCAGGTTACATACAAAGCACTGCTACCACACCCGCCGTAATCACTAGACTTGGCTGCTTTTGAATACCATTTCGATGGGACACGCATTAGCTGAGCAGTACTTCGAATCCTAAGAAGAAGTCGAAAAGTGGGTGATTTTTTGGTAATTCAAAAGACGAACAGTTTTATTGACGTGAAATCCCTATTTTGACTGAAAGATAGGGAAAATATCTGCCTAGCAAGGGCCAATACCTTAAATAAAATGTTTTTTACTTTCCCATTAAAAATTAGTGTTTTATTTTCACAAAACAAACGCTCACTTCATACCGGTACACCTGATAGAAGAAGTTTTTAGAACACTCAATGATGCTAACATGAAGGTTCAGCTTGAAGAATGCCATTTTTTTAAGCAGGAAGTGAAATTCTTAAGGTTTATCATTTCATCTCATGGAATAAAAACCAACCCTGCAAAGGTTGAAGCAACAGGAAACTTCCCGGTACCTAAAACACTAAAAGATTTTAGATTCCTTTCAAGGTTTGTCAGGCTATTACCACCGACAACCGTCGACAACCGCCGACAACCGCCGACAACCGCCGACAACCGCCGACAACCGCCGACAACCGCCGACAACCGCCGACAACCGCCGACAACCGCCGACAACCGCCGACAACCGCTGACAACTGACGCACCCAACTATGACATTAGTGCTGTTTTATCCCAAGAGGATTTCCCGAACACTTAGTTCAACAGAGGATAATTACGCAGGCAATGAAAAAGAGATGTTGACTATAATATAAACCCTTGGTTCATAACGTAATTACCTATACGGCTCAGCACGCCGTTAAGATCGATACCGACCATCAGTCCCTCATTTACGCGCTTAGTTAAAATAACAACAGTAAAATGAAGCGGTGGAGAGCAATTCTTAAGAAACACAATTGAATTTAATTTGTGTACGCACTCTTTCACCAATCATCAAACAGCCACTGTCAATTTATTCAGTAAACTCAACATTTTCATCATGGTAAAGTACACTAACGACCTACGTTCTCCGATTGGGTTCTGGATATGATGCGCCAAGATAATGAATTTCATCGCAAAATCATCTTCAGTGACGAAGCTCATTTTTAACTCACTGGGTTCGTCAATAAGCAAAATATGCGTTATTGGTCGGGTAAAAACCCACATGTGCTTCATGAATCACCACTTCATCCACAAAAAATAACTGTTTGGTGCAGTTTGCATGCCGGCGGCGTTATTAGGCCATATTTTTTCGTCGACGATAACGATCGTCACTGGAATGGTCAGCGTTATCGCGCCATGATCACCGATTATTTTTGGTCCGAATTGTAAGATATGGACTCGGATGACATGTGGTTTCAACAGGATGGTGCCACAAGCCAAGCTACAATCGATTTATTGAAGAGTAAGTATGGTGAGCGTGTTATCTCAAGACATGGGCCAGTCGATTGGCCGCCTCGTTCGTTCGATTTAACGCCGCTTGACTATTTTCTGTGGGGCTACGTTAAGTCATTGGTTTATGCCAACAAGCCGATGACATTGGAAGAGCTCAGAGCCAACATTGAACGCGAAATAGCGGCCGTTTCGGCCGATATGTGTGGCCGAGTCATTGAAAATTAGATCCAAGGAATAGGAAATTGGGTCCAATGATTCGACCGCTGCAAACGTACCCGCGGTAGCCATATGAACGAAGTCGAGTTCCATTCATAAATGTTTTGATTGTACTTCAATCTAATAATAAAGTTTTTGAAATATCACAAATGGTTTGCCTTTTATTTAAAAAAAAGTTGTCAAGTCGTTATTGATATTCCTATATATTCCCTTACTCCCACAGAATACCATATAGCAACAAAAATTGCGAATTTGAAATAACATAATAGCTCAAGCTGGCGATTATGAGAACTCGTAGATATAACGCTCTATAAGTTTAACGATTAGAATCCAAATTTTGACAATAAATTTCTACGACATCCAAAGGTTGTTGAGGGTCTCCACGTTGATTTGTAAAAATATACATATGCTATAATTGTCTTACTAAAGTTTGATTTCTTAACTAATAATTCTATTTCTTCTTCTAATACTGTTTCTATATCTTTTCCTTCTTCTTCTTTTTTCTTTCTTTTCTACTTACTAATTAAGTTTTAGATAATATTTGTATACTAAGTTTTAAATACGAATTATATGCGCAATGCTAAAAGTCGTTTGAAATTAAATATGCGCAGAGATTCTTTAAATAAATAAATAAATTAATTAATAAAGATCGTTATAATACCTTTTCAAAATTTAAAGTTGATTTTACAGTTATCTCTATCGAAAAATTTATCACTGAAATAAACATCTGGTCTAAAAATTAAAAAATCTTTATTTAAGTTAATAAGATGTTGGTTTGTCAGTTGTTGGTTTGAGTCTTCATAATAGAAAATTTTAGTAGGATCCACAATGTCCTTTATCTGTATTAGCACTGTATAGAAATATAGAATTAAAATATTTTTATTTAAATTCTTAGTTGATTCTACAGAATATGTTTATATTAAAATGTATATTATTTTATTTTACAGGTTTGTCAAAATTGCCGGCTCACGTGTCACAAGAAATGTTATCAAAAAGGTACACCTTGCAACAAGACTATTGCGCATAGTGGATGCGTGTCATCACAATCAAATATAACTGACTCAAAACTATTTGGTGTGCAATTAAAATATCTGTGTGAAGTTGAAGGAGCAAAAATTCCTATACAGATAGAACAACTTATAACAAAAATCGAAATGTTGGCTTTGTACACCGAAGGAATTTATCGCAAAAGTGGTGTTAATTCGAAAATTCGGGAGCTTAAACAAAAAATGTCTGAAAAACCAATTGGTTCAGAGATTGATTACGAATCATATAATGTTCATGTATTAGCAAATGTTTTGAAATCATTTTTACGTGAGATGCCTGAACCGTTGCTAACATTTGACAGATATGATGATTTTCTTCGAGCATCTGACCTTCCTGACACTAATGTGCGCGTCTTAACATTACTGTCGCTAATTAAAAAACTTCCAGCAGAACATCATTTTCTTTTAGAGCGTCTTATTTTTCATTTGGCTCTGGTAGCGCAAAAAGAAAAACACAATCGCATGTCGGCGAGTTCTTTATCGATAGTATTTGCTCCATGCGTTTTGCGCACAAATCGATTAGTACCTGCTCAAGATAGTCTTAACGATATTGGTAGACAAACAAAGTGCATTGAAACTTTAATAATGGAAAAGATGCTAAACGTCAAAAGTACTCTCGCTGATATAGATACTTTGGATACTGCAGCACATACTGCTACTACAAGGTTAAGTACATTACGCAGTTCAAAAGTGTTTGCGCTAGAGGAATTATCTCAACGGCCGTCGCAGAACGAGACTGAAACCGAAGAGAGGATATTAGAGGGACACATTCAAGAAATTCGTAAAGAAAAGGCATTGTTAACGTCTGCATTGCCAAATTTGGTAAGGGCAACCTCAGATGATGACTTGTTGTCGACTGATTTAGATGGAGAAGGTGGAAGTTTAGATGATCTCAGTGCAGGAAAAGAAAAAGACAATCATTCATTATCTGAATGCAAGGAATTTAAAGATAGTACTGATTCATCATTTGGGGGTGCAGGGTGTGACCTCAATGTAAACTTTAAAGAATATGATGAAAAATTGCTACCACACGATCAACAAAGGAATACAAATTTTAGTCATTACAAACGTTCTTCGGACGTAGATTTGACAAATGATTCTTTAGTGTTAACCTATAATTTGCGTGATCAGAATATCGATTACACTCCAAACCCAAGAAATCAGACCGCTTTGGATAATGAATTAATATTTTCTGGTTATATTCCTGGAAAAAACTTTTCATCAACTCCTAAAGCATCACCTAATATCATTAGTACTGGGTTTACTAGTAGTGGTACCCGACGCTCGGAAAGTCAGCAAAATCTAAGTTTTTCTGTGCCACAGACATCAAATATGGTAACTATGGTAGCAAATCGAACAAATTACGTTGCAATTGGTCATTCAGGAAAACCAATAGCTGTTCGTAGTATGTCAAGTGGTTACGATACTACAGTAAAATGTTCTGCGACAGATACATTTAATAATACAATTTTATCTAAAGAATTTCAAATGATTTCTTCTAATTCATCGCCCTCAACATCATTATCTGCACCACATGTCATATCGGGATCTATTCTTTCTCCTTCGTCATCTTTATCTACAGCATATAGTAATAGCAATAAAGTAGCAAGTATTATAGAAAGCAGTAATGTAAAGAGTTCAAGAAAAAAGAAGAAACCGGAAAGTTTGGACGATGAACCGATTATGGTCTAAAGTCTAGATTCAATATTATGCTTAAGTTTTGAAACATATTCATTTATATACACATATATATAATAAAGATAGATAATAATATTAAGTGCATATTCATTGCTAAACAAATATGGAAAAATAATGTATACACATTGATGTATGTACGATATAATACGAAAAATAAAATCAAAGTGTAAAGCAAAATCATGTTTATCTGGTACATATATACATATAGTTCACTTACTCATTTTGGCTTGTGAGTAGTTTCCGTAATTCTACGTATTTTAGATTTAGCGGATTGCGGGTATTTTTATACCCTTCCAAAGAAACGACGAAAATTCAGAAGGTTTGTACGAGGGTAAAGGATATATCCCTTTTTCAAGGATAGGCTGAACAAATCCTTTCGGATTTAGATTCGGAATAACTTGTAAAAAGTAAAATTAATAAACAAAAAACCCTATGTAACATAAAGATTTTGCATGTGAACCAGCGTATTTTGATGTGTAAAGATCTTTAAGTAATTTTAAATTGGTTTTATTAAATGTTTAAAAGTTGACTTCATCAAATGTTTTGCTTTAAAAAGATGTATGATGTTTGAAAATCATGTGTACATCCCTGCTTGATCAATCAAAAAAAAAAAAAATCATATCGAATGAGAAAGGAGACATTTGTTTTTTGCTCATTTGAAAGAGACTTAAACTTTTTGATTGACATTGACATTGACGAATCGATAAACATTGATTTGATTGATTGGGGGTGGCCGTGGTGTAGTGGTATATGCATAGACTCCTTAAGCAGGGTGTCGCGTGCTCAAGTGCCGTTCGAGGCAATTCTTTGAAAAAGTTTTCATTGAATTTGTATGTGGTTATATGAAAATCCCGTCGGCGTCAACTCTGACATGAAGGCATAACACTGATGTTGAAGTGGTTGCTGGCTGGGCTAAATGTAACGAACTAACAACTAAGCACGTACTTAAGACCCACTGGTTGAGGATGTACTAGCTCGTCCCGTCCAGCGTGACAACCACCTCTGGGAAAAATATCGAAATCTAATACACCTGAGTTTCAAACTACTTCACCACCCGCTCGCGCTCTGGAGAAAAAGCCAGTAAAAGGGTATTCATATCCCCTTGGTGCGCGCGTTATTATGAAAAAAAACAAGCCCTTGATCAAAATAATGCACTAGAAATAGCAATTACATTATCGTGCGAAAATGTTTTTTTTTTTTTTTTGAATTTCATCAACCCTAGCTTGGGAACGAATTAAAATGAGTTTAAATTTAAACGCTCAACGCTCTCTATTAAATACAAAAAAAGTAAATAAATAAAAAAAAAGAATAGAGGTCTAACAAGGGTTTTTCGATTACATAACCGACGATACGAGAAATGCTAAAAACAATTTTTTCAACCAGTTAATAACCACACTGCAATGCACCTAGAAAGGCATAAATTAAGGTAAGAAAATAATTTGCGTGTAAATTACAATAATAACATAGCGATGTAAGCTAGACCCTGTTTAGACGGTTGCGCATGATTGCTATGTCTATAGTATGTTCGTGAGAAGAGTGAGAAGGAAAGAGAGGAGGATAATCACGAAGAAAATATAAAAATTGAGGAAAGTCACGTCCCACAGCCGAAATGTTCAGTCTCTATTCCATTTTATCATTATCGGTATTTTTTTGCACGCGTGTTAGGGATTGCCACAAAAAAGACCCAATCCAACTTTAGACAAAATTTTGTTGGAAAATGTTCTGAATGTTGTGAAAATTTATTGGAAAGTTAACCGCAAACGGAGAAAATAGTACAAATTTGGAAGCACTGTTTCATATCCGCTAAGTAGATAGGCGTTTACAAATCAGCGTACATTGCTATGCTGTTATGGTAATCAACGGATTGTTGTTTCAGTAGTCAACAAAAAACCAACGCCTTAAGCAGAGTTGGGTCTTTTTTTTTTGTGTGACAATGGCTAACATGCGTGCAAAAAAACCACCGCTTTCATTAACACTTAACCTAGACCAAAATACGTCATGATTCGATAGAAAATTATGGGGTTATTCTGTGTGTCTAATACTAACGCAAATTTGGTGCTCTATTAAAGTCAAAATCTTTCTAAAAAAAATTTCGCCTTATTAGTATGATGTTATTATCGCATAGTATGCCTGCGATAAAGTGTATTAATATCCATTTGCGCTTAACGTCGGTTAATAAGTTGTGACAAAAAAAGAAATGTACAAATTTTTATATGGTTTTCTAAGTACGACGTTGAATTTTGGAAATTGTATGTAACAACACTTAAGTGTTAACAAATTTGTTCAAATCCAAATTATTGCTTATAGAAAAACGACTTACAAATATTAAGAACATTAAAAAAAAGTGATGTCAGAATTTTAAATCTTAGACGCTCAAAAATCTTTAATTTCTTTAAAGTTCGGGGTGGATCAGAGCCTCAAGCAATAAGCCTCTCCAACTAGCGCGGTCTTTGGCTAACTGCCTTCAGTTGCGGACTCCACGTTGATTGAGGTTTTTCTACCTCGTTGTCCCTCAAGATTAGAGTCGAAAATTCTGCGGACTGGAGCGTTGCTGCTAATTCGCTCAATATGTCAAACGCCAAATGAACAGTTTCTTGAATAGGTCGATGCCGTTGAATCGGCTCCTCCAGAACCAGTCAACGCATACGGGACCAAATATCTTACGAAAATTTTTTCTCAAAACGAGCAGGAGGATAATTATAAGGTTCTTATTGTATATTGAGTTTCCTTGGTTGGTGGGGAGAGGGCCTTACTACTTACAGATCAAAGAAACAGCGATTGGCAAGCGTTATTCTTCGTTTGATTTCTAAAAAGATGTCGTTTTCAGATCTGATAGCAGAGCCGAGGGAGACAAAGTCTCCAAGGTTAGGTTAGGTTTAAGTTGGTGTTGAAAAAAACAACCAACCCATTTAGGCCTATTGGCCCATTGTGATGCCACGTTGATCTGTGATCCTCCTACTCCAGAAACCATTTGGAGCTCTTAATAAAGCGTAGGAGACTTTTAATGTCTATGTTGCTTTGGGAGAGAGCTGGACATGTACAGGGGAGGTGAGGGATTGCCTCCTCTTCCTCCTCATCCATGCAGCTTCTGCAAAAGACGTAAGTAAACATGCCAAGCCTTCTTGCATGTTTACCTATAAGGCAGTGTCAAGTGATGATACCTATATTGGCGCTAAGATGTTTTTTTATTTAGAAGTATTAAAGATCTAGCTTTGGCCAGATTTGTTTGGTCGCTAAGCATGTCGATCCAACCGCCCATATATGGTTTGTTCTTCTATTAGCATTCAGCTTTATTTCTTGTTTTCACGTAGCGATAGGTATACCTATGTTTTTCTTTTCAGGTGTGATAGGTATAATGGATCCAATTTTGGCAAGTTCGTCGGCCCTACAATTCGCTGGAATGTCTCTAAGTTCCGGTACCCAGCAAAGGTTAATGTTAAACTGCTCCACCATCTCCGTTAGAGATAATCGGCAGTCCATGACTGTTTTTGAATTAAGAGAGCATGAGTCCACGGATTTAATAGCTGCCTGACTCTCGGAAAAGATGTGGATATCCATTGCAGATATTACATTTTTCTTCAGCCAGGATAGGGCTTCATTAATTGCCAGAATTTCCACCTGGAACACGCTACAGTGATTGGGGAGGCGGAAAGAGAAGCTAAGGTTAAGCTTATAAGCAAAAACATTACCACCCACTCGATTGACAGTCTTTGAACCATCAGTGTAAAAGTGGATTGAATTATCATCCAAGAAGACATTTTTCTCCCACAATGATCTGGAGGGAATGCTTACATGGAAGCCCTTGTCATACCGTTGTTTGGATATGGCGTAGTCGATGTTTTCTGGTAGGATTCCTAGTGCGTAAAGAATATTTGCGTGGCCAAAATGTTTATTTGCCCACTGTGAAGTCGCTTTAAGGCGAATAGCTGCGTTGGCGGCTACTTGTGTGCTATAAATGTCGGGGAGTGTAAGGTGAAACAGAATATCCAGAGCAGCGGAGAGAGTAGTGCGTAGGGTTCCGCTTATGCCCAGACATGCTGTTCTTTGGGCTTTACTTAGTTTTATGCAGTTTACTGCTTTGTCTAAGGCCGTCAACCACAAAGTCCCCTATTACTTCAAAATGATTGTACTGACATTCTGGGTGATTTGTCAATATTGTTATCCGCTAGACCTATTTTTGCCATTTCTGTTCCTATACTCGAAAACGCACAAGTGACAGCTCGCTATGTTCTAAAAATTAAATCAATAAGGTCGGCGTATGCGTATGTATCAGACTTGAAAGATCGTACCCCGTGTGTTGTCATCCTGCACAAGCGGACGAGTTTGACAGCGATGCTAAAACTAGACATGGTTCTGTATAGCTCGTTTCTGTAGATCTATTAAAATCGATAAAAAGTTGGTGAGTATCAATTTTAGCTTCTTGGGCTTTCTCCAGGATCTGCCGTAGTATGAATATTTGGCGCTTGCACAATATGGCAGATAAGATGCGATGTTTAGGAGACTGATACCTATATAGTTGGCGCAGTTAAGAGGGTCTCTTTTATTGTGAGTCGTGCAAATGATGCTGAAGTTCCATTCATCCGACCAAATCTTGGAAATAAGTTGGTGTATGCTCTCTACAAAGTCATCTCCTGCTGCCTTAAATAGTTCGGCGGGTTGGCCGTCTGACCCGGCAGCCTTGTGTGACTTCAGTTTAGATATTGCTATACTCATTTTATTTTGGTCGGGTGGACGGAATTCTTGACTTGCATCGTTGTTCGCTCTGCCTGATAGCGAAATTTGTGTCGCATTCGCCATTAACCAGTCTACAGAAATGGTTTCTCCATATCCTCAACCTCGACTGTGACTTAACTACTTTGATATGAACTCTACAGATTATCGTTAAGGTCTTATTACCCTGACACGTTCTTCCTTTGGTAGCATCGTGCTTTACCTATGTTGGGGCGCGAGCGCATCTAAGGCTGATATTAGCGAATTTACCTTTGATACAATTCGTTATAAGGCGTACTCTCGTGTCGAAAGTTCAAGACTTCTTGCCTAAATCTGCAGCTTACAAAAAATCCGCATTTAAATAGACGCTGCTTATGTTCCCTATAGCAATCACCGTAGTAAACATCACAGCTTTTCATCTTTCTTTTGCTCATCCCAACGCATTTCCTGAATGGCGGTGATATCTGCTTTATAGCAGTCTAGGGCCTCCGCAAATTTTTTGCCTGCACGCGGCCTGTCCGAGGTCCGAACATTCCACGTGCAAATCCGAAAGTCGTTGTCCCTTGTTCATTTTGCAGTCAACAGTGAATCCGGCCTTATCCGAGGCTATTTATCGCTTCGTAATAATTATTTGTTTACGGGGTTGGGGAGTAAACCCCACGCATAACCCTCAACCTGAAGGGACAGGCCCTTTTTGGGACCGCTACGACCAAAGGGGACCAAATTCCCCATCCCCGCTTCAGGGATGTGAGTGCTGCCGTTCGTCCTTATTGAGAGCTCATACGCCACCAACTCTTCTCCAAAATCCTGACTAAGTGATAGAGATGCTGATAGACCTTGTATTCTCTTATAAGCGCATTCACCACCCCTGTGACCGATTTGTGACTACCTATTCTAAATAATCAAGCAAAGTCTAACCTAAAGCACGCTATAGAAAAAAGTGATATCAGAATCTCGAATCGTACGACGCTCAAAAATTTTCAATTTTCGACTACCCTTTCTAAGTAATGAAACAAAATCGACCCACGTTTTAGGCTCAAGTCTAGTATGTTGTCATTGCAGTCAGAGCTATTATAGGTGATATTGCTGAGGACATTCGAATTGCGCCGATCAATATTGATGATATATCTCAACCGCAGTCAAGTTCCAAATTAACCTCCTTAGGAATGAAAAAAAAAAAAAAAATTTATAAATTTTTTTTATTTTATTCAATATAGTCCCCTTTTAGTTTAATACACTTATTCTAGCGATTTTCCAACTTCTTGATCCCGTCCGCTCCAATAATGCACAGTAATACTAGCTGTTGATGGTTTTTCCTTTTTCGAGGTAGTCCACGAAGAGTGTGCTATGGCTTCAGTCCATTGCCGGGCACTCATTCTGTTCTCTGGTGTTCAACAATCGACGCCAAAAGTCCGAACGATTCCGCATCATCAAGAATATTGCCCAAAATATGGCGTGTGCACTCAGTACTAATCTTTATGGTATCTGCTAGCTCGCGCATCTTCATTTTTCGGTCAGCCAACACCATTTCATGTATTTTTTGACTTTTGACTATTCATCACTTTTAGAATAGAATGATAGCCTTCATGAAGTTAGTGCTTCCAACGTGAATCAACCAACGGACTCCTCCTATTTCGTTAAAAAGGGTCATACATTTTGCGGTTCCGAAATTAAATTTTAATAAAACAGATTTATGATTTCGATATTGCCATTATGAATTCATTATCATTCAGTGCCTTCCACGGGAGTTCTAGAGGGAATTTTCGACACATACCGAGGAAAAACTTAGCCATAAATTGACAAATCTTGGTGGCTACTTCACAACACTAAAACATGAAATATCTCGTCCAGAAAAATTTGTTTTCGGAAAAAGCAAAACGTGTCGTGTTCAAACCACATGTCTTCCACATCCATATCATCGATTAACATTTGGCTATAACGATTACAATCGGCGTTGACGATTTGACTAGAACAAATTTGTAACTATACAGTGACTTTTTGTTGACGCAATGATCTTTCGATAGGTACATGTGGATTTTCATTTCTCCAAATGCGACAATTTTGTTTGTCAACGTATTCACTGAGTGAAAAATGAGCCTCATCGCTGAAGAAAATGTTGTGTGAATATTGGTCAACCAAACGCTGATGTTCAAACATCTAATCAGCGTATATTCTACGCATTCCTTAGACAACTGGCTTCAATTCTTGAGTGAGTTGAACTTTATAAAAGTAACATATTGTATGAAACTATACGCCATAAAGTGCCTTAAGACAAGCCAAAATGCTGTACTCGCTGTGAAATCGATAGATTTGGATTTTCTTCAACACTTTCACTAAATGTAGAAATATTTTCTGTAGAGCGTGCATTTCGATAGATCGGCCAGTTTTGTCTATAGTATGCTCAGATGGACGATTATATTGCTTATTGCGTTTACGATGGACCTTTTGATGCAAAAGAGATCGCCCACGCTTCTACTACATATGCTCCGAACAGCTTTCTGCAAGATTTGGGGTGAACTTTTAGTTATAAAAGAGATCGTTTTTCGCCTGCGCTTTTATCATTAATCCCTGCGACTCACGATATCAGCTTCTTATCAAAAAACGTAATTAAAATCGCGACGATAATTCACTTAGTCAATTCGTATACGACCAAGTTTATACTTCTCTTTTGCTTCCAATGAAGCGTTCTTTATGGAAATTTAAATTGAGACCAATGTTATGACGCAAGAGTTTTTACGACCCCAAAATACAAATCTTGCAAACGAAAGGCAGGAAGTAAAAATTTATATATGTTACAAGTATATAGATTTGTATAGATTCAAGGCTTAGAAATTCTGTTAGGGATTATTGAAGTACAATTACATTATCATGATTATAAATTTACTCAGCAGTACAATTTTGCTTATGTATGTTACATATATTTAAAGTAAATGAATTAAAATACTTGAACATATGTTATATGATACAATATGTGTGAAAATTTAGATCTTTGTCGATTTTAAAATTTAAAATAAGTGCAATAAAGTATTGGTTCCTATAAAATGTCTCCGCGTCTATTTGTCACTAGATGGTGTTGGTGTCCATGTATCTGGAAACACTACTTTGATTGTGTCAAATGAACACGTGTTTGAAAGATGACATGTCAGCCTACATTTCGTTGCACGTGTTAAAAGTTATACTGATTTGAATGTGAGTGAAATATCTGAAGAAGTACGCTATGTGATGCTTTACTATTAAAAAGGGAAAAACGTTGCAAAAACATTCCGAAAAATTTGTGCAGTTTACGGTGAGAATGCTGTGACTAACACCGGACCCAGGAGTGGCTTGTTCGATTCTGTTCCGGAAATTTCGATGTAAAAATGCACCAATAGAAAAGTCGATAAAATTTCTATTATGAGCTGCTAGAACGTGGCGAAACAGTCAATTCGATCCTCTAATATGACCAACACTACCGTTTGAATGAAGCTATCAAGAAAGAGCGACCAGAATTGGCCAACAGAAAGGGAGTTGTGTTCCATCATGGCAATGCTAGGGCACACACATCTTTGATGACCCAGAACAAATTGTGAGCTTGGTTGAGAAGTTTTGATGTATCCACCGTATATCCCGGACCTTGCACCCTCTGATTACCACTTGTTTCGGTCTTTGAAAAACTCTCTTGATCGTAAAAAATTGACCGACTGAAGAGCCGCTGAAAATCAGTTGGCCAACTTGTTCTATACCGATGGAATTATGAAGTTACCCGGAAAATGGGAAAAGGTCATAGATAATAATGGCCAAGATGTACTTGTTTGAAATTGGTTTTGAATAAAGAAATTTTGTTTTAAAATGTACCAAAAAACCGCGTAGACTTTTTATATGACCCAATATACCATATTTAAGTACATTATATAGGGTTTTCAAATAGTGACTTGACAACATTGAATTTAATTTGTGAACGCACTCTTTCACTAATCATCAAACTGTCACTGTCAATTTATTAAGTAAACTCAACATTTTCATCATGGTAAAGTACACTAACGAGCAACGTTTGCAAATTATAAATATTTTCTACATATATTCGGAGTCGGTGACTGCAACTTTAAGAGCGTTAATTCCAATTTTCGGTCGTAATTCTCGCCCTAGTAGACAGGCAATAACAAGTTTAGTGCAAAAATTTCAGTCTACATATTCGTTGTGTGATGTTCCCGTGTCAGTGAGACAATGGGTTGGTCGAAGTGTCGAAAACATCGCTGCCGTTCAGACGTCCGTAGCAAAAGATCCAAATCAATCAATTCCACTGCGTTCTCAAGAATTGGGCATAGCTCAGCCCACATTATGGCGTATTTTGCGTAAGGATCTTGGTTTACACCCATACAAGATCAAGCTGACTCGAAAATTGAAGCCGATGGACCATTTGAAGCGACGTACGTTCTCCGATTGGGTTCTGGAGAAGATGCGCCAACATGATGAATTTCATCGTAAAATCATTTTCAGTGACGAAGCTCATTTTTGGCTCAATGGGTTCATCAATAAGCAAAATATGCGTTATTGGTCGGGTGAAAACCCACATGGCCAATCATTTGCCCGCCTCGTTCGTGCGATTTAATGCCGCTTGACTATTTTCTGTGGGGCTACGTTAAGTCATTGGTTTATGCCAACACGCCGACGACGTTGGAAGAGCCCAGAGACAACATTGAACGCGAAATAGCGTCCGTTTCGGTCGAAATGTGTAGCGGAGTCATAAAATTTGCAACTGATGGAGCAAGACCTGTACGGAAGCTGCCTGAAGATAGCGAAAGCACTAAACATCAACCGTTTGGTAGTTTGAAATAATCTAAAACGAGAAGGTTGCTCAAAGAAGCTCGATGTTTGGATGCCACATAAATTCCCCAAAGAAATTTAATTGACCGTGAAATTTCAGTGAAACGCTGCTGAAACGTAACGAAATGAAAACATTTTTGAAGCGATTCATTACGGGCGCTTAAAAATAGATTAAATACGAGAATATCCAACGCAAGCGATGATGGTCAAAAGCCGGTGACAAACGATTTTAAAGCTTGGGTTGATGGCAAACAAGATTATGTTGATTGTTTGGTGGGGTTGGAAGGGAATTGTCTATTATGAGCTGCTAGAACGTGGCGAAACAGTCAATTCGATCCTCTAATATGCCCAACACTTCCGTTTGAATAAAGCTATCAAGAAAGAGCGACCAGAATTGGCCAACAGAAAGGGAGTTGTGTTCCATCATGGCAATGCTAGGGCACACACATCTTTAATGACCCAGAACAAATTGAGAGCTTGGTTGAGAAGTTTCGATGTATCCACCGTATATTCCGGACCGTGCACCCTCTGATTACCACTTGTTTCGGTCTTTGGAAAACTCTCTTGATCGTAAAAAATTGACCGACCGAAGAGCCGCTGAAAATCAGTTGGCCAACTTTTACGCTGATAAACCACAGAAGTTCTATACCGATGGAATTATGAAGTTACCCGGAAAATGGCAAAAGATCATAGATAATAATGGCCAAGATGTACTTGTTTGACATTGGTTTTGAATAAAGACATTTTTTTTTTAAATGTACCAAAAAACCGCGTAGACTTTTTATATGACCCAATATACCATATTTAAGTACATTATATAGGGTTTTCAAATAGTGACTTGACAACATTGAATTTAATTTGTGAACGCACTCTTTCACTAATCATCAAACTGTCACTGTCAATTTATTAAGTAAACTCAACATTTCCATCATGGTAAAGTACACTAGCGAGCAACGTTGGCAAATTATAAAAATTTTCTACAGATATTCGGAGTCGGTGACTGCAACTTTAAGAGCGTTAGTTCCAATTTTCGGTCGTAATTCTCGCCCTAGTAGACAGGCAATAACAAGTTTAGTGCAAAAATTTCAGTCTACATATTCGTTGTGTGATGTTCCCGTGTCAGTGAGACAATGGGTTGGTCGAAGTGTCGAAAATATCGCTGCCGTTAAGACGTCCGTAGCAAACGATCCAAATCAATCAATTCCACTGCGTTCTCAAGAATTGGGCATAGCTTAGACCACATTATGGCGTATTTTGCGTAAGGATCTTGGTTTACACCCATACAAGATCAAGCTGACTCGAAAATTGAAGCTGATGGACCATTTGAAGCGACGTACGTTCTCCGATTGGGTTCTAAAGAGGATGTGCCAAAATGATGAATTTCATCGCAAAATCATTTTCAGTGACGAAGCTCATTTTTGGCACAATGGGTTCGTTAATAAGCAAAATATGCGTTATTGGTCGGGTGAAAACCCACATGTTCGTGCGATGTAATGCCGATTGACTATTTTCTGTGGGGCTACGTAAAGTCATTGGTTTATGCCAACACGCCGACGACGTTGGAAGAGCCCAGAGCCAACATTGAACGCGAAATAGCGGCCGTTTCGGTCGAAATGTGTAGCGGAGTCCTTGAAAATTGGGTCCAACGAATCGACCGCTGCAAACGTGTCCGCGGTAGCCATATAGACGAAGTCGAGTTCCATTCATAAATGCTTTGATTGTACTTCAAGCCAATAATAAAGTTTTTGAAATATCTCAAATGCTTTGTCTATTATTTAAAAAAAAATTTGTTAAGTCGTTATTATAAAACGCTATAAATTGATATTCAATAAGAGATATAATCTGCGTTCCATATGCAACAAAATTCTTCTAGAAAAGTCACAGTCTATTAAAAAGAAACCTCAACGTTTAATTTTAACCTAAACTGGGTTTCCGTTCCGTTCTCCCCACAGATCGTATATTCACTATGAACACCCATAATGCTTAAAATACATTATATGTCACTGAATATATGGTATGCTCAAACTATTTTGATGTCCATGAAACATTTGTGTTAGTTTACGTGGAAAACATTAAAAATTTCCTCTCAGCAAATAAAATGAAAATTTCTGCGCTAAACACTGACTGACTGGCTGACACTGCGTCTAAGTGGATCATGTTGGCTTCGCGAGGTGTGTGAATGAATACCTGAGAGCATTTGATACTGCGCTTTGAACAATATTTAAGAAAAAAATAATTTTAAACATTGTTCAGTTATAATACTGAGTAAATAAGTAAAGCCCTCGAACACGGGCCGAAGCCGCGAAAACATTCTAACGTTAGGACCTTAAGTAGCTCATTTTAGTTCGGTTGTTTCGCGGCGTAATCGATTTTTTTTTAATTAGCTAGCGCCGAAGGGGTTATTCGTACCCTTATAATATTTTCACACAGCTTAAAGACGACCTTAAGTATCTCGTGCAAGTTCTATTGTTCTACAGAAAGTGCAAATAACTAAAGGCGACCTTTAGTAGCTCTGGTAAGTTCCACTGCATAAAAGTCTGCGTTTCGCAAAAGTAATTTAAATGGCCCGTGTGACCATTTGATCACTTAGTAGCCGCAGGCAAACAAGCGGTGAAAAAAGGCCAGGCGCACAAATTGACCTTTGGACGTTTTCTCTACAATAATACTGTAAGATTTATAATTTTAAGTGCAAAATATATAAGTTCGTAAGAGGTTCAATAATAAAATGTAAGCGATAAAGATAACTATCCGTGTAGAAAAAGAATTTGTAAAGTGAATAGATTTAATAACATTTTGGATAACTAAGAATTTTCTTTTTAATTCGTGTTAAACAGACAATGTACATGGAAAAATTAACAATTGATTTTGCAATGCCTAGAATGAAAATTTTCATTAATAATTTTTAATCAGTGATATATTTTAATGGTGATATGATTGATATTAAAACTAATAACATGATACTGGCTCAGTAAAACCCCTTGAACTAAACCATTAATCGTTTTTAAAATTTATTTCTTAAACCTAATGAAAGTTGTCAACTACGAAATGTAAGGGGTTCATTAATTTTGTACAGTTATTGATATTGTCTGTTAGTGTATTCTGGGTTTTAAGTAATTCTTCCCAATCCGTTGCATCAGGTGTACTGGCTATACTCACTTCCAAGCGGACCCAATTAGATTGATTGATCTTAGTTTTCTCGTATTTTCCAGCGTAGCTTTTCTAATAATTGATCAATATGTTCGAGATCGTAGGGCGTGGGATACTAGTTTTATTACCTGAAACTTTCATAATGGTGCACATTATTAATCTTCAATTTTACTATGGGCGTATTGTATTCATATATGTGAACTGTTCCAAACACCAAACGTTGCATCATCCTGAAAATAAACAGAATCTTTATTGAGAAATGTTTTTGATATGGGATTTGTGGATCTTTTTCCCTGATTCGGTTACCACAGTAACTCTGTTGTCTTTAAAGACCTTTTTTTTTCGTATACACGAATTTTTGCTTACCGCCACGGCGTTTAACTGCTGCATAAATAGTTTCTCTTGAATCGTATATATACTTCTTTTACGATTTTCTCTGCTATTTTTCTTCCTTTGATGAGTTGTTGGCGAGCCAGGCTGTTAATTATCAAAGTGTTAATAGTTTTGGCTTTAGATCGGTCGATAGTGCTGATGTGGTAGAAAGTATACTCTGGATAAAGTCAAATGCCATTGGGTTATACAAAATGCACCCTAAATTTTAAAAACTACTCTAACAATTATACTGCATTTTTTCACCTTCATTGTAAACACTATTTTGAGAAAAGGAGAGTACCCTACTGAGTGGAGAATTATACCTACTCGTATTTCCAAAAGTTCTAAAACTGATGAGTTAAGACCAATTTCAATTCTGCCCTTTCTGTCCAAGGCTTTTTAACGTATTTTGGAAAAACAGATGAGCACATATCTTAAAAATAATAACATGCTCACACTAAAACAATCTGCGAAACACAGCTGTATTACCGCCCTATCGAGTGATACTCATTCGACAATATAACTTTTTATCAGGTGCAGTAAAGCTGCTTACATCCTACTTAAACAACAGAATGCAATCAGTTCAGCTCAATGACAATATATCCGATTTTCTTTCATCTGTTAGTGGTGTCCCTCAAGGTTCGATACTTGGTCCCTTATTGTTCTCACTATACGTAAATGAGCTTCCATCCATCATAAACAATTGTTCGTCACATATGTATGCTAATGATGTTCAAATGTATATTAGCTGTCCACTTGGTTTAATTGAAAACGGAGTTTGCTCTATCAACAAAGATCTTGAGGAAATTTCACGTTGTTCTGAACTTAAAGGATTTTCTTTAAACGCTAAGAAATTGAAGTGCTTAGTCATATCGAAAAAACCACTGGATCTTTCGTATTTTCCACCTATTTTGTTGAAGAGCTCCATAATAGACTGCTGAGACTGCAAGGAATCTTGGGGTCACTTTAAATCGCAGGTTAACTTGGAAAAATCACATCAGTGCTGCCGTTGGAAAGGTTAATGGGGTGTTATATAATTTATGGGTATCACAGTCTTTTATTTCAACTAAAACGCGCTTGATGTTAGCTAAATCGTTGGTTATTTCTATTTTACTCTACGGATGTGAAATCTTTTGTAGCTGTGAATCGATCAGTAGAATAAAGCTTAATGTGGCTTTTAATAGCACCTATAATCTATACCTATACTATAAACTTTTCTTAAGTTTTAATTTGGTACAGGTACTCTACTACGATTAGCTTTCTAGCTTTCATTGTTCTTAATTAGCTTTTTACTATCTTATAAGATATTGTATCTTAAATGTATAATCATAACAAATAAATAAAATAAATAAATAAATAAAAAATTTCGGTGGGATATGTGGGATTAGTGGTTTCCTGAAGCTCAGGCTTCGAAGGATGTCTGTCAAACTTACTTGTTTTGCATACCTGCCCTTGCAACCTGTTTTATGAGTTTATACATTTTCGGAAAATTATATTTTTCCATAATTTGTTCCTTGTTTTCCCGGTCGTTGCAATGCGCCTTGTTATGTTCTTTTTTAACGATTCTCATTTAAATCTCTGCATTATGCGGATTTAAAGTTTGATGAAAAATTTCCTTATATATGTCATTGAGGACTGGGATATACATATATTTACGGTATTTTTATGCCGTTAACTATATTAGGATTAATCTTCTCTTTGAGAAGAGTGATATTCTGAAGGCGTATATGTTATAGTGTCTATGGAAAGTTGGATGGAGTTCTTCGTAGGCAAAGATTTCTCGTTCTTGAGAGATGACTAACTGGTTCCTAAAAACTTTTAACGGAACATTGTGGTGAGGAATCAAATCTGTGCCTGATTTGTGAATCCGATGTTAGGGTGTTGGCTTCTGTTTTTAATCGAGATAAGGCGTCTGCGACTAAATTTGTATTTCCAGGTCTATAAATGAGTTCATAGTTGTACTCTTCTATTCTGGCTTTCCATCGTTTTAGTTTAGTGTTGGTGGTCTGTCGGGATTTTTTATTTTACTCGCACCGTATAAATAATTGCCTAGATTGTCGAGTGCCCAAACAATCGCCAGCATTTCTGTTTCGTTAGTAGCGTAGTTCTCTTCTGGCTTACTAAGCGACCGAGAAATGTAGATTATCGACCTATTTTTACCAATCTCTCCCTGTGAGAGAATGGCTCCAATGGATATGTTCGACGCATCCGTGTTAAGAGCTTTTCGAAGTCTAGAAATGTTAAAATTTCTGATGACATGAGGAGTTTTTTTGGTTATTAAACGCCTTTAATTCTGCTGATTCCAATTTGATTTTGATTTTCCTCGATTGAGTGGCTTTTACTTGAGATCTTTCCCCTCTCGTAAGGTTTGTTAAAGGCTTTGCTATTTCACAGTCTTTTATAAACCATCTTTAATACGAGGTGAGGCCCAGGAATCCCTTGAGTTACTTTAGGTTTTACGGTGGTTTAACTTTTCGAATCGCCTCGACCTTCTTTGGGTCTGTTCTTATACCCTTGTTTCAAAAATTGAGTTTTGTTCAGACTTACCATAAGATCTACTTCTTCCAATGCGGTTTAAATATGTAATTTCTATGGTTTCAAGATGTTCATTTTCACTTTTCCCGTGTATTATAATGTCGTCAATGTATAGGGTTTTCTAATAACAACTTTGTTAAATCCTAGACATATGCATGTATTTATAAAAATTTGAATTTTATACCCGCACAATTGTAAGCAGTAGTTTTGTTTTGTGAATACATTCTGGAATATTTATAATTATAACACTTTGAAAAAAAACATAGAATTTTTGAACTTACCGCCAATCGCGATGACCACGATATTTATTATATTCGATGTTTTTAAATTATGTAAAGAAGATCACTTATTTATCATGCCACATTTCGAAATAAGGTTAGTTGCCTGAATAACTCATTATTGAATAGATCGCCTTTTCATTTCGTCGTTTCGCTCGCTTCACTCGCTGTAGTAATTCTTAGTAAAGGATACTTATATTCGATAGTATTGTATAATAGTATAAATTATAATCAACTAAGATTAATCTATCAATCAAAGATAGAAATCTCGAGTTGGCGTTGTAAGAACTCTCGCGACGTACATTTTTGGCGCTCAAACGTAAAAAAAAATAAACCCAGATTATCAAAAACAATTTTGCAATTTTTAAAGACATTCAAATTTCACATAAAGACAATTAAAAAGTGCATACATAAAACACCATACTGAATCGCGATTCGGTAATCGGTTTCGCGTAGACAAGTGCATAGTTACCATATAACCCACCAGAGAAATTAAGAGAATCGGACAAACATCAAAGGAACCGGATTAAACAAAAAAGCAAAAGTTGCAAACGAAAGGAACCACATGCGGATAGATAAGTATCATCTCCCATTCAGATACGTGATAAATCGAACGTGCGCTTACAAAAGTCATAGATCAAAACTCAAAATAAAAAAAGTTAAGTGTATTTAATCCAGACAACTTATGAATAAACGCACTTTCGACGGAATATATATTATATACTCGTATAAAATATATACCTAAGGAACATATTGCTGCAGCCACCCTCATATTTTTTTTCTCTTTCGAGTGCTGTGAGTTAACACATTCGATGAGACTGCAGTTAACATAAAATTTTTTAATAAATCGCTTATGTACCGCAGTTCTGCACTTGCAACTCACTCACGATCATAGTCATTGGCAAAAGCTTTTATTAAAGCAAATCAAGCCGCTTTAATTTGCCTAGTCTTCGTCGCTCGTTCGATCTCTTAGTTCCGCGCTGCAGAAAAGCTTTACAGTGGAATCCTACGTGCACTGTTGCATATTTTCATTGCATAGATCCTCTTGTTTTGTTAGATTGTTGTTTTGTTTCCTTGTCGTCACCAGAGTGGGTGCTTCATTGATCTTGCATTGAAGGAAAGCTTTCGCTGATTGTCTTCGTCGCTGGAGTTCGCCTACTGAGTGGAGTAGGAGTGGATTCATATTTTCGCTTTCGGATAGACATACTCGTAAGGGTCATTTCGCTTCGCAACATATGCAAACAGCTTGACAGTTGGCTTCGTCTTTGAAGCTTCAATTGAGTGGATTACATCGTCTACTGAGTAGGGTAAGAGTGGATCCATATTTTCGCTTTTGGATAGACATACTCGTAATTGTCATTTTACTTCAAACATATGCAAACAACTTGACAGTTGGCTTCGTCTTTGAAACTACAATTGAGTGGATCACATCGTTTCGTCGTTGGGTACATATTAAGGTCGTGACATATTTTCTTCGCAACATATAATATTCATAGATTCGAATTTTAATTCAACGAAGGCATTTGAACATATTGAGCTGGACATTTTCATTACCTCTAAATACGACTGATACGTTTAGCTAGCTTTGGCAAAATCGTATTTCTTCGCCAATTTAAAGTAAATCTACAGGACATACAACATTTAGATTCATTTTTTGTTTTCGGGTAATTTTGTTAGTAATTTTTTGTAAAACGTCAATATGTCAACTGAGTCTACTACCAAAGCTACCATTGAAGAACTGAAGCAGATGCGTTCATCCACAAAGGGCAGTATTACTCGTATTAAGAACCTGGTAGAGACAAAGGCAGACTCTTTATCAGCAACAGAATTGGAATGCCGGTTGGGTATACTCGAGTCGTACTTTAAGCAGGTTCTTGCTTACCAGACTCAAATCGAGCGGATAACACCTTCTGAAACCAGTCGTGGAAAATTAGAAGATTAATATATTGTGGCGAAAACAAAAATCCAATCGCTTTTAACAACAACAAGAAGTATTGGTATGGAAACAAATTTTGTAGTACCACCGCCACAATATAACAACTAACCAAATCTCAAGCTTCCGACGTTCAACGAGAAATACTTCGATTACAATAACTTTATGAATTCGTACACAAAGCTGGTGGATGATGAGACAAATTTGACTAAAATTCAAAGTTCAACCATTTGCTATCTTGTTTGAGTGAGCAGGCTCTCACCACGGTTAAGGCCTTTTAAGTTTCGGACGAAAATTATCCAAAGGCACTTGCCAGGCTCAAAGAACGCTACGATTTTCTTATTTTTGCACAGTACATTTCGGAGTTGTTTGAGCTGCCGATCATAACAAAGGCTTCGGCTGTAGACTTACGAACCTTGATAGATAATGTGTCTGCAATATTTAATTCAATTCAGTCTATAGGATCGTTTGAAAATATTTGCAATGCAATGATTATTCACATCGCAATGTCGAAGGTAGAACCAGAAACCCTGTCAAAATGGGACGAACACCAGAATTACAAGAAACTTCCGAGTTGTATAGACTGTTCAGCTGTATTAAGTAAACGATGTCAATATCTCGAAACTCGTGATACTAAACAACTGAGAGCTGACTGTATACGAAGGACACTGCGAAGGTTCTGCTCACCGCTCTCAGACTTCACTTACAGTTGCAAAGCGATCTTGTTTGTTTTGTGGAGATACTAGCCATTCGATTTTAAATTGTCATAATTTTGGTAAATTAGGAGCTATGCAACGATTCTCAAATGTGAAAAAGCTTGGGCTTTGTTTGAATTGCTTGACAAAGGGGCATGCCGTTTCGAAATGTCCGTCGCTTTTCAGATGCAAAGTTTGCAAGTAATCTCATCACAGCCTTTTACATCGATCACAACAAGAAGAAAATGTTTCTACAAGTGAAGAACCACCAACGTCAGCGGCTGTCCACACTGCCTTAGAAAAGGGAATCTTAGCGGAAACTCAAGTGATCTTAACGACAGGCGTGATTCTCGTAATGGATTCTACTGGAAGTTTTCAGATAGGAAGGGCGATGCTAGATTCAGGCTCAAAAGTCAACCTTATTACCGAAAGATTTGCCAGATCGCTTTACATGCGAAGGTCACGGAGGAGTGTAGATATAGTAGGTGTAGGTGTCGCTGGAACAAAAATCAACTTTCAAACCCAAACAACTATTCATGCAAGATATAGTAGCTGTGAAGTATTACCAGAATTCTTAATCACCACATCCATCACTGGATATCATCCACAATCAAATATTAGCGTGGTGCTTTGGAATTTGTCTAAAAATCTGGAGTTAGCCGACGAGCATTTCTATCATTCGTCCCGAATCGATTTATTTTCAGGTGCCGAAATATTCTTTGATTTGCTCAAGGTGGGTCAAATCAAACTAGGCGAAGGACTTCCTTCCTTGCAGAACACTACCTTGGATTGGATCGTTTCAGGAAGATGCCAGGCACAGTCAGATAAGGATAGGAAACAATGTATTCTGACTACGGGAGAAGATTCATTGGACCGTTATGTTAAAAGGTTTTGGGAGTTGGAAGAACTCCAGGAATCCAAATCCAAGTGGACAGAAGAGCAAAGGGAATGTGAGGCACATTTCAACGAAAACCTGGAAATTTCGTCTAATGGTTGACTAATGTTCAAACTGCCATTCAAACAGGAGCCGAATTGTTTAGGAGCCTCATACAATATAGCGTTTCGTCGGTTTTTAGCAATTGAGCGTAGGTTAGCGAAAAATGAGTCTATAAAACAACAGTACGCATCGTTTCTAGAGGAATACAAGGAATTAGGACATATGTCGCTTGTCAAGGACCCGAAGGACTATTCTCCTTCGGTTTCGTTTGCATAGGTTTGTTCTGAAAGCCGATTTGTGAAAATGTATAGACAGTTCCTGGTTCATCCTGCTCTTGTGGAGGACGAGGGAAACAGAACCAATACAAACATACGAACTGAATACTGGCACATATGGAACTACTTCATCTCCGTTCTTAGCCATCCGCTGTCTTAAATATTTGGCAGATAAACATCGATCATCATCGCCGTTAGGATCCTGTGCATTAGATGAGGATTTTTACGGAGACGATTTTATCACAGGAGACGACCATCTTGACAAATTAGTTCAAAAACTTGAGAAAATCAAATCAATTTTAAAGTCAGCAAGGTTAGAGTTGTCCAAATGGAACAGCAACCACCCCAACATCGACAAAGCTGTACCTTATACAAAGATTAAGTTGAGTGAGTCAGGTTTAACCAGTACTTTGGGAATTTCGTGGAACTCCGTTAGTGACCATTTTATCTTTTCCCACGTACCTACCAAAATATTTTCTAAGCAACCAAAAAATCCGTTTTATCAATTTTGTCGTCACTCTTCGACCCATTAGGCCTGCTCAGTCCGATCGTCATTAAGGGCAAGATAATCCTTCAACAATTATGGATCGAAAGGGTTGAATGGGACACATCACTGCAACAAGGCATCGAAGCAGAATGGAAACGGTTCCTAACCGATTTGCACTCTGTACAAGATGTATCGGTTCCTAGATTTGTCTTGATGGGAAACCGGCGCAGCTATCAGATACGTGGGCTTGCTGATGCATCTATGCACGCATATGGTTGCTGCGTGTATCTTAGATCGGTGGATGAATTTGGATCCACTCAGGTTAGGCTCTTGGTATCAAAATCACGGGTGGCACCTATAAATAGAAAATCACTACCGTGCTTGGAGCTGTGTGCATCTCTTGTTCAAATTGTGGGAAAAGATTTAGACCATTTTCAAGGTTCGTCAGTCCGAAGTTTACTTTTGGACGGATGCCGCCATTGTTCTACATTGGATTGCTACTCATTCTTCGAATTTGACTACATTCGTCGACAATCGAATTGCTGAAATTCAGACGAAAACGCGGGGAGTCTTATGGCGCCATGTTCCTGCACAAGAGAATCCAGCTGACATCGTGTCGAGGGGCTGCGATATTCACGAATTGAAGGAATCAATCTGGTTCGATGGACCACGATTTTTGATGGAGAGTGATGAAAATTGACCCTCAAGGATAGAGATTCCGCTTTTATCAGAGGAAATTGCACTGGAAAAACGGAAAACCGTCCTCATCTGCAAAAGAACAATACCCAATTTAATATACAGAATAGTCGAGTGTTTTAGTTCCTATTCTAAAATAGTAGTGTACGTAATACGATTTTGTCGTCGATTTGAGGAAAAGTGGTCTCGAACCATGATGAAACTATCCAACGTGAAAGATTTGCCAGAGGCCTCTGAAACATATTTTACTCCCGCTGAATTAGACTTTGCACTTTTGCATGTCATATATGCTGTACAAAAGGATTCGTTTTCTAAGGAAATCGATGCAATCAAAATCAATCGACCTCTAAAAGGATCAATCAAGTGGTTGAATACTTTCCTGCAAGAAACAAGTGGTCTATCGTTGTTAAAAGTAGGAGGACGGCTGAAACATGCGGATATTCTTGGGCGTGCAAATATTCATTGTTGTTACCAAAAAACCATATTTTTTCAAAAATATAAGATCTTGCAAAATCAATTTTAATTTTATACCCCCCAGTGCACATCACTTTGGCGGAATCTGGGAGGCGGCTGTGAAAGTCGCGAAGGGTCACTTATATCGTAGCTTAGGAGGAGAGGAGCTCTCTACAGCACTGGTTGAGATAGAAGCGGTGATGAATTCTCGACCCATTACAATGATGTCGTCTGACCCCAATGACATGGAAGCGCTACCGCCCGCACATCTATTGATTGGTTCGTCGCTCAAGACTATCATAGAACTAGCAATCGAAATTCCCGAAATAAGCTATATCGAGAGATGGCAGCGAATCAACGCAGTGAAAACTCATTTCTGGCGCAGGTGGTCCCTGAAATATCTCCACGAGCTACAGGGAAAAGGAAAGTGGTCATCACATAGCAACAACCTCAAGATTGGCGGATTAGTTCTCATCCACGAAGACAACGTCCCACCGCAAAGTTGGCTAATGGGAAGAGTAGCAGCAGTCATCAAAAGTGCTGATGGTCAAGTTAGAGTGGCAGATGTTAAAACGGCAAAGGCAGTCATCAGGCGTGCTATTCGCAAGTTTCCACTATTACTTTCTTGACCTCTTGAAAGACGTAGCTTCCAAAGGGGGCGGAATGTTAGATCCTAGATATATGCATACATTTATAAAAATTTGAATTTTATACCTACACAATTGTAAGCAGTAGTTTTTGTTTTGTGAATACATTCCGGAAAATTTATAATTATAACACTTTGTAAAAAAACAGAAATTTTGAATTGACCGCCAATTGCGATGACCATCATATTTATTATATTCGATGTTTTTAAATTATGTAAAGAAGAGCACTTACTTATCATGCCACATTTCGAAATAAGGTTAGTTGCCTGAATAACTCATTATTGAATAGATCGCCTTTTCTTTTCGTCGTTTCGCTCGCTCCACTCGCTGTTGTAATTCTTCCTCAGTAAAGGATACTTATGTTCGATAGTATTGTATAATACTATAAATTATAATCAACTAAGATTAATCTATCAATCAAAGATAGAAATCTCGAGTTGGCGTTGTAAAAACTCTCGCAACGTACAGACTTGACAACTTTTTTTTTTTAAATTAAAGTCAAATCATTTGAGATATTTCAAAAACTTTATTATTGGCTGGAAGAACAATCAAAACATTTATGGATGGAACTCGACTTCGTTCATATAGATAGCGTGGGCAAGTTTGCAGAGGTTGATTCGTTGGACCCAACTTTTACAGACTCGGCCACTCGGCCGAAACGGCCGCTATTTCGCGTTCAATGTTGGCTCTGAGCTCTTACAAAGTCGTCGGCGTGTTGGCATAAACCAATGACTTAACGTAGCCCCACAGAAAATAGTCAAGCGGCGTTAAATCGCACGAACGAGGCGGCCAATCGACTGGCCCATGTCTTGAGACAACACGCTCACCATACTTACTTTTCAATAAATCGATTGTAGCGTGTGCTGTGTGGCACCATCCTGTTGAAACCACATATCGTCCAAGTCCATATCTTCCAATTCGGGCCAAAAATAATCGGTGATCATGGCGCGATAACGCTGACCATTCACAGTGACGATCTATATCGTCGACGAAAAAATATGGCCCAATAACGCCGCCGGCATGCAAACCGAACCAAACAGTTATTTTTTGTGGATGAAGTGGTGATTCATGAAACACATGTGGGTTTTCATCCGACCAATAACGCATATTTTGCTTATTGGCGAACCCATTGAGCCAAAAATGATGATTTTGCGATGAAATCGGAGAACGTTTGCAGACGTTGCTCGTTAGTGTACTTAACCATGGTGAAAATGTTGATTTTACTGAATAAATTGACAGTGACAGTTTGATGATTAGAGAAACACTGCGTTCACAAATTAAATTCAAAGTTGTTAAGTCCCTATTAGAAAACCCTATATAAGTAGCAGATCTTTCATATGTGCGTTTTTAATACATCGTCTATTGTCCTTTGTAGATAGACGGGGCGTTCTTCAGCCTGAAGGGGAGCCTTGTATACCCTTATTTCCCGTTCATCGTCGAGAACGCAGTCTTCGGAATATCTGCTTCTTTCGTCTTGATTTGGTGAAACTCTGAAGTGAGATCCAGAGTTGTGAAGAGTTGAGTTTTTACTAGGCTGGCTATTGTGTTTTTAATGTCGGGTATTGGGTAGGTATTTGAAATAGTCACAGCGTTAAGTCTTTTAAAGTCTGTATTTAATTTCTCCTGTGCAATCAGATTTTTTCGGCACTACATATAGTGGGGAATTATGCGGGATACTCGAGGGACTTATAATGCCATCCTTTAAAAGTTCTTGTATTTGGATATTGACTTCCTGCCTTAGATGCACCGGGTAAGGATATGAATTGGTGTGCATTATTTCTTGCGTCGTGATCTTTATCACTGCTCTGATGTTAGTGTCGATTATTTGTTCGTCGCTTATTGGTCCGAAAACTACTTGGTGTCTGTTGATAATGTCTTGAAGATGTTTTCTGGTTTCCGATGATCATCTTTTATTCCCTTATTGTTTATCTAGGCTAACTTTTCTTCCTTAACGGTATCTTTATTTCCGGTTTAATTATCAGGAAGTTGCATTTTCTATTTATGATGGCTCCCATCTGCTTGAAGGTGTCATCGCCGGTGATACCGTCAAATGTTTTAAGACCTGCAAGAACGAAAAAGTTTAAGACAGTATCCTTTTTAACAATTTCAAAAAACTTTCCACAAATTTCACCTCCGGCTGATTGGATGGTAAAGGGTGTTTGAGTCTGTTGTGTATTGGTGTTTGTGAGTTAGGTCTCACACAGATTTTATTTGCATCCGTATCTACCAAAAACTTAAGGACATGGCCTGCTTTAATGACATCCCTTAATTATAGTATGCTAGGCAGGCGTCTATCATAAAATTTATCTCAGAGGGTTCTGCCTCTGGTTCTTTTAATAGAGGTTCAGCGTAATCTTCTTCAGCAAGCTCTTGTTCATAATATTCAACATATTCGTCTTGATCTTGAGTTCGTATATTAAACAATCTTTGTCTTTTTTGGGGGTGGTGATTATTGGAGTTATCTCGAAATTGTTTGTTATATGCTTGTTGGTATTGACCGAGCTGCACTAGTAGGTCTGTTTGTATAATTGGTTTGCCGAGTTGGAACACACGTTTGCATAGGGGCTGGAGGCGGAATATTGGTATTCTGTGGCCTTAGGTGTTGGGGTTGCCTCACATGATGCTGATTGTGATGGATGTTATGGGCCATGTTCCTTTGCTGTGGTCATGAAGCTTTCAGAGAATTTACTGGTTTCGATTGTCCATGTCTGTTTTGGGGAAAAATCTGATTTGTCGAAGTTGTTATAGAGTTATAACTGTATTTGGATGTATAGCCATACTCCTGTAATTTAGATTCTGGATTTCAAAATATGAAGCGTAAGCTGCTGGGAGAGTCCGCTGCTTTTGGATAATGAGCATTTTCGAGAGGTCTCCATTAAGTCCTCTAACAAATACGTCAAGAGCTCGATTTCTGTAATTGTCTACAAGATTTTCCGTTTTAATCTTATTGATGATCAATTGATGATTCACCGACGCATGGAATTCACCAATATTTAGGTTTACATGCGAAATGCTAAGTGAAATGTTAAGTTGATGCTCAAGGGTGCGGATATCCCTTTTATCCGCATAGTGCAAGGATAAGCATGATACTCTGTAGTATGGTTCTGTAGATGGGCTTTCTCTAACGATCTCATAATCCCTTAGTAGGCTCTCTACATTGTTAATCCAAGAAATATACTGTACTGAAATCTGTTTTTTTTATATCTTCCTCGCGTCTAGGGATTGCAAGTTCATTGACCTAATTTTTTGCTCTATTTCCTTAATTCTCTCGATTTGAGCATTCACTAATCCAGTAAGCTGAACAACCGCTGTTTGAAGTTCTTCCATTTTGATAAACAGTAGTAATTTATATTCTTCAGTTTCTGAGTTCAAGTTACAAACTTAGATTGAATTGCAAATTTAGGGTTATATTTGAGTTTAAGTTTGTTAGAATCGAGGTTAAAATTTAATATAAAATTTGTGTTTTGATGTCTGACAGTAATTTATATACTTAGGACTATATTACAATATTATGGCAAAAATAACAGTTGAGTTGAAGCAATTAATTCCTTTATTTTTAACTAATATATCTTATGAATTCGTGTTGGTGTGAAACCAATCTAAAACCTAAAGTTTTACTTAAGTAATAGTTACATTTACGATTCGTTTCCTATATTTTATCGTATAAAGGTCATTTTATACTTAAAATGAACTGTCACGTAAGAAGTTTGTTTTTGTTTAAATTGTTTTTTATTCTTTTTTTTGGATTTCTTATTTTCTTAAAATTACTTTATTTTTATTTATCTTATAAATTTGTGTTGGTGTGACATCAATTTGGTACCTAAAGTTTTACTTAATTAATAGTTACATTTACGACTGGTTTGCTTTATTCTATAAAAGTCGTTTTATCTTTAAAATGTACTTTCACGTAAAAAGTTTGTTTTTCAATCCTACCGCTTTCGAATCTTTTGAGAAAATTAAAAACGCCCTGATTTCCGAAAACCTCATACTCAAAAACCCGAATCTAACAGGCCTTTTGAGTTAACTATCGATGCTTCCAATTTCGAAATAGGCGCCGTTCTGTCTCAAGAAGGAAAGCCAATTATGTGCATTTATTTCGGGAAAGATCAGTGCAATTACTCATATCACCAATAAAAATAAGATGATGATAATTCAACAGTTAAATGTTGAAAGTAGAGAAAGGAATAGGGAAGTTACGGAACTATAACAGATATGCGCGAAGATTTTAAATGGCGACAAAACTTCGTGTTGTCTGACGCAGTTAATTACTACCCGACCAAGCTAGTACCGAAATTCGTGCTACCATTCAGCATCCTCAAACGTGTGTCAGCGTGGACATTTGGTTTGGTGGATGCTTATGGTCAAAAAAAAAAATATTTGACACGCTAAAGACCTTAACCCTATTAGACTAGAGTAGTTTGAATTTTAGTTTGGCTTTGCATACACTGGCGGTATTGGCTTTGATGGAAATGTCTTCGCGATTGGACCTTTAGCCTTAGGAAATGGCTTGCGCATCGTATGAATGCAAGCCTAAAAGGTAAGGTGCTTCTTGCGGTAAATTTTTTCTCATCAAGTTTGACTCTCTTTCCCGTGTGAAGTCCTTTCGGTCCCTCGTTTCTTCGAGTGGGAACTCCGCTCTGGCGGAGGTGGAATGCAGCCATGGCCCCATCGACAAGCCTCAGACCTTGAAAAAGAACCCACATAGATTTTTCGGGCGGTTTTCTCCGCAGAGGAGAAGGAGGAGCTACTCCCTAAGGGCAGTAGGGAGACTCTCGACGAACCAGTAGCCCAAGGTACGACTGAGGGTCTACCAGGAACACCGTTGTCTGAGTCCATGGGATAGACGGAAGAGTCGCAATGGGCTGCATCAGACAGGATGTCTTATTTTTTATTTTTATTTTTTTTATTCAATATTCTTAGGATAATACATGTGCAGGTTAATTCTAAATACTAGGTAACAATTAAGGAATGTATTAAATTAAAAATATGTAGTGACATACGTATTTAGAATTCAAATGTGTTGAATGCTACATCAGCAGAATTTCATGTAGATAATATAATTAAGAATTACGATGTTCGAATTATCATTTCAATGATTGAATAAATATTAAAGAGAGTCTTGAAATGGCATTAATTAAACATAGATTACGTAGGACAGCAAAACCTCAATTTGATTGTGATCAAAACCTAGAAGCCAACTTTTGGTTTTGTTTAGGAAAGATGAACGCGTTGTGAGTACACGAATTGAAACAGGAAGACGATTAAATAATTTAAATTTTACGATGGAGTAAAAGTCTCTAAAATGAGTGCTTCGGAATGAAGGTATGTTTACCAGGGATCGGATGTTGCTGCGTAGAGTGCGGGCATCAGAGATCGAGCTCTGCAAATAACCACTTCTCATAAAGAAAATTTTAAGCACCTTGTATAGGTTTTTCTAATAACGACTTGGTAACTTTTTTTTTAAATATATTAAAAGGCAAACCATTTGAGATATTTCAAAAAGTGTATTATTGGCTTGAAGTACAACCAAAACATTTATGAATGGAACTCAACTTCGTTCATATGGCCACCGTTGGCAAGTTTGCAGCGGTCGATTCGTTGGACCCAATTTTCAATGACTTGGCCACACATTTCGGCCGAAACGGCCGCTATTTCGCGTTCAATGTTAGCTTTGAGGTCTTCCAACGTCGTCGGTGTGTTGGAATAAACCAATGACTTAACGTAGCCCCACAGAAAATAGTCAAACGGCGGTAAGTCGCACGAACTTAATCGGTGATCATGGTTCGATAATGCTGACCATTCACAGTAATGTGACGATCGTTATCGTCGACGAAAAAATATGGCTCAATAATGCCGCCGGCATGTAAACCGCACCAAACAGTTATTTTTTGTTAAGCATATTTTGATTATTGACGAACCCATTGAACCAAAATTGAGCTTCGTTACTGAAGATGATTTTGCGATGAAATTCATCATCTTGGCGCATCTTTTCCAGAACCCAATCGGAGAACGTACCAACATGATAAAAATGTTGAGCTTACTGAATAAATTGACAGTGACAGTTTGATGATTAGTGAAAGAATGCGTTCACAAATTAAATTCAAAGTTGTCAAGTCCCTATTTGAAAACCTTATACATAATTTAAACTTCGAATATAACAAATATGGTGGTCACCGCGATCAGCGGTAAATTCAAAATTTCTATGTTTTCTACAAAGTGTTATAATTATAAATATTCCAGAATGTATTCTTAAAACAAAAACTACAGCTTACAATTGCATAAGCTAAATATTCAAATGTTTAGAAATGTGTATATGTATATCTAGGATATAACATTTCGCCCCCTTTGAAAGCTACGTTTTTAAAGGGGCTAAGAGTGTAATGGTGCCAGCTTGTGAATAGCACGACTGATGACTGCCTTTGCCGTTTTAACATCTGCCACTCTAACTTGACTATCAGGACTTTTGGTGACTGCTGCTACTCTTCCCATTAGCTATCTTTGCAGTGGGACGTTGTCTTCGTGGATGAGAACTAATTTCTCGATATAGCTTATATCGGGAACTTCGATTGCTGGTTCTAAGATGGTTTTAAACGACGAACCAATTAATGGATGTGCGGTCTTTAGAGCTTCCGGGTCATTGGGGTCAGACGACATTGGTCTAATAGGTCGAGAATTCATCACCGCTTCTATCTCGACCAGTGCTGTAGAGAGCTCCTCGAATGTCAACTTTGCTCCACCTAAGCTTCGATATAAGTGACCCTTCGCGACTTTTTCGGCCGTCTCCTAAATCCCGCCAAAGTGAGGTGCCTTACCCCTCAAGGCAAGGCATCAATTGAAATTGATACCAAGATTAGTACAAAAATTTTAAAAAATTTCTTGTGAACACTATGATTCAACAAAACTGGTTGCATTGTCGGAATAAATGCAACTTGGCAGAACTCTACGGCCAATCATCCGTTTCAAAGCTTCAATGAATGCTTCGGCTGACAAATTAGACACTGATTCTAAGTGAAGAGCGTTTGACCAAAAACATATAAAGATTTCTACATAACTTTTATAAGGTACCTTGCCGTCCTCCTACTCCTAACAACGATAAACTACGGGAGTTAAAAATGGTTCGGGGTCCTCTGGCAAATTTTTTATGTTGGGTAGCTTCTTCTTGTTTCGATACCACTTCTCCTCAAATCGACGACAAAATCGTATTACGTATGCTATTATTCGAAGTAGTTTGGAATAGGAACCAAAACGCTCGACTATTCCGTGTATTAAATTGGGTATTGTTCTTTTGCAGATAAGGGCTGTTTTCCGTTTTTCCAGTGAAATTTCCTCTGATAAAAGCGAATGACGATGACGACCCTCAAAAATGGTCTCAATATATATAGATAGTGATTTTCTATTTATTGGTGCTTCCCGGGATTTTGATACCAAGAGCCTAAATTGAGCGGATCCAAATTCATCCACCGATCTTAGATATATGCAGCAACCATATCATGCATCAGCAAATCATATATCTGTTAGCTTCGCCGGTTTCCCACCAATACACATCTAGGAACCGTTACATTTTGTACAGTGCAAATCGGTTAGGAGCCGTTCTCATTCTGATTCGACGCTTTGTGGCAGTGATACGTCCCATTCAACCCTTTCGATCCATAATTGTTGAAGGATTATCTTGCCCTTAATGATGGTCGGACTGAGCAGGCCTAATGGGTCGAAGAGTGATGAAAAAATTGATAAAAACGGTTTTTTTGTCTGGTTAGAAAATAGTTTGGTAGGTACGAAAAGATAAAATGGTCACTAACGGAGTTCCAAGAAATTCCCCAAGTGCCGGTTAAGCCTGACTCAATCGACTTTATCTTTGTATTGGGTACAGCTTAGTCGATATTAGGGTGGTTGCTGTTCCATTTGAACAACTCTTACCCTGCTGATTTCAAAATTGATGTGACTTCCTCAAGTTTTTGAACTAATTTGTCAAGATTGTCGTCTCCTGTGATAAAATCATCTACGTAAAAATCTTCATCTAATTATTATTATTATTATTATTATTTATTTATTTCTTATATCTTATAATTAATATTTCATATATATATTTATATATTCAAAAGACTTTTTAATAATAAAAAATTAGATTATTGTAACTTTCAGTATTTTAAATTAAAATAGAATTGGATGTCATTCATTACATTAATAAAATAGAATTGAAAAATTATTTATGGGTGGGGTGATCCTTTTTTACAAAACTAACATTAATTCAAAATTCAAAGGGCTTAAAATCAAAAAACAAAAACTGATTTAACAAAAAATATTATTAAACCAATACGTCAAAAGTAAGAGATTCAATTTGATTAAGATCAAATGTAAATAAGAAGCATCTTACTCTCTTTAGAAAGGTAGCCCAAAATGATATCCTTCTAGTGGAAGCAGAAAGTTTATTAAACAAACGAGTAGATAAAACAGTATAAAAATTACGAAATGCGGATGTTCGAAAATAAGGAATAGAATGAGTGCAAGACAAGTTTGTACAAAGGTTGTGACTAGAAATTAAACGAAAATTACGGTTACTGGACTTCATACAGAACATTTGCAACACCTTAACACAGAACAAATGATGAAAAGGAAGGATTTTCAGTATCTTCTACACTCCTGTGAGTGAAAGTAAATATTAGTTTCGCAATTGTAATCCGAGGAGAGACTGGAATCCATTAATTTAGTCTTGGAGCTCAAAACTAAATTATGAGCAGAAAACCAATGCCTAAATAGATATCCTAGTTTATGTCAGAGACCATAGCACTTTTTGAGCCATAAGAAAAGCCAATATCATCTGCAAATGCACTCGGCGAACCTCTGAAATTAAGCGAAAATAATGAGTTTATAAAGACTAAGAACAGAATGGAACCTAAGACAGAACCCTAAGAAACACTGATATTAAAAAACATCTTTGAACTTCTAATCCCGTCGATCTTGACCCTTTGTAACCTATTTTTAAGATCGAATTCAAACTAATCCAGGATAAATCCACGAAAACCAGCATTCTCTAAGTTTTTCAACAAAAGGTTGGGATCGACCACATCAGATGCTTTGGTGATGTCAATAAATAATCCTGCGGTACATTTTTTAGCACCAAGGTGTGACATAATTTGGGAACAGAATTGTAAGAGTGCACCTTCCGTTGACTTGAATTGAAAAAATTACTTTTAGTTTTTCAAAGATTTTACTAAAAACTGGAAGTAACGAGATCGGTCTATAGCTACCAATTTAAGAAGAGGAATGTCATCGGCAACTTTAAAATCCTTGGGGAAGATCCCTTCAAAAACATAACGGTTATAAGTTAAAGATAAGACATCAACCAAAAATATGCAATCTTTTTAAGCGTTAAATTTGAGATACCATCATCACTACACTGGTAAAGACCCAATAACATTCAAAATCTCCAGAGGAGTAATGGGTTGAAGAACAAAAGTAATTCTATATTCTCAATAAAACCATGTAAGGGACGACAAATAGGGCAACCCGATTTGACAGAATTCGTTTGTAGACTGGAGACAATATTGACAAAATAACAATTAAAAGCATTAGCCATAACGAGTTTGTCATGCACTTCAGAGTTGTCAAGTAATAAAAAAAATTGGGTTTTTGAGACGTAGTTGATTTGTTTAGTAGACTATTTACAGCTTGCCTTTCATATTTTAAATTTCCCTTTGCTGAGTCAAATAAATCACGGTAATATTTATCACGACACATAGGAATTTCTTATTTAATTTTGTTGCACAATTGCTTATATTTACATTTCAAATCCGAATTATCGGGATACTTTTTACACAAGATCCTTAGCTTATCTTTATTCTTAATTTTAAACATTAGGTTGGTCGATATCCATGGCTTAAGATTTTTAAATAATTTTTTGGGAGGCAAGGAGTAAGAACAAATAGAGAATGTGCCTTGTTAGAGAGCCAATAAGCAATGAATAAGCACTAGATGTATTATTCGAAGTATATATATAATATTATCGCAGAACTCATATTATAAATTATTTTTAAGTCTAAGAAAGTCAATTCTATCACTACGTTTTACAAAGATGGAGAGTCTACAATTTTTATTTTTATTTAATGTCACTGGAGTCCTGTCATAGCATGGTCAGCAATATTTAAGTCAAGCACACACTTTTCGCATTTGGACATAAAATTTATAAATTGTCCATAAATGTGGTCAAGACACCTGCCAGAAGCAGCCCTAGTCGGCTCATTTATATAGGAAACTAGCACGTGTGACGAAAGTAACGATAAATAGCTGGAGATTGTATCGTTTGAGGCAAGACTGTTGATGTTGAAAACTCCAGTAATAATTAAATTTGATGATTAATGCACAGGATCCTAACGGCGATGATGATCGATGTTTAACTGCCAAATATTTAAGACAACAGATGGCATAAGTGACAGTATTCAGTTCGTATGTTAGTATTGGTTCTGTTTCCCTCGTCCTCCACAAGATGTATTAAAATTTGCGAAGAGTAGAGTAAACCAGTCTATACATTTTCACAATATCGGCTGTCAGAACAAACCTAGTCAAATGAAACCGAAGGAGAATAATAAATAGCTTAGGCTGGATTGTTGGGTTACCATGAGAATAGCGTTTAACGAAATTTGTGAGGAGGTATAGCAAGATGCATTAAACACAACACGTTTCGTTGATAAGCTTCCAGGCTTAAGAACACAGTGATGGGGTAAGTAGTAGTGTGGTCCGCCTAAATTTGGGTCCTTGACAAGCGACATATGTCCTAATTCCTTATATTATCCTAGAAACGATGCGTACTGTTGTTTTATAGACCCATTTTTCGCCAACCTACGCTCAAGTGCTAAAAACCGACGAAACGCTATATTGTGTGAGGTTGCTAAACAACTCGGCTCCTGTTGAATGGTAGTTTGACCATCAGTCGATCTTTAGAAGAAATTTCCAGGTTTTCGTTGATGTGTACCTCACATTCCCTTTGCTCTTCTATCTACATTGATTTGGATTCCTGGAGTTCTTCCAACTTCCAAAACCTTTCAACATAATAATGCAATAAATCTTCGCCCGTAGTCAGAAGACATTGTTTCCTATCCTTATCCGGCTGTGCCTAGTACTTGCCTTAAACAATCCAGTCCACTGTAGTGTTCTGCAAGGAAAGAAATCCTTCGACTAGTTTGATCTGACCCACCTTGAGCATCATTCCGAATCGAATGATAGAAATGCTCGTCGGCTAACTCCAGATTTTTAAGCAAATTCCAAGGCTCCACGCTAATATTTGATTGTGGGCTACTAAGAATTCTAGTAATACTTCAAAGTTACTACATTTGGAACGAATAGTGATCTTCGCAAGTGAAGCGATCTGGAAAATCTTTCGGTGATAAGGTTGATTTGTGAGCCTGAATCAAGCAGCGAGAATCACTGCTGTCGCTAAGATCACTTGAGCTTCGGCTTAGGTTCCTCTTTCTAAAGCAGTGTGAACAGCTGCTGATGTTGATAGTTTTCCACTTGTAGAAATATTCTGTTCTTGTTGTGATCATTGTAACCGGCTGTGATGAGATTGCTTGCAAACTTTGTATCTAAAAGACGATGGACACTTCCAAACGGTATGCCTCTTTGCCAAGTAATTCAAACAAATCCCAAGCTTTTTCACATTTGAGAATCGTTGCATAACTCCTAATTTACCAAAATTATAACAATTTAAATTCGAATGGCTAGTATCTCCACAAAACAAACAAGATCGCTTTACAATTGTAAGTGAAGTCTGAGAGCAATGAGCAGAACTCGATGGCTTGGCTTTATTCAGCGCTCTTCGTGCACAGTCAGCTCTCAGTTAGTTAATATCACGAGTTTCGAGATATTGACATCGTTTACTTAAAATAGCTGAACAGGTATTCTTGCCATTTAGACAGGGTTTCTGGGTCCACCTTCGTCATTGCGACGTTAATAATTTTGCATTGCAAATATTTTCGAACAACCATATGGACTGAAGTGAATTAAATATTGCAGACACATTATCTATCAAGGCTCGTAAGTCTACACCCAAAGCCTTTGTAATGATGGGCAGCTCAAACAAATTCGAAATGTCTTATGCAAAAATAAGAAAATCATTAAACTAGCGTTCTTTGAGCCTGGCAGTGCCCTTGGATAATTTTTGTCCGAAACTTGAAAGGCCTTAACAATGGTGAGAGCCTGCACACTGAAACAAGATAGCAAATGGTTGAACTTTTGAATTTTAGTCAAATTTGTCTCATCATCCACCAGCTTTGTGAACGAATTCATAAAATTATTGTAATCGGAGTATTTCTCGTTGAACGTCGGAAGCTTGAGATTTGGTTAGTTGTTATATTGTGGCGGTGGTACTACAAAACTTGTTTCCATACCAATACTCCTTTTTGTTCCTAAAAGCGATTGGATTTTTGTTTTCGCCACAATATATAAATCTTCTAACTCTCCACGACTGGTGTCCGAAGGTGTTATCCGTTTGATTTGAGTCTGGTAAGCAAGAACATGTTTAAAATACGATTCGAGTATACCCAACCGGCACTCCAATGCTGTTGCTGATAAAGAGTTTGCCTTTGTCTTAATACGAGTAATACCGCCCTTTGTGGATGAACGCATCTGCTTCAATTCCTCAATAGTAGCTTTGGTAGTAGACTCAGTTGACACATCATATTGATGTTTTATAAAAAATTACCAACAAAATTAGCCGAAAGCAAAAAATCAATCTACTAGGTGTACCAGTATAAAGAGAGGTTTTTTTTTTTTTTGTTTGTGAAAATAAAACACTAATTTTTAAAGGGAAATTAAAAAGCATTTTACTCAAAGTGATGGCCATTGCTAGCTACACTAGCTTTATGGATTCCATGCCAATAAAACTGTTCGTCTTTTGAAGCAAACCAAAAAGTCACTCAATTTTCGACTTCCTTGTAGAATTCGAAGTACTGCTTGGCTAATGCGTGTCCCATCGATGAAAAAAATGGTAGTTGGAAGGAGCTTATATAAGTCTGGTGAATACAGCTGGTAGAGTAGCAGCTCCCAGCCAAGAGCTTTGGTTGTATAATGAAGCAGTTTTGCTTTGTGTGCAGGTGCATTGTCATGAAGCAAAATTACCTTGCAGTGTCTTCTGGCCCATTCTGGGCGTTTTTCGCCCAGTTTTTGCATGGGTCAAATTGATCATTTGTTGTCGGTACCGATCTGTATTATAGGTTTTACCAGGTTTTAGGAACTCGTGGTAAAGCACACCTTTCTGGTCCCACCAGACACACAGCATTGTTTTCTTGCCGAACCGATCTGGTCTTGCAGTCGAAGTTGATGGTTATCCCGGATTAACCCATGACTTTTTTTCGTTAAGGATTCTGAAAATAAATCCATTTTCATCGCTAGTAACAATTCGATGCAAAACTGATTTTTTATCGTGTCTTTGAAGCAAAATTTCACAAGTGGTTTTTCGGTTTTCCATCTGTCTTTCATTTAATTCATGTGGCACCGATTTTCCACATATGGATCTTTGGATCTATGGATCTTTCCCATAGCTTTTAAACGGGTCAGAAATTGTTTGTTGTGTAACATTTAACATTTCTGCCATTTGTTTCTGACTCAAAGTGTCATCTTCATCCAATGTTGTTTGCAGCTTGGCGTCTTCAAGCTTTTTTGGTGGTCTTCCACGTTCTTCACTTCTCACATCAAAATCGTTATCTCTGAATCATTGAAACCATCTTTTGCATGTTGCTTCTGATAGGGCATGACTCGACAAGCAATCGATGTGACTCTGCAGCACTTTTCTTCAAATGAAAACAGAAATGCTTTCCGCAAGTCATCATTTTCTAGTACAAAATCCGACATTTTTAACACGATAAAAAAACATGATGTTGTTTGCTCAATGACGAGCTAAATATGTTTAACAGGTGTCATAGCAACCAAAAAAAAAAAAAAAAAAAAAAATAATAAAATAAGGCCGTTCACAATAAATATTCCCTATATTTGTATTTGTATCTTGACGCTCACTTCATACCGGTACACCTGGTAAATGTTGTATGTCCTGGAGATTTAATTTAAATTGACGAAAAAATACGACTTTGCCAAAGAGATCTAGATCGTATTTAGAGGTAATGAAAATGTCCAGCTCAATATATTCAAATGTATTCGTTGAAGAAAAATTCGAATCTATGACTATTATATGTTGTAAAGAAAATGGCGAAACGATGTTATCCACTCAATAGAAGTCGTAAAGACGAAGCCAACTGTCAAGCTGTTTGCATATTTTGCGAAGCGAAATGACACTTATCTCTATCCAAAAGCGAAAATATGGATACACTCCTACTATACTCAGTAGACGAACTCCAGCGACGAAGACAATCAGCGAAAGCTTTTCTTCAATGCAAGATGAAGCATCCACCCTGGTGACGACAAGAAAATAAAACAAGAAAAAGCTCGGTGAGTGTGGGCAAGTTGAAGATCTATGCAATGAAGGTATGCAACGGTGCACGTAGGATTCTCCTGTAAAGCTTTTCTGCAGTGCGGAACTAAGCGATCGAACGAGCGACGAAGACTAGATAAGTGCAGGAGGCCTGATTTGCTCTAATAACAGCTTTAGCCAACAACTATGATCGTGAGTGAATTTGCACGTTCAGAACTGTGATATATAAGCGTTTTATTAGACAATTTTATGTTAGCTGCGGTCGCATCGAATGTGTTAACTCACAGTACTCGAAAAAAAAATTATGTGGGTGGCTGCAGCAATATGTTCCTTAGGTATATATTTTATATGAGTATATAATATACATATATAGATGATTATGTTACTTGCATGCATATAGCTATTCCGTCGAAAGCGGAAGTTGTCTGGATTAAATACTTTTAACTTTTTTATTTTGTGCTTTAATCTATGACTTTTGCAAGTTCACGTTCGGTTGAAAACCTATTTATCACGTACCTGAATGGGTATGTGATACTGTAATTTCTTTGAAAATAGCAAAATTGTTTTTGATTTGTGTTTTTTGTTTAAACGTTTGGGCGCCAAGAATTTACGCTGCGAGAGTTTTCACAACGCGAATTCGAGATTTCTATCTTCGATTGATAGGTTAATCTTATTTGACTTTAATTATAATTTAGACTATCGAATATAGTCTTTACTAAAGAAGAATTACTATAGCGAGTGGAGCAAAAAAAGCGAGCGAAACGAGAAAAAGAAAGGCAATCTATTTAATAAAGAGTTTTTCAGGCAATTAACTTTATTACGAAATGTGGCATGATAAGTTAGCGGTCTTCTCTGCATAATTTAAACTTCGAATATAACTAATATATGGTCACCGCGATCGGCGGTAGACTCAAAATCTATATGTTTTCTACAAATTGTTATAATTATAAATATTCCAGAATGTATTCTTAAAACAAAAACTACAGCTTACAAATAACAAATTTACATTATACATATTCGGTAAATTTTGCCTCGCAAAATATATATGTTCAAAATTAAGTTGTGAGCAGTAGCTCTAAGAAAAGTCATATTGTATGATACATATATGAAAAGCTTATTGTCTGTAGATTAAAAACAAATTGTTGCCGTTATATTTGGAAATAAAATATTGCTGCCGTAATTTTTCTCATAAAATGACCAAGAAAAAATTGTTTTTTCAATTTCGACAAGACTTTTGACAGATAGTTGTAAATTTTGTTTCATTTTGGGCAGATAGGTATTTTAATATTATTTTTATTATTATTTATTAATTAGCAATTAGTTACAAACTAACTGTTAACTTAAATTAATGAGCCTTAGCTACAATCGACTATCAGCTCTATTAGTTTATACATTTAGCTTACATGATTTAATGTGATCTAGTATACGGTTTATATTTTCTGTTAAAATATCACAAAGTATTTCATATAGAGTAATGTTTGTTTTGTGGAATTTGTTCAATTGAACTTGGAAAGTTAGCTAAGCCGAGAAGGTGGTTGATTTCATATGCTGAGTTGCAGAGAGGGCAGGTCGAAGCGTTTTCCCTGTTTAAATGGTGCTGGGGGTCATGCTTTTGTGACCTAGTCTCAAACGGATAAAAGGAGATATGGATGATATTGTTACCGTTTTTTACTCGTATTTTGATGTGGTTCTGTTTGTGTTGACTATGGAGTAGTAATGTTTATATGATGTTCATTCGTCAAGTCATTGTTCTTTTATTTAGCTCACAATGTCTTTAGATAAGTCCAACTTATTGAGGTAGTTGAAGAGAACGACAAGGCTGTTTTTGGCGAGATCTCAGCTAATCTCTGCTTCTGCATATTCGTTACCCATAATCCCAACATGGCTGGAAATCCATATAATTTTGAGACGGGTGTGGAGCCTTATAAAAAAATCTCTAATTCTGTCGATTAGATCAGTTCTGTGGTTGGGGTTCTTTATAGCTTTTAGTACGGAGAGGCTATCTGAGCATATTAAAAATCTTCCTTTTTTGAGACGTAAGCTGCTGTTTCTAGTATGGCTACTGTTTCGGCTGTGAAGATGGAGGAAGATGGTGGAAGGATGCCTATTTTAATTAGGTTGCCGTTTTCATCTGTAGACAAAAAAGAGGATCCAGATGTTGTTTTAGAGCCATCAGTAAAGATGAGATCCCAACCATTGAGCTTCTGAGGAGACATCAAGAAAGAGTTTTTGAAATAGCCTGTCTGGAGTTAATTCTTTGTCATATGAAGTGAGAGTCATATTCAAGGAGCCCACTTTGATAGACCATGGTGGTAATTTGGGTTTATATTGTTTTTGTCTGGATTTGTCTGTATTTTTCTGAATTTGTCAAAGATATGACAATGAATTTAGGATTAATTGAACTACTGTTATTGGGGACATTATCCTCGAAGGAAAATAACTGCGAGAATAATGGGACAATCATCGATAAGAAACAAGAGCGATTTGCAAATGAGCTGTTAATTGATGTTGTCGGCTTTAGAGCAAGTCGGAGATTGTGTAATAAAAGGTCCAACAGTGTATTATCACGCGAAGTTTTCAATCGTGTTTCACAAACGTTATTGTACCTATACATTTATATTTTTTTTATAAGTTTTCAATATTGATATATACTGCATATTAGTATTCAGATTGTTAGCAATGAGTTCTTTTATCTGTTCAAAACGGAAAGTGTTAGTTTTTATATTGAGACCGGAAAAAATGTTTCAGCCCATTCTACATTTTTATGTGAAAACTATCAAAATTCGTAAGACAGTATAAAATTGATAATTTGTGATTTCCAGAAGAAATTATTACCATAATTCAATAAACGTTGGGTTCAAGCTTCACTTAAGAAGGATCAATTTCTTCGAACTAATAGCAGTTGGCTTGACACGGAGTATATTGTAAGTCTGCCTACTAGAATGGTAGAAGACGAATCAACTCTCTGCATGTCTTTTGAAAAGCGAGGAAAACCTAGGGACGCAAAAATACTACACTACTCAGAGAGTACGTATTTGAGCACATCTACGAAACATTTGCAAGGATTACGATCGATGGGAAGAAATCGAGGTAAACCTTATGGAAATTATAAGGACTGCAGACACAGACAAAAAGAAGACAATTTTAGATTTGAATACTTCAGATAAAATTGAAATGCATTCCGACGAAGAAGCTTTAACTATTTACATTGACTTACATCTTACCAAAGCTCAGTATTTCTACATCAGAAATCTTACAAATAAGAGAAACTGGTTTTTGCTGCCACCTTATTACAAAATACAAAACTGTAAGCAAAGGGCAAAGTGAATACAAGTAAAACTCCTCAAGGAGTCGGAACTTATTTCAGATGCAAATTTGTTCATAACATCCGTTCTTCCCATAAGGTTAGTTGATGAAGAAACTGGCGCTATAATCTGACAAAATCCCGTGGCTCAGGTATTAACTGACACTTCTTCAAACTCTACATGTACTATTTGTAATGCCGTCCTACGTTTAATGAACGATCTAGCGAAAGTCACTGCTAGGCCAGAAGAAGACCAAAATTGTTTCCGGTATGGATTATCCACATTACATGCCATTGCACACATCATACAATCATACATAAAGAAGAAAAGAAACATAGTTTAAAAACGTTTTCGCGAAGAGTTGGATTTATTCATAGATAAACCGCAACAAGTAAGCGGTTGTTCGCGTATCGAATTGATACGCAGATTGCATGTAATTAATCAGGTGTTATGATTGATGCTCAAAAGTTTGTCGAATATGCTCTAGAAACGGCAAGAATATATGTTAATAAATACTACTGGTATTATATGCCAGCATCAGTCCATAAAATTTTAATTCATGGAGAGAGCATAATAAACTAATTTACTGTACTACCCATTGGACTAATCTCCGAAAACGCTCAAGATTCTCGCAACAAAGATTACAAAAATTTTCAACTCCATCATGTAAGAAAATGCTCAAGATATTTTTCAAACGAAGAAGTGTTCAAGACATTACTGTATACATCAGATCCCTATACTACAATCATCCGTAAACCTTATGTAAAAATGTCAAGGAACTAGATGAAGACACTCCTTTTAAAAAGAGGAGAAGACATATTTTAAAAGTGACTCAACTCATCTCGGATCCTGAGATTGTAGTTTGACAAAATAATCCTCATATCTAGTACATATGTATATATTATTTCTAAAACTATCTACCTTTATTACACTTATTAAACCCTCTCTGCATTCCAATTTAGTTATAAAAACTGGTGAAATTGAAATATTTAAATGAATTTCGAATAGAATTTTAAATTCAAACGTAAGTTTTTGTTGAATATGTACTCGACTGATTCATATCATATACTTAGTACTTTGTACTAAGTACTAGTACTTAGTCTATGCAAAATCAAGTCTTTATATCCAAAATCAAAAAAGTTATAGGCGCTTAGAAATAACAAAAGTTACAGTCGACTCTAAAGTCTACTTTAGTTAGTTGACTCTAAACCTAAATTTAGTGATTGGTAGAAATAAACCAACTTTATCTAAAGTCGACTTTAGATATCTATTGTGACCTACACCTACAATTGTGAATGACAGTTCGGGAACAAAAATGACAAAATGACTTTTGAATTTGATTTTTCCGGATAGCTGTTGTGAAAATGTGAATTAGTTTTAACAAATTAAAAAGGGACTCAATACGAAGAAATGGAAAAAGTAAGTTTATTCGGTTTAAGTGTACATTCAAAGAACAAGGAACAGAAATTAAAAAGTAATATAATTTATTGATTTTCTAGAGACGGGAACGAGAGCGGAACTGGACACTGGAGGAAAAGGAGATTTTGAAGGACACTGTCAAGCAACATTTTAATATAGTGGACTGCAAGATTAACAACCAATCAATGATTGTTAAGAAGTTGGGGGCGTGGAAAAAAATCTGCTAGGAGCTTAAGTCGTACGGAATGAATATCGAACCACTAAAATTACTTTATAGACACCAAAAAGTAAAAGGCAAAAATTAAGCCTTAGTGAGCAAGTGCTTCAAAGTGCTTGAGCATTTTCTGTTGAATTGATTAGTACATTCTTACCTATAATTTCTTTTGAATTCCGCATCTGTGTATTGTTCAAATCGATTAAATCTTTCTATACACTTTTATTTTTCTAATTTGCTCCACATTCCTTAAAATACGAAAAATACGTTCGTCTGACATTTTTTTTTATCCAAATAAGTTTTTTTGAACTATCACTTTAGATTGGTTAGATAGCGGTGGGTCGAATCTTAACTTTTTCCTTAGAAAATTGCCTTTTTTTCTACGAGCTTACGGTTAAAGTCGACTTTAACACTAAAGTCGACTCTAAATATTGTTATTTCTAAGGGCCATAGATTCTTGATTAGCAACTGACTCATATATTCCACAGTTCGCCGAGTGAAAATTCGGGAGTTGGCTGAGATAGCATGCAACTCAACTGAACGCGTTAGCCATATTCTGCATGAGATTTTGGGCATGAGAAAGCTGTTCGAGCGATGGGTGCGGCGTTTGCTCACACGGGAGAACAAGCGCAATTGTGAGACCATTTCAAAGACCTGCTTGGCCCATTTTAATCGAAATCCGGAGAAGTTTCTGCTTTGTTTAGTGACCGTTGATGAGACATGGATTCATTGGTACACATCAGAGACCAAAGAACAATCGAAACAATAGATTTTACACAGATCAAAGATCACACAATCACAGGAGCATATTATGTCGATTATTTGGGTCGATTCAATGCCGGTTTGAAGAAAAAACGACTACATTTGGCACGCACCGGCTCACACCTCCTTTTTGTTCCCAAACCTCAAAAGATCGCTCGCCGGAAAGAAGTACAGGCCGAACGAGGAAGTCATCGCTGCTGCGGAGGAGTATTTTACAGGCCAACAAAAGTCGTACTACGTACACCCTTGCCACAGGGTTTATCAGCTGTTTCAAATCCATCTTTTCGAAAAACGTCGAGGTTTGGGGGAAAGAGCTCATGGTATTTCTTTAATGTGAGGGATTTGATTTGTTTCAGTAAGTAAGAGGGAAGCTTTTGAGAATTGAGATATACGGAGGAGATTTTAGAGCGCAAACCTCTTACATTTTGGTAGTAAATGGACAGGCATTTTGGACTGGAGTATACAAAATTTAGTTTGTTAGGAACTGTTATATATATTTTTTTTTTTTTTAAATTTGAACAAGTTCTTTGGAAGTGGGAAAGACGTTTAGAGTTGACATGCGAAGATAACGTAGACCTTCATCTTGGATGACCATTGGACCATTGGTTTTGGTTATGCCATCAATGCGAACGGAGTTCTCGTGCAAGTAGGCAAGGTAGAACCGAACATTTTCATAAATGCGTCGAACGACGAACGACTGTCATCATTTTAGTGAGTGAGTTTGACAGAGGGTGGAAGGAATGGGTCAAGGTATTTCGGGTGATATTCGGGGGTAGGCGTGTTAAGATAACAAGTGAATGAAGAAGAGTCTTGACTAGTGAGGGGATTTGGATCAGGGGGATTGGTAGATGAAAATGAGGAAGAGGTGGTTGGGTTAAGTATATGGGAGCTAATAAAGTTAGAATATTTGTCCAATTGGGCAACGTCAGTTGGAGCAAGTTTAAATGGAACTCTGTTTTAAAACGACTTTAAAGGATTGACGGTGGGAGGGAGAGCATTTGGTGTCGCGACTCTGGTGTGTATTATAAAAGGTGCAAAAGGGGGAAGGAGTGAAGAAAATCTTGGAAGGATTTGGGTATTTAATAACTAGTTTGGTTCTGGATGTTAATGGGATAGGGCAAAGTTGTAAGTGCTAACTTTTCTCTTATTCTTGTTAATAGAATTAGAGTCAGGATTGGGTCGGTTTGGAATGGGTTTCGGTATCTTATTTCTAGAATTAGAGTCCGGTTTGGGACGGTAGTTGGAAATGGGATTTGGTAACTTAGAACTAGATTGAATGTTGAGCGACTCTGCACCAGGATAATCAAAAACCGTTGAGAAGCGGTTTTGCCAAATTTAAACGGGGCGAAATGAGCGAAGACGATGCACACAATGTTCGCCCGAAAGGGGCTGTTACGGGCGAAAACGTGAAAAAAGTTCACAAAATAAATATGAATAACCGTAAAATGAAGTTGATCGAGGTAGCTGAGATTCTGAAGATTTCAAAAGAGCGTGTTGGACATATTGTGCATGGATAATTTGCAGGAGGAGATGAAGCGGAAAAAATAAAAAAAAACAATGTTATTGACGAGAAATAATTTGTTTTATTGTTGTACTGTTAACTAACTACCGCTGCTGGTGTCGGTCGTATTTATATAGGTTGATTCATCGTGAGGTTTGATTTTCAATAGGCTTTTTTTGATAGATCACGCATGACTCCTATCAAACTGCTTTGTCATTTTTGTTCAGTATCGTTTGGCAAGTCATCATGGAAAGACTCACATCATAAGAGCGTCTTCAAATTGTTCAGCTGTATTACGAAAATCACCGTTTTGTGAGAAATGTTTTTTGATGATTCGAGGAACTTACGGTGCGCATAATCGACCTACTGAAACCAGTATTGCCAATACTATTCGCAAATTTGAGTCCCGGCTTACATTAGTAGATGATACTTGACCGGTTAGACCACATCCAGCACGAAGTGAAAAGATTATAGCAGCTGTAGCTGATAGTATACACGAAGACCGTAACGAATCGGTTCGTCGTCGTTCCCAGCAGCCTGGCTTGGCGTATTCGGCCTAAAAGCGTACAAAATTCAACTTGTGCAAGAATTGAAGCCAGGCGACTTGAATTTGCGTTATATTTTCAGTAAATGGGCTCTGGAAAAACTCAATGAAAATCCGGTGTTTTATCGTGAAATTTTGTTCAGTGATAAAAGCCCATTTCTGGCTCAATGGATACGTTAATAAACAAAATTGCCTTGTTTAGGCTGATGAGCAACCCGAAAAGTACCAAGAGCTACTATTACATCCATTAAAAACAACGGTGTGGTGTGGTTTATGAGCTGGTGGAATCATTGGTCCATATTTCTTCAAAAATGAGGCAAATCAGAATGTTACCATCAATGGTAACCGTTACCGCGCCATGTTAACGGACTATGTGCTTCTTGAAAATCCAAGCACATGGTCTCGGTGAGCTCTGGTTTTAACAAGACGGCGCGTAAAACCATGGATTTGTTGAGAAATCATTTTGGTGAACACTTAATTTCACGTTACGGTAAATTGACCGCCTAGATCGTGCGATATCACACCTTTAGACTATTTTCTCTGGGGATATGTAAAGTCTCAGGTCTTCAAAATTTGACCTTCCGAATGGACCACCTAGTCGTGGCCAGCATATACATGATATCATTTTTAAGAAATAAATGCCATGAATTGTTCTTTTAACTGATAATAAAACTTTTAAGTTCACTTTCAAATTTATGTGTTTTATTTTACATTATCAATCAAACCTTACGATGAATCACCCTATACATCGTTACATTAGATTTGGAGGCTTTCGGTCAATTACCTTGTCCGATGGTCAGTTATTTATCGCGAGATAATTGCAGCTAGCAGAAATATTACAATATGACAGTGTGTTGCGAAAGAACGTTCTCACGTAATAATTATTCTTCTACAGCTCGGCCATCCTGACAAAGTGATCGACCCGATCACAATAGCTATATCAAAATTTCTAGTATGTAATGACAAGATATGAATTTATACATGGGCTGAAAAGTCAGTGCCGTTTAATAGTAAAACACAAAATTGATACACTGATTGAAACGATTTTTCAATCTTTCGATACCAGTTTTGTAGTACGATTTCGGTTTAGCCTCAAAATAGGCCTCTGTTTCGGCGATTACTTCTTCATCGGTCTTAAATCTCTTTCCGGCGTGCATTCTTTTGAGGTCTGCGAAAAGGAAATAGTCGCTGGGGGCTAAATCTGGAGAATACGGTGGGTGGGGAAGCAATTCGTAGCCGAATTCATTCAATTTTGCCATCGTTTTCATCGACTTGTGACACGGTGCATTGTCTTGATGAAACCGACTTTCTTTTTCTTCAAATGCAGCCGTTTTTCTGCGACTTCGTCCTTCAAACGCTCCAACAACGCAATGCAATAGTCGCTGTTGATAATCTGGCCCTTTTGGAGATATTCGATTAAAATTATTCCATGTGTATCCCAAAATACGGATGCCATAACCTTGCCAGTCGACTGTCGCGTTTTTGGTCGTTTTGGACGAGGTTCGTCGCCTGCTCGCCACTCAGCTGACTGCCGAGTTGACTCTGGTGTGAAGTGATGGAGTCAAGTTTCATCCATTGTCACATACCGACGCAAAAATTCGGCTTTATTGCGGTTGAACAGCTTTAAACACTCCTCTGAATCATCAACACGTTGTTGTTTTTGGTCGACTGTGAGCAAACGCGGCACCCACTTTGAACAGAGCTTTCGCATGTCCAAATATTCGTGTATGATATATTCAGCACGCTCTTTTGATATCTTCAGAGCCATTCGTAATCATTTTGAGGACTTTTTTGATGTTTTCATCTGAAACAGCCTCTTTTAGACTTTTGGACACTTTTAAATTTTTCAATCCACTTGCGAATGGTTCGTTCAGCTGGTGCAGGTAACACTTATCAAGCCATTTCTTTGCATTGGCTGCATTTTTTCAAATCAAAAAGCAATGATAAATCAACACAGGAAATTGCTTTGAATTAATTCTTTTTCACAATAACAAAAGTTGCTTCACTCACAACGCTATATCTCGAGAACTAATCGTCCGACAGCTGTCAAATTTATACACGTATCTTTTGATACGTTATAAAAAAATAAAAAGAAGTGAAAATAAAGTATTTCTCACAAAATATACGAGTATAAGAATACGATATATAAGGAAAAATTAGCTTGCATTTCATAATGTACAATTATGTTATCAAAATACAATATCAATGTTTAGCAAGCTCCAGGTCTTCAACGGATTTATCCAATGTCTCTACCTTGTATAGCCTCATATTATCAGGAGGGAATATGATTTAATAGGATAATCGAGTCAACTGCAACCTTCAATATCCGAAACAAGATATCTGTCATTTGGTAGAACTTTTTTGATCTCTTACGGACCTCGAAATTTAGCTTTTTATTTACACCTGGTGTTGTCACTATATAATTAATCATAATAAAATCACCTTTCCTGTATTTTTTTTGCGACCATTGTCAAAATAATCTTTATTTGAATAATATTAATAATAATATTGTAATATTTGAAATATATTAATAATCTATTTTCTGAAGGGGCCTATTCTTAACATCCCTTAAATCAGCTCGTTTTTCTCTAAACTTTCTGTTGAGAAACTCTTTCAGGCCATCGAAAATAACTCCAAGAAGCAATACACTCGGGGTGAACCGTGTGCTTCTGTTGACAGTATTGTTAAGCTCAAACTCTATCTTCGCTTAATGCTTATCCCAATTACTTGTTGTATTTGAATCACATTCTTTAGTAAGCATTGGTACGAGAATTCGATTCATACGTTCTACCTGTCAATTTGACTATGATGAATGCATCGCGACTTTGATGTGTTTGATATTATTTTCCCCGTAAAGTCCGAGAATTCTTTTGACGTGAAACAAGTGCCACGATCAGAAACAATGCGCTGAGGTTTAAAATAATTTTCAAAGAACGATATAAGGCACCTAATTGCTTCTTTGCTTCGAGTTGATCTTACCGGATAAGTTTACTAAACTTAGTAAACGCATCAATTACTAGTAAAACATGTTTTCTATTTGACTGAGAATTCGTAGAAGCCCAAGATGGTCAATGTGTAATGTGCAAAAGGGAAGAACTCTTGGAATCGAATGCAAGTTTGCTTCCACTTTACCAGAATGGGGCGCAAAATATAAACATTTAAGACAAGTAGTTCTTGATTTTATCTTTCATCGTAGCGAACTGATAACAACCAGACAAGTGCTGATTATATTTTTCTACACCCAAATGACACATCGCTTCGTAATGGGTGCGAATTATTTGTTTTTCCATATGAGATGGGACGTAAAAGAGTACTTTGCCTTGGCAACTATATATCAACCTATCCACCATTTCATATAAATGACTTTCGCTTCCTTTGCTAAAGAAATTATCTTTGGATCCCGTTTTTGCCAGTGGCTAAGACAAATTCGAAGGATTCGTTATCGACATATAAGACATTGAAGGACCTACTCAAGGCATCGACATGATCCATTTGATCACATTTCTTGTGCTCAGTAATGAAATCAAAACTTTGGAGCCCATCTAGATATTCGATGATTTAAAGATTTTTTTCTTTAAAATTAAGGTCAAAGCCTGACAATCAGTTATTTACTTAAGAGACATTCCCACTAAATAGATTATAAATCTTCTAAGAGCATATATTATTGAAAGTGTCTCAAGCTCGTAGCTATGATACTGAATATCTACTTCGGATGCTCGCTTCGAAAAATAAAAAATAGGGTGAAACTTCCCTTCTATCTGTTTCTGCATTAAAACAGCTCCGAATCCAATCGAACTTTTATCGCAATGCAATTCTGTGGGACTGTTCGGAATATATATAGCAAGAACTGGAGATGCAGCAAGTTTATCCCTCAAGGAATTGAACGCTTCCATTTCGTTTAAACCAAAAACGACTTTTAAGCAGATAATAAAGCGACTTAGCTATATAAGCAAAATGCTTTATTAGCTTACGAAAGTAGGACCAAAGTCCTAAGACGCTTTTCACGTCCTTAGTACACATTGGCATTGGAAAGCCTTTAATTGAATACAAACTACTTTCATAAGGCCTGATACAATTTCTGTGTGCATAAACATGCACTTATCAAATCTTATTTGCAAATTATAATATGCAAATTATAATATCAGTGGTTATACTAAACTGATTCTAAAATTTCTAAGTGTCCTTCAATAGAAACCATAAGAATATCGTCTAAATAGGTAAGTATCTTTCCTGTTGTGATAATATTTCTGAAAATACGTTTCATAAATCTCTCAAACACAGAAGCAGCATTTTTTAAGCCAAACGGCATCCTCATAAACTCGTATTGTCCCATTGGGGTAATAAAAGAAAGACTCTTCTGAAAGTTTTACATGGTGAAAACCATTTTTCAGATCTAGCGTACCGAAATATTTTTTACTTTTTAGGCGATCAATATGATCCTCTATGAGTAAAGTGATTTTGTTGACCTCTCTAAAGTCGATACAAAGTCTAAGTTCATTGTTCGCACTATCCGCGAAACATAAGAGGAGCTAGACTCACGATTAATTCCCTTAGCCAATAAATCATCAAGTAACTTTTGGAGCGAAAGTTTGTGTGCATGCAAAAGCCTTCTAAGTATACAATAGAAAGAGATATCTTTAGATAGATATATCTTTAGACAGGGATATCTTCATTTCGATATCAGTTTCTCGAAATTGAAATTCGAGGCAAAATAACGCACTACCAACTTCTTGTCAATCTTCGTTTAAATACCCTCACATATACCGGGATTATTATTCAAATCTAACTCATCTCGATCTGAATCTTGGTGCTGATACTTCCAGTTGCCTCCAATGGCGACTTCCTAGTATTTGTGTTTGGGTTTCTCCGGAATCTAAAAGCGATAGAAACGTAACTGAAACTTCCATTTGATCGGTGGTCCACGTGCATCGAACATTGTGTTTGAAATCATTATCGTCTTTTGTTCTTGCTGTTGGGGTGTTGTTGACTAAAACCATTTCATCAATATAGCCAAGTTGCCCGCACTTGTAGCATGTTACATCCTTTTCGTGGAATCTCGAATTGCTTGTTTAGACAACTGCGAGCTGTCGGCAAGTGCTTTTGATTTGCTTGCTTGTGCACGAAGGGTGTGTGGGGTATTTGATGTCGATATAGTTACTCGCTCTGTGTTATCGCGGTGGTTGTTCTTCAATTTATATTTAATATTTATTTAATAAGGTATGATTTTAATTCTTTAATATTTTCTGCACTGTTCAAAAGGCTTTTGAACATTAAATTTTGCTGTGAGATGCAATCTCCTGCATATGCAGAACATATTGTTGCTTTGTTTCTTCACGATGTTTCCTTCTTGCACTAAGCTCGTTGTACACGTCCTACCTTGTCGCCACTTTCAGGAACTGACTTTGTAATGCACTTTTTAGCTGGGTCCAAGTTCGGGCATTTACCGGTCGAATAAATAAATTGAAACCCCTGGCATATATGAACTTGTTCCGATCTTTTAAGCTCAAGACCTCCGAACACTCCTCGGACTGTTCGATCCAGAACTTCACGTTAAAATTATCGTCTCCACTAAAAGATTTCACCGAATTCTCCACATCTCTAAAATTGCAGACAGAGGTTGGTCGAGAAATTGATTCTGTCTCATCCAGTTGCAGCTCCCGTAGTTGCTGTTTCAGGCTCCTTATCTCCTCCTTCTTTTTACAAATTCTTCGCAGCTTCAATAGTTCAGCATCAAGCGTATCTTCTTCATCGCTGGATCCAACACTAGATTCACGGTCACATGAGTTGACTGAATCGTTGATGTTATGTTCCTTCCTTGTCGATGGAAAGTCCTGCATAAGCCTGGAGTATTCTTCGGTGGTATAGCCCATTACCGCTTCTTGAACCGGATTGTTTATTCGGCTTTCGTGCCTGTTGTTTGACGCTTTAATGTCTTATGTCTTAAAATATTCTTCAGTCTTGAAACTGTAGCGGACTGCAAGAAATGTACCCACTCTTCAGACATTGTCAAAGACACTCGTATTGATATGAACTTCTACAGTATAAGGAAGAAAAACCCGTGGTTTTGCCACAAACGTACACTAGCACTGTACGGTCGTTCTAACACCGAGATTTGCTTAAAAAAAAACCTTTGATTGACTCCTCGAATTGACTTCTGAGAATTGTAGGGGGAGTTGTAGCGGCAAAAAAAAAAAAACAATATTATTGACGAGAAATAGTTTGTTTTATTAGTGTACTGCTAACTGACTACCGTTGCTTGTGTTGGTCGTATTTATACGATAGATTTGGAGACTTCAGGTCAATCATCTCGTCAGATAGTCGGCTATTTCTCTCGAGATAATAACAGCTAGCAGAAATATTACAATATGACAGTGTGTTGCGAAAGAATGTTCTCACGTAATAATTATATTTCTACACAATTTGGACATGCGAACGCTGTGTGCAAAGTGGGTGCCGCGCGAGCTCACAATCGAGCAAAAACAACAACGTGTCGATTATTCGGAGCAAAAAAGAATTAGGCTTCGAATTGTTTCCAAATCCACCGTATTCTCTAGATCTGGCCTCCAGTGACATTTTCCTGTTTGTAGACTTTAAAAGAATGCTCACTGGAAAAATTCAGCACTAATGAAAAATTGATCGCTGAAACTGAGGCTTATTTTAAAGCTTAAGAGAAATCGTATTATAAAAATGGTATCGAAGAATTACATGACCGCTCTAATCATTGTATTGTCATTGAAGGCAACTATGTTAAATAATAAAATCGAATTTTATCAAAAAAATAAGTTTTACTATGTTAGCCTACGAACTTTTCAGCCAAGCTGTTATGTACCTTCGTTCGTTGAGGGTTAAGATTACTAAATCCAAGCCTATGTTATTATTTGATACACATACTGCAAATTTGTCATTTTTATTTAAAAATATTTGCATATACCAGCATTTGCATGAATATAAAAGATATTTATTTGTTTTTAGTTTGGTTTACTTACCGTCTTCTCTGTTTTTTATTTTTTATTCGTTCCGTAAATTTTATAGACAAGAAATAACTAAACCTGCAGTTCGTAGAACAGATTCCGGTCCAACCAAATACTATAATGTGGACTACGAAGACATCAATGATTGTAATATATAATAATGCAAATAAAAATGCAAATAAAATGAAAGACAGTTTTAACTTTTCCTCTGCTCTTAATCCAACTGAGACAATTTTACAAAGTGAGAAAGATGTGAGAAATCAACAACATCATGGAAGATTTTTTACTAATGAACCATACGCCGTAATAGATTCAGAAATAAATTCTGTTTGTCCTAAGCACTATGAAAATATTAATATAATGTCTGATACACATTTAAATTTTCATGGCGAAAATTCCCATCAAACAAGTTCCTATTTGCAAAATCAATATCTCGTTGATGAAGCTAATTTACAGTGTGCCGCAATAGCTTTACCGAAAGGAAAAGCTGCAGTACTTTAAGGATCAATTTCGGTAGACCAACTACAATATTCGATGTCTTATCGAATATGATCCAACTAGTGAGAGATTGCTTCGTCGTAATTCAGATTTAAGTACTAATAAAGTTCCATTACTTGAAGTTTATCGAGGCAACGACATGTATTAATCGTCTACTCAAATCGATACAGCAGGTCATCGTTTTCGAAAAGCTGCCCGTATTGGAAAAGCAGAAAAATGTGCTACTTGTTAAGAGAGTGATGCTTTTCTTAATGAGGACTATCGTTGTTTAGATTGTAAGGTGCTTGTTCACACGAAATGCATTCAAAATGGCGGAGTCAAAACATTGATATGCGAAGCAAAACGGTCAAAACGAATGGGAAAAGGCAACGATAAAATAATGACCCTGAACTCCAAGTATTCAGCGAGAGAATATACAGACTCCACGGATAGAATTATTAGCGATGCAAAGGAACTTAATTTAATGCAAGATTTTATTACACAAAAAATCTATAAAATGGATGAAAACGAAGGCGAAAAGTCGTCAGAAGTCGATAGAGTTTTCAAGCAAGCTCTGCGTGCTTTTAAGGACAATCTTGTTGCACATTATAGCGTGGCGCATAAACAAAATTCCGATTCACTAAATATAAAATATAGAGACTTAATTGACAATTTTGGCCAAATTATGGAATCATGCTGTGGCAAACAAAATGATTTTCTTCTTACAATGGGAATTAATGCATTTCGTGGATTTATGAATGAGAAACGGAAAAACCTAAAACAAAAAGAAAAAAAGAAAAAAAAAAAGAAAAATACCAGTTCACACTAACTATAATGGTATGAAATATTTTTACATTGTATGAATATATATATATATGGTTTTCCAATAGGGACTTGACAACTTTAAATTTAATTTGTGAACGCACTTTATTCAGTAAACTCAACATGTTCATCATGGTAAAGTACACTAACGAACAAAGTCTGCAAATTATAAAAATTTCTACAAATATTCGGAGTCGGTGACTGCAACTTTAAGAGCGTTAACTCCAATTTTCGGTCGTAATTCTCGCCCTAGTAGGCAGGCAATAACAAGTTTAGTGCAAAAATTTGAGGCTACATATTCGTTGTGTTATGTTGCCGTGTCAGTTGGCAAGTGTCGAAAATATCGCCGCCGTTCAGACGTCCGTAGCAAACGATCCAAATCAGTCAATTCCACGACGTTGTCAAGAATTCGGCATCGCTCAGACCACATTATGGCGAATTTTGCGTAAGGATCTTGGTTTACACCCATACAAGATCAAGCTGACTCAAGAATTGAAGCCGATGGACCCTTTGAAGTGAAGTACGTTCTCCGATTGGGTTCTGGGGAAGAAGCGCCAAGATGATGAATTTCATCACAAAATCATCTTCAGTGCGGAAGCTCATTTTTGGCTCAATGTGTTCGTCAATAAGCAAAATATGCGTTATTGGTCTGGTGAAAACCCACATGTGCTTCATGAATCACCACTTCATCCACAAAAAATAACTGTTTGGTGCGGTTTGCATGCCGGCGGCGTTATTGGGCCATATATTTTCGTCGACGATAATGATCGTCACGTTACTGTGAATGGTCAGCGTTATCGCGCCATGATCACCGATTATTTTTGGCCCGAATTGGAAGATATGGACTTGGACGACATGTGGTACTCAATAGGATGGTGCCACAAGCCACATAGCACACGCTACAATCGATTTATTGAAGGGTAAGTATGGTGTGCATGTTATCTCAAGTCATGGGCCACTCGATTGGCTGCTTCGTTCGTGCGATTTAGCGCCGCGTGACTATTTTCTGTGGGGGTACGTTAAGTCATTGGCTTATGCCAACACGCCGACGACTTTGGAAGAGCTCAGAGCCAACATTGAATGCGAAGTAGCGGGAGTTTTGGCCGAAATGTGTGGCCGAGTCGTTGAAAATTGGGTCCAACGAATCGACCGCTGCATATGTGCCCGTGGTGGCCATATAAACGAAATCGAGTTCCATTCATAAATGTTCTGATTGTACTTCAAGTTTTTGAAATATCTCAAATGGTTTGCCTTTTATTTAAAAAAAAAGTTGTCAAGTCGTTATTAGAAAACCCTATATAACATATAAGTAAGCCTATTAGTTTTCACAATGATTATTCTTGTTTGATATATTTCTTCGCATTTCAGGACATACATTTCAACTTACCGTAATTAATATACCAACAGCTTGTGAAATATGCCATGTATTTCTTTTATGGCCAATCGAATGTGGCTTAGTAAGTATTGTGTTGCTATTGCAGTTCTATTTTAAATGAAGAGTAGAGTATTATTGAATGTTAACGACACTATAACGTTTATGGTTAAACGAATATTCAATCATTACCTTTTGTCATAGCTGCGGTCCATACCGGACTATCGCACAATGAAACTATTTAATTATATTTTTATCAATTAACTGTATTTTTGAAATTGATTATGCAAATATTAACTTGTTTTATTTTTCTAAACGATCTTAAACCACTAAATAACCTGCTCTGTCATCTGAGGCCCCCTAACCCTTTTGGTCGACCGTATTTTGTTGATTGCCTATGATAGACATAAGTTTTAATTTTTATGTTAGGTAACTAGAGACCACACTATCTACATACTATCATTATAAAAGTTTATGTGATCCAATATTCACCCTAAGCTGCCTCTGGTCTGTTAAATGTTATACAGTTTTACGAACTTAGTCAACCTCACGAAACAGATTTGATCCATATATAGGTTGATTCATCGTGGGGTTTGATTTATAATGTAAAATAAAGCACATAATTTTGAAAATGATATCATGTAAATGTTGGCCAAGACTACGTCCGAGGTGGTCTATTCGGAAGGTCAAATTTTGGGTGACTCGTTCGAGCATAGCGACTGGTATTTTGCGGATAACACGAGTAATGTTGGCTTTTAAAGCGTCAATCGTAGCTGACTTATTCCTGAAGACCTGAGACTTTACATATCCCCAGAGAAAATAGTCCAAAGGTGTGATATCGCACGATTTAGGCGACCAATTTACCGTAGCAAAACGTGAAATTAAGTGCTCACCAAAATGAATTCTCAACAAGTTCATTGTTTCACGTGCTGTATGGCTCGTAGCGTGTAGCCATTTCTTGTTGAAACCAGAGCTCATCGAGACCATGTGGTTGAATTTCAGGAAGTACATAGTCTGGTAATATGGCGCGATACTGTTACCATTGATGGTAACATTCTGATTTGCCTTATTTTTGAAGAAATATGGACCAATGATTCCACCAGTCCATAAACCACACCATACCGTCGTTTTTAATAGATGTAATGGTAGCTCTTGGTATTCTTCGGATTGCGCATCAGCCCAAATACGGCAATTTTGTTTATTAACGTATCCATTGAGTCAGAAATGGGCTTCATCACTGAACAAAATTTCACGATAAAACTGCGGATTTTCATTGAGTTTTTCCAGAGCCCATTCACTGAAAATATGACGCAAATTGAAGTCGTTTGGCTTCAATTCTTGCACAAGTTGAAATTTGTACTCTTTAAGGCCGAGATCCTAATGTAAAATAGGCCAAGTTGTCGAATACGCCAAGCCAAGCTGCTGAAAACGACGATGAATCGATTCGTCACGGTCTTCGCTTACACTTTCAGCTACAGCTGCTATAGACTCTTCACTACGTGCTGGATGTGGTCTAACCGGTCATTCACTTATGTAAAATGAGACTCAAATTTGAGAATGATATTGGCAATAGTGGTTTCAGTAGGAACCGTAAGTTCCTCGAGACGTTGTTGTGGTGTGAGTCTTTCCATGATGACTTGCTAAACGATACTGACCAAAAATGATAAAGCAGTTTGATAGGGGTCACGCGTGTTCTGTCAAAAAAGCCTATTGAAAATCAAACCACACGATAAATCTCCCCTTGTCTTCTGAGCCGTTTATGGATAAACAGGGCTTACGGAACTTGGTTCACTATATTTTGTATTACATTGCCAGTGAGGTCGGAGGTCTCCTTTGACATTTTCTCAAGTCTTGGCTGGACCTAGAGCTTGAATTGGTTTTCATACGGGGCTTATTCTACTCTTAAGGACTATATTTGAGTACATGGAAAACAGCATTTCTCCAAGCTGTCCCTAAAAAAGGCGAATATTTTTCCTCCTCCTACAGACCCATTACACTTACGCCCATTTTTGCCAATGTCATGGAAACGCAAGTAAACCGTCAGCTTATGCAATATCTCAAAACACAAACACTTCTAAATGGTCGGGAGTATGGTTTTCGGAGCAACAGGACTTCTGCTGATTTGATGGCATATCTAAATAAAGTGGGCCAAAGCGTACATCAATCTAGCGAGAGTAAGATAGTAGCACTCGATATTTCTTAGACATTTGACAGAGTTTAACATCAGGCTCTTTTAGCGAAAGACCAATAGATAAGGAATAACTTTCGGAACGTTCCATTCATCTTGCTTGATAAGTTTCAAGTTTGGTATCCACAAAAGAAATGCTGGTATGTCCCAGGATTCCGTTGTCTCCGATACTCTTTTTAATATTTAAGCGTCGTAAGCAATATACCTCTGATCTGGCCTCAATGTAATACATGGGCTGAAAAGTCCGTTTCTAAGAGAGGGCACCACTTGAATTAAATCCATACCATTTTCAGTTAGTACCAACCTTTAAAAGATACGTGTATAAATTTGACAGCTGTCGGACGATTAGTTCTCGAGATATAGGGTTGTGAGTGAAGCAACTTTTGCTATTGTGAAAAAAAAATTAATTTAAAGCAATTTCGTGTGTTGATTTATCATTGCTTTTTGATGGGAAAAAATGCAGCCGATGCAAAGAAATGGCTTGATAAGTGTTACCCTGCATTAGCCGAACGAAACATTCGCAAGTGGATTGAAAAATTTAAAAGTGGTCATACAAGCACCGAAGATGATGCATGCAGTGGACGTCCAAAAGAGGCTGTTTCAGATGAAAACATCAAAAAGGTCCACAAAATGATTACGAATCTAAAGATATCAAAAGAGCGTGTTGGATATATCATATACGAATATTTTGAAATGCGAAAGGTCTATTCAAAGTGGGTGCCACGTTTGCTCACAGTCGACCAAAAACAACAACGTGTTGATTCAGAGAAGTGTTTAAAGCTGTTCAACCGCAATAAAGCCGAATTTTTGCGTCGGTATGTGACAATGGATGAAACTTGGCTCCATCACTTTACACCAGAGTCAAGTCTGCAGTCAACTGAGTGGCGAGCAGGGGACGAACCTCGTCCAAAAACGGCCGAATTTGAAGAAAAAGAAAGATCTGTTTTATCAAGACAATGCACCGTGTCACAAATCGATGAAAACGATGGCAAGATTGAATGAATTCGGCTACGAATTGCTTCCCCACCCACCGTATTCTCCAGATTTGGCCCCAAGTGACTATTTCCTGTTCGCAGACCTCAAAAGAATGTTCGCTGGAGAGAGATTTCAGACCGATGAAGAAATAATCGCCGAAACAGAAGCCTATTTTGAGGCTAAACCGAAATCGTACAACAAAACTGATATCGAAAGATTGAAAAATCGTTTCAATCAGTTGCCTCCAAGGCAACTATATTGATAAATGAAGTTGAATTTTGCAAAAATTTTGTATTTTACTATAAAACGGACTTTTCAGCCCATGTTATATGATATAAGTCGTTGTAAATGCGTTGGCATTATGAGACATTTAAGTAAAATGACCAGATCTGGGCGGGTGCTCCCAAAACTTCTCTGCACCTGCTAGATTCAAAACCATGTGATAGAGCTCATTGCTGATGCTAATATCATTCAATCAATTGACATCCTCGAACACCAGCGAAACGTCTTCTGTCTCATCTAATTGTATCGCTGTTTTCACCATTATTCCTCTACCGATATTGCCAGTAGCATTCCGCCCCTTCAAACTACCCGTCCCGTTATGAATTTTTATCATTACACCCCGAAGCCCCCCTTCGTACGTACTGTGAAATATTGGGATTCTTTCCTACGCCATACAACTCACTTATGCAATGTCAATGTCAATGCAAGTCATTATAACTTGCAAACATTTGAAACCAATGTGCGTCGATATCTCGGTTTTTTTCTCCATAGTTTCCCTCACTGCGTGCAAACATTTTAAGCGTAGATACAAGGCATGCTGCTTTAAGATATCGTGTTGCAACTCTCCGTACATTCGTACAATTTCTTTCTGCGTCAATAACATTTTTCTTATGCCCTTACCCACGTATCGCAAAAATTTGTTTGAAAATAATATTTTTCTATTGTATTTTAGCAGTAGTAGAGTTATCCAATTCGTTGACCCATTCTTGGTAAACCAAGAAACTTGGCTCTGTGGGAGCTAAGACCGGGTTTTAGCTCTTCGGAATTTAGTAGATTTATTAGTTCAAATATCTTAACAATAACAAATTACAACTTTAAAATTAATACAAATGGTATTTAACTATATTAAATTAATCTATATCTAAAAGGCATGCACTTATAACCATTTTTAACAAACTGAACTAGCTTTTTTTTTAACACACTGAAGAGCATCCAGCGTTATTTTAAATTTAGCATATTAGAACTATGCGTGTAGCCTTATTCTGGATCGTTTGACCTTATATTCTCTGCAAACAGGCATAGTCAAGTGTCGAGCAATCGTTAAAACGTGGTAAAATAGTGGTATTATATGATACAATATATTAATATCACTCTTTAATATATATATATATATATATATATATATATATATATATTTATAATTCCGCGCGTCCACAGGGCACGGGCGGGTGGTGTAGTAGTTTTGAAATTCAGGTGTTAAGTTTCGATATTTTCCCAGAGGTGGTTGTAAAACTGGAGCCAGTCCATCCTCAACCAGTGGGTCTTAGTACGTGTTAGTTGTTATTTCGTTACATTTAGCCCAGCCAGCAACCACTTCAACATTAGTGTTATGCCTTCATGTTAGAGTTGACACCGACGGGATTTACATATAACTGCATACAAATTCCATGAAAAGACTTTTTCAGAGAATTGCCTCGCACGGGATTCGAATCCGCGACCCTCTGCTTGAGGAGTCTATGCATAAACCACTACACCACAGCCACCCCAAAATTAAAATATTAAAACCCTTATTCAAATTAGAAAACCAATCTTACCAATTTTAAATACTGTACCACAAAAATCAACATATTCCTTAAAATTAACCATAAATAACAGTCTTAAACTACACCCTGGTACTTCTCACAAGCTTATTATTCTACCTATCCAACAATTTTAAATTACATGCGTTTTTTTTTTTCAAATTATGTATATTTTACATCATACATTTCTAGTTTTTGTACCAAGATACCCCGGTGAATTGTTTTAAACGCCCCATTTAAATCTAAAAACGCATCGACATCGTTGAATTTTTTCCACTTGTAAACAATACATACTAACCAATTTAAGACTCTCACGCATAGATGTCTTCCCATTAGTTCAGACTTCTAAATAATGTTAAAACTGGTTAATCAGTATATTTCTAAAAACTGATAACGTATTCGCTGAACGAATGTCCTCACAAATGATTGTAATACATACTTTATCTACATTTATGACTACCGATTCTTTCCAATTATAGGGAAATAGTTAATCCAGATTGTAGTGACTTGTTGAATATTTTCATTAATTCTAATGAATTTGAAATCATGTTCTTATTAATCCCGTTAAAATCTTTTAAATTGTTGCTTTGTTTAATTATATCAAATAATGATCTTTCATTACAATATTGGATCCTATATAAGTGCCTAAAAACCTATGGTACAATATAGTGATCTGCCTAAATATTGACTATTAGATAGTCTGCTGGTGGAACAATATAAGTGAACTTCTGGTCATGAGAAATGGAAACAGGAAGAATCTAGTGCATTTTGGATTCTTCGCTGTACAGTAGAGACAATTTTAGCTCTATTATGATGTTTCACCGAGTTACTTTTGCTCTTGGTTGTAAAGTCTTGTACAATTGAATTCCTTGGTATGTTGTCATGTATGCGAGATAATTCCATTTTAAAGTGCTGCACGGTCAAAATTAAGGGATGTATTTGACCGTGTTGTGTTTCCAATATTATGTTGAGTTGTGTTGTGTATATCCTCAAAATATATGAATGGGTTTGTCCCGAATGGGGTTATATTAAAGTAATCAGTGGTTTGTTGAGTGGTTATTGGTTATATAGCTATTGCTATAACACACATCCAAAAAATATATTTAAAACATGTGCGTTCCATGAAAGATGTTACAGAGTGAGTTCTTAATTACACCTGTCTTGCTTGATCGATTTTCTGTTTCTGCATCACTGTTGTCTGTGCTTTCTTCCGCATTGCTTTCAATCGGTAGGGGGCTCAGAATCGTTATTGGTCTATTTGCGTGTCGTTTGTTTTAGTAAAGCGTGACTGCACAGACATTCTTATCCTTCCCTTGGTGCACTCTAGTTAATTTGTCCAAGTTCAATTTAGTGGGTTTCAATCTATCATCCTTAACCAATACTATATCACCAATAGAAAGGTTTGAATTTTCTATTTTCGACTTTTTTTTTGTTGTAGTTGTGCCAAATATTCGGAAGACCATCTCTTCCAAAAATCTTGAGTGATGTTTTGAGTCAGTAGCCGTGAACGAAAACTTCGCTTCTGATCTATTCTTGGATCAGGTACTGCATTTAATGCAGAGCCGATTAAAAATTGACCATATGTAAGGACTGGGTTATCATCAATGTCATTGCTTATCGCGACCAAACGTCGAGAATTTTGTTTGGTTTCGATTTGTGTTAAAAATTTGGACAGCTCTTCAAATGTCAGTGTAGTATCCCCAATGAAGCTCTTGACGAATTACAGATTTAGCTTGAATGATCCAAAATGACTGACGGGTCATTGCCAATGTTAAGTGAATTCCTCCATGCAGTGTTTTCTCATGAACGTGTTTATCTAGTAACTTGGTGAATATGTTGTTGCGTGATAATATGTACGGATGCTTCTGCTTTTCTGACACATTTGCGTTTTCAAGTCTATCCCTGACCACAAGAATGTTCTCGTTGTCTTAGCGTGCGGTTAGAGCAAGGAGCTGTCTTTGATTGTGAAGATTGTGCCCTTCCGGTAAGCATCTGATTTCTTCTAAAAATTGGGTTTGTTGAATCAAATGAATAATAGATTTTAGAGCAACTTCAAGTTCATAGGTGGCTAAGTCTCCAGTTTGTTTGCTTAATGCTTACAGTTCAGCCCAAATCGTTTACAATTGGGTACTGTTCTAATTAGTCTTGTGTAGGAAGAAAATCGTTCGATTATGTTGTCTTTCTTTACTGTTGAGATTAAAGAGAGTGTCGCATCAATGGACTCAGTAGCCTTTTCAAGCCACAATGGTAGTTTAGTTTTATTGGTGTGACATCTCTTGATGCACAGTCTGCAGCATTCTCAGTCTCAAGTGAGGTGAACTTACATTGGTGTATCGATTTTTTTTTGCTGTGTTGGTACACATGTTCCGAATACATGTTCACAGTTTCAAATATATAGCATACTTAATTTATTTTTAACAGATAGAAAGGTTAAACGTGTGTGTGTGATCGCCGATGTTCAATGTTTATAAAGAATTTAGCAATGAATTTGCATTAAATTTTGTTTAAAAAATGGAATTAAGTGCTCTTAGACAGTGGCATATGGTGAGTCTACCCTAAGTAAAAAAAAAATGTTAACAAGAGTTACAATCTCTTCCAAGATGGCCGAGAAGATACCAATGACGAACCTCGCTCTGAACGCCCCAGCAAATCAACAAAAGATGATAACGTCGGATCTGTGAAGAAAATTGTTTTTGAAAATCGTCGAATTACCATAAGAGAAGTTGCTGAGGTTGTATTCATATCGGTCGGATCGTCTTATGCAAGTTTTTAATGTTTTGGGCATGAGATGTGAATCAGCGTAGTTTGTTCCGAAACTTCTTAATTTTGATCAAAGGAGGGAGATTTTGTACGATTGAGGAAATGAAAACGGCATCGCTGAGAAAGCTCTGGGCTATACAAAAAAGTGTTTAAGAGAAGTTCTTCAAGGGTTGGAAAAAGCGTTAGAACAAGTGTATTATAGGAGGGGGATAATTTAAAGGGGACAGAATTAATATTAATGAATAAATAAATATTTTTTTTATGAAAACATAAAGTAGCCCTTATTTTTGAACATACCACGTATTTGAGGAATTTTGATAGTTTCGGTATTTGGAAGTTCACATTTCGATTCCAGCATTGTTCTTGAACGAACTGTTAATGGTTCGTTCCAATCGAGTTCAGCCTTTCAGATTTACTGCATAAGAATTTTTGCAGTGATAGTAATCCGAGCCAATCATCCTAATTGGTCAAAAAGACATGCTATTTCGGAAAGCGTAGCACGTTTTGATGAAGTCCTTAACATTGATGAAGTGTTATCGATATTAACTTTGCATCTTGATTTATCATTAATAGTTCTTATGATTTGCTGCCCATTTTCTTAATAGAATTTGCCATAATTGAATTAGTTCACGTTGCATCTCCTTGCACTTATTTAACGTTCCTCCTCTACTGATTAAATTATCTACGTAGAAATCGTTTCTAACAAGATTAGAAGCGGCTGGATAATATTGCTGTTCATCTTTTGCCAACTGGTGTTGAGTTTTTACAGCTTAATATGGTGCTAAAGCGGTACCATAAGTAACTATCGTTAGCTTGTAATCTTTTATTGCTTCTTTAGTTGAACTCCTTCACACAATAGGCTGATAAATTTTGTGATGAGTGCTAATTTTTCTTTGCGATACATCTTTTTGATGTCCCCTGTATATACATAGCGGTGTCTTTGCCAGCGCATATTTATTGTCGTTAAGTTTTCTTGGAACCTTGGACCAACATGAATCAATTGGTTAAGACTGACATCTGTTGACGATTTTGATGATGTACTGTCGCTTGCACTTGGTCACTGCTGTTGCTGTACTTATCATACGGCACGGGCAATGGCTTAGTGCATGTAACTACCGATGGATAGCAGATGTGAATTTTGTTGGTGCACTATTTTATTTTGTTGTGAGCGCATAACCCCTACAACAAATTGATTCGGTAAGCCAACGTCAGAATTTTCACTTCGTAGTCTTGCTTAGCATCGTCGGTGTTTGTTTGTGATTATGAGTAGGGTTGACGTAGCTCACATACGCGGGCTTAAAAGTAATCACTTTTCTGCTTACGCCCACACCTTTTAATACAGACCAGCTGTCTTGGCACTTAGTGAAACACAGGTAGATCCCCGCAAACATCTCTCAAATCACTCTGATTTGAAGCTACCTGGCTACAAACTAGTGCCATTATTTTTCTCTCTGCGGTATCGCCATTTACAAGCGTAGTAATGTAGCTTACCAAACTCCACCGGAATGTGATCCGTGTTCCAATCCAGAATTTAACTTCTTGAGGCTAAAATCCCATCTCCGTAAGCAGGGAAAGAGCAGAGGCTCAGCTTTTTCTATGAACCTATCTCATTATTTGAGGTTTATAAAACTATTATGTCGGTTAGCAACTCGAATTCACTTAGTTACATAATTCTTATTCTGATTCTTTTATAAAGAGAATCGCTCTTAATATTGTAGATGTTTTGGCTCATATATTTAACAAAAGTATCTTCTGTGGTAAATTTCCCAATATGTTAAAAATTGCTATAGTCATACCTATATTCAAAAAAGGTGACAATAAAATACTTAATAATTATAGGCTTATCTCTCTTCTTTCAGTATATTCAAATTTGTTTGAAAAACTGATCAAAACGACAATGGTATCATATTTTAAAAATATTTTTTTTTTTAGCAATAGGCAGTATGGATTCAGAGCGGGTAAATCAACTGAGGATGCCCTCCTTAGCTTCTGCAGTAAGATATAAGTTAGCTGCCGCTCTTTTTATTGATATAACTAAAGCTTTTTATACTGCTGATCATACCATTTTGGTTAATAAATTAAACAAAGCTGGATTCAGACGGTTTATACTTAGTTGGTTTGAATCTGTTGCAACGCAACAAACCATCATCGCAGAACCCATCATCTTAAACCACCACCACCCAATAACTGCATAGCATTTTCCGTTGACAAATGTAAATTGACTCTCGATTCAACCGAATGCCAGCGATCAAATTAAATGCCGACATCAAAAACGCTTTGAAGAAGCGAAAAAGACAAAATAGTGAAATAGCATACAAAAAAAACTGTGGTTTTTGTGGTTTTACGCTCCTCCCACTGACTCACTGAGCAACGCACACAACTATGGCTAAGCGCTGTGCATTGTTGCAACTATGCACTAGTGCATAGCGCGTAGCTGTCCGGAGGATCCACAAGCATACCATACATAGGTCAGTGATCAGAAGAGATACGCTTTCTTTACGAGGTAGTTAAGGGAATGATGGTACTCCCAATTGACACATCGAGTCGGCAACAAGCACAAAAATTAAGTCTCAATTCCTTGTTAAGAGTTGGCAGCCAACATTAATAATAAAGTATCGGTTACTTATTAAGTTATATGTTTTTCTATTTATCGCATACCCTTTTGTTATTATTTTTTTTAATTTTTTGCTAGTGCCCTTGCGATACATAATGGTTCTTTTAACCGGATTTTAACTATATAAAGGATCTAGACAATAATAGTTCTAAAGACAATAAAAGTGACTTAAAGTTGATTTAAGGAATAGTGTTATATCTCAGCAGAACATAAAATCAGTACGGTCGGGTTACTGTTTCCTTCTAATTTGAATAGAAAGAAACTGGTGCAGCGAGGGAGCTTTACAACAGTTGTGTGGCAATTATTATTTATAAATTTAATAGAACTTAAGCATCGATCCTCGTGGATCTAACTTAATAATACTTCCCGTCCGAAAAGTAATTTTCCGGAAGGTCTGCAAAATACTCTTCCGTGGCGTCGATGATTTCCTCGAGTGAGCTGAATTTTTTATTGATGAGCCATTTTTTGAGGTTTGGGAAGATATAACAGTCCAAGAGAGCCAAATCGGGCGAATACGGTGGATGCGAAAGCAATTGGAGCCGTAAGTCATTGATTTTATCCATGGTTGCGATGCTCTTGTGCGTCGGTGCATTGTCTTGCAAAAAAATTTTTTTCTTTCGCTTCATGTGAGGCCATTTTGCAGCGATTTCGACCTTCAGTCGCTCCAATAATGCACAGTAATATACGCTGTTGATCGTTTTTCCTTTTTCGATGTAGTCCACGAAGAGTATGCCATGACAATACCAGAAAACCAACGCCATAACCTTTCCGACCCATCGAGCCTCTCTCGACCACTTCGGAGCACTCGTGCCGGCTTCAGTCCATTGACGGGCACTCATTCTGTTCTCTGCTGTTCAACAGTTACCAATCGACGCCAAAAGCCCGCCCGATTCCGCATCAGCAAACACTCTTTTGAAGTGCTCTCGCGGTCGTGTTATCGGTCAGGAGTGAGTATGCGCGGCACCCAGCGGCAGGATAACTTTTTCATATGCAGAATATTGCCCAAAATATGGCGTGTGCGCTCAGTACTAATCTTTATGGTATCTACTAGCACCTTTACTTTCCGGTCAGCCAACACCATTTCATGTATTTTTTTGACATTGTCCTCTGTAACCGCATCGGAGAGCCTGCCGCTGTGGACTTGATCGGTAGTGAAGTTGCGGCCACCACGAAACTTTCGAAACCAATATTTGACGGTGTTATCTAACGGAGCATTAGCCCCATAATATTTATCCAACTTTTCTTTTGTTTCCTTCACGTTTTTGCCTCTCAAAAAACAATGTTTTATGAGAGAACGAAAACCGTTTTTGTCCATACTCAACATGATGTCCATACACGTCAACAACAATCAGCTGTCAAAACAAACCTAAAGACAGTATCGCATTGAAATTTGTCATGTCTGCCTAAATATGAACGAACTTCAAGGCACCATAACCTTTTTTGCAGTAGCACCGCATTCTGGCGGTCAAGCAGGTTACTTTTCACTCCACCTAGTATATCGTATGTTGTGTGAACTTCATTTACTTCGTTGTTTTCTCAAAATAAAGCAATTCCATCGATTCAATTCAGTCGATTTCGCAAGAGCTTTATATCAATTAAAAGGCATACTTAGAACTTGACAATTTGCAAAAAACGGTTCACATAAATGAGGCGCGTTTAAAGTGTTTGGAACAATCATCATAATCAAAAAATTGTAGCACCTCCTAATGAAGAGGCAAAGATTAAACACATGGAAGTGCTTACCTTTCGCAAATTAAAGGAGCTGTATTACAAGTATTCCTCCGAATTGAAGATGCTGTTAACCATTTCCGATAGTCAAAATCAAACGCAGGGTTCGCTCAATAATTCAGTATTAGGAACTAAGGCCCCTTCTGTTAAAATAAAGCTCCCCCTAATTAAAAACCCCACTTTCTCTGGGTCGTACCAAACGTTGCCCGAATTTAGGTGTTTGTTTGAAAGCTTAGTTACTAAGAGTTCTTCGATATCCGATGTGCAGAAATTGTATTATCTTAAGTCACATATAAGCGGTGAAGCCGAGCGTTTACTGAGAAATACCTCAATCAGCAATGGGAATTTTGGGTCGGCTTGGACAACGCTAGACAAATGGTATCAAAATCTCCGGTTGGTTAAGGAAAACCAATATAAAATGCTCTTTGACCAACCGAAGCTATCTCAGGAATCGTTTGAATAAATTAAATTGTTGCAAGACACCACTACTGAAGCTAAGCAGTCTCTCGAAAATCTAGGAGTTCCTGTCGATTCATGGGAGGATGTTTTATATATATTATACTGTGCAGAAACTTCCACTCACTACTCGGGGGCATCGGGAATCGCACATCTCAGCCTATGTCGATTATCCGACATACAGAATTTTAGAGGATTTTCTGCTAGTGAGGTAAAGGACGTTAGATGTCCTGGAGTAGTCTTCATTCACTCTGCCTCAAGCAAAATCAAAACGAGTTAGAATGAGCACAACTCGGTCACACAACTCTTTAATTTCTTAATGTTGACTCTGTCAAGGGGTGCATTCAATTAGAAAGTGCTTTAAATTTTAAACACTAAATACAAAGAAAAGGCACGACATTGTAAGAAAAAATAAGTTATGCTACAACTGTCTGTCCAGAACACATATTACTCAAAATTATACATGCTCGGAATGAAATCAAAGGCACCATTCTTTATTGCACTATACCTAACGAATCTATTCTAAAGCGGCTCTCCATCAACTAACTTCCTCTTCCATTCAACCTTCGCTACCAGAGACAATAGAGAACACAGCCTCTTCCATCAGAATAGCGTCAGTCCACGATGCCTACCTAGCAGAAAATAGTCATCACCAAACTGTTCTTTTGGCTACTGCGCTTGTGAAGGTGATACTTCTAAATGACACTTACGTGGATGATATTGTCTCTGGTGGGAAATCAATCAATGATGCAGTCTTTAAGCAAAAGGAACTTATCAAGCTACTTGCACAAGCAGGTTTACAACTTAGCAACAAGCAAAGCAATGCCCCTTAACTCCTTTCGAAAGGAAACCCTGATCAATATTTATCTATCCTTATAGACAGTGAATCTGAATCATGGACCAAGGTACTCGGTATGTACTGGAACCCCAAAATCGATTGTTTTTACTTTCGTATATACCTAACGCTAGACGAACCTCTGACAAATCGCCATATATTAAAAAATATATCACGAATCTTTGACCCTTTCGGATTCCTCGCTCCTTCGCTCGTGCAGCTTAAAATATTGCTTCAAGAACTATGGCATAGAAAACTCGGCTGGGATGATCTATTACCTGATAACATTGCCAAAAAATGGAGTAACATTCGCCAGAATCTAGCCGTTTTTACAACTATAACCGTACTTCGTCATTTCAAAACAGTAGATTATACATTCCAGCTTCATTGATATTCGAATGCTTCGGCCTCCGCGCACGTCCTACAGCGATACGTCCTACCGAATGGGCAAATTCAAACTAACATTGTGGCAGCAAAGATTCGTGTTGCTCCGATCAAACAACTATCTTTTCCACGTTTGGAACTGTGTGGAGCCCTATTACTCGCACGCTTACTTGTCGCAGTTCAAAAATCATTAAATACCACTTTCGATAATGTATATGCATTTTGTGACTCTCAGGTTGTCCTTTCTTGGCTCTCATCTCCTTCGCGTCGATAGGATATGTTCGTCGGTAATCGACCTCTGAAATTCTAAACACCATTTCAAGAAACAGGTGGTTTCACATTTGGTCGGATCAAAATACTGCAGATTGTGCTTCGCGCGGAATAGCACCATACATTTTGGTAGGTTACCCTATTTGGTGGACAGGTCCGCACTGGTTAAAAAAGTCGGAAGTTTCTTGGCCCATAACTGAATTTTTGGAGATCATCCAATTTGCAGACAGGAAGAAAAAAAAACATTTCAACAATCCTGCACACTTTTGAGTTTCTATCATCACGCATCTCCTCGTGAAATCGCCGCGTTCGTATCGTTGCCTATTTGTACCGATTTCTCTTGCGGTGTCGTAAGGTGTCACATAGGCATAGAACTTCTTCGCCAGGAAATCTATGGAGTAAAACACGCTCTCATACAATGCTTGCAGAATTTTTACTTCGGAGATTATTTTACGTATAACCACAAACATGGCCAGTTTAGTAAGGCTTATCAATTAATAACACTTAATCCGTTGTTTGATAACGACCAGGTTCTTCGCGTGGGAGGAAGGATTGAAGAAGCTAATGAAACAATCAAAGTGAAACATCCTATCATACTCCCCAAGGGATATACGGTTACACAACCAAGAACGCACATGAACGCTTTCTACATCCCGGAATGTAGGCATTCTTTTCCCTTCTTCGGCAAGAGTTCTGGATTATAAGAAGCAGAAATTTGTTGCGCAAGATTACCCACAATTGTATAAAATGTTTTCAGCAGCGGAAATCAACAACAACTCAGCTAATGGGCAATCTACCCACACAAAGAGTCCAAGCAAGAAGACCTTTCACACACTGCGGGTGTGATTACGCTGGTCCTATCCCGATCAAAGAAAAGCACAAACAACAAAGGGCTATATTTCGCTACTCATTTGTCTGGCTACAAAAGCAATCCATTTAGAACTTGTCCTGAACTGACCTGACAACCGAAGCATTTCTTGCTGCTCTCCATCGCTTTATCGTACTCAGATAATGGGGCTAACTTTCGAGGATCTGTTAAAACATTCCATTACATGACATTTCATTCCTTCTTCTGCACCACACTCAAACTGCAACAGGGGAATTAATCCGTCCAATACAGAAGCTATCTTTACTCCCAAGATGTTGAAACTGTGTCCCAGGGGCGGGGGAATGTTTGATAATATTGTACTTTCATTTGATTTACATTAATCATGTTCCTCGCATAAAACGATTTTGTACCTGGCCCACATAATTACGTACATATTTCCATTTTTGTATGAATCATTGTAATCATAGACTATCCACATTCTTGTTCTATTATTTGCGCTCTTTAATAGATAATTGTTTATTATTTGCCAGTAATAATAATAAACTTACCAGCAAAGAGATAAGTATAATCAAATACTTTAAATTTAATTATTCATTTTGTCTTTGTCTATAATTCAATTCTTTCGTCGGTTTTCTTTTTACAAGTGCTGGTCATTTAACCCATTCCAATTTACGAATTTGTTAATTTAAATTGCATACACTATCGTTTGGAAAAAACTCCACTTGTCACAATTTTTGTATTTGAAAAATCGACTTTTGTTTGAATTTTGCATGCATTTAATCCTATGTGCGTTGTTCAGATTGTTGTCATTGCCAGTCTTGCCAATTCGAAGCGTTAGAGAGATGATAGCGGCATCTTTTTACGTATGTTGGTTTCACCTCCTTTGTGAATTTGCATTTTTATTAGAGGTGGGTTAACCCGCGACCTTTAAGTTTCTTCCACCAGAACTGCAATTTCTGTTGGTTTCAGGACCCGTTTCTGCGGAGCCGTATGCGTGGGGAAAGGCACTTTTCGTCAAGGTGCACTACATCAATCGACTTCCGTTGATTACAATTACGATACCTATTGGTTGTATCGCCGGACTAATGGGCTGACCACTTTATCCGTGCACTAGAACTGTAGCATCGATTTTAAAAGAGTAGTTTGAAACTCAGGTGTATTAGGTTTCGATATTTTTCCCAGAGGTGGTTGTCAAACTAAAGCCAGTGCATCCTCAACCTGTGGGCCTTAAGTACGTGCTAGTTGTTAGTTCGTTACATTTAGCCCAGCCAGGAACCATTCCAACATCATGTTATTCCTTCATGTCAGAGTTGACGCCGACGGGCTTACATATAACTAGATACAAATTCCATGAAAAGACTTTTTCAGAGAATTGCCTCGCATTTCCCTCTGCTTGAGGAGTCCCTGCATATACCACTACACCACGACAAGTGTCAGAAAATTGTTTTATGGTTTTTAATGACAAAAATTCCAATATTAAACCTGAAAAATTTGTTCGTATCTAAACAGATTCTTTGATTCCTGACCCATAAATTGCACCAATGTCAGCATCTATATCTAGAGCGTCTTATTAGTTTTTTCTATGTAAGTCTGGTGATTCGATTACTATTCTCTGTACGTGCCCATTAATGTACGCTTGGTCCTGTAGCAATTTTCATGCCTTGCATAAATGTCAGGTTAGGTTTTAGTTCCTCCAAAACCAAGTCCCTAATGGACTTAGTTAATGAAACTGAATGAATAAAACGAAACAAAATGTGGTACCGAAAAAACTGTACCATATACTAAAAGAAACTGACCCAACTTCATACAAGAAGGTGATGTCGTGATCCTCATAAGGCTATGCATATCCTTAAGAATATACAGTTTCTCCCACAGTCACCGCCGCTGTCACGTCACTGTCTTTAAACTCAGTGTAAAATTAAGGACCTGGTAAAACACTGGAGTCCATTTTCACATAAGTTTCGTCATCTATCGCAACACATTTAATTTTTCCACCACGTTTGTAAAGTTTCTCGCATCTGGTTTTTTTCAGTTTCTTCTAGTTTTTTGCTTCTTTTCGGAACTTTTTGCTTTTAATATATTCTTAAATTATTTTTTTTTCGCACTTTGAATCATGCCCACAATTGGCCTTAGTTTTAAGGAACTTTACTATTCGAACCTCCAATATCGGGTCACTAGGATCCTTTTTTCTTTATTTTTTTAAAATTATTAAAAGTTAACTCATTTTCGAACTTAAGAATTTTGTTTTTACCTGAATTTGCATACACCATATATCGTTTACACAACTTCCCATATGACAAACCACTTTCTGTACACCAGTCGTGCACAATTTTTTTTCGAACCTCCAAATCAATGCGCGGTATAATTGCAAATTATATTCTGCCACACATCTATCATATAGAGGTCCTTTTTAAAGAAATGTAAATCGCTTAGGAATTGGAAGAAATAAACCCAATCTCTTTTGTCTACGGCGGTGACTGTGGGATACCCTATATCCTGCATAGTGTGTGCACGAGCATGCATCGTGTATATCCGCCTTCTTAGTGAAAAGAAGTCTGTGATGATGCGCTTCATCTCTGAACTCGATAAACTTTTTCGATTCCTAAGGCTAAAATCGGTTGAGAAAAATTTCATAATCGGCGGAGATTTATGACAAAACAGGGATTGGAAAAATAATACACCAACTAAAACATACTACTCATTTGGTGAAAATATCATGATTTTATGTACTGGTTCGACCTAAAAGCGACAGACAGTCTGTCTTTTACAAGACATGGCACTTCTCTGATTCTCCCGGTGTTCGGCCCATGGGTAGACTTGACAACATCCAAATGAAATTTTGGAATTAAATGTGTTTGATCAATGCTATTCTTGCAATTTTCGAAAAGTACGTTAGACATACTTCTACAGAACATTAAAAAGAGCACAGTCTTCAAACTTGCTTTACATACCGTCAACAGAGATCAGTCAAACGAGGGAATCTATTGGTACGAAACAAAAAATCAACACAAATGTTAACATGGTGTAAGTGTCCACCATTTTTGTTGAATATGTTGAAGTGCAATGTTCAGTACACCTTCAAATCCACTGATTTTATACTTCTCAATGATTCGAAGATCATTTGTAGTTCTTCTTTCAAAATTAGCAGCTCGATATTATATTAGTAGTCTTCACCTTATCCTGGGGATTTTCGATCGCAAGATGTTTAATTTAACATCACATAAGATGAGTGGCCTAGAATACAACAATTTCAATTACATTATTAATTTGGTCTCCCCATTAAATGTTGGATGCCACCCATGGAGCGAAATATCCACTGAGCCCAAACATCTTTATCTCTCTGACTCTCACCTTTTGCAAAAAATTTCTAATCCAGGCATTTTAGGAATAGTCGTATCCTCTTGATTGTTAGATTAAAAAAAAAACTTGGACTGCACCTATGCGTGCTGTTATCAGTATTTGTTTATTGTCCGTCAGTGATCGATTTTTAAACACGGAAGGTAGTTTTGATTTTTCCTCAGAAATATTTTATTTGAGGGAAAATATCATATAAAAAATATGATCTGCATAGATTGTCAATGTCTTCTTCAATGTGCGCTACCAGCAGCGGGAGTGACCACAACAATGTTACAGTTGAGGCCATTCACCTTTAAGTAATAGAAATGAGTACAACTCCCGCGACATTCGTACAAACTGAACAATCCATGCAAGTGCAGCTTGTGCCCTTGGAACAATCGATGCAATTGTTAGGTGAAACGAAAAAAGAAAACGTGCAGCTTAAACTTCAACTGGAGAGAAACTTAGCAATGCTGAGTATATGACACACAGAAACTACATCGAACTGCGAGAGGTGCCCTTTTTGGATACGGTTATCCAAATTGTCAACCAAGGTGTAGATGTGCAGATAGTAGATGACGATGTTTATACATCAGCAAGGGGAAACCTACTGGCGCTGTGGTGCTACAACTACGTAGCAATTGGTTCTAAAACGAAATTCTTTCACTGTCGTAGGCCAAGAAATCACCAATCGATGCTAAGAATGTCTTCTCTTTATGAAAAGGTAACATTTTCATCAACGACTGGTTATCAGGAGAATCTTAAGTACTGCTGAGGGAAGGAGAAAAGGCAAAAAAATAATTTTAACTATGAATTTCTTTTGGAGGGATTTGGTAAAATTATGATGAGACGGAAACATGGTATTCAAGTCAAATACATTAAGTGTCTTGGTGATCTTAATATAATATACTTTTTTTATTATTATGTTACGTAATTGATCTCAGTAATATTAGTTTAAGTAATGAAGCAATAGTTAACACAATATTTCAAGCATCCTTAAAGGATTTAACCATTTTTCACATGAATATTGGAGATATGAGAACAAATTTCGATAGCTTTTGCTTATATTTGTATAATTGTTTTCCAGTTCTACCACATGTAATAGTGTTATCTGAAATTTGGATTTTGACCATTAATTAAGCAATTTCTAGATTGAGGGATATATTCTACATACACGGAAAGTGAAAAGTATCCAGCCACAATTTTTCAAGCATCCTTAGATTATTTAACCATTTTCCACATGAATATTAGAAGTATGAGAACTAATTTTGATAGTTTTTGCTTATATTTGTATAATTGTTTTGCAGTTCTACCACATGTAATAGTGTTATCTGAAATTTGGATTTTTGACCATGAATTAAGCAATTTCTCGATTGAGGGATATATTCTACATATACGGAAAGTGGAATGAAATATATCCAGCCGGTGGTGTAGTAGCTATTGTCAAAGACGATTTAAGGGTCGCGAAATTCTCTACGCTTTCTCTAATTCTTCTTCTTAATTCCCTAACTAGTGCAGATTCTCTAATTATAAAACTTCAACTTGATGATATTTCTCTGGATATTATATGCATGTATCGGCTGCAGTTTTTTCACAGGGATATTTTTTTAAAAGAAATTGAAGACCTTAGTGGGATGAACAGTCACAATATTTGCTTTGTTGGTGATATTAATTTTGACATATTGAACTTTCCTTAGAGTTGTGATATTTATATACTCCTTTTGAATTGGTTCTCTCCTTCGTTACTACTACTTGTGCGGACACCATAAAAACAGAAATGATTACTGACCTCTCTATAGTAAAGAACTGGCTTATGCCCCACCAAATGGTTTTAAGCAGTAAATCCAAAGTAATGTAATTTTCCCTTTGTAATCAGTTAATCCTCGAAGGATGTTGTCTCTACGATTCTAAATGTAACAATGATAACTGCACAAATACTTGCATACAACTAGAATCTGTCTCAGAATCTAAGTAACTTGGTGTGACCATTGACAGCAAAATGAATTGGAAAGCCCACATTGCCAATATTAAAAAATATTTGAATATAGCTATGAACAAGATTTTTCAACTGCGTAATATAGTGCCATCAAATCTACTGACCACTTATTACTATGCACTTGTTTAGAATATGGAATTTCGTGCTGGGGCAACGTATATACTAACAACGTACAACATCTTATCACCGCCCAAAAGAAGGTAGTTTGTGTAATGATGTTTAAGTCCAGATTGAAGCCATCATTTCCATTGTTTCAATTAATTAATATATTTGTTTATAAAGCACTGAGAATGTTTTATTTGCGAGGCGGTTACTTAAATCGCAGAAGAGGTTACTTAAGATATACTTTTTGGCAACCGTCTGCAGTCACAGTGCTAAGTATTAACAAAGGGCACTACAGACGATTTGCAACCAATTTAGCGCCCTTTATAATTAACAGACTTCCCCTAGATATGTGCAATATTATCCAAAGCAAATTTAGATTTCTTAAGAACTTAAGAACCTGGCTACATTCCAGGTCAAGCGTTAAAGAACTAATTTTTCATTTCATAATCTTTATATGTGTTTGATTACAATTCGTACGTATTCATCTTTTCGCCCCCAACATTTTTGCTTTCTTTTCATACTGTTTGCCTTTCATTGCATGTAACAAAAATGTCTTCTTTCCCTTATCGCGGCTTTCTTAAAATAATTAACATACTCAATAATTAATACATTTACCACTGGTAATCCAAGAACCAAGTTCAAAAGACACCATTTAAATACGTTCATATTTATGTATATTAACTGTAAAATGCATGCTTAAAATTTTAAATCAAAAAACTATCTTAAATCTTGTGAATGTACCTTTCAAATTATTGGTTCTAAGAATGAATTTATTAATTTAAAATGGAATAAATCTAAATCTAAAACAACCGTGTGCGATATAAAATTAATTCTGGCTTTGTTTTTAATCTGCGTTCATGCCATTATGTATGGAATACCACATCATTCAAGTAGCCACCTCGAATTCGCTGGCAGTGCTTCAAGCAGTCGGTACAATTTTTGGCGACTTGGTCCAATATGTGCGGGGTTATTAGGCAATAGCATGTTAAATGTTTCCCTGGAGCACGCCTTAAGTGGTTGGCTTGTTAGCGTAGATTAAGGACTTGACGTAGCCTCAGAGAAAATTATCCAGTGTTGTCAAAGTGCATTATCGCGGCGTCCAATTGATGGACACTCGCCGTGAGATGACCCAGTAGCCAAATTTCCCCTTCACAACTTCGAGCGTTGCGTCGCTTGTTTGGCATGTACCGCCTCCTTGTTGGAAGTGCATTTCGGATATATCGAAGTTGTTTAGCTCCGACCACAGAAAGTCGGTCAATAATGCTCTATACCTGAGACCGTTGACGTAACGGGGTCTCCTTCCTCATTTCGAAAGAAATAAGGTTCAATAACGTCGCCGTGTCAGAAACTGCAACAAACAGTCAATCTCTGTGGATGCATTAATGCTTGGACGAACACTTGTAGATTGTGTTTGCTCCAATAACGCCAATTTTGCTTGTTGTAGCTGAGCCAAAAATTGGCCTCGTCCAAGAAGATGATTTTTTTGGCTAAAATCCGGATCTCCGGCCAACATTTCCAAAGCGCTCAATTAAGGAACTCATGGCGTTGTCTATGGTCGTCTGGCTTTAATCTTTGCGTCAGCATATTCTTATATGGATGTAGGCCCAAATCCAACCGCAAAATAAGCGGTGATACCCAATTTACCTGCTCGGCGCCGAACCGACATTTTTGGGTCTTCTTCCGGTGTACTCACGCTCAAACTTTTCCATGGTGCGACTAATTGCCTGCACACTGAGGCCATGATGACGACCGACCACACGATAAAATTCACGCTCATTTCCTAGGGTACAGTAGAAAGAGGAAATTTGAGCAGAATGATCTTGCACTACGCTCTGGAGGAATGTGTCCGACGAGCGCGGTAAGAATTTAAGTGAATACCGAACTAACAAAAACTATTGGATAAACGGAAGCTCGTTATGAGCTAGTCGCACCACCCGACCAACAATGAACACGAAAGCGATCTTTATTTTTAGGAATACTAATAAAAAGTATATGAAAAAATATGAAATATCTTTTGAATAGGAAAAAAATATCATAAACAATAAAATATTAAACAAATGTCTTGTTATGAAATATTTTTTGAATAAGAAAAAAAAATTTATAAACAATAAATAAGTAAACAAATAATTATGGTATATTCTTTGAATAGGAAAAAAATTCCACAAATAATAAATATTTTGTTAAAATTATCCAACAATAATAATAATAATAATAATTTTTATATTCTTCGCTTACAAGTGTGTGCTTAAAGTTATAAAAATGACCTGCAGGCCGAATAGGATAGATGGGTGTTTCAAGCAACTGGACCCAGCCCCTGATGTGTTTATCCTTCCAAACAAAAAACAAAGAACTCATCAAATCCCCCTTCACAGCTATCCCGACCTTCCTCTGATATCGAATAACAAAAACCCAAAATTTGTAACAATTATTTAAAAAAATAAAGAGAAACTAATTTCATCTCTTAGCCCTTTTCTGCTTAAAAAAGCAATAGATAATATAAGCACAGAGTACGTAAAAATATCGTTACTCCGCGACGGTAGTCTACTTATCATGGCTAAATCCCAAAAAATTGCAGATAAATTCATCAAAGTGAATAAGTTAGCTAATGTGTGTCCAGTGGAAGTAAAACTCCATGACCGCCTTAACTCATCAAAAGAGATTGCATATGCACCATGCCTTATTAACGTGAGTGAAAACGAAATAATAGCTGAAATGCAAAATCAAAGCGTCACAAAGGTATATAAATATACTAAAGTTGATGACAAAGGTAAGCAAAAACCATCCGGACTAATGTTGCTCACATTTAACCTCTTCAACCATCCTAAATCTATTGAAATTGGTTTCTACAATGCCAAAGTAACGGAATTCATTCCAAACTCCATGCGATGCAAAAATTGCAGTTGCTTATCCACACCACGAAATGCTGCAACGGTAACACAAAATGCAACACATGCACTCCCCAGGAAAATGCACCCGTGTCATGTGCGCAAACTGCTCCCTCCCCCATCCTTCTTCATCAAAAACTTGCCCAAGCTACCTACAGGCAAAAGAAATCCTGTCAATAAAGACTACTAACAAATGCACAATGGGAGAAGCAAAGCGTATTCATAAAGAACGTAACCCCTCTCAAACCTCTACGTCATTTGACACATTTGCTGAAAAGCTCAAACAAAATAACCAGACGTAAAATAAACTCCAAGCATCATCTCAAGCTAAAACAGCAGTTTTAAATAAAACTATTACAAATAACCCATCGACTTCACTCAATTCTAAAACTCAAAATCCAACAAATAGCGTAAAATTTCCCCCAAAGTCTCTCAATTCAAATCTAACAATCTCTGACTCTGACAATGACAACACAAACAAATCCCAGAACCAGACACGATCCAACCCAAATTCACCTCACTCCCTCTCTCCCAATCAAACCACATCATACATATTCACCACCAACATCCTCTCAGACATAAACCAGACCACACACGCCAACACTAACAACGAATCATCAATCCTCTTCCAATCCATCTTATCGAACAAATCAACTTTTAAAAATAATAGTAACAATACAAAAGAAACTCGTGCTTCGCGCACGAGAAAGTTGTGTTTCTCTCATACTAACCCAAAATACATGGCGCTTAGTATTCTACAATGGAATATGAAAGGTTTTTTAAATAAATTTGATGCACTAAGTATTTCAATCAAAGACTATAAGCCCAGTATCATTTCATTTCAAGAGACACACTGCCCATTTTACGTTATTCCTACTACTCCTAAAGGTTGCATTGGGTATTTTAAAAACCGTGCCACAAACATGGCAACTAAACAAGGCATAGGTATATTGATTAAGCAAAACATCCCACACACACCCCTACCACTCAACCCAAATATTCAATCTCTTGCTCTCGAATTACAATTTCAAACCAAAATAAATTATATTAACTTATACCTCCACCCACTCCAAAGCATATGTAAAAACGATCTTGACAATACCATCCGTCACACGAAATCTCCCTTGATCTTCGGGGGTAATGTCAACGCGTGGAGTAAACTTTGGGGCTCTCCGGTATCAAACAAAAGAGGCAAAATGTTTAAAAACTTTCTGCTCAACGCAAGTCTACTTTTATTAAATGATGGTGCACCAACAAACCTTTCGACACACAATACATTCACCCATATTGACATTACCTGCTGTTCAACTGAACTATTCCCAAAAACCATCTGGAAAATCTCGAATGACTTTCACAACAGCGACCATCTTACTCAGACATATCTCGATCACACTTACACGTATACTCACCGAACGACTTTGCAAATTGGCCAACATTTAGGAAAATAACCTCAGATTACTTATCCGATAAACCAGCAATTAATCCCAACAAAGAAGCTGCATTAATTCAAAAAGCGATCAGAACTACCGTTAATACTTCAATCCCTCAATCAGTCCCAATAAACACACCAATATCAAAACGAGTTGTTCCCTGGTAGAACCCAGCACTTTCTGCCCTCCGTAAGGAAAAAAATTAATTCCTCAAATTTTCCCCTAGTAACTCTGATACCAGAAACAATCCCTCCGCTCGGCGAATTGACCTTCCCATCTCATTGATAGAATTTGAATCTTGTAAAAATAAAGCCAAAGGCAAAACTCCTGGTAGAGATAGAATATCCTACCCTATACTAAAAAATCTGCCAATGGATGTTAAAGAAAGAGTTATTCAGTTGTACGATAATGTACTAAAACCCCGTCATCCCACAAAGTTGGCAACTGCAATCCTAATTCCCATCCCTAATCCAAACAAGGATAGAATTACAGTTGAAGGATATCGCCCAATATCTCTCATTGCTTTTTTTATCAAAAACCCTGGAAAAGATTGTTGCAAAGCGCTTGCTATGGTTTGTTGAAACAAAAAAAAAAAAAAAAAAAAAAAAAAATTATTTCATCTAAGCAAGTAGCTTTTAATCCAAACATAGGATGTGTTGACGCTCATCTTCATTTCGATTATTACATCTCTAAAGCCATTTCCTCTAGAAACCATGTCTTTGTACTCTCATTGGACTCCGAAATAGCGAATCGGCTTACATATAGTACTAAACTAACTAAAAATATGGGGATTGGAAAAAAAATATTCGGTTATGTTAAATCATTTCTTACAAATAGAAAATTCTTCACGAAAACCAACAATGTATTTTCCAACAGTCATCCTTTACACAACGGGATCCCCTAAGGGTCTCCACTGTCAGTAGTTCTATTTATAATTACTTTCGATGATATTTGCACTATCTTAAATTAATATGCACTCTTAGATAGTTGTTTTTATGCAGACGACATTTATATGTTAAGCAAATCCAGTGATATAAATAAATGTAAAACTCTTTTAAGTATGGCCCTAAACGATATTTTAGAATGGTCGACTTCCTCTGGAGCTAAACTATCATTAAGCAAATGCAAGCTACCCCATGATTGCCGCAAACGAAACTGCCCAGAACTAATTCTATGTATTAATAATGTACAGATTGCAAATGTCAAAAACTTAAATATACTAGGATTAGACTTTAATAATTGTTATAACTGGAAACAACACCGCTTAGATCTTAAGAAATCCCTGGCTGCGAGACTGAATATTATTAAGTACTTAGCCAGTAAGAAAAGTCATGTACATATTAATACCTTATCAAATGTTACCAAAATGTTAGTCCTTGGTAAAATCGATTATGGAATTTATATATATGGCAAGTGTCCGAGATCAACCCTCAAACTCATAAAACCAACATACCACCAAGCAGCCCGAAGAAGCGTAGATGCATTCCTAACAACACCTATACAGAATATCCTCGCAAAAGCAGGACTTCCTACCCTCGAGCATCGAATCGACGAAATGACTTCAAAGCTAGCCGCGAAATTGGTCTTTTCTAAAAACTCTATTATTGATAAGGACATTCAACAGTCTATTCACCGTAAACGAGTAAATAGGATCCCATCCGCAATAGAGATCACCTTTGACAAAGCCCATCTAATGGAAATACCAATCAAAATGATACAGGGCACCGTATTGTCCTACCCCCCATGGCAGATCAAATCTGACTCCTTCATAATGACTCTGGCCCAACACAGAAAAAATAACACCAACAATGCAGTATACCGATCATTATTCTCAGATATCTCATCAAAATTTAAAAATAATGGTTGGCAATTTATTTTCACTGATGGATCGAAGTCTCAGGGCAATACCTCGTTCGCTGTCACACTTGAAAATGGTTACATCCTGAACATTGGTACATTACCAGAATTTTCATCAAACTTCACTGCAGAAGCTTTTGCTATTTTTCATGCGGCCAAAAAAACAACGAAGATCAGAGGAAAATTTGTCATATGCTCTGACAGCATATCAGTCATTAAAGCAATCAGCAACCCAACCAGCAATTCTCACCTTATCTCCGAAATAAGGAATAAAATAATTATGATGCCAAACAGATTAAAATTGATGTGGACTCCTGGTCATGTTAATATCCGAGGAAATGAGGATCAAATCAACTCGTTGTTGTCAGCAGGCGGGTTTCACCTAGGTAAATGGTGCTAAAATTCCAAGGAATTCTTACACTCGATTCTCGCAGGAGACAAAAAATTTCTGCAGATAGATGAAAATGATGTCACGAAGGCGTTAGGGCTTATATGGGAGCCAAAGACGGATGAGTTCAGGTTTTCATAGAAGGAATTTTCACCGGTAGGGGCTATAACCAAGCGTTCTTGTTTCATCTATAGCTCGTCTGTATGATCCCTTAGGATTCGTAGCTCCAGTTATTGTTCAAGCTGAGGTATTTGTGTAAACCTTGTGGAAGGAGAAATTTAATTGGGATGAAGCTCTTTTTGAGCATATTTATTTATCTTGGCTTAACTTTTTGAATAAATTAAGCTCTATAAATCAGATACGACTCCACGATTGTTCTTGCATGGCTTGCTTCTCCAGCATGCAACTGGAGCACTTTTAGCACAAATCGAGTATCAAAAATTCAAGTTTCTATGAAAAACTTCAGCTGGCTGCATATTCGAAGCGATCAAAATCCAACCGACATTCTTTCACGTGGGATTAGTCCCTCAAATTTATGTAGATATAAACTCTGGTTTCAAGGACCTTCATTTCTACTCAAACTAATGCCTGAGTGGCCAACGTTTGAACAGTATCATCAACAAGACATATCTGAGCGAAAAACATCAAAAACTTTGCTTAACATCGGCTAACATAATGAACTTACTTCTTAATGCAAATTACTTAACAACTTTTGCCGCTTAGTTCGAACATTTGCTTTCGTCAAACGTTTCATAGCAAACGCTACTTCATCATCTGAAAATAGGATTTATGGCCAACTCAGTTATGTTGAGTATGACATTGGCTTAAGGTTAACCATTAGGGTCAATTAAATCACATCATTTGCTACTGGCCACAAGCAAATTCAAGGTGGCATTGATATTGCAAAAAGTGGTGTTCTAAGAAATCTTTGTCTATTCATCGACGATTTTAACCTTCTACGTGTTGGCGGCAGGCTGAAAAACTCGTCACTAAATTTTGATGGTAAACATCAAATAATGCTGCCAGGGCATCACACATTTACTCAGATGCTAATAACACATTTTCACATCATGAACAAACACGCAGGATGTCAAGCTCTTACCGCCATTTTAAGAGAGCGATTTTGGCCTTTAGGAGGGAGACACAATATCAGGAGGATTATTGATAAATGCGTCCGATGTTTTAGGGCACGACCAGTGTTTATAAGTCAGCTTATGGGAGAACTTCCAGTGCAACGCGTAAAACCGTCGTAGCCATTTCTTCAAACTAGAGTGGATTTTTGCAGATCATTTTACATGAGGTCAGGGATCAGAGGAAAGGGTCCTACTAAAACTTACGTGAGCCTTTTCATCAGGTATTTCAAAGATATGCGTATTACCTATAAGTGACATCAACGACGACGACAACGAAGATGTTATTGAAAGCAAGGGCTTTCAACGCGGGGAGAACGTTGAATAATTATTTTACATTGTAACAAGCACATTTTTTAAATTCAATTGAGAAACACTTTTGTTTTCATTATTATGTTAACTTCTACATAAGCATACTATGTAAATAATAACCTTTGTGTAACGGCTCGTCATCATGTCATACATGGCATGATGACGACCAGTTATTTTTTCTCCTTTTCTTTCGTTGTTGATCCATGAAGCAATAAAGTTGTTAGTTGTTAGTCGGGTATTTTTTTATTCTCTCTAAAAAATATTAGAGCGACATACAAAGACAATGCTGTGTGTCTGCTGGGACCAGAAAAGTGTGGTGTACCACGAGCTCCTATAACCTAGTGAAACTGTTAATACAGATCGCTACCGATAACAAATGATCAATTTGGACCATGGCATTGATCGAAAAATGACCAGAATGTGCCTGAAGACACGGCAAAGTAATTTTGCTCCATGACAATGCACGTGCTCCCAAAGCAAAGTTCAGGTTACATACAAAGGACTGCTACCACACCCGCCGTAATCACTAGACTTGGCTGCTTTTGAATACCATTTCGATGGGACACGCATTAGCTGAGCAGTACTTCGAATCCTAAGAGGAAGTCGAAAAGTGGGTGATTTTTTGGTAATTCAAAAGACGAACAGTTTTATTGACGTGAAATCCCTATTTTGACTGAAAGATAGGGAAAATATCTGCCTAGCAAGGGCCAATACCTTAAATAAAATGTTTTTTACTTTCCCATTAAAAATTAGTGTTTTATTTTCACAAAACAAACGCTCACTTCATACCGGTACACCTGATAGAAGAAGTTTTTAGAACATTCAATGATGCTAACATGAAGATTCAGCTTGATGAATGCCATTTTTTTTAAGCAGGAAGTGGAACTATTTAGGTTTATTATTTCATCTGATGGAATAAAAACCAACCCTGCAAAGGTTGAAGCAACAGGAAACTTTCCGGTACCTAAAACACTAAAAGATTTTAGATTCCTTTTAAGGTCTGTCAGGCTATTACCGCTGACAACTGACGCACCCAACTACGACATTGGTGCTGTTTTACCCCAAGAGGATTTCCCGAACACTAAGTTCAACAGAGGATAATTACGCAGGCAATAAAAAAGATATATTGACAATAATAAAAGCCCTTGGTTCATTACGTAATTACCTATACGGTTCAGCACACCGTTAAGATTTATACCGATCATCAACTTTGAATTTAATTTGTGTATGCACTCTTTCACTAATCATCAAACAGCCACTGTCAATTTATTCAGTAAACTCAACATTTTCATCATGGTAAAGTACACTAACGAGCTACGTTCTCCGATTGGGTTCTAGAAATGATGCGCCAAGATAATGAATTTCATCCCAAAATCATCTTTAGTGACGAAGCTTATTTTTGGCTCAATGGGTTTGTCAATAAGCGAAATATGTATTATTGGTCGGGTGAAAACCCACATGCGCTTCACGAATCACCACTTCATCCACAAAAATAACTGTTTGGTGCGGTTTGCACGCCGGCGGCGTTATTGGACCATATTTTTTCGTCGACGATAACGATTGTCACATTACTCTGAAAGGGCAGCGTTATCGCGCCATGATCACCGATTATTTTTGGCCCGAATTGGAAGATATGGACTTGGACGACATGTAGTTTGAACAGGATGGTGCCACAAGCAACACAGCACACGCAACAATCGATTTGTTGAAGAGTAAGTATGGTGAGCGTGTTATCTCAAGACAAGGGCCAGTCGATTGGCCGCCTCGTTCGTTCGATTTAACGCCGCTTGACTATTTTCTGTGGGGCTACGTTAAGTCATTGGCTTATGCCAACAAGCCGATGACATTGGAAGAGCTCAAAGCCAACATTGAATGCGAAATAGCGGCCGTTTCGGCCGATATGTGTGGCCGAGTCGTTGAAAATTAGATCCAAGGAATAGGAAATTGGGTCCAATGATTCGACCGCTGCAAACGTACCCGCGGTAGCCCTATGAACGAAGTCGAGTTCCATTCATAAATGTTTTGATTGTACTTCAAGCTAATAATAAAGTTTTTGAAATATCAAAAATTGTTTGCCTTTTATTTAAAAAAAAAAGTTGTCAAGTCGTTATTGATATTCCTATATATTCCCTTACTCCCACAGAATACCATATAGCAACAAAAATTGCGAATTTGAAATAACATTCACTGCATATCAAAGACTAATAGCTCTAGCTGGCGATTATGAGAACTCGTAGATATAACGCTCTATAAGTTTAACGATTAGAATCCAAATTTTGACAATAAATTTCTACGACATCCAAAGGTTGTTGAGGGTCTCCACGTTGATTTGTAAAAATATACATATGCTATAATTGTCTTACTAAAGTTTGATTTCTTAACTAATAATTCTATTTCTTCTTCTAATACTGTTTCTATATCTTTTCCTTCTTCTTCTTTTTTCTTTCTTTTCTACTTACTAATTAGGTTTTAGATAATATTTGTATACTAAGTTTTAAATACGAATTATATGCGCAATGCTAAAAGTCGTTTGAAATTAAATATGCGCAGAGATTCTTTAAATAAATAAATAAATTAATTAATAAAGATCGTTATAATACCTTTTCAAAATTTAAAGTTGGTTTTACAGTTATCTCTATCGAAAAATTTATCACTGAAATAAACATCTGGTCTAAAAATTAAAAAATCTTTATTTAAGTTGATAAGATGTTGGTTTGTCAGTTGTTGGTTTGAGTCTTCATAATAGAAAATTTTAGTAGGATCCACAATGTCCTTTATCTGTATAAGCACTGTATAGAAATATAGAATTCAAATATTTTTATTTAAATTCTTAGTTGATTCTACAGAATATGTTTATATTAAAATGTATATTATTTTATTTTACAGGTTTGTCATAATTGCCGGCTCACGTGTCACAAGAAATGTTATCAAAAAGGTACACCTTGCAACAAGACTATTGCGCATAGTGGATGCGTGTCATCACAATCAAATATAACTGACTCAAAACTATTTGGTGTGCAATTAAAATATCTGTGTGAAGTTGAAGGAGCAAAAATTCCTATACAGATAGAACAACTTATAACAAAAATCGAAATGTTGGCTTTGTACACCGAAGGAATATATCGCAAAAGTGGTGTTAATTCGAAAATTCGGGAGCTAAAACAAAAAATTTCTGAAAAACCAACTGGTTCAGAGATTGATTACGAATCATATAATGTTCATGTACTAGCAAATGTTTTGAAATCATTTTTACGTGAGATGCCTGAACCGTTGCTAACATTTGACAGATATGATGATTTTCTTCGAGCATCTGACCTTCCTGACACTAATGTGCGCGTCTTAACATTACTGTCGCTAATTAAAAAACTTCCAGCAGAATATCATTTTCTTTTAGAGCGTCTTATTTTTCATTTGGCTCTGGTAGCGCAAAAAGAAAAACACAATCGCATGTCGGCGAGTTCTTTATCGATAGTATTTGCTCCATGCGTTTTGCGCACAAATCGATTAGTACCTGCTCAAGATAGTCTTAACGATATTGGTAGACAAACAAAGTGCATTGAAACTTTAATAATGGAAAAGATGCTAAACGTCAAAAGTACTCTCGCTGATATAGATACTTTGGATACTGCAGCACATACTGCTACTACAAGGTTAAGTACATTACGCAGTTCAAAAGTGTTTGCGCTAGAGGAATTATCTCAACGGCCGTCGCAGAACGAGACTGAAACCGAAGAGAGGATATTAGAGGGACACATTCAAGAAATTCGTAAAGAAAAGGCATTGTTAACGTCTGCATTGCCAAATTTGGTAAGGGCAACCTCAGATGATGACTTGTTGTCGACTGATTTAGATGGAGAAGGTGGAAGTTTAGATGATCTCAGTGCAGGAAAAGAAAAAGACAATCATTCATTATCTGAATGCAAGGAATTTAAAGATAGTACTGATTCATCATTTGGGGGTGCAGGGTGTGACCTCAATGTAAACTTTAAAGAATATGATGAAAAATTGCTACCACACGATCAACAAAGGAATACAAATTTTAGTCATTACAAACGTTCTTCGGACGTAGATTTGACAAATGATTCTTTAGTGTTAACCTATAATTTGCGTGATCAGAATATCGATTACACTCCAAACCCAAGAAATCAGACCGCTTTGGATAATGAATTAATATTTTCTGGTTATATTCCTGGAAAAAACTTTTCATCAACTCCTAAAGCATCACCTAATATCATTAGTACTGGGTTTACTAGTAGTGGTACCCGACGCTCGGAAAGTCAGCAAAATCTAAGTTTTTCTGTGCCACAGACATCAAATATGGTAACTATGGTAGCAAATCGAACAAATTACGGTGCAATTGGTCATTCAGGAAAACCAATAGCTGTTCGTAGTATGTCAAGTGGTTACGATACTACAGTAAAATGTTCTGCGACAGATACATTTAATAATACAATTTTATCTAAAGAATTTCAAATGATTTCTTCTAATTCATCGCCCTCAACATCATTATCTGCACCACATGTCATATCGGGATCTTTCTCCTTCGTCATCTTTATCTACAGCATATAGTAATAGCAATAAAGTAGCAAGTATTATAGAAAGCAGTAATGTAAAGAGTTCAAGAAAAAAGAAGAAACCGGAAAGTTTGGACGATGAACCGATTATGGTCTAAAGTCTAGATTCAATATTATGCTTAAGTTTTGAAACATATTCATTTATATACACATATATATAATAAAGATAGATAATAATATTAAGTGCATTTTCATTGCTAAACAAATATGGAAAAATAATGTATACACATTGATGTATGTACGATATAATACGAAAAATAAAATCAAAGTGTAAAGCAAAATCATGTTTATCTGGTACATATATACATATAGTTCACTTACTCATTTTGGCTTGTGAGTAGTTTCCGTAATTCTACGTATTTTAGATTTAGCGGATTGCGGGTATTTTTATACCCTTCCAAAGAAACGACGAAAATTCAGAAGGTTTGTACGAGGATAAAGGATATATCCCTTTTTCAAGGATAGGCTGAACAAATCCTTTCGGATTTAAATTCGGAATAACTTGTAAAAAGTAAAATTAATAAACAAAAAACCCTATGTAACATAAAGATTTTGCATGTGAACCAGCGTATTTTGATGTGTAAGGATCTTTAACTAATTTTGAATTGGTTTTATTAAATGTTTAAAAGTTGACTTCATCAAATGTTTTGCTTTAAAAAGATGTATGATGTTTGAAAATCATGTGTACATCCCTGCTTGATCAATCAAAAAAAAAATCATATCGAATGAGAAAGGAGACATTTGTTTTTTGCTCATTTGAAAGAGACTTAAACTTTTTGATTGACATTGACATTGACGAATCGATAAACATTGATTTAATTGATTGGGGGTGGCCGTAGTGTAGTGGTACATGCATAGACTCTTCAAGCAGAGTGTCGCGTGTTCGAATGCCGTGCGAGGCAATTCTCTGAAAAAGTCTTTTCGTAGAATTTGTATGCAGTTATATGAGAATCCCGTCGGCGCCAATTCTGACATGAAGGCATAACACTGATGTAGGAGTGGTTGCTGGCTGGGCCAAATGTAACGAACTAACAACTATGCACGTACTTAAGACCCACTGGTTGAGGATGTACTAGCTCGTCCTGTCCAGCTTGACAACCACCTCTGGGAAAAATATCAAAACCTAATACACCTGAGTTTCAAACTACTTCACCACCCGCCCGCGATCTGGAGAAAAAGCCAGTAAAAGGGTATTCATATCCCCTTGGTGCGCGCGCTGTATTATAAAAAAAAAACAAGCCTTTGATCAAAATAATGCACTAGAAATAGCAAGACGCAAGATAATACTTGCACACATTCATTCAACTATATACAGCTTATAACTTGTAATATTTGTGATTATTTGAAACTTAAATCGCGTTTTTCTCCAAACAGCACCTTTCAAAATTATTGCTATTACTGCCGCCGTGCTAAAAGTCCGAATGACCTGGAATTTTTACCATATGTTGTTCAATGGTTTGGCTTAGTAATATGAACTACGACGTAATATTAATTCCTAAGTTTATTATTACTTTTTTTTTTCTAAATGTGCGTCAATTGTTATATTTACATCCAAATTAGGTCGTTCTAGTTCATTAGCCAGGATAATAATCGTGCGAAATTTTTTTTTGAATTTCATTAACCCTAGCTTGGGAACAAATTAAAATGAGTTTAAATTTAAGCGCTCTCTAAAAACAAACAAGGGCTTTTCGATTACATAACCGACGATACGAGAAATGTTAAAAACAATTTTTTCACCTAGAAAGGCATAAATTAAGCAAGACCCTGTTTAGACGGTTGCTCATGAGTGCTATGTCTATAGTATGCTCGTGAGAAGAACGTACTCAATATGAAAATTGAGGAAAGTCACGTTCCACAGCCGAAATCTTCAGTCTCTATTCCATTTTATCATTAGCTGTATTTTTTTTTGTACGCATGTTAGGGATTGGCACAAAAAAGACCCAGTCCAACCCTTGACAAAATTTTGTTGGAAAACATGCCAAGCCTTCTTGTATGTTTACCTATGAGGCAGTGTCTAGTATGACACTTATAATGGCGCTAAGATGTTTTCTATTTAGAAGAATTACACTCCTGGAGCGATTCAGATCTAGCTTTGGCCAGATTTATTTGGTCGCTAAGCATGTCGGTCCAACCGCTCATTTATGGTTTGTTCTTCTATTAGCATCCAGCTTTATTTCTTGTTTGCACGTAGTGATAGGTATACCTATGTTTTCCTTTTCAGGTGTGATAGGTATAGTGGTTCCAATTTTGGCAAGTTCGTCGGCCCTACAATCCGCTGGAATGTCTCTAAAACGATGCTAAGACTAGACATGGTTCTGTATAGCTCGTTTCTGTAGATCTATTAATCGATTTTAGCTTCTTGGGTTTTCTCCAGGATCTGCCGTAGTATGAATTTTTGGCCAATTCTGGATTTACCGTTCCAAAATCGCACTGATAGTGTCCAATTAGATCGCTGACAAAAGGTTTTTGGCGCTTGCACAATATGCCAGATAAGATGCGATATTTAGGAGACAGATACCTCTATAGTTGGCGCTGTTAAGAGGGTCTCCTTTATTGTGAGTCGTGCAAATGATGCTGAAGTTCCATTCATCCGACCAAATCTTGGAAATAAGTTGGTGTATGCTCTCTACAAAGTCATCTCCTGCTGCCTTAAATGGTTCGGCGGGTTGGCCGTCTGGCCCGGCAGCCTTGTTTGGCTTCAGTTTAGATATTGCTATACTCATTTCATTTTGGTCGGGTACACGGAATTCTTGACTTGCATCGTGGTTCGCTCTGCCTGATAGCGAAATTTGTGTCGCATTCGCCATTAAAAGTCTACAGAAATGGTTTTTCCATATCCTCAACATCGCCTGTGACTCAACTACTTTGATATGAACTCTACAGGTTATCGTTGAGGTCTTATTAACCGGACACGTTCTTTATACATTTTAGTAAAACTTCCGAACATTATTCATGTAGTAGCACCTCAGTAGCTACTCGTTGCTCTCGTCATTTTGTGCAGCGGCGCTTTGTAGGTATGTTGTTTTGCTGGCACTGGTCTTCAGCACTTGATGTTGGCTGCATGGACTTCTCGAGAGGTTAAAGGAGACGCGATCGTTAAAGGTTCTGGCGTCTTGTTGTGATTACAACCATTTCCCTTTGATGTGGGGTCAGAGATATTTGTAGACGTACCTTGGTTGCGACTAGGTAGTGGTCCGAGTCCAAAATGGTCGCTCAAAATGTTCGGACATCTTATGTAGTTGGGGAGTGCTTACGTCGATCGCAACATGATCGATCTGATTGACAGTTTGCTGATCTGGTGTCCGCCATGTTATCTTGTGAATATTAAGGTGAGGAAACCATGTGCTTGCTATGGTAAATCAATTAGAATAAGTCCGTTTCTAGACGTGGTGTCGTGTAGGCTTTATCTTCCGATTTTGCTACCAAAGATGTTCTCCTTTCCAATTTTGGCATTAAAGTCGCTTAGGACGAATTTAACGTCACACATAGGACATTGCTAGTAGGTTTTGTCAAGGTGCTAGTAGAAACTTCCTTTGGTAGCATCGTGCTTTACCTATGTTGGGGTGTGAGCGCATATAAGGCTGATATTAGCGAATTTACCTTTGATACGGATTGTTATAAGGCGTACTCTCGTGACGAAAATTCAAGACTTCTTGCCTAAATCTGCAGCTCACAAAAAATCCGCATTTAAATAGACGCTGCTTATGTTCCCTATAGCAATCACCGTAGTAAACACCACAGCTTTTCATCTTTCTTTTGCTCAGCCCATCCCGCATTTCCTGAATGGCGCTGATATCTGCTTTATAGCAGTCTAGGGCCTCCGCAAATTTTTTGGCTGCACGCGGCCTGTCCGAGGTCCGAACATTCTACGTGCAAATCCGAAAGTCGTTGTCCCTTGTTCGTTTTGCAGTCAACAGTGAATCCGGCCTTATCCGAGGCTATTTATCGCTTCGTAACAATTATTTGTTTACGGGGTTGGGGAGTAAACCCCACGCATAACCCTCAACCTGAAGGGACAGGCTCTTTTTGGGACCGCTACGACCAAAGGGGACCAAATTCCCCATCCCCGCTTCGGGGATGTAAGTGCTGCCGTTCGTCCTTATTGAGAGCTCATACGCCACCAACTCTTCTCCAACATCCTGACTAAGTGATAGAGATGCCGATAGACCTTGTATTGTCTTATAAGCGCATTCACCACCCCTGTGACCGATTTGTGACTACATATTCTAAATAATCAAGCAAAGTCTAACCTAAAGCACGCTATAGAAAAAAGTGATATCAGAATCTCGAATCGTACGACGCTCAAAAATCTTCAATTTTCGACTACCCTTTCTAAGTAATGAAACAAAATCGACCCACGTTTTAGGCTCAAGTCTAGTATGTTGTCATTGCAGTCAGAGCTATTATAGGTGATATTGCTGAGGACATTCGAATTGATATTCTAGATATTCTAGCGATTTTCCAACTTCTTGATCCCGTCCGCTCCAATAATGCACAGTAATACTAGCTGTTGATGGTTTTTCCTTTTTCGAGGTAGTCCACGAAGAGTGTGCTATGGCTTCAGTCCATTGCCGGGCACTCATTCTGTTCTCTGGTGTTCAACAATCGACGCCAAAAGTCCGAACGATTCCGCATCATCAAGTCTCAACACTCTTTCGAAGTGCTCTCGCGTTCGTGTTTTTGGTCATTAGTGAGTATGCGTGGCACCCAGCGAAAGGATAACTTTTTTATATGCAGAATATTGCCCAAAATATGGCGTGTGCACTCAGTACTAATCTTTATGGTATCTGCTAGCTCGCGCATCTTCATTTTCCGGTCAGCCAACACCATTTCATGTATTTTTTGACTTTTGACTATTCATCACTTTCAGAATAGAATGATAGCCTTCATGAAGTTAGTGCTTCCAACGTGAATCAACCAACGGACTCCTCCTATTTCGTTAAAAAGGGTCATACATTTTGCGGTTCCGAAAATAAATTTTAATAAAACAGATTTATGATTTTGATATTGCCATTATGAATTCATTATCATTCAGTGCCTTCCACAGGAGTTCTAGAAGGAATTTTCGACACATACCGAGGAAAAACTTAGCCATAAATTGACAAATCTTGGTGGCTAGTTCACAACACTAAAACATGAAATATCTCGTCCAGAAAAATTGGTTTTCGCAAAAAGCAAAACGTGTCGTGTTCAAACTACATGTCTTCCACATCCATATCTTCGATTAACATTTGGCTATAACGATTACAATCGGCGTTGACGATTTGACTAGAACAAATTTGTAACTATACAGTGACTTTTTGTCACTTTATCTTTCGATAGGTACATGTGTATTTTCATTTCCCCAAATGCGACAATTTTGTTTGTCAACGTATCCACTGAGTGAAAAATGAGCCTCATCGCTGAAGAAAATGTTGTGTGAATATTGGTCAACCAAACGCTGATGTTCAAACATCCAATCAGCGTATATTCTACGCATTCCTTAGACAACTGGCTTCAATTCTTGAGTGAGTTGAACTTTATAAAAGTAACATATTGTATGAAATTATACGCCATAAAGTGCCTTAAGACAAGCCAAAATGCTGTACTCGCTGTGAAATCGATAGATTTGGATTTTCTTCAACACTTTCACTAAATGTAGAAATATTTTCTGTAGAGCCTGCATTTCGATAGATCAGCCAGTTTTGTCTATAGTATGCTCAGATGGACGATTATGTTGTTTATTGCGTTCACGATGAACGTTTTGATGTAAAAGAGATCGCCCACCCTTCTACTACATATGCTCCGAACAGCTTTCTGCAAGGTTTGGGGTGAACTTTTAGCTATAAAAGAGATCGTTTTTCGCCTGCGCTTTTATCATTAATCCCTGCTTTTACCAATGATCAATCTGAAGTTTTTTTTATAACGATCTGTATAGTACGTTTGGTCGCGACTCACGATATCAGCTTCTTATCAAAAAACGTAATTAAAATTGTGACGATAATTCACTTAGTCAATTCGTATACGACCAAGTTTATACTTCTCTTTTGCTTCCAATGAAGCGTTCTTTATGCAAATTTAAATTGAGACCAATGTTATGATGCAAGAGTTTTTACGACCCCAAAATACAAATCTTGCAAACGAAAGGCAGGAAGTAAAAATTTATATATGTTACAAGTATATAGATTTGTATAGATTTAAGGCTTAGAAATTCTGTTAGGGATTATTGCAGTACAATTACATTATCATGATTATAAATTTACTCAGCAGTACAATTTTGCTTATGTATGTTTCATATATTTAAAGTAAATGAATTAAAATACTTGAACATATGTTATATGATACAATATGTGTGAAAATTTAGATCTTTGTCGATTTTAAAATTTAAAATAAGTGCAATAAAGTATTGGTTCCTATAAAATGTATCCGCGTCTATTTGTCACTAGATGGTGTTGGTGTCCATGTATCTGGAAACACTACTTTGATTGTGTCAAATGAACACGTGTTTGAAAGATAACATGTCAGCCTACATTTCGTTGCACGTGTTAAAAGTTATACTGATTTGAATGTGAGTGAAATATCTGAAGAAGTACGCTATGTGATGCTTTTTTACTATTAAAAAGGGAAAAACGTTGCAAAAACATTCCGAAAAATTTGTGCAGTTTACGGTGAGAATGCTGTGAGCTAACACCGGACCCAGGAGTGGCTTGTTCGATTCTGTTCCGGAAATTTCGATGTAAAAATGCACCAATAAAAAAGTCGATAAAATTTCTATTATGAGCTGCTAGAACGTGGCGAAACAGTCAATTCGATCCTCTAATATGACCAACACTACCGTTTGAATGAAGCTATCAAGAAAGAGCGACCAGAATTGGCCAACAGAAAGGGACTTGTGTTCCATCATGACAATGCTAGGGCACACACATCTTTGATGACCCAGAACAAATTGTGAGCTTGGTTGAGAAGTTTTGATGTATTCACCGTATATCCCGGACCTTGCACCCTCTGATTACCACTTGTTTCGGTCTTTGAAAAACTCTCTTGATCGTAAAAAATTGACGAACTGAAGAGCCGCTGAAAATCAGTTGGCCAACTTTTTCGCTGATAAACCACAGAAGTTCTATACCGATGGAAATATGAAGTTACCCGGAAAATGGGAAAAGGTCATAGATAACAATGGCCAAGATGTACTTGTTTGGAATTGGTTTTGAATAAAGAAATTTTGTTTTAAAATGTACCAAAAAACCGCGTAGACTTTTTATATGACCCAATATACCATATTTAAGTACATTATATAGGGTTTTCAAATAGTGACTTGACAACATTGAATTTAATTTGTGAACGCACTCTTTCACTAATCATCAAACTGTCACTGTCAATTTATTAAGTAAACTCAACATTTTCATCATAGTAAAGTACACTAACGAGCAACGTTTGCAAATTATAAATATTTTCTACAGATATTCGGAGTCGGTGACTGCAACTTTAAGAGCGTTAATTCCAATTTTCGGTCGTAATTCTCGCCCTAGTAGACAGGCAATAACAAGTTTAGTGCAAAAATTTCAGTCTACATATTCGTTGTGTGATGTTCCCGTGTCAGTGAGACAATGGGTTGGTCGAAGTGTCGAAAACATCGCTGCCGTTCAGACGTCCGTAGCAAAAGATCCAAATCAATCAATTCCACTGCGTTCTCAAGAATTGGGCATAGCTCAGCCCACATTATGGCGTATTTTGCGTAAGGATCTTGGTTTACACCCATACAAGATCAAGCTGACTCGAAAATTGAAGCCGATGGACCATTTGAAGCGACGTACGTTCTCCGATTGGGTTCTGGAGAAGATGCGCCAACATGATGAATTTCATCGTAAAATCATTTTCAGTGACGAAGCTCATTTTTGGCTCAATGGGTTCATCAATAAGCAAAATATGCGTTATTGGTCGGGTGAAAACCCACATGGCCAATCATTTGGCCGCCTCATTCGTGCGATTTAATGCCGCTTGACTATTTTCTGTGGGGCTACGTTAAGTCATTGGTTTATGCCAACACGCCGACGACGTTGGAAGAGCCCAGAGACAACATTGAACGCGAAATAGCGTCCGTTTCGGTCGAAATGTGTAGCGGAGTCATAAAATTTGCAACTGATGGAGCAAGACCTGTACGGAAGCTGCCTGAAGATAGCGAAAGCACTAAACATCAACCGTTTGGTAGTTTGAAATAATCTAAAACGAGAAGGTTGCTCAAAGAAGCTCGATGTTTGGATGCCACATAAATAACCCAAAGAAATTTAATTGACCGTGAAATTTCAGTGAAACGCTGCTGAAACGTAACGAAATGAAAACATTTTTGAAGCGATTCATTACGGGCGCTTAAAAATAGATTAAATACGAGAATATCCAACGCAAGCGATGATGGTCAAAAGCCGGTGACAAACGATTTTAAAGCTTGGGTTGATGGCAAACAAGATTATGTTGATTGTTTGGTGGGGTTGGAAGGGAATTGTCTATTATGAGCTGCTAGAACGTGGCGAAACAGTCAATTCGATCCTCTAATATGCCCAACACTTCCGTTTGAATAAAGCTATCAAGAAAGAGCGACCAGAATTGGCCAACAGAAAGGGAGTTGTGTTCCATCATGGCAATGCTAGGGCACACACATCTTTAATGACCCAGAACAAATTGAGAGCTTGGTTGAGAAGTTTCGATGTATCCACCGTATATTCCGGACCGTGCACCCTCTGATTACCACTTGTTTCGGTCTTTGGAAAACTCTCTTGATCGTAAAAAATTGACCGACCGAAGAGCCGCTGAAAATCAGTTGGCCAACTTTTACGCTGATAAACCACAGAAGTTCTATACCGATGGAATTATGAAGTTACCCGGAAAATGGCAAAAGATCATAGATAATAATGGCCAAGATGTACTTGTTTGACATTGGTTTTGAATAAAGACATTTTTTTTTTAAATGTACCAAAAAACCGCGTAGACTTTTTATATGACCCAATATACCATATTTAAGTACATTATATAGGGTTTTCAGATAGTGACTTGACAACATTGAATTTAATTTGTGAACGCACTCTTTCACTAATCATCAAACTGTCACTGTCAATTTATTAAGTAAACTCAACATTTCCATCATGGTAAAGTACACTAGCGAGCAACGTTGGCAAATTATAAAAATTTTCTACAGATATTCGGAGTCGGTGACTGCAACTTTAAGAGCGTTAGTTCCAATTTTCGGTCGTAATTCTCGCCCTAGTAGACAGGCAATAACAAGTTTAGTGCAAAAATTTCAGTCTACATATTCGTTGTGTGATGTTCCCGTGTCAGTGAGACAATGGGTTGGTCGAAGTGTCGAAAATATCGCTGCCGTTCAGACGTCCGTAGCAAACGATCCAAATCAATCAATTCCACTGCGTTCTCAAGAATTGGGCATAGCTTAGACCACATTATGGCGTATTTTGCGTAAGGATCTTGGTTTACACCCATACAAGATCAAGCTGACTCGAAAATTGAAGCTGATGGACCATTTGAAGCGACGTACGTTCTCCGATTGGGTTCTAAAGAGGATGTGCCAAAATGATGAATTTCATCGCAAAATCATTTTCAGTGACGAAGCTCATTTTTGGCACAATGGGTTCGTTAATAAGCAAAATATGCGTTATTGGTCGGGTGAAAACCCACATGTTCGTGCGATGTAATGCCGATTGACTATTTTCTGTGGGGCTACGTAAAGTCATTGGTTTATGCCAACACGCCGACGACGTTGGAAGAGCCCAGAGCCAACATTGAACGCGAAATAGCGGCCGTTTCGGTCGAAATGTGTAGCGGAGTCCTTGAAAATTGGGTCCAACGAATCGACCGCTGCAAACGTGTCCGCGGTAGCCATATAGACGAAGTCGAGTTCCATTCATAAATGCTTTGATTGTACTTCAAGCCAATAATAAAGTTTTTGAAATATCTCAAATGCTTTGTCTATTATTTAAAAAAAAATTTGTTAAGTCGTTATTATAAAACGCTATAAATTGATATTCAATAAGAGATATAATCTGCGTTCCATATGCAACAAAATTCTTCTAGAAAAGTCACAGTCTATTAAAAAGAAACCTCAACGTTTAATTTTAACCTAAACTGGGTTTCCGTTCCGTTCTCCCCACAGATCGTATATTCACTATGAACACCCATAATGCTTAAAATACATTATATGTCACTGAATATATGGTATGCTCAAACTATTTTGATGTCCATGAAACATTTGTGTTAGTTTACGTGGAAAACATTAAAAATTTCCTCTCAGCAAATAAAATGAAAATTTCTGCGCTAAACACTGACTGACTGGCTGACACTGCGTCTAAGTGGATCATGTTGGCTTCGCGAGGTGTGTGAATGAATACCTGAGAGCATTTGATACTGCGCTTTGAACAATATTTAAGAAAAAAATAATTTTAAACATTGTTCAGTTATAATACTGAGTAAATAAGTAAAGCCCTCGAACACGGGCCGAAGCCGCGAAAACATTCTAACGTTAGGACCTTAAGTAGCTCATTTTAGTTCGGTTGTTTCGCGGCGTAATCGATTTTTTTTTAATTAGCTAGCGCCGAAGGGGTTATTCGTACCCTTATAATATTTTCACACAGCTTAAAGACGACCTTAAGTAGCTCGTGCAAGTTCTATTGTTCTACAGAAAGTGCAAATAACTAAAGGCGACCTTTAGTAGCTCTGGTAAGTTCCACTGCATAAAAGTCTGCGTTTCGCAAAAGTAATTTAAATGGCCCGTGTGACCATTTGATCACTTAGTAGCCGCAGGCAAACAAGCGGTGAAAAAAGGCCAGGCGCACAAATTGACCTTTGGACGTTTTCTATACAATAATACTGTAAGATTTATAATTTTAAGTGCAAAATATATAAGTTCGTAAGAGGTTCAATAATAAAATGTAAGCGATAAAGATAACTATCCGTGTAGAAAAAGAATTTGTAAAGTGAATAGATTTAATAACATTTTGGATAACTAAGAATTTTCTTTTTAATTCGCGTTAAACAGACAATGTACATGGAAGAATTAACAATTTATTTTGCAATGCCTAGAATGAAAATTTTCAACATTTTTAATCAGTGATATATTTTAATGGTGATATGATAGATATTAAAACTGATAACATGATACTGGCTCAGTAAAACCCCTTGAACTAAACCATTAATCGTTTTTAAAATTTATTTCTTAAACCTAATGAAAGTTGTCAACTACGAAAATTGTCGGTGAAGTTCGAGCCTTACAGTAAATGGTCCCCTTTCCCCATGTCACTCAAATCCTAACTTGAAAATAAAATTCAATATCTACTAAAGGGCAGAATCATTAGACCCTCCAAATCCTCGTAAAATTCGCCCATGTGGATTATATAAAAATAACCCGACTTTTCAGGATCAACGCGATGTCGAATGCAAATCCCTTATAAAAAGGTGAATCGTGCGATTATAGCTAATCCTTACAGTAAACAAAGTTATTCGTTGATAATTTAAAAAAAATACATTTATTTATTACTTTGAAAAACAAGTCTCTATTCAAGCCACATTAAAATCTAAACATTTTTGTGGCTTAACATCTATTTATAATTTTCAGGTTGTTGATTATCTTGCAGTTACATGGGATAACTACGACGAAATACTATCCCATTCGTAAGCACCTGATCAAGTATCCAATTACCGAAGGTTTGGGTCGGCGCGTGTGCTGACCTGGCAAAGGTTGTTATGATACGTTTGGGATTTGTATCGGCGCGTGTGCTAAGTCAGCAGGTGTCAGCGTGATAACTCCTCCCTGTCATTTACAGACATGGTTTCGTTGTAAAACTGCACCAGAAATATTCCATTAAACCTCTTGGTTTCATTAGAATATTGAAGGGTTTCATTAAAGTTCCCTAGGAAGACAGTATTTTTGGTTAAAAGTTCAATGACAGGTTACTTATAGATCTGGTTGTCGCAATTCGCATCTTTGCTTCTGGTCGTTCGACTAATGCAGTGATTCGTGGATAACCCCTGAAGTTGGTTTTCGTTACAAATTATTGTATCTCTGGTTTTTGAGCATAACCCCTTAATTACGAGTATTTCTTCATGCGATACAAATAGTTCGTTTGTATCAAGGTGGATTCTCCTACTATTTCTTACAGTGGCTCTGATCAGTACATGATTAAATTCCCTAGGTACACAGCGTTTACTATACGCTGATTTCTTTTGCAACATTATATGATAGATTATAGATTCTGCGTATTCTATCGCATCTATCTCATTGTCATACAGAAGGGTTTCTATCTGCGAAAGCACATCTAGATTTTCTTCTTTATTTAGGAGGTTAATGAAAATGATTCCTCTCTTTGCCAAATGCGCCGCTGAGACTATTTCGCTGAGTTCGTCCTTTATTAAACCAAGCTTGTTAAAAAGCATCTGATATTGTAACCTTCCAATATCTCTTTAGTAACTGATGTAAGGGGTTCATTAATTTTGTACAGTTATTGATATTGTCTGTTAGTGTATTTTGGGTTTTAAGTAATTCTTCCCAATCCGTTGCATCAGGTGTACTGGCTACTCACTTCCAAGCGGACCCAATTAGATTGATTGATCTTGGTTTTCTCGTATTTTCCAGCGTAGCTTTTCTAATAATTGATCAATATGTCCGAGATCGTAGGGCGTGGGATACTAGTTTTATCGATTTGATTTATTACCTGAAACCTTCATATTGGTGCACATTATTAATCTTCAATTTTACTATGGGCGTATTGTATTCATATATGTGAACTGTTCCAAACACCAAACGTTGCATCATCCTGAAATTAAACAGGATCTTTATTGAGAAATGTTTTTGATATGGGATTTGTGGATCTTTTTCCCTGATTCGGTTACCACAGCAACTCTGTTGTCTTTAAGGACCTTTTTTTTCGTATACACGCCACGGCGTTTAACTGCTGCATAAATAGTTTCTCTTGAATCGTATATATACTTCTTTTGCGATTTTCTCTGCTATTTTTCTTCCTTTGATGAGTTGTTGGCGAGCCAGGCTGTTAATTATCAAAGTGTTAATAGTTTTGGCTTTAGATTGGTCGATAGTGCTGATGTGGTAGAAAGTATACTCTCGATAAAGTCAAATGCCATTGGGTTAGACAAAATGCACCCTAAATTTTTAAAACTACTCTTACCAATTATACTGCATTTTTTCACCTTTATTGTAAACACTATTTTGAGAACAGGAGAGTATCCTACTGAGTTTAGAATTATACCTACTCGTATTTCCAAAAGTTCTAAAGCTGATGAGTTAAGACCAATTTCAATTCTGCCCTTTCCGTCCAAGGCTTTTTAACGTATTTTGGAAAAACAGATGAGCACATATCTTAAAAATAATAACATGCTCACACTAAAGCAAACTGGTTTTCGTGCGAAACACCGCCCTATCGAGTGATGCTCATTCGACAATATAACTTTTCATCAGGTGCAGTAAAGCTGCTTACATGTTACTTAAACAACTGAATGCAATCAGTTCAGCTCAATGACAATATATCCGATTTTCTTTCAACTGTTAGTGGTGTCCCTCAAGGTTCAATATTGGTCCCTTATTGTTCTCACTATACGTAAATGAGCTTCCATCCATCATAAACAATTGTTCGTCACATATGTATGCTAATGATGTTCACATGTATATTAGCTGTCCACTTGGTTTAATTGAAAACGGAGTTTGCTCTATCAACAAAAATCTTGAGGAAATTTCACGTTGTTCTGAACTTAACGGATTTTCTTTAAACGCTAAGAAATCGAAGTGCCTAGTCATATCGAAAAAACCACTAAATCTTTCGTACTTTCCACTTATTTTGTTGAAAAGTTCCGCAATAGACTGCTGAGACTGCAAGGAATCTTGGGGTCACTTTTAATCGCAAGTTAACTTGGGAAAATCACATCAGTGCTGCCGTTGGAAAGGTAAATGGGGTGTTATTTAATTTATGGGTATCACAGTCTTTTATTTCAACTAAAACGCGCTTGATGTTGGCTAAATCGTTGGTTATTTCTATTTTACTCTACGGATGTGAAATCTTTTGTAGCTGTGACTTGATCAGTAGAATAAAGCTTAATGTGGCTTTTAATAGCACAGTACGTTATTTTTTTGGGCTACGTAAATATGACAGAGTAAGTATTACTCTTCTTGTTTGCTCAACATGCCTTTTGAGAGCTATCTCAAGTTCCGCACTCTAGCCCTGCGGAACTCTTCGCATAGGTCTGGTCAATTAATTCAACTCCAATACACATCCCTTACATCAGAACGTCAATTTTTCGTAAATTCAGTCCGATTGTGGAATTCACTACCGCGAAATTTAAAAAACTAATTTAAGTACAAGCACAACAAAGCTTAAAAGAGAATTACGCAGCTTTTTCTCTACAAATCTGTAAATAAATTTTTCGAAGCAATGAACACATAGTTAATATGAATTTTAATCTATACATATACTATAAACTTTTCTTAAGTTTTAATTTGGTACAACTACTCTACTACGATTAGCTTTCTAGCTTTCATTGTTCTTAATTAGCTTTTTACTATCTAACAAGATATTGTATCTTAAATATATAAGCATTACAAATAAATAAAATAATAATAAAATAAAATAAATAAATAAATAAAAAACCTCGGTGGGATATGTGGGATTAGTGGTTTCCTGAATCTCAGGCTTAGAAGGACTTCTGTCAAACTTACTTGTTTTGCATACCTCACAGGCCCTTGCAACCTGTTTTATGAGTTTATACATTTTCGGAGAATTATATTTTTCCAAGATTTGTTTCTTGTTTTCCTGGTCGTTGCAATGCGCCCTGTTATGTTCTTTTTGAACGATTCTCATTTTAGTCTCTGCGTTATGCGGATTTTAAATTTGTTGAAATTTTCATTATATATGTCATTGCGGAGGGGGATATACATATATTTACGGTATTTTTATGCCGTTAACTATATTAGGATAAAGCTTCTCTCTGAAAAGAGTGATATTTTGAAGGCGTATATGTTATAGTGTCTATGGAAAGTTGGATGGGGCTCTTCATAGGCAAACATTTCTCGTTTTTGAGAGAGGTGAGGTGGTGAGGAATCAAATCTGTGCCTGGCTTGTGAATCCGATGTTAGGGTGTTGGCTTTTGTTTTTAATCGAGATAAGGCGTCTGCGACTAAATTTGTATTTCCATAGATGAGTTCATAGTTGTACTCTTCTATTCTGGCTTTCCATCGTTTTAGTTTGGTGTTGGTGGTCTGTCGGGATTTTTTTATTTTACTCGCACCGTATAAATAATTCCCTAGATTGTCGAGTGGCCAAACAATCGCCAGCATTTCTCTCTCGTTAGTAGCATAGTTCTCTTCTGCCTTACTAAGCAACCGAGAAATGTACGTTATCGACCTATCTTTACCAATCTCTTCCTGTGAGAGAATAGCTCCAATGGATATGTTCGTCGCATCCGTGGTAAGGGCTTTTCGAAGTCTAGAAATGTTAAAATTTCTGATGACATGAGGAGTTCTTTTAGGTTATTAAACGCCTTTAATTCTGCTGATTCCAATTTGATTTTGATTTTCCTCGATTGAGTGGCTTTGCTATTCTCACAGTCTTTTATAAACCATCCATAATACGAGATAAGGCCCAGGAATCCCTTGAGTTCCTTTAGGTTTAACGGTGGTTTAATTTTTCGAATCGCCTCGACCTTTTTTGGATCTGTTCTTATACCCTTTTTTCAAAAATTGAGTCCTGTTCAGACTTACCTTAAGATTTACTTCTTCCAATGCGGTTAAAATATGTAGTTTCTATGTTTTCAAGATGTTCATTTTCGCTTTTCCCGAGTATTATAATGTCTTTAATGTATATATAAGTAGCAGATTTTTCATATGTGCGGTTTTAACACATCGTCTATTGTCCTTTGGAAGATAGACGGGGCGTTCTTCAGCCTGAAGGGGAGCCTTGTTTACTCTTATTTCCCGTTCATTGTCGAGAACGCAGTCTTCGGAATGTCTGCTTCTTTCATCTTGATTTGGTGAAACTCTGAAGTGAGATCCAGGGTTGTGAAGAGTTGAGTTTTTACTAGGCTGGCTATTGTGTTGTTAATGTCGGGTATTGGGTAGGTATTTGAAATAGTCACAGTGTTAAGTCTTTTAACGTCTGTATTTAATTTCTCCTGTGCAATCAGATTTTTTCGGCACTACCCATAGTGGGGAATTATTCGGGCTATTCGAGGTAGTATAATGCCATCCTTTAAAGGTTAATGTATTTGGGTATTGACTTCCTGCCTTAGATGTACCGGGTAAGGATATGATTTGGTGTACATTATTTCTTGCGTCGTGGTCTTTATCACTGCTCTGATCTTATTGTCGATTATTTGTTCGTCGCTTATTGGTCCGAAAACTAGTTGGTGTCTATTGATAATGTCTTGAAGATGTTTCCTGGTTTCGATGCTCAGATGATCATCTTTTATTCCCATATTGTTTACCTGGGCTGACTTTTTTTCCTTTAGCGGTATCTTTATTCCCGGTTTAATTATTAGGAAGTTGCATTTTCTATCTAAGATGGCTTCCATCTGCTTGAAGGTGTCATCGCCAATGATACCGTCAAACGTTTTAAGACCTGCAAGAACGAAAAAGTTAAAGACAGTATCCGTTCTAACACTTTTAAAAAACTTTCCACAAATTTCACCTCCGGCCGGTTGGATGGTAAAGGTTGTTTGAGCCGGTTGTGTATTGGTTGCTAGTTCTGGTCTCACAAAGTTTTTATTTGCACCCGTATCTACCAGAAACTTAAGGACATGGCCTGCTTTAATGACATCCCTTAATTATGGTATGCTAGACAGGCGTCTATCATAAAATTTATCTCAGAGGGTTCTGCCTCTGGTTTTTTTAATAGAGATTCAGCGTAATCTTCTTCAGCAAGCTCTTGTTCATAACTTTCAACATATTCTTCTTCATCTTGGGTTCGTATATTAAACAATCTTTGTCTTTTTTGGGGAGGTGATTATCGGAGTTATCTCGAAATTGTTTGTTATATGCTTGTTGGTATTGACCGAGCTGCACTGGTACAGTAGGTCTGTTTGTATAGTTGGTTTGCCGAGTTGGAACAGACGTTTGCATAGGGGCTGGAAGTGGAATATTGGTCTTCTGTGGCCTCACTTGTTGGGGTTGCCTCACATGATGTTGATTGTGATGGAAGTTATAGACCATGTTCCTTTGGTGTGGTTTTGAAGCTTTTTGAGAATTTACTTTTTTTCGGATGTATAGCCATCCTCCTGTAATTAGGATTCTGGATTTCTAAACATGAAGCGTAAGCTGCTGGGAGAGTGATTACCATCAAATGCATCGTCAGGAAATCAGTTTTTTTTTATATCTTCCTCGCGTCTAGGGATTGCAGGCGCTGTTGGGTTTGGGTCTGATCGTGTGTTAGCACGCTCCTTGACCTAAGCTTTTGCTCTATTTCCTTAATTCTCTCGATTTGAGCATTCACTGTTCCAGTAAGCTGGACAACAGCTGTTTGAAGTGCTTCCATTTTGCCAAGCAGTAGTAATTTATGCTCTTCAGTTTATGAGTTCAAGTTACAAACTTAGATTAGATTGCAAATTTAGGGTTATATTTGAGTTTAAGTTTGTTAGAATCGAGGTTAAAGTTTGATATATAATTTGTGTTGTGATTTGTGATAGTAATTTATATGCTAAGGACTATATTACAATATTATGGCAAAGATAACAACTGAGTTAAAACAATTATTTCCTTTATTTTTATCTACTATATCTTATAAATTCGTGTTGGTGTTAAAACAATTTGTATCCTAAAGTTTTACTTAATTAATAGTTGCATTTACTATTGGTTTCTTATATTTTATCGTATAAAGGTCGCTTTATTCTTAAAATGTACTTTCACGTAAGAACTTTGTTTTTGTTTAAAGCTTTTTTATTCTTTTTTTGGATTTCTTATTTCCTTAAAATTACTTTATTTTTATTTATCTTATAAATTTGTGTTGGTGTGACATCAATCTGTGTACCTAAAGTTTTACTTAATTAATAGTTACATTTACGATTGGTTTGCTATATTTTATAAAAGTCGTTTTATCTTTAAAATGTACTTTCACGTAAAAAGTTTGTTTTTCAACCCTACCGCTTTCGAATCTTTTGAGAAAATTAAAAACGCCCTGATTTTCGAAAACCTTATACATAAAAACCCGAATCTAACAGGGCTTTTGAGTTAACTACCGATGCTTCCAATTTCGCATAAGCGCCGTTCTGTCTCAAGAAGGAAAGCCAATTATGTGAATTTATTTCGGGAAAGCTTAGTACAATTACTCATATCAACAATAACAATAAGATGATGATAATTCAACAATTAGATGTTGAAAGTAGAGAAAGGAATAGGGAAGCTACGGAACTATAATAGATATGCCCGAGTTAGGTAGGAGATTTTAAATGGCGACAAACTTCGTGTTGTCCGACGCAGTTAATTACTACCCGACCAAGCTAGGGCCGAAATTAGTGCTACCATTCAGCATCCTCAAACGTGTGTCAGCGTGGACATTTGGTTTGGTGGATGCTTATGGTCAAAACAAAAGTATTTGACATGCCTTAACCCTATTAGACTAAAGTAGTTTAAGAGACCGATTGGGTCAACATTTTAGTTTGGTTTTGCATACACTGGCCGTATTGGCCTTGATGGAAATGTTTTCGCGAATGGACCTTTAGCCTTAGGAAATGGTTTGCGCATCGTATAATTGCAAGCCTAAAAGGTAAGGGGTTTGTTGCGGTAAATTTTTTCTCAACAAGTTTGACTCTCTTTCCCGTGTGAAGTCCTTTCGGTCCCTCTTTTCTTAGAGTGGGAACTCCGAGCTCTGGCGGAGGTGGAAAGCAGCCATGGCCCCATCGGCAAGCCCCAGACCTTAAATAAGAACCCACATAGATTTTTCGGGCAGTTTTCTCCGCAGAGGAGAAGAAGGAGCTACTCCCTAAGGGCAGTAGGGAGACTTTCGGCGAACCAGGAGCCCAAGGTGCGACCGAGGGTCCACCAGGAACACCGTTGTCTGAGTCCATAGGATAGACCGAAGAGTCGCAATGGGCTGCATCAGACAGGATGTCTTATTTTTTTATTTTTTATTTTTTATTCAATATTCTTAGGATAATACATGTGCGGGTTAATTCTAACTACTAGGTAACAATTAAAGAATGTATTAAAATAGGAATATGTAGTGATATTCGTATTTAGAATTCAAATAGTGTTGAATGTTACATCAGCAAAATTTCACGTAGATAATATAATTAAGAATTAAGATGGAAGTGATATTTTATCGTTTGAACAATAATTAAAGAGAGTCTAGAAATAGCATTAATTAAACTTAAATTACGTAGGACAGCAAAACCTCAATTTGATTGTGATCAAAACTTAGAAGCCAACTTTTGGTTTTGTTTAAGAAAGATAAACGTGTTGTGAGTACGCGAATCGAAACAGGAAGACGATTAAATAATTTAAAGCTTACGACGGAGTAGAAGTCTCTAAAATGAGTGGTTCGGAATGAAAGTATGTTTACCAGGGATCGGATGTTGTTGCGTAGACTGCGGGCATCAGAGATCTGGCTCTGCAAATAACCACTTCTCAAACCATTTGAGATATTTCAAAAAGTTTATTATTGGCTGGAAGTACAACTAAAACATTTATGAATGGAGCTCGACTTCGTTCATATGGCCACCGCAGGCACGTTTGCAGCGGTCGATTCGTTGGACCCAATTTGCAACGACTCGGCCACACATATCGGCCGAAACGGCCGCTATTTCGCGTTCAATGTTGGCTCTGAGCTCTTCCAACGTTGTCGGCGTGTTGGCATAAACCAATGATTTAACGTGGCCTCACAGAAAATAGTTAAGTGGCGTTAAATCGCACGAGCGAGGCGGCCAATCGACTTGCCCATGTCTTGAGATAACACGCTCACCATACCTACTCTTCTTGTGCTTGTGGCACCTTCCTGTTGAAACCACATGTCGTCCAAGTCCATATCTTCCAATTTGGGCAAAAAATAATTGGTGATCATGGCGCGATAGCGCTGACCATTCACAGTTATGTGACGATCGTTATCGTCGACGAAAAAATATGGCCCAGTAACGCCGCCGGCATGCAAACCGCACCAAACAGTTATTTTTTGTGGATGGAGTGGTGATTCATGAAGCACATGTGGGCTTTCACTCGACCAATAACGCATATTTTGCTTATTGACGAACCCATTGAGCCAAAAATGAGCTTTCACTGAAGATGATTTTGCGATGAAATTCGTCATCTTGGCGCATCCCCTCCAAAACCCAATCGGAGAACTTATCTCGTTAGTGTACTTTAGCATGATGAAAATGTTGAGTGTACTGAATAAATTGAGGGTGGCTGTTTGATGATTAGTGAAAGAGTGCGTTCTCAAATTAAATTCAAAGTTGTCAAGTCCCTATTGGAAAACCGTACAGTAATAAAGGTGTCTAACCGGCAAAAGAGTGCCATGGAATAGGTGAGTCGAGGAACCCCGCAAATCGTTCTTATAGCAAATTTCTGTAAAACAAGTAGAGACTGGATTTTCTTGCGGTAAGCACCTCCCCAACATCCTAATCTATATTATAATTTTGAGTGAAATATGCCGTAGTAAACAGTTCTTAAACTATTGTTTGTGCAGTATTTACGAAGATGAAACAAACTACGGAGACAAGAACAAGATACTGTTTTAGGTTTGTAATATGATCAGATCAATTCATATTTTGGTCAATAATAACACCCAGGTATTTGTAGTTATTTACTATGTCAATTTTAAAACAGTTCGCATTACACGCTATATCCACATCAAACAACGTTTTAGAAGAAGCCGTAATTTTTCCTGCAAAATTTGAAGAAACGGGGAGCTTATGTAGAGTAGGGCCAAATACAGACCCTTGGGGTACCCCTAGTTTATAATCCTATTATCACTAAAACAATTTCCAATTTTTTACTTTTTGCTTCCAATCTTTGAGATACGATACCAGCCAACTATAAATAACTCCTCGAAATACAGCCCGATGTAATTCCCTCAAGAGAATTGTATGGTTTACCATATCAAAAGCCTTGGTTATGTCAACAAACAGACCAGCACAGCTTTTTTTCGAGTCAAGGCCTTTATTTATAATCGAACAGAAACTCATGAGAGCATCTTCAGTAGAGAGTCCCGCCCTAAAGCCATATTGCACGGGACTGAAAAAAGTTATTCTCTTCAGAAACCGCAGAATTCTATTTTTGACAGATTTTTCAAAAATTTTCGCGATGGAAGAGAGTAGTGAGAAAGGCCTGTAGTTGTTTTTATCTCTTTTGTTGCCCTTTTGACCCGCCATCGGGTGAGGACGGCGGTCCTTTCAAGCCAGACACCCCAACACGATGACGACGGGTGGGTGATACGATCCCTGGAGCCTACACACTAACGCAAGCCAAGTAACATGGGGCTTAAAAAATACACCATCCTGCAACTGATGTGGCTACAAACACTGGCATCACATCCCACCATTGATGTGGATGCAGTTAGCTAGGCAGCTAGCTCAAAGAAAACCGATCAATGCCTAAAAAAACGACGATTTCCTTCATAGTAACACCCCAACGAGGGAGCAACAAAGGAGCAATAGTGATATGCAGGCGGATGACCAGCATGGTCAAGCACACCCCAATGACGTTCAGCTGTAATAGTCTATTTCGATGGTTCAGGGAACGACTTCTATGATGTGTATACGCTTTACGAAAAAACAAATAATTTCAAAGAAATTTAGAGCATTACCCTTTCCTTTTATATTTTCAATACTTTAATTGAATTCTTTGGTTCTCAGAATAACAATGTACCGTATTCTATCGGGTTTCCCATTTAGAGCTATAAATTTTTGTTTTAACTTTAACAGCTAAATTATTTTGCCCGGTGTAGGAAGGGGGCGCCGTCCTGATAAAACTACGTGCTGAGTGCACGAAATTGCAGCCAAAAATAACATTCCAAAATGCTACGAAAGCGATTTTCATTAACTGTAGATTGAGGTAGCCGTTGGGAAGCAAAACAGTAATGATAGTTCATAAAAAAAAAAATAAAAAACCCTCTAAATGCACATATAAATATTTCGTACGACATACACTAGATGGAAACGAATGTTAACATAACGATACCGCAAATGACAACGAAAACAAGACATATAATTGTATTATTTTAATTAAACTATTGTAATTTATTAAAAAGTTTTATAAAAAAAAAATTTATTTATTTATTTTTTTGTCTAATGCGCCTTTCACTACAATTACAACTGAACAATGTTTGCAATTATTTCTACTTTAAATACTACCCAAAGCGCAGTGCCGCTTGCTGTCTTGTATCTATTCACATGGCTCGTGTCGACAACATGATCGTCTAGGATGCAATGTCAGCGCATTCCGTCATGCTTCATGTACTTCATGATGTTCAGCATGGGAATCTGCACTTCCAATGTTGAGAAGTAATTTTCGATGTTTTCTCCTCCCTTCAAATACAAACGATCCGTTTGTCAATATTTCTATTAAACTTATGCCTGGTGGTAATTTTGCAAGAAGTTCGAACTCTACTGGCCTTGACTCCCAAAGAATGCTATTGCATCAAATTTGCTACGCGTTTAGAGGAGCTCGATTATTGAGTACTATTGATATGTTGTTAGTAACTATAAACATAATAATTAAGTGCTTTTCTGATCCGGAACTGGTTGTAGACCAGTACGAAATGCACAAAGTAATTGTATCCGATCACAGTTTTTTTCTAAGAGTTCCGTGAAGGATCAATGTATTCCATCGGTCTTCAAACATCGCATACTTTCTATGAGTTCGGCAAATAGCCGAACTGCTGTAAGGTGGCATCTTAAACATTTGTTTTCCAAATTTATCTTCAAGCATAAAACTTATGGATGCTGTGCTAAGAACTCTCTCGCTATCCACGACTATCATTCCTGGAACGTCAAAAGACGAAAGGATATCTCTAAGGTGTTGTCTTACTTTATCTGTGGACTTAGATTTAGATATTTTGACGTGAGCATATTTGAAAAATTTGTCAAGCTGTTAAAACAGTTTTTCCTTCCGTTAAGAAGATGTCGAAATGGACTAGGTGTCCTGAGTACTGTACAATCCACCTATTGGTCCTTTTGTTGTCTGTTTCACCCCTCTGCCCTACTGCCATTTCTTGCTTCGTCCCAGTCTTTTCTTCCCGTCATGTTCTAGACGTCATGGTACAGGTGGGATTTCCTGGATTCGTGGACCCAGTTCCCTCTCTTTGCCTACCGCTCCAGACATGGACATATAGGTACCACGGATAGAACCAGGTGGACGGCCTGGAGACTCTAACTGACTGACAGTCTGTCACCCCCTTGATGCCCAAAGATGTCGACATTCCAGTATTGGTCAAGAGCCCACCATATATTTTACATTGTTTGATTAAACTGTTGTAACACTTGTAAAGCCCCCCTACCCTCACAAAAGTTAAAGACCAAATTGTAAAGAAAAGTCCACAATTCCCCGCGGTCGTTTGATTGCCACATATATCTGCAATAAGGACTATGGGCCTCGTAATATATTTCGGGTACGGAAAAATAGTTTTCCTCCCTATGCGGCGGTCTGAATTGAAACTCTTAATCTTAGCTTTGGTTTCGGGTCAGAGGTATAGCCTCGAACCAAAGCAATCACTGGGACAACAAAACATACAGAACGAACAAACATGACCCACAAACAACAAACATCAACTGGTATGATTAGCTGGGGATTCGGTGAGAAGCTGTTGGAGTTTTATGTGATTCCCTTTACTCTACCAGCTGAATTGACGGAACCATGTGTGTGTGTGTTCATGAATTGCGGCGATGGCCAGAAAGCGCGGTAAGCTCATTCGATAGTCTATCGTTTACCAGAGCAAACCAAAAAAAAAAAAAAAAAAAAAAAAAAAAACCAGAGAAAAAAAAAAAAAAAAAAAACGGAAACCAAAATTAAAAATAAAACTGACGACGAAGGAAAAAAAAACAAATAAAACAAGATAATAACGAGTACGAGAACCAGGATAAGCACGAGAGCAATAACGATTACGAAGAACACAACAAAATAAAGAGACTACCAACGAACAAGATAGGACGAAAGTCGGTGATTGTGGCAAAAACGGCTTATACTCCTCCAACTGTAGAAATCAGTTAAGTACCCCTTTTCGACCTACTCGGCGATACATACATATAGGCATATACCCATAGTGTTATCCAGGACCGTAAGCCTCCTTTCCGATCTGTATTGACACCGTACTTAAGACGGTTATATTTTCTTTTAAATGCGCAACCCGCTCGCCGTAACGGTATGACAACGCGGAACGGTAGGCCTTTCGTTAGCCGACCTTGTAACGTAAAACCGGCTTAAATTTGTTTGCCAATTTATTCTTCGTGTGGCCTACCCTGTAATCCCGACCAAGAACCAACAAAACAAAAAGAAATACATATATCACCTTCCCCATCAGGGAAGATATAATTTGTGCTTTTCTTCATTATTTATTTATTTATTCCATCTTTTTTCCCAATTTTGGCAGGAAAAAAATTGGGTGGCGCCTACCCTCCGTGTGTTATCTGTTTAACCGTGCCATTTTTCTCGGACCCACCCTTTGCTGAGCAGGCGGTTCGCACACCGTTCCTGAAGCCGATCTGGAACCGCACGTGTGTGTGTACCTGGATGACATCATAATCGTCACCAGCAAATTTCGCCAACACCTAGACATATTGGAAGAGGGCTTCAAAAAATTGACTGCGGCAGGCGGCAAGGTTAGCGAAGAGAAGTGCAACTTCTGTAGATCGTCGTTGAAATTTTTAGGATATGTAGTTGATAGGCACGGTCTCAATGTTGACTCAGAAAAGATTGAGAATATGATTAGGATACCTGCACCAAAAAACGTAAAAGAGGTAAGGAATTTTGTCGGCACGGTTTTTTGGTATAGGAGATTCGTACCAAACTTCGTACAAAGCTTTGGTTAAACCTTTGACCGCCCTGTTGAGAAAAGGAAATGAGTTCCTTTGGTCTGAGGAGTGTGAGGGGAGTTTCCAGAAAGCAAAAGACTGCTTGGTGACTGTCCCGATACTGACATGTCTGGATTTTAAGCGGCCGTTTGTGGTGCAAACCGACGCATCGGACTTTGGGGTCGGAGCAGTGCTCACTCAAACATTTGAAGAGGGAGAAAAAAGTAGTTTGTTACCTAAGAAGGTCGTTGAATAGAAACAAGAAAAACTATTTAACCACGGAAAAGGAGTGTTTATCCGTACTGTCGGCTATTGAAAAGTTGCGACCGTACATTGAGGGCGTTCGACGGTCGTGACGGATCATTACTCATTTTTTTGGCTGAGTAATCTCAAGAACTTAGCAAGTTGTGCGGTCAGGTTACAGCAGTTCGACTTCGAAATTGTACATCGGAAAGATCACGTGGTCCCGGACATGCTTTCAGACATGCTTCAGATCCGTGGATCGCCAAAATGAGCAGCAAGGTCGAGCCGAATCCGCTGGACTATTCAGGTTGAAGAGTAGAACAGGGAACGTTATTTAAATTTTTTAGGGTAAAACACGTGATTGTACATGACAATAGTTCAGAACAGAATGAGGTAGTAGTGAAGGCAGATAGAGTTAGGGTGTTAAAAGAGTGTCATGACAATCCATTAGCAGGGCGTATGGGTGTTAGGATGACGTATGCCAGAGTAGCGACTAAGTATTACTGGTCGAAGATGAGGTCAGATATAACAAAATATGTTAGGAATTGCAGGATTTGCCAGAGTGTGAGGCCAGTGAATGACAAACCAGCTAATTTGATGGTGGAGAGGAGAGGGATTTCGAATCCCTGGGATATGATCTGCGTTGGCCCGCTTCCGAAATCGAGAAGGGGCTTCGTTTTTTTCCTCACGGTCGTTAATTATTTTGCCAAATTTTCCCTGTTGTTTCCCTTTAAGTCGGCTACTGCTTCTTCAGTTTGTAGGGAAATCGAAGACAACGTCTTTCTTTTGTTCGGCGTACCCCGTATAGTTGTCTGTGACAACGGTCCTCAATTTCGGAGTAAGGAATTGCATAAACTCTGTAATTCGTATGGGCCTTGTCTGAATTTTACTGCGCATTACCATCCGCAAGCTAATGCAGCTGATCGGATAAACCAAATTATCAAGTCAAGATAAATCAAAGTTGCCTGTTGTGTCCGCACTTCCCAACACGGCGTGTTAGGTATCTAACCCTACTACGCGAACTTTGGACGGGACATCAAGCCATATAGGGATGCGGCTGAAGAACCCCATGATGACATGGTCGCTAGGCAAAGCGGTACAGAGAGCTCGGGTGCGCTCGATGATGTGCTTGAGCCTCACAAGATCGCTGGACAGATGAATGTCGCCCGTAGTTAGATAGCAGTCTCCACTCTGTCTTGTCTTTTAGCTTTCTCTGTTGTTTTGGCTTTGGCCACCCTTCGGTTTATTAGCTGGTCCGCAAGCAGAAATGTGAGGTCACATTTCCCAGTTCCCTCTCTTTGCCTACCGCTCCAGAGATGACCATATAGGTACCACGGATAGAGCCAGGCGGACGGCCTGGACTCCCTGGCGGTCTGAATTGAAACTCTTAACCTTAGCTGTGGTTTCAGGTCAGAGGTCTGGTTTCAAACCAGAGCAATCACTGGGATGACAAAACAAAAAGAACGAACATTCATGACCCACAAACAACAAATATCAGCTGTTGGAGTTTTGGATGTCTGTTTGCTCTAGCAGCCGAATTGACGGAACCCCATGTGCGTGTGTGTTCATGTGTTCATGAATGGCGGAGATGGCAAGAAATCGCGGTAGGCTCATTCGATAGCTTATTGTCTTACTGGCACGAGCCAAAAAAAAAGAGAGAAAAAAAAAGAACGAACGGAAACCAAAATCAAAAGGAAAACTGACGACGAAAAAATAATAATAATAATAAAACAAGATAATAACGAGAACGAGAATCAGGATAAGCACGAGAACAAGAACGAGGACGAGTAACACACCAACGAATACAACAAAACAAAGAGACGAAAGTCGGTGATTGTGGCGTGACGGTTTACCCTCCTCCACCTGTAGAAACCCCAGCCAGAGATAGACCCACGAAGATGTTGTTTTGTTTTCTTTGTAAGTTAAGTCAATATAAGGACTTCATCAATAACGGGGTGTCGCCATGAGTGGTAGTCACCGAACGTGGCCGTGGACCCAGAGTGCAAATGTGTAGTATTCTTTTGGAATAAATTGTTTTAACATTTTTTTTTTTTTTGAAGGAAGAGTTGGAGTTGGATTTGATTCACGGACTCGTTGCCGTTAAGTTTTAATTAAATTCTTTCTAATAAATATAAAAATAAGGAAAATAAAGTACTTTTTTTTTATTGATCATACTAAAGTCAAAATAATGGATAAAGAAGGAATTGCTGATCATATCGCCCCGACATCAGAAGTGGGATTTGAGTCGCGTGTGCAGAGTGAAAGTAATCCGACAATGGACGGTTATATTAGGGTTTTAATCGAAAAACATAATAGGCAAGCTATTATGTGGAAGCATTAAAGCAACCCTCAGTTCCGATAACAAAATAAATTTTCTTTCCGGAATTTAATCCAGATAGTGGTGAGGTCGAGGCTAGAGCTTGGTATGATACTGTGAATTTATGTATGGAGGAACAATTGCTTACTGGTTGTGCTCTTAATACTGACTTAAGTTAAGCTCTAAAGGGCTCAGCCTCAGATTGGTTCTCTCAAATTAGCTACGCGGGTATGGATTATATACAATTCAAATCGCTATTTTTATCGAGGTACGAGTGTGTTGAGACACCAGCCGCAGCGTTAATAACAATTAATTATAGCAGACCGAAGGACGGAGATTGAGCCTCGCCTGCAACGCTTAGTTTTCACTACAAACATTAAAACAAGGACTGACATGCAGCAGGACCTATCAGCTTTTAATCACCATTAAAGACCAAGCACTGAATATGGTGTTTCCACAATTAACGCTAAAAGACAAAAAAAAAAAAAAAAAAAAACATGTTTTGTGTGTGGAAACAGTGAACATAAATCATTTAATTGTCGTCATAATAAATCTAAAATGTTAGTGCCTAATACAACATACAATAAAAGTGATTTGAAAAATTACAATCTTAAGCGTACAGTTATTTGTTTTAAGTGTGGTCAGGAAGGACGTATTGCCCCACAATGAACCAAGCCTGCTATAAGTGGTGGATCTTCAACTTCTGGACATCGTCAGGTCAACCTTTGCAGCATCAAACCAACAACATCACAACTTTTACATCATGGTCAGATTTTTAATTTTTGCTTTTATTCGGGTGCCGAATGTTCTCTGATTAAAAAAAAGTGTAGCAAATAAATTTTCCGGAAAACGTGTTCAGTCCATGGTCACCCTGGTTGGTATAAGAAAGGTCGAAGTGCTTAGTACTTTTCAAATTCTAGCAGAGGTAACAATTGACTTCCTTTTTCATGGTATTCGTAACGATATGATAAACTTTGAAATTATACCAGGGACAGATTTGATTGTACAAGGTTTTCAATTGCAATTTCAGATCAAAAATTGATCGTAAAGAAGGTAAATTTAGTGACACTATGTGAAGTCGGTAACCGTTAAAAGATCTTTCAAAACTTGTTAATTTCCTTAAACAGTCGTCTTCGTCATTCATAAAAGGAACACCTACTGGTTGAGCCACAACGACTAAACTCGAAATAAGATTATTTGATCCAAATCATACAGTTCAAAGAAGACCATACCGTTTGAGCCGTGATGAAAGCTAAAGTAATTTTTTGCAAGTCCTATGATTTTAGTAAAAAAAAAAGATACAGATAGCCTGTATGTTGACTGCAGGGAATTGAATAGCAACACTGTTCCTGGCAGGTTTCCATTGCCACTTTTCGGCGATCAAATTCAACGGCTCAAAGGTACAAATTATTTTACTTTTTGGATGCCGAGTCCGGTTTCCATCAAATCTCAGTTAAAGACTGGAACTGGGTCGAACTGCATTCGTAACTCCGGACGGTCAGTACGAATATCTGACTATGCCTTTCGGTTTACGAAATGCTCCTGCACTTTTTCAAAGAGCAATTCTCAAACCGCTGGGTGATTTAGTAAATAAGTTTGTGGTATGTTATATTGACGATATAATGATTGTATCTGAAACTATCGAAGAGAATTAGAAAGGCTTGAAATAGTTCTAGCTATACTCAAGCGAACAGTATTTAAAAAAATGTTATTTTCTTAAAAATAAAGTTCAATATTTAGGATTTGAAGTATCGGCTGGAGAAATCAGGCCTAATCCTCGTAAAATAATAGCATTGACTAAGTTGCCACCACCAGAAACAGTCACCCAACTTAGACAGTTTATTGGCCTCGCGTCATATTTCCGCCACTTCATCCCGAAGTTTTTTCAAATTATCGGTCCTCTTTATAAATTGACTTCAGAGAAAAGAAAAATTCAATGGAAGCCAGTGCTTAGGGACTAGGAACTAGTACCAGAACCAGGAACTGACTAGGGAACCAGTTTAAATGATTTTTGACCCCAATTATAAAATAGAATTGCACGCAGATGCCAGTTCAGATGGTTATGGAGCAATCTTGATGCAAAAAAAGAGAAGATGGTAAACTACATGTTGTTGCATATTATAGTAAGAAAACTTATTCGGTGGAATCACGTTATCACTCCTATGAACTTGAAACTCTTACAGTGGTTAATGCTATAAAACATTTCCGTCACTTTTTACAAGGCAGGAAATTTGTAGTAATGACCGACTGTTATTCTCTTCGAGCATCACGAACTAAAATTGATCTTACACCAATAGTCCAAAGGTGGTGGGCTTTCTTGCAAGCTTTCGATTTTGATATTAACTATAGAGAGGGTAAACGCATGTCTCATATTGATTTATTTTCAAGAAATGCTATTTCTGTACAAACAGTAGAAGAAAAGATCTAACAGAAAGTTGTGAATTTATTACAAATTGGCTACAAGCTGAGCAGCAAGGCGATAAAGAAATTACAGAAATTATTTCTAGGTTAAATTCTGATAATATGTTGAAGATGTTCAGTTAGCATTAAATTGTGCAGTAATTGGTGTAACGCCAGCCAGTCCTCTGGAATTTTTAATTGGTAAAGTTGCACGCCCCTTTTGTGCTTCCATTTTTGATTTGAAAGAACCTTTAGGTAAGGGTTGGAAAGTTGTTTTTGCCGTCGGCATTTTGCGATGTGATACTCGTGAGAAATCGAAAAAAATAAATAAATTTTAATTGGATTGCTGCACGTATATATTGTTGGAGGGAAGCAAGCAAATTTTCGTTATAGGCCACTTGATTTCTTCATTTTGGGTCTTAAGTGTGACGACCCGAATTAAATTGTCTGTCCCCGGATGAACATTGATGATTCGCGCTAAACTCCACTTTGCTGGTGGTAACTGATCTTCTTTGATCAAAACTAAATCTTCGATCTTTGGTTGTTCCTTAATTCTCAACCACTTTGGCCGATGTTGAAGTCTTGACAATTACTCGGATTTCCAATTCTTCCAGAAGATTTGTTGAAATTTCTGTAACTGTTGCCATCGTTGCAGATGTCCGGCTTTGGTGTCCGTTAGATGAGGGATGGTGTTTATTGCTCTGCCGATGAGGAAATGTCCAGGAGTATGGGCTGCGAAGTCATATGGATCGTCGGCCATTGGACATAGACGCCTTCAATCTAAGCATGCTTCCACTTGATGTAAGAACGTGGTGAGTTCCTCAAAAGTGTATAACTCTACCCCTATGATCCTTTTAAGGTGGTATTTTCTTGATTTCACTTCCCAAAGTCCACCGAAGTGAGGGGAAGCAGGAGGAATGGAGTGCCACTGTATACCGTCTTTAGATATCGTTTCTTCAACATTCTTCCACTCGAACTTAGCTTCTTTAAAAGCTTTCTTCAACTCGTTGTTGGCTCCCACCAAGTTCTTCCCATTATCACTGAAAATATGTGAGCATAGTCCCCTTCTGGCTATAAATCTGCGTAGGGGTGCAATAAAGGCTTGGGTGGTTAAGTCGCTTACCAACTCTATGTGTATAGCCTTGGTAGACAGACAAACGAATATGGCGAAATACGCCTTGTAGATTTTGCCACCTCGACCTTTCCACGCTTTAACATCGATTGGCCTGGCGTAATCTACGCCAGTTTGCATAAAGTGTTGCTATATACGGACCCTTGGAGCTGTTAGATTACCCATTAGTTGGTGTGTCGGTTTTGCTCTATACCGAAAGCAGATATTAAAGCTATGAATGACTCCCTTGACGCAATTTTTGAATTTCATGATCCAGTAGGTGATTCTCAAATACGCTGTGGTTTATTGCAGCCCTCCTTGTAGCGTTTCAGATGTGCGTCGGTTATCAATAGTTTTGTGAAGTGGTGGTTTCGCCTTAATATGATTGGATGTTGTTGTTCAAATGGAAACTCTGAGTGTTGAAACCTACCTGCAACTCGGATGATACCATCAGAGTCGAATCTGTGTATAGATTCGTCGGCTGCTGTGGACATTGGATATCACAAGATTCGCTGAGAAAAATGGACCCTTCCACAATCTGCAGGATTTAAATCGCTGGGAATGTGTTTCCAGCTGTCTGGTTTGACCAGTCGCTGTATTTCAGCTACTCGGTTTTTAACGAAGGTGGCCAACTTGATTGCGGGAGCCACGATATATGATAGAGTGATTGTTGAGTCGTTCCATTCATACTGCTTCACGTCTCGCAATCCTAAAACCCTTGATGTGTAGTCCAGTAGTGTAACGAGAATCACGGCTCCGCAGAGTTCAAGTCGTGGGAGCGTTTGGGTTTTCATTGGAGTAACTCGGGTCATAAGCAAACGAACACGGTTGTCGTTATTGAAATCGAGAACTCGAAGATAAATCGCCACACCAAACGCCTTCTCGGACGCGTCACTGAACCCTTCTAACTCCAGATTATTATGTATGTCGTCTGTGTGGATCCAACGAGGAATGCGAAGTTTTTCTAGATTAGGCAAATTTTCTCGAAAGGCGTTCCACTCCCTTTTCAATTCCAAGGGAATAAGATCGTTACGCCACAGTGGCTGAATCAAGATTTTGCCCTTGATTATACAGGGTGAAATCCAACCGATAGGGTCGAAGAGTTTGGCTATGTTGAAAAGAATGGTCCTTTTTGTTGGTTCAGCAGCGTCCACTTGAGTATTCTGGAAAGGGAGACTATCTTCTGCTGGAAACCATTTGATCCTCAGAGATTTAACATGTTTGGAAATATGAATGGGTGCAGAGAAATCAACTTCCCGCTGGTCTATGGGTATTTAAGCCAAAATCTCGTCTGAGTTGCTTGCCCATTTGCGTAGGTTAAATCCTCCCGACTATAGTAAACTGTTGACTTGCAGATGCTCAATCAATATTTCTTCCACAGTATCAGCTCCAGAGAACAGATCATCTACGTATGTATCTTCTTTCACAATTCGCGCGTCCAGAGGATAGTTGTGTGATTCGTCATCAGCCAGTTGATTGAGTCAAGGTAGGGCGCACAATTTGTACCGACTGTGAGGGTACTCCTTGATCGGTTCGGAGTCATTATCGCGCCATACTCTAGCTGATAGTAGGCATCCTCAAAGCTAACACGGATTTGCTTTTACATTTTCTCCATATCTGCTATGAATGTATATTTATATCTTCTCCATTTTAGAACTATACCAATGATATCCTTTTGTGTTTTATGCCCTGTCATCAAATCGTTTTTGCCGCAGCGTCGAAGACGACCCGGAGTTTTGTGGTTGAGCTGTACTCATTGAACACAGTGTGAAGTGGCATGAAATAGTGATGAGGAGTTTTTAATACTTCATCCTTGCTGAAATCGATACCTTCCATGTGTTTCAAGAGTAGGTACTCGTTCATACACTTTCTAGTGTGGTTGATCCGGAACCGTCGTTCCAGCTGAGCAAACCTATGCAAGGCGCCTTCCTTCGAGAATCCAAGCCAAGGTTTGCTCCCTTCTTTAAATGGCAATGACACCTCATATCGTCCATTCTCCAACCTCTTCGTTTTTGCCTTCAAATACTCCTCACAGGCTTTGTCTTCGCATGTTTGGTGGGTTGTAAAGGGAACGTCCTCCACCTCCCAAGCCTTTTCAAACATGCAGCTGTCTTGGTTTGCTGCTCAAAGAAAATTTTAACTTGTGCATTTACAAGGACACGTTTGTGGTCGTAACGTGATGTGAGAATTTTCCACGCTAGCCCATAATTTTCAATGTCAATGGCTAAATGATTTCAAAGGCGATCAGCCTCACCCCCTAAATTTGATTTTAAATAATGAAATTTTTATACCTCGGACAATGTTTTATTGAAATGGATCAAAGAAAAAAATTTTGAAGAAATTGTAGAAATTATCAAAATCTTTGGTTATTTGTTTTGACAAATTTCTTTGAAGTTTTAGAGCGGAGCTCATGGTGAAAGAAAATAAAAAAATACGCGTAAGAGAAAAAAAAAAGGTAGATGTGTATTTCAACTTACGTTCTCGTATTTTCTAGAAAATTTAATATTCCGGTATTCAACGGACCCAACAGTATGTTGCACAGTTGCAGTGGATATCCCAACGGAGTCCTTGTGGTCAGAACGGACTTACCGGATAACTTGCTACTGTTAAAAGATCCAACAGAACGCGGAATCCAAAGGTTGAATATAATTTATATATGTATATACATATACATGTATATGTTGCCCAGCTATTAAACAAAGCAAAAGTTGCAATTGCAAAATTTTGCACTTTGTAAACTAGAAAAAAATTTCGCGTTGGGGATATGGGTTCACCAACGTTTCCAAATTTAAAAATATACTGAGAGCGAGAATTTTTTTTTTTTTTTTTTCATGGGAAGGTGAGAAATCTTCATTGACACTATAGGCCCTGAACCTATAGTAGTGTGAGATTCTTACTCACTAAAAAACACCTCCCTTATGCAAACCACGACTGAGTTCACACTCAACAAGCAGTTCTTCTATCACATTTTATTTTGTTTTTATAAGATATCCTGCAGGCGATTTTCCATTGAAAATTCCTGTGTACTTTAGAAAAACTACGCGCTGCTAATCACCGCGCTAGATTTATCTAGATAAATTTGTCTCGTCGAGAATCTGTTGAACAGAAATATTCGTATGACCTTGTAATCGATTATTATGTTTTCGCGCAAAACATTTTAATTCCGTTCTGAACGTTTTCGACTCCTAAGTCTCTGTGGATATCATCGTTTCTAATGTACCACGGCGCATTAACAATACCTCGAAGAACTTTGTTTTGCAATGTCTGTAATACATTAATATTACCATTTTTAGTACAATCCCAAAGTTGTACACCATATGTCCAGATCGGTTTTAGCACTTGCTTGTATAACAGCAGTTTGTTCTCTAAGCTTAGCTTGGAATATTTCCAATAAGCCAGTAAATATCTCTATATTTGATTTCAAGCTCTTCATGTTTTTTCTTGACGTGTGCTCTCTATTTTAGTTTAGCGTCGAGTGTCATACCGAGATATTTGGCCTCGTTCGCGTAAGGAATTCGTACTGCGTTGATAAACACCGGTGGATTTTCAAGTCTTTGTCCAGTTTTTTATCCGTGTAAGGGCACGTTGCAACTTGGCAGTTGCTTCTTCGACTGTTTTAGCCGTTGCCGAAATGGCAGTGTCATCAGCAAATGTGGGTAGGAAAGTGTCGTCCGTTTGCGGTATATTGCGGGTAAAAAGCAAATATAGCAGAGGGCCAAGTACACTTCCTTGCGGCACCCCCAACTTTATTGTCTTAAAAGTGGAATATTCGTTTCCGTGTCTCACACGAAAGAGTCGGTCTTCCAGATATGAACCTAAAATACAAGACAATTGCTGGGGTAGGGCTTGCCGGAGTTTATATTTTAGGCCTTTATGCCATACTTTATCAAAGGCTTGTGAAACGTCAGGGAATGCGCCTGAACAGACTTACAGACTTACTTACACTCGATTGCTCGTTCAATTACATCGGTTATACGATGCACTTGGTCAACTGTAGAGTGTTGGCTTCTAAAGCCAAATTGATGATCAGGCAAGAGGGAATTTGTGTCGGTAATTGGTTTAAGACGATTAAGAAGGATTCGCTCGAAGACCTTCGATGTAATCGGGAGAAGCGATATTGTTCTATATGACTTGACTTCAGTCAGCGGCTTACCGGGTTTCGGAACCAAAATAACTTCGGCTACTTTCCACTGGTGCGGTACGTGCTCTAATCTAATGCTGGCATTTATAAGATAGAGCAACTTTAGCAAACCTTTTTTCGGCAACGCTTTAAGTATCTGTCCCGTTATTAAGTCATATCCCGGGGCTTTATTGGGCTTAAGCGTGTCTATAACTCCTTAGTGTAGACTTTTCTACTGGAAAGTTTGTCGTCACGTCTAGCGTATTGACATTCTCTAGAAGCACTTCCCCGTCGAATGGTTTAAACGTTTCTGCAATATGGTCGGCGAAAACATTAGCTTTTTCCTTATATTCTTTAGCCCAGTCATCCTGATTTCTTCTTATTGTCGCCACGTGTATTTGGCGCTTTCGAACACTTTTAACGGCTCTCCATATGGAGTAGTTGGTATCCTTTGTCGCTGTGAGTTTTTCAAGGTAGTTATTAATACCTTGATTATTGAAGTCCTTGGTCGATTTTTTCAACAAGTTGCAGAGCCTATTGAAGGACGTTTTATCTTGTGGTGCCCGGGTTTCATGCCACTTTTTCCGCGCTCTTCGTTTCTTCCTTATCATTTCTCTGATTTCCGATGGATATCTTCTGCCGACTTTGGGAACTTTGTTCGATTCGCGGGGAGTGTTCTTCCAGGCCGCTTGCTGTATGACTTCAACAAAACGTTCAACTTCTTTTTCAAGTTGTACTTTTCAACTCAGAATTGTCTACAACGTTTATTTGGAAATCTTCCCAGTGAGTTTTGCTGTTATTTAACCTGGGTGGTCTTTGTTTCTTAACCAAGGATTCGCGCAGAGATGATAACTGGAGAATGATCGGAGGAAAGATCGAAGCTCTCTTCAACTTTGACGTTTACTCCTTTTCCGATAAAGAAGTCTATTAGATCGGATGTTTTGGCGACATCCGAGGGCCAATATGTCGGCTTGCCTGTTGAGTAAAAATAGCAACCACGTTCCATATAAGCCCTGTAAAGAGTTTTGCTTTTTTCAGAGATACATTTTGAGCTCCAAAAGGTGTGCTTCGTGTTAAAGTCGCCACCAATAATGAAGATTGGTCCAAAAGACTTGAAAAGGTCAATAAATTCTTGTTTTTCTATGTTCCAGCGCGATTGGCAATAGATTGAGGATATATTAAAAGAGTAATTTTTTATTTTTAGAGCGCACCACGGTCATTTGAAATTTGTCAAGTTCAATTATTGCTTCCAAAGTATGTTCAATGCAGTCTTTTATGAATAGGGATGACCCGCCTCTTGCGTTTTCCGGTGGATGATGAGCGTGGTATTCTGTCGTCCGGTGAGTTTCAGAAATTAAACATATGTCAATTCCTTTTTACTGCATGAAAATATTTAGTTCATTAAGCCTTTTTTGTAGCCCGTTGGCATTCCACGCAAGTATATTGAGCTTCTTTGCCATAATTAGTTGCAGAAATTGGCTTCGAACTTAAGAATCCGTTCGACTATTATCTTATTTATTTTAGTCTGTTCTTCTAGTCTCTCGAGAATTACTGATAACACATTTGAGGTAGGATCCGGTGATGTACAGTTAGTCATATTAACTCGCGCCGCTATTTGCGCGTAAGTTTTTCCACTTTCCACTTACGCATTGTTATTTTTGACGTTGTTGTTATTGGTGATTTTAGTGTTTGTCACCATTACTTCACTTTGGAGTAGGACCGCTGTTTTTATTTCTCATTCTAGATGTCCCTGCGTTTTTCAAAGGCTTCGTTTTTGATTGATCTCGTAGCTTTTGCAACTCTTTCGCGACTTCGCATCCTCGATAATTAGCTGGATGTTTTCCCTTGCAGTTAATGCATATCGCTGGGGACTCTTTCGCGGCATTGCACTCTTGAGTCAGATGTTTGCCAGCGCATTTTACACAGCGAGGTTCCTTCTGGCAGTAGGCCTGAGTATGGCTGAATCTCTGGCAACGTGTACATTTTGACAAGTCCCAAAATTGAATTTATCCCATAAATTCTTTTCAGGCTTTCGGTTTTGTCGAAAGTTAGCCTAAAGAGGGGAAGACCGCGTCTTGGGGTCGTCCTCTCGATTTCAACATTGTGCTGTTTTTGCGCAAGTATATTAACTGCGTCGATTATCTTAAAATCTTTATTTTCAAGGTCATTTACGATGTTTTCTTTAAGGCAAGAGGGATGCAATCCTCTAGCTACAACGCGTATGGGTCTTTCCGTTTTATTTTCGTAGGTATGCCATTGAATCTCCTCGGCATTGAATTTTTGCGAAAGCGAACGGTAGTTGTCTGGATTAAGGACATTAATAGTCCATGTATCATTATTGCGAGATCTTACTTTATAATCGGTTGAGCACAGTGATTTCAGGATTATGTGCAACTTGTTGTAGTCCGAGATTCCAAAAACGTTTATTGGCGGCGGCGGTCTTTGTTTGATTTAGTTTGTTGCCTTATCGACCTCAGCAGTGTTAAAGCTGGCTTGCTTCTTTGTTTGTTCAATATCAGGCGGGGAAGTAGCTTTGCGCTTCTTACCTGGCTTTTTTTTTAAGTATCCAGTTCGTTTGGCGGACTAGCTCTTCTTCGCCCATGTGAAAACTCGAGTTTTCGGGGTGTCAAGTAGCGAAACAGACTCAGACTCAGATTTAGATTGCGGCTTAATGGCATCTAGTTGCTTTTTTAGTTCGGCACAGAGCAATTCCATATTTTGGAGTCTAGCGCGGAGATCAGAATTTTCGCGTTCGAAATTTTGTAGCTTATTTGGTATAATGCTATTGCCCTGAGCTACCGACTGTGTATTGTCTTTGCTTTCGCATGATTTTCCTAGCGATCCGCGTGCTGGAGATCTCGTGACCCTTGAGCATTTTTTAAAGGTGTAATGGTTTATATTTGTATTATTTTGAATATAATTTGAACTCATTTTAGTTCCCAGTAGCGGAGAAAGGGTAGTCCGTCTGTCCAGAGATCCGCATTAGACAGATAAGGCTGGCTGATCCGGAGGTCGCCAAGTATCCGGATGCTCCGTTAGAGATTGAGCTATTTTTATACTGGGCCTCCAACCTGGTCGATTCTGGCACGGGTCGCTTAACACCTTAATCCGGCCCAGTGGATTTTAGTCGCCTCTTACGGCAGGCATGCCTTACCTCGGATATATTCTAACCCCTAACCCGAAGGGGTGAGAGCGAGAATGAAAAGAAAAAGACGTGTTGTTCGGTTGATTTGCTTTTTATTTGTATGCAATACAATATGGGTTTATTAACCGCTTTTATAAAGGCGGTTTTCTTCTTGTTGATATGGATGATAATGCAGTGCATTACTCATCATTTACAATACATGAATTTTATTATAATAAATAATTAATTAAATTGAATATATATGCTTCTCGAACAAATGTCATAAAAGTATTAAAATTTGCTGAAATTAAGCTTGCCTCGAATAACTCATTAATACTATATGTATTAAGTTTCAAATCAACCAATGTTGGGTCCTATGGGACAACGTCAATAAAAGCTGCCAAGAAAGGCAAAATTATAAAAATCATTTATGATTATATCTTAGAATGCTAGAAAAAAATTTATGGCATCATAACTTCATAATTTATCTGTATATTCTAGCTAGTAGTATACTTACAAACATAAGTATACATTCCAAATTTACTAAAAAGCCGCAAAACAAATTGCATAGACATGACCAACTTAACAACCAGCATATTCCAGTTTTAGTCCAATAGCCGTTCGATCCGTCGGATGCGTTCAAACAAATGTAGAAATAATACAGCTGAATGGCACCTTTCTCATCCATTTCCAAAGCGCATCAATAAAAAATTCAAGATCAAGTCATTACGTGAATCGAGGTAACTGCATATAAACCTTTACCAGCAAAAAGCACTGAATTATTATCACTCCAAATAATGAAATAACTTAATAGTTATTAGCAACATATCAATAGTACTCAATAATCGAGTTCCTCTAAACGCGTAGCAAATTTAATGCAATAGCGTTCTCTGGGAGTCAAGGCCAGTAGATTTCGAACTTCTTGCAAAATTACCACCACGCATAAGTTTAATAGAAATATTGACAAACGGGGCGCTTGTACTTGAAGGAAAGAGAAAACATCGAAAATTACTTCTCAACATTGGAAGTGCAGATTTCCATGCTGAACACCATGAAGTACAGGGAGCATGATGGAATGCGTTGACATTGCGTCCTAGACGATCATGTTGCCGACACGAGCCATGTGAATAGATACATGAGACCAAGCGGCACTGCGCTATGGGTAGTATTTAAAGTAGAAATAATTACAAACATTGTTCAGTTGTAATTGTAATGTAAGGCGCATCTATATTAGACAAAAAAATAAATAAATAAAGTTTTTTTTTATAAAACTTTTTAATAAATTACAATACTTTAATTAAAATAATACAATTACTTGTCTTGTTTTCGTGGTCATTTGCGGTATCGTTATGTAAACATTCGTTTCCATCAGGTGTATGTCGTACGAAATTTTTATATGTACATTTAGAGAGTTTTTCATTAAAGTTTTTTGTGAACTATCATTACTGTTTTGCTTCACAACGTCTACCCCAATCTACAGTTAATGGAAATCGCTATCGTAGCATTTTGGAATGTTAATTTTGGCTGCAATTGCGTGCAATCAGCACTATTGATTCTATCAGGACGGATCTCCTTTCCATACACCGGACAAAACAGTCTAGCTATTAAACTAAAAAAACAGAAATGTATAGCTCTAAAAGAGAAACCCGATATAATACTGTTATTTTATTTTATAAAATTGTTATTCTGAGAACCAAGGAGTGAGCACATTGGTCAATGAATTCAATTAAAGTATTGAAAATATTAAAAGAAAAGGGTAATGCAGTAAATTTAATTGAAATTGTTTGTGTTTCGTAAAGCGTATTCATATCATAGAAGTCGTCCCCTCACCCATCGAAATAGACTTTTATAGCTGGTACGTCATTGGAGTGTACTTGATTATGCTGGTTGTCCGCCTGCCTATCACTGTTGCTCTTTTGTTGCTCCCTCGTTGGGGTATTACTTTGAAGGAAATCGTCGTAGACTATCTGCATCTACATCTACATCAATGGTAGGATGTGATGCCAGTGTTCGTACCCACATCAGTTGCAGGATGGTGTATTTATTAAGCTTCATGTTACTTGGCTTGCGTTGAGGTGTAGGCTCTCGGGATCGTATTCGCTCGCCCATCGTCATCGTGTTGGGGTGTCTGGCTTGAAAGGACCGTCCGTCCCTATCCGTTGGTGACTTTTAGACGTCCTGTCTGATGCAGCCCATTGCGACTCTTCCGTCTATCATAAGGACTCTGACAACGGTGTTCCTGGTGGATCTCAGATCTTGATCTCCTGGTTCGTCTAAAGTTTCCCCACTGCCCTTAGGGAGTAGCTCTCCTCTTCTGCGGAGAAAACCGTCCCAAAAATCTATGTGGGTTCTTTTTCAAGGTCTGGGGCTTGCCGATGAGGCCATGGCTGCCTTCCACCTCCGCCAGAGCTCTGAGTTCCCACTCTAAGAAAAGAGGGACCGAAAGGACTTCACACGGAAAGAGAGTCAAACTTGTTGAGAAAAAATTTACCGCAACAAACCCCACCCTCACTAAAAAGGCTTGCATTCATACGATGCGCAAACCATTTCCTAAGGCTAAAGGTCCATTCGCGAAAACATTTCCATCAAGACCCAATAGGTCTTTTAAACTACTCTAGTCTAATAGGGTTAAGGTCCTTAGCGTGTCAAATGCTTTTGTTTTGACCTTAAACATCCACCAAACCAAATGTCCACGCTGATACAAGTTTGAGGATGCTGAATGGTCACATGAATTTCGGTACTAGCTTGGTTGGGTGGTAATTAACTGTTTCAGACAACACGAAGTTTTATCGCTATTTCAAATCTATTGTACTACCTATCTCGGGCATATCTATTGTATAGGGTGATTCATCATGGGGTTTGATTTATAATGTAAAATAAAACACATAAGTTTGAAAGTGAACTTAAAATTTTAAAAGAAAATTTTAAAAGAACAATTCATGGCACTTACGTTTTGGAAATAATATGTTATAAATATTGGCCACGATTACGTCTGATGTGGTCCATTTAAAAGGTCCAATTTTGGGCGACTCGTTCAAGCATAGCGACTCGCGGATAATACGAGTTATGTTGGCTTCCAAAGCGTCAACGGCTTATTCCTAAGGACCTGAGACTTTACACATCCCAAGAGAAAATAGATCGCACGATCTAGGCAGCCAATTTACCGTAGCAAAATGTGAAATTAAGTGCTCACCAAACTCATTTATTAACAAGTCCATTGTTTCATGCGCTGTATGGATCGTAGCGGCGTCTTGTTGAAACTAGAGCTCACCGAGGCCATGTCCTTGAATTTCAGAAAGCACATAGTCCCTTAAAATGGCATGATAATGGTTACTTCTAACGGTAATATTCTGATGTGCCTCATTTTTGAAGAAATATGGACCAATGATTCCACCAGCCTATAAACCACACCATACCGTTATTTTTAATAGATGTAATAGTAGCTTCTGGTACTCTTCGCGTTGCTCATCAGCCCAAATACGGCAATTTCATTTATTAATATATCCATTGAGCCAGAAATGGGCTTCATATCTGACTAATGTAAGCTGGGACTCAAATTTGCGAATGGTATTGTTGGTAGGTCGGTTATGCGCATCGTAAGTTTCTCGAATCGCACGAAAAACATTTCTCACAGAACGCTGATTTCGTAATACAGCTGAACAATTTGAAGACACTGGTGTGATGTGAGTCTTTTCACGGTAATTTTCCAAGTGATACTGAACAAAAATGTCGAAGCAGTTTTATAAGAGTCACGCAGGATCTGTCAGAAGCCAATTGAAAATCAAATCCCACGATGAATCACCTTATAGTTCCCTAGCTTCCCCATTCCTTTCTCTTGCGAATCCTAACCTCGGTGATTGTCTGAGACATACACTCTAACCGTTGTCTTAATTATTTATTCTATCCTCTCCGTAGGATTCGCGTGTGAATGGCAGTGCACCGTGAACCTAATTTTTGACTCGTAAGAATCACAGAGAGCTTAAAGCTTCCTGTCCCGAAACTGAGGACCGTTGCAACACACGACAACCTTGGTTACGCCGTTCTTGCAGTTGACAGAGCAGAGGGAATTTAGAAAAGTAATTGACCACAGTTAAGATGTATGTGTAACCCCGAGTGAATTGAGAAATTGACCTACCAGATCTAAAAAAACCATTTCCTAACACCTTATCAGACCTACCCTCTCGACCATCAGATCAGTGGGTGGCTTGTTCACAAGTTTTAACTGTTAGCAATTCTTGCAATTCTTACATATTTTGTTACTTTTGCCGCATTTTCGCCCAGTAGTACTTAGCGTAGTAGTAGTAGTAGTAGTACTTGAACTGAAACGTTCAAGTTGTGTGACCCGCGTATGGATTATCATGGCATGCTTGTAAAATCCCTAATCTACCTAGTTTGCCTACTACTAATGTCCACTCGTTATTGTTATCGTCAAATATATATCAAACTTGACGAGTTTGCCTCCCTCTACTCTTCGGGCTAACGGTGTAGCTTCTACTGCCTGATCCGCTTGTGAGATCTCAGCACATAGGGAACTACGTGCTCCTTCCTTTTCCTGTGGATTTCGCAGGCAACGCACATTCGATTATCGATTTTTTTTTCTGTGTTGATACACATGTCCCGAACAAATATTTACATGTCCAAGTATATACTATATAGCATACGTAGTTTGTTTTTGACAGATAGGAAGGATATAGCCTTTTCACACCGAATCATAAGCGCGGTTTTTGGCCTAAAGTTTTTGAAAACTCCAAATGCTTTCAAACCAAACACTTATAGTACAGGTTTATGTTTGACATTTCAATTATTTCAACATCAGCTGTTAAATTTTTACGTTTTTGTTAAATAACTAATTTGCGCGCATATAAGTAAACGGAACCATCTCAATTTTGAAATCCAAATTCTGATTCAGAATTTTAATTAAATTTTAACTGACAGCATATTGCCAGCTGTTTTTTAAGGTTTGCGAATTCGCTAAATTTATTGATCTCGCTCCAAAAAATGTTTGTTTGGTTAGTTGATCGTTCAAGTTTAAGTAAAGGGTGTCTGGTGGCAGATTTATATTTTTAAAATTAAATAAAAAACAAAATATTTCAGTAAAAGTATAAAAAGAAAGGGTAATGATGCGGATTTAATTCTTTAAAATTTTTCTGATCTAAATGTCTTCCATCGAGTTGCACACACTGTTCGAACCGGAGTAAACTCGGTGGGATCGCGTTGACTTCTCGTAGAATATTTTCTTTTAAGTCCATAACTGTTCGCGAATTGTTTATGTAGACTTTCACCTTGAGGTAGTCCTACAAAAAAAAAAAAAAAAATAAATAAATAAATAAAAAAATAAAAAATCCATAGGAATCAAGTCAGGTGACCTAGGGGGCCACGGGATGTCTCCGAAGCGACTTATCAACTTTTGAAGCAAATTCATTCGTGCTGTGTGTGGAGTCGCGCCATCCTGTTGAAATCACGTACGCGAAAAGAACGATGGATGAACTCGCAGGTTCAGCAAAAAGAAATCCGTAATCATGCTTCCATAGTTGTCACTATTGACTAGGACCTGGCCGTGGGGTATTCATAGCCGAAGCAGTTGCGCCGAACCTCTACACCCAAAACGAATTAAATTTACACTCGGTCCATCACTTAATCTTCGAATATTGAAGTGTGAACAAAATTGTCGCCGAGCGATTACGTAAAAATCATTACTTTTGAAAAATGCTCCGATAGCAAAATCGCGATGCTCACCTTGCCACTGCGACATCGTGACTGAGAAATCCGCACGATCAGTGATTTCAGTAATTTCACCCCCTCCCGCACCGTTTATTACTTTTTGAAATATTTGTATTTAAAAACATAAACCACCAGGTTTTATCAAAAACTTGTGTTTACGAAAAATTGTGGTTTACTAAAAATGTATGGGAAAACTTGGGTTTTTGATGTGGCTTTTGCGTTTCTTTGCAAAAACCCGGTTTTTGGTTCGGTATGGTGTATGTGTGTTGTTTTGGTGTGCTTGGCGATTTTCAATTGTTATAAAAAAAGGAGAAAAGCATTTGCATCAAATTTTGTGTAAAAAATGAAATTAAGTGCTCGAAAATACATGAAATGTTGATAGTGGTGAGTCTACTCTAAGTAAAAAAAATGTCAGGAAGTGATACTAGCTCTTCCCAGATGGCCGATAAGATGTCAATGATGAACCTGGCTCTGGACGCCCCAGCAGATCACAAAAGATAATAACGTCGAAGCTGTGAAGAAAATTGCTTTGGAAATCGTCAAATTACCATAAGAGAATGTTGACAACTTTTTCGGATGTTTTGGGCATGCAACGTGTGTCAGCGAGGATTGTTCCAAAACTTCTTAAATTTAATCAGAAGAACCGTCGAATGAGCATCACTCACGAGCTCCTAAATGACGTCAATTATGATCCCGATTTGCTCAAAAAAATCATAATTGGTGACGAATCATGGGTATATATTTATGATGTCGAAACCAAAGTCCAATAGTCCCAATGGAAGAACTCATGAGAGCCAAGTCCGAAAAAAGCACGCCATCGCTGGAAGAGCTTAGGGCTATACCAAAAAGTGCTTAGAGGATTGGAAAAAGCGTTGGCATAATTATATCTAATGTAATGACTTTAAAAGGGACAACATTAATATTGATGATAATTTTTTCTTATAAAAAAATATAAAGTCACCTTCCTTTTTGGATCCACCTCGTATCTGCAAATCCATTGTCCATTGACCTAGTCTCCTTTTAGGTTCCTTAAGGTTGCTCAGCCACACTAGCGAATATTGATCAGTTAAGACTGTTCGATGTTTGGTAGCAACTTCTCAACCGCCTAAACTAAAAAAGTATTTCCTCTCTCTTCTCAGAAGAGACCTAATAAGATAACAGATAATCTTCTCCCCGCCTCCAAACTTCTTAGAAAATACAGCCACTATTGCATGATTTGAGTTTTCTGTCTGACCTACAAACGGCCTATCGAAGTCTGGACATGGTCAAGATGGGTGCAGTTACTAAACATTATTTCGCCTTCCTAAATCTTTCCTCACAGTCCCCCATATAAATTTCCAATTTTTTTTTAACAAGTTTTTTTAAAGGCTTAACGGAGGAGTTTGGAAGAAAACGTCTGTATCAAGAACTTGTCCCTACAAAACTCCTAATTTTCTTCACACTCTTGGTGCAGGAATCCTAAGAATACTAGCCACACCTTTTTTTGAATTTACTTATCTTATCTTCTACCTACCTATTCATATCTACTACATAACCACAATATTTTAAAAACGGTCTACAAAAGTACATTTTTCCTGTCCAACTTTTTACCCTGCCTCACACAGCCCTCTTCTATTGTAGTATTTTAAGGTGCTGGTCGAATGTATTTGTGACGATGATAACATCGTCCAGGATATCGTTAATTCTAGATCAGTACCTAAGATGCTGTCTATAAATCTCTACCACGTAGCAGACGTATCTCGCGAATTGCGGTCATCGAATCAACCGACTGTTGGCTCGAAAAGTTCCACTTGTAATCTTAAATATTTAACGATTCCCATAGTGCCCTTAAATCTCTATCAAGGACCACGGTTATGGTATCGCTGGGATGACAAGACATTGAAAATAAGCAGACCAACCTTGTACTACAATCGATAGAGACACAACCAACTCGACATCTTTAAGTATTCTCTTAGTTAGTTAGTAAATACTAACTCCAACATATGGACGCCTATCCATGCTGATTGGCTCTAAACAAAACCCAAGATAAACTATTGAGTCTCCCGACTGGTTTCCAGCAGGCGACCTTTTCCCTACTTGCGGAGGTTATGCTCGCCCGACGTGTTGCCGCAACATCGATATTGCCGGCGTGTCACCCATGATACTCCACATCTGTAGCAGCGCTCAGACACGGAACACGCACTTGGAAAACAGCCCTCGCCATTACAATTTAAACACCGGATGGGTGCACGCGATAAGTTATCCACGGGCTCCTTCTAAAATGACTCTAGTATCCGCGCCGACCTCAGATTGGGTGGTGGAACGAACATTTCCATGTTGGTCCACACCGTCTCGAACCTTCTACCCAATTTGACCAGATCCGCAACATTCTTGGGGTCTGCTAACCCAAATTGTTGCTGGTAAATGGGCGCCAGGTTTTTCTGAACAGTGTCAGTCTTGCGCCTGATGGGGGGAGTTATTCCAGTTTCAATTCTGCCACCAACACTTGCAACGAAGGAACCGAGAACCTAATCGCTCGCTCTATACCAAATTAATGCCTTCCCTGAAAAAAACTCGACCTCTGCCCTAAACAGATGAGTTTCAGCCACCCCGCGCGCTTGACTGAGCTCTAAAACAAGTTTCAAGAATGAATTCACTGACGCACCACAACGTTCTCTCGTGAACTCTATACCCCATTTGCCTATGTCCCCCCCCCCCCCCCTCGCATACGGCAGGCGATCGCTGTGGTCATCAATGGATGCGTAAAAACCAGTTTCTTTCGCAACGTCAGGCGTTACTGGTGGTCTCACAACGCGGACTTGTGTTAATGTTGCTGGAGGGAAAACCGTTTTCGCCTACTTTGCAAATGTTGTTAGTGTTCACCCATCGTTAGCTGTGATGGGCGGTTCTTGACGAACCCAGAGCACATTGGCTCTTCCCCGTTCCCGTTGCTTACCTCGCCCTCATCATCCGAATCCTCTGTCACTTGATTTTTGTAAGAATCTTCAAGTATGTATTAGACTTAATATGCTTGTTTTGCTTCGTAGAAAGATGGATCACCTAACTCTATGTTTTTGGTGATACAAAACGAATTGCAGTCAAAATTCCGATTTGGTTGATTTTCGGTAATAGATGGAAGTATAAAGCAATCAAAGGTGCTTATGTAATCATTTACACTGGACTTCAACGTAATATTAATTTTTCGTCTAACAGAAGCGAATTTGGAATTGTGATAAGTTTACCGTATTTATCTCGTACTAGAACAGTTGCAGTTGCGAAAAAAAACGAACCGATTTGATTGAGTTTTAATTTTATTTTTGGTTAACGTTGAAGTTTTACCTAAAGCAGAAGTTAAAACTGCATTGTAAGGATCTGGCTGGGAACATGTGAGATTGTTTGAGAATGGTGGTGAGTATGTGGATTTGTTAGTCAAATTATCGGCTCTACGTTAAAAATGCAGTAATAAATGATGATGGCTTTTGCATTGCTTGCAACCTTTAGATGCACAGAACTTAGTAGAGCGTCCATTTCTGCGACAATTTAAAGAGACAAGGTCTTTTTGCTTTAGATACTCATATACGTCTATCCTATGGGAGGCCTCCTGAAACCTTGATTACATTTGTATACTTGAAATATTTATATACTATATTGTTGACGTTCGAATTACAAAATAAACAGGGATTGATGTAATTTGATATATTTGATGTGATGATTATCTTACGTGAATATGTTTTTTTGTTGAAAGTTGTTCCTGTTTTCCCTTTTGTTACCATTGTATTGTAGAGTGACTCCCATGTCCTCCAGCCTTTGGCATCGCTTACCAAAGAACGTAGAAACTTCGTCCCATGGTGAAATTAGGTGGGATGGCTTTTGTAGTTTTCCCTGCCCTTAAAGTTCGTACACTGTCAGCAGTGTCAGCGTAGTTTCTGGCGTCAACACACTTTTATACACACGACGCGCTCTCGTTTTTTTGGTATAACTTTGAAAATATTAAAAAATTTGGTCTGAAAATTGGTTTTAAATATTTTAAAGTTGTGTTTCTTCTAAAAAATATATAAAATAAAAAAAAATTGATTTTTTGTACCTGTCACAACGGACCACTATCTTGAAACATTTTCCGACATTCCTTCTATACCTCATTCCACGCGTAGGTTAACATAGGTGAGAGGTTTATTTCATAATTTTGTTTAGTTTAGTTCCTAAGCGATTTCAACAGAATAAAGACGCTTCACCCCAATAAAATAAAAATTTTTTTTTTTGAATGAAAAAGAAAATATAAAAATGAAATTGATATGTGTACTTATAAGTATAAAGGTACCATATTGATATTTATGTGTAGTTGTATTTGGTGCATGTCAACCGCAAAACAAAAATCAAGGAAACATTAGAAAGTCGATAAAAAAAAGTACCTACTTGTGGTACTTACAAGGTTTAGGAATCCAATTTCTAGCTCCTAGTGTCGTGGTCCACAGGTACTTACACCCTAAACTCTTGCTCGTTTATTCACTCGCTTTTCCCTGCTGTTGCAGGTTTTTTTTTAAAAGAAAAAAAAACACAAGCAGTATAAAAATTCTCACGCAGAAAAAAAATATAACTAATATACTTCACTAATTATAATATAATTACAATATTTACTTTACCCCGGAACAAGTGCAATCGCTCGAAAAAAAACACGGATAAATGAGTAATCAAAATAATTAAGTTAAATGTCGGCATACAGATTGTCGGGCGACAATTGTTAAGTTTGAATTCCGGCAACGGTTACGATGCCCCGATTCAAAAAATAACGCTTTGATATCAATCTCTCTTATAGTGGCAGCTATAGCTGAGCAGAAAAAAAAATAACACGTGTTTTTTTCGTCCTTTTTCTTATTTCCCCCTTTTTCCTTTTTCTCTTTTCCTTTTTTTGCTTAAGAATTCCTACAAGAACCATGTTGCTCTTTGGTTCTATTAAGGTCGTTCCCACCTGAAGTCTCTCTTATTTTCTGGCTTCATCAAATAGAATCAGCGGCTATCAGGTCACCTTCTACAATTGCTTCCGATGAGGGTTCTAGATGATTTCTATAGATGACGACTTTTACGATGGCATCATTTGGCATTTCCGTATATCAATGGTATATCTATGTTTCCGTATTTCAGGGTTTGTTGCTTCAAGTCGACTACTAGTCAATGTTTTCTCATGAAGTCTGTACCAATGATGCACTCGTCACATATGTCAGCAACCTGCAATAAGTAAGAAAATGTTATTCCGGCTAACTTGATTTTTATGCGGATATCACCATATACCTCAACCGGTACATATGAACGTTGGTTTTAAATGTTTAAAGGTTATAATGACTAGGAAATAAAAATGGAATGCCCTACCATAGGGGAGTTGTACGGCTTAGAAAGACGAAGCACGATATTTTAGAGTAAGTCTGAAATTGGGATTGAGTGTGTACTGATACAATTCATAGCGAGACGAGTGTTGCGGTTAAAAGTTTGAAGGGAAGCAATGCTACTGGCAATTTATATGGAGAACTGGTGATGGAAAAAACGATAAAATAGAGTGAGACAAGAGACGAGGTGTCTCTTGTCAATTGTCTGAAGGATGTTAGTTTATCACCATCAATTTAATTTTGGTCGAGAAGTTTGAGAGTTGTCTGGTGTTCGTCAAACTTCTCAGCCAATGACGCTAGCATACTAAGCCAAGTTTCAAGCTCAGTAGAGGAAAGATCATCAGGAGTAGATAAAAAACATTTTTTTAATTTAGTTAATCGTCCGATAATTGACGTGCGCTTGGTATTCAAAATTGCAAATTCTTTTTCACTTGACATTGCAAAAGTAGATACGAGTATAAAAAGAAGAAAAGCTATGTATGTACGCGAATGCACTATAATCTCAGCGGTTTTATATAAGGATCTTGAAAGACAATGTAATATTTTTTAGATTGCTTAAATTGAAATATAAAACAAGGCACGTTTTGCAAAAATATTTGCTTTGTTATACAAATTATAAGATCCACTACCGATAACCACTGTAAGCAAAAGACAACAGAACAGCTAATGAAACAGGTTGCGCACAAAACTTGTGCTTACAACTATTGTATGTAAGAATCGGAAAAAAATGGTGCAAGCTATTGAAAACAGATCTATCGCATGATAATGAGGAGAAATTTAATTAATGTAAATAAATGATTACAGTAGTGATCAAATGCAGCAATTTAGTAAATATAAATATAGGAAAAATGCTGCTTATGCTTACCCAAACCGCACCTAGACTACCACCGATAAGAAAAAAAAAAACTATAAACACAGCAGTGTCGTTTTTATTCTCTTTTTTTATTTATTCACCCAAAAAAGAATATCGATAAAGGAAAGGGGAAAATTAAGAAACTGGGAAATAAACTGCACAGCTCGGGTTGATCACAGCGACTGCCTTTTTTTTTGTTGTGATATTCTCTCTTGCCGGTAACAGCGTTGCCACCTGCAAACCTACATCCCGGCCATCCTGCGGAACGCCTGCCCAGGCAGTTCCTAGTTCGTTTTGGACATCTCATATGGCTCTAAGAGTACAGTTTAAGTCCAGTATCGACATCCAAGAGACAACCCTCCGGTTCTCTTCCTGCACTCTCGATACCTCTTCCTTGGCTTCCTTGCTCAGGTCACTTCGATTGTCCTCAAAATTATGGTTTCCTCTACAATTTTAGCTAGTTTTGTATCCTCTGGACTCCTCATTGGAATATCGAACATCAACTGCAACGGGCTTCTTTTTATACTTCTGGAGGCTGAACAGTTTAGCGCCTTCTGTGGGTTTGGAACAAGCTTAAGCCACTTCATCGGTTCGTCGAGGGATAGTTTGGAAAGAACGTCGGTTATAGTCCGGTTTATCCTCTCGACCTGAACATTTTCTTTTGGTACACCCGTATTAATCGCAACGTGCGTGATGTTCCGTTGCTTGCAGTATTCCGTGAACGCACCCCCCGTAGAAGCCGTCCCTCTATCGGTGATGACTTATGCTGGATCTCCAAAAGTTTGACCCTGCAACTCCATCTTCCTTACCACCTCGTCTGACGTAGTGCTCTTCACTGGGTATATCCAACAAAACTTGGAAAAACCATCGACGATTACTAATAGGTACTTATAGGACTTCGCTGTAGACGGTAACGGACCCAAATGATCCAGGTGGAGGGTACTCAGCGGTTCGTCTTCCTTGTAGATGGGGTTTAAGAAATCCTCTTTCCGGTTTTCCTTCCTTCCTACTTCTGCCTGCGTTGGTAACCCGGGAATGAAGAAGTCTTGACGCGCCACTGCTATAACTCGTTTTGCACAACCATGGCCTGTTTCATGAATGGTTTTCAAAATCTCCTTTTGATAGGATCGCGGAACTACCAGCAACGTCTGCTTGTCGAACACCTTGTACAAAAGGTCTCTTCGCATAGTGAATTCCTCGTATCCATCCTTTTCCTCCAAGAGCCCTATTATCAACTTACAGTACTCATCCTTCTGTTGCGCATTTCTTATTATATGTAAGAGGCCGCACTCAATTCTTAGCACCGGAGGATATCGACATAAACAGTCGACTGTAGCATTGCTGAAGAGGATCTGTGGACAACGGTGCAGTCAAATTCTTGTACGAGGAGTGCCCACCTAGCTACCCAGGGGCATATGTCTCGCTTATTCATGGTTGCCTGAAATGCTTGACAGTCCATGAACACGCGAATTTTCAATCCCAAGATGTAGACCTTTTCAGACATTTTACAACTGCTAACATGTCCTGTTCCTTACTAGTGCAATTACCCTCTGCCGGAGTGGATTTGAAATTTAAATATAACGTGGAGTGAAATTTTCCGTCTTCGTGCTATTGCAGCAGCCACCATAACCCACTTTGCTGGGGTCCGTATGAAGCTCTGTTTCTAAATCCGGATCGAACAATTTCAGTACTAGCTCGCTACCCAGACATTCCTTGAGAGTTTCGAAAGCTAGGATCTCGTCGGGACCGAATTGAAACTTGCAATCCTTCTTTAGTAGATCCCATAGGGGCTTTGCGACCGATGAATAAGAAGGAATGAATTTACGAAAGAACCCGTTCAAACCAAGATAACTCTACATGTCCTAAAAATTCGGTCGACCTACGAACAAACTGACTTTTCTTCCACTTGATCATCAAACCATTTTCTTTAGCGACCTCCAACATCTGCTTTAACTTTTCCGTATTCTCTTCCTCGTCCATAGCTGCAATCACCATATCGTCCATGTTGAATTGTACCAAGCCCCTGCGAGCCAAATTCGAGAAAAACACGTTAATGAAACGCACAAACACGTCAGGCGAGTTACACAGCCCAAAAGGCACCTTCAAAAATGCCCATTGTCCTTCGGGAGTTATGAACGCTTTGTACTTGCGGCTAACCTCTTCGATATCCACGTGAAAAAACTCGTTCTTCAGGTAAAGGGTAGTAAACACCCGCGCTGTACAAGCCTTCCAAAACTTCCTCTATAACAGAAACATTAAATTTGTCCCGAATTACTTTGCGATTAGGTTTTCTGTAGTCTACACATAGTCGATAGGACCCATCCTTTTTCTTCGCCAGGACGACCGGACTAGCATAGCTGGAGTTACTCTGCCGAATTATGCCAGCGCGAATGCCTCTACCTATTCACGATCGGCTTCCCCCTTTCTTTGGTGCTATCCTACGAGCTTTCTGATAAACTGGAACTTCGTCTAATAATGTAATCGTCATTTGAATACAGGACTCCTTCGGCCTCTTAGGCTTCTAGTTCCTCGCTAACCCCTCAATGCCGCCGATTTTCTTGAGAAGATCATCCGTCACACACCCATCAATGGTGGCGATCGCTTCATCCAAAAAACTTTTTTCCAGCAGGATGTTACTGGGAGCGACCTGAACCATAATTTCGAAGCTTCGTTTTGGACCACTAAAGGTACCAGCCATGCTCCCAAAGACGATACGGGCACATCAGATACAAATCCATGTCGCTATGATGGGTTAGCATTTGAATCCCACAATCTCGGAGAACGGATGTTTTTAGTTTTTTTTTCGCGATTTGTGATATGCCCATATTCTCTACACCTTCCTCACAGTTTGCATATCTTTTCTGGTGTTTCCTATCAAAAAGAGTACGCCTAGAATCCTCTCCCCTTTCGTCGCTTGTACCTGTTCGACTTTTCTTGCTCTTTGATGTGTTCGTAAATTCTTAGTTTATCCATCAGTTGACTGATTGAAACAGCCTCGTACAAGATCGTTTTAATTCTCGCGTCATCCGAGATTCCCTGGATGATATAGGAAATGACGGACTCCTCATCTACTTTCCCCCTATTTACTAACTGCTTCGTAGAAAAAATATATTGTAAAAAGGTTTCGTTGGATAGTTTTTTCCGGGACTGCAGCATTTGATGTACCAATATACTCGAGAGTTTCTGGCTGAACTCCTCCTCAAACTTGGCTTTCAATTTCTGCCATGAAACGATCCCTTCCTCGATGGCTAATTTGGCAGCACCACTAAGAAGCCGACGTCCGTAAAGGAACTTTTGTGCCTCGTTTCAACCACATACGATCGCGATCTCTTCGAAATCTTTCAGCCACAATTAAAAGTTTTTACCAAACTCACCCGAATAAGTTTCCAACGAATCCTCGACATCTTTAAAGAAAAATTTTGTTTCCGCCGTCGTTCATTCCTGGTCGAACTTCCCGTTCTCTGTATCTTACACGATGTCTTCCTGCACCCTGGGCAATTTATCCTCCTCCGACATTAAATATTCGCGTAACCTGTCCATGAGATCTTGTTTTGTGCGACACTTTTGGGCGAGGCCGATTTAAAAGGAAAGGGGAAGAAGAAGAAACTGGAAAATAAAAAAAATGCGACTGCACAGCTCGATTTGATCACGGCGACTGCCTTTTTCATGGTGTGGTATTATAACTTGCAGGTAACAGCGTTGTCACCTGCAAACCTATATAAAAATTTTAAATAAAATTGATTGAAATTGAAATTGAATTCAGATATAGTATAATATAGAACACGCATCACAAAACTTAAAAAGATGGTCACCCTGAAATCTAAAAAAATCAAAACAAATTAAAATTTTATGTAGGTATGTCTATATATATATACTTATAGAGAAGTAGGTTTGTTTTTACAATATATATGTTTTTGTTTGTATATTTCATTGTGAGGTTTGATTTATAATGTAAAATAAAACATTTGAATGTGATCTTAAAATTTTTATTATTGATTAAATGGCAATTACTTTTTAAAAATGATATCATGTAAATGTTGTCCACGACCACCACGAGGTGGTCCATTCGGAAGGTATTATTTTTTCGCGACACGTTCGAGCACAGCGACTGGTATCTTGCATAACACGAGTAATGTTGGCTTCCAAAGCGTCAATTGTAGCTTTCTTATTCCTGAAGACCTGCGACTTTACATATATCCAGAGAAAATAGCCCAAAGGTGTGATATCGCACGATCTAGGCGGCCAATTTACCGTAGCAAAACGTGAAATTAAGTGCTCACCAAAATGATCTCTCAAAAAGTATATTGTTTCATGCGTTGTATAGCTCGTAGCTCCGTCTTGTTGAAATTAGAGCTCACCGATACCGTGTGCTTGAATTTCAGGAAGCACATTGTTCGTTTACATTGCGCGATAAAGGTTACTATTGATGGTAATATTCTGATTTGCCTCATTTTCAAAGAAATATGGACTAATGATTCCACCAGCCCATAAAATACAACATACCGTTGTTTTTAATGGATGTAATGGTAGCTCTTGGTACTCTTCGGGTTGCTCATGAGGCCAAATGCGGCAATTTTGTTTATTAACGTATCCATTGAGCCAGAAATGGGCTTCACCACTGAACAAAATTTCACGATAAACCACCGGATTTTAATTGTTTTTCTAGTGTCCATTCACTAAAAATATGACTCAAATTCAAGTTGCCAAACTTCAATTCTTGCACAAGTTGAATTTTGTATGCTTTTAGGCCGAGATTATCACGTAAAATACGCCAAGCCAAGCTGCTGAGAACGACGACGAATCGATTTGTCACGGTCTTCGCGTACACTCTCAGCTACAGCTGCTATAGTCTCTTCACTTTGTGTTGGATGTGGTCTAACCGGTCGAGTATCATCCACCAATATAAACTGGGACTCAAATTTGCGAATGGTATTGACAATAGTGGTTTCAGTAGGTCGATTATGCGCACCGTAAGTTCCTCGAATTGCAGGAAAAACATTTCTCCCAGAACACTGATTTTTGTAATACAGCTGAACAATTTGGAGACGCTTTTGTGGTGTGAGTCTTTCCACGATGACTTGCCAAACGATGCTGAAAAAAAATGACAAAACAGTTTGATAGGCGTCATGCGTGATCTGTCAAAAAAGCCTATTGAATATCAAACCTTGTGATGAATCACCCTTTATTTGGAAAGAAAAATAAAGTAAAAAAAACAAAATCGTACAAAATAATTGCTCCAAAAAGGTTTATGCGGATGCATGTATATACGTAGGTATAAGCAAAAACCATATAATACCAAAATAGAGCATCTGAAAAATGTTGCTAAAAGCTCTCAATGGCACGGTCGGTCGGGTGGAGGAAATCACATTTAGAGAGTGGAAAGCTTTTTCTGAAAGATCACCCCTCACCAAATGAAATCAAAACGATGATCATAAGAAAGAAAATATCCGTTTTAGATGAAAGGGATAAAATGAATATTGTGCTAATTTTTTATGAAATTGCTATTCATAGGGAACTGTGTTTGATCAAAAATTAAATTTAATTGACGGTTTTGAGGATCTAGGTTTTAATAAAACCTATGAAATGGGAAAGCAAGTATTTGTTTTTATGACAAGGGGGTTAATTAGTAATTTAAAATACGTTCTGAACTATTTTGTTCCGAAGAATGGGTTGCCTGGGAAATCTTTATTATGAATAGTTAAGGAAAATATAAGCATCCTATATGAAATAGGTAGAAATGTTCGAGCAATTACTTGTGAAAGGAAATGTTTTAATTTACTAGGAGTTTCTTCTACCCGCCCGTTTCTGCTTATTCTGAACCACACCAAAATATACCATACTGTTTGTATTATTTTCCCCACCTAATATATTTCTCTAAGAAATGGGCTATTACAATAAAATCAAATTTTCGTACTTCTGATGGCATAGTTAGTTTTTAAATTCTTGAGGAATTGTACCAACTGTAAAAAAAATGGTAAAACTAAAATGTGTTTAAAACTAAAAAAATCAGCACATAATGCCAAGCAGTTTTGGAAAAATTGGAGTCAAACTTGCTACTTAGGTTTTTAGTAGAACTGTTCACGCAGCCATAAAAACAGGCTGCTTCAAGGAGAGCTTCGTGGATATTGCATAGGCAACAACCAATTTTATCCTAAAAGTGGACAAATTTTTCGACTGTGTGAAATGGCGATAATTTGCATCGATCAGCTATTCCAATAAACAACATGCCATATAATTTTATAGGCGATTTCCTGATATATAGCGATGAATGGAGTTTTATAAACACGTCCAAATCTGTATATTTTATAGATGGAATGAAACAGTCATTAAATGGTTTGTTACAGCTAGCGAACGAGAACTCAAAGCCGGATACAGAACATTTTTTTCTAATGACAAAACGGCTTAACCAAGATCCCTTAAAAAATTTTTTCTTAATCGTTCGATAAAAAGGTGACAAGAGCAACAATCCTTCTATGGCAGAATTCAATGTAATTCTCGCCAAGATCGTATTAACGACAATTGTACAGTCTACTTCATTAGCCAACTGTGAAGGAGATAGTGATTTTTCTTTTTAATTTTTGAATGTATTTTGTTTTCTTAAACACTAACTCTTACATACTAACAAAAAATGCTTAAATGCTAGCTTACAATTACTTATCAATCTTAAACTAACTTACTGGCCCCACACAGGCACTCTAAGTTACTCTACATTCTTATATCTATGTCTTTTGACTTGATTTACATTTTATTTAAAATTTTTTATTTTGTATACTTAGGGCTAAGAAAAAATTGTTAACAAAAAACTTAGCCTATGGATGTAATTTTTTATTTCTTATAAAAACTTAATATCTAACCTAAAATATACCTTTGTCTACCTAATCCTACATACGCAATACAGACATACACACACCTAGACATTACACAATTGGTATTGGTATATATCTTTGTATATACTAATATATGTATATATTTCTAAAGTGCTAACCTAAAGCCATCGCTATTCACAGAGCAAATAGATTGGTCAGCTCTGCCTCATTAGTGAGGCTGGTCCGTACTTGACGGAAACGACGACGAAACATCTTCTCCGTCAATCAACCACCAGAAATGGTGGTGCTGCCGAATAACATCCCTCTTATCGCGATTCCCCACAACCCTACTGAACCTGAGACGATCCACACTGCTATATGCGACATCTCTGTTGTAGTTGAGTCCCCTGTCCCCAGCTGTCCGAGCGACATGGAAGATTAACGGAACCGCTGATCTATCCTGGATCCACCCTATCTGATCTAGGTAGAGGAATGCTTCCAGTGGAACGAAGCCGTCAGAATGCACACTCTCGTGGTAACGGTAATTGGGGTAGTAAGCCCCAGATATCAGGTTATTCGTCGAGGTCATTGCTCTTGCAATGTGCCTTCGAGTCAACTTAATTACGAAGTTGTCCACTCGTTTTAGGTTCGCTATGTTGTAAAGGACCTCATTACGATAAAATTTTCTGTACTCCGACTCTAGTGTTCTGTACAAGCGAAGGCAAGCCCTCTCAAATACCCGAATTTTTATCATTAAGCTTGCTCGCACATTGAACCACACGGGACACCCAAATACCAGCATGGGTCTGACAAGGGCCATGTAGCAGATTACCTTTACCCTCGCATCGAGTTGGCTGCTATAAAACAGTCTCTTTGTAAGGGCAAAAGCGCCTTTAGCTCTGACCAGAGCAGCATCTACGTTTTTGTCAAAATACAGAAACTGATCTAGCCAGATCCTAAGGTATCTGACTGCCTTTCGACAGTTGATTTTCAACTTCCAGTCATCGCAAAATCGTCTTATCTTATCGAAGTCACGCTGCAAGAGAGTATTAATGACCTCGTTCTGTACGCTATCAAATCGTCTGCATACGCAATAGTATGGGGAAGTGAACCTATCAAGTCGCTTGTATAAATATTAAATAGGATCGGCGAATTGACCGCGCCTTGCTGCAGACCATTTTTAATTTGAAATATTCCAACAGAAGTCACATCACCATTTTTCACGATGAACTGTCTGTTTGTTATTATTATTAGCATATTATAAAGAATGTACAAGAGTGGCTTACTGATCCCCAGCCGAGTCAGCTTATAGAAAAGACCCTCTGACCATACGGTGTCGAAGGCCTTCTCCAAGTCAACAAGGCAGGCACCAGTACATTGATTTTTGCCTTTACTCCATTGGATATAGGACACCAGTTTAGACGCGGCATGTGAGATATAATGTCCCACCTTAAAACCGAATTGATTATCCGGAACTATATGTTTAACCTCAACTCACCTAGACAGAGCTCTATTGATTACCTTTTCAAAAACCTTACTGATATTCGGAAGGAGACTTATCGACCGTAGATTCGCCGGATTGGATATATCCTTTCCTTTTTTGCGGATAGGTTGAACCACCGCCGTTTTCCAATGCGCTGGATAATGTGCATTATTTATTGCATTATTAAACAGGGTGGTATAAATGTCCACCGCTTCTAGAGGAAGATGTCGAAGCACGATGTTCGGAATACCATTGGTCCCCACTAATTTTTTATCGCTGATTGTGTCGAAGATCTCATATAGTTCTTCCTTCGAAATGAACGGGGGTAGGTCACCCTCTCTGGTAATGACATTATTTGCTATGTTTTCGTCGCTGAACCGGGTGAAACCAGAGCCCTCGGATCGCCAGTTCTCTACTTCATTTCGAATGTAGAAGTCGTGCACCAAGACGCGATCGTCCAGGTCATAATTAAGGCCAATGGTATCATTGGCTTTGTATACTTCCCTATGGACTCAACCTTCTCCTGTGGATCCTCGATCACAAAGAAATTGTCATCATCAGCGGCTTCATTCGGATCAATACCTGCTGCTGTCAGTAACCGTTCGTTGTCTGTTGTCCGGGCTATTTTAAGGCACTGAAGGTCATTTTGATTTTTTCTCCAAAATAGTTTATTTATTTGCGGGTACATATTCGGGTTGCTGGTGTTTATAGCCCGAACCTTGTTGTTCCAATGCAAACTTACAGAAATTCTGTAATTCTCTTATATAAGCGTTTGTAAATTTTTAATAGACGACTTCAGTGTCCTAATCTCCGGGTGTTGTCTGTCAGTAAAATGTCTGTACAGGTTTTTGAGTCTTGACAGAAGTTTACTTTTCTGTGCAGTGGGATTGAGGAACAGGTCTTCGTTAGTCGTACGTCGATACCGCGGTATTGTAGTGTCCATAGTTTGTTTAATTGTCTCGTCCATTTGTTTTAGGTAATTGTCGATCTCCTCGTTTGACAAATTCCTATTGGACGGTGGGTGGAGCGTGTTCGAGTATAGCGCTCTTGTCAAGGTTGCGGAGAAGCGTGTCCATCGAGCCTTACTGTAGTTGTAAGAATATCTTTGGACAAACATTGCTAAAACCGCAATGGTCACTGTCATACACGAATGTGCGCAGACAGTTTAGCGTTTGTAAATTTGTACCTGTCAGTCGTATACGTTCGTCGTACAGCAGTAGATCCAAATAAGACCCGCCTCTGGGAAACGATGGGTTATCCGTCGCATTAATACCGAGTCTGTATATGACATCGTGCTGACCCCACCAATCGAGTAGTAGGTTCCCTCTAGTATTTGGCAACTGATTTCCCCAATCTCTGTGTTTAGCGTTGAAACCTCCGCCGATTATAAAATAATTCTCCGCCGATTCCAGCCTCAGAAGTCGAAAAAGCGTGTCGAGCTCTGTAATGAATAAGGTGGATTGTGAAGCCTCAGGTGCATAAACAGAGGCGAAGTACAGCCGCTTTGCACTGCGAAGCGGGATGTAAATGACCACAGTTTCCAACACCCGGAACCTGCGCAACACGCCCTTGTACACTCTGTGAAATTTTATGCCTTCTTTAATGAAGATCGCGACACCACCTCCACGTTTGGATCTGGGCCGGTTTCTTCTTCTAACAATATAATTATTGTACTCCAGTTTGTGATTATCTGTAAGTTTGGTTTCGCTAGCGAAAAGCACATCAGGAGTTTGGTCTTGTAGCAATTTAACCATCGCGGCACTTCGTTCGATCCTAATCAGTAAATTAACATTCACCGCAAGGACCTTCAAAGTCTGCTCCACCGTGTGCGTACCCATTACGACATGTGTTGCGTAAGGCCTGGCAGCAGCGCGTAGATCTGGTCCACCTGGTTTGCCTGTTCTTGCACCTGCTTTTGCAGCTGAGCCATCTGCCCTTGGATTGCGAGCAAGATGGCCAGCATGTTAGGTGCAACTTCCGCTGTTCTCGTCATTAGCGCCGGAGAAGCAACAGTCGCTTGCTGTACCGTAGCCCCCCTACCTGCCACCATTTTTGCGTAGAAAATTTAGGACGTGACGGCTGGTGTTTGATACCTAACAGGTGAACGTTTGACCTCCACCTTCTGCTGCCGAGCCAGTTTTTCTTTCTAAATGTCAGCGAACTTAGGACAACCACGATAGTTTGCGGTGTGTCCCGCGTTTCCACATAACACGCACAAGAGCTGCGACCTATTGGATGCTCCGTCAACAACCAGAGCACACTTCTCGGAACTGTGGTTCGTAGCGCACTTCACTCATCGAGGCTGCATTACAGTGGAATGTGTGACGATCGTTCCCCAATCTCTTAGTGTTAAAATTGTTACCAATGACCAACTTACACAGGTCCTTGGTTGCACTTACCTCTAATTTATAGGTATTGATGGGTGGCACCTTCTCCTTCTTCTTCTGCTGCTGCTGTTGTTGTTGTTGTTGCTGCTGTTGCTGTTGTTGTTTCTGCTGCTGCTGTTGTGTCTGCTGCTGCTGTTGTTTCTGCTGCTGCTGTTTTGTTTGCTGCAGTTGTTGTTTCTGCTGCTGCTGGTTTTGTTGTTGGGAGCTCGCTGCTTCCAATTGCTCCCTCTGCCTGCGTGCTTTTTGTTTTTGCTTAATAGCAAGCACTTTTTCTTTTGCATGCTGCTGTTTATGTCGTTAATTTCTTCATCTTCATCTTCCGACTCGGATGCCGCTAGAGATTCAAAGTTGTTATTGCCCGCCTCATAATGGACCACATCAGCCGTTAAAACGGCATTTATTTTCTTTTTATTAAGATAAGGAGGGGTTTTCAGACTCCTCCTCCTTTAAATGGCTTTCGCCAAGGCACCGGCAACACTATTGTTGCTTATTCCCATTCCAGTTATGAGAAGAGCGGAGCGCTCTCCACCATTAATCACGTGATTTGATTAATTATTTTTTGTTATCAAAAAACACTTTGAGGGGAAAAAAAAATATAAAGGAATTCCAAGTTTGGGCCTGAACTCGAACCCGTGTCCTACTTCCCAATGACTGATGCCGGTAACCTCACGACTACCGAGTCGACTAACTAAATATCAACTAATCATGTTGAGGAGGAAACTGTTTCACTATTGTTTTACTTTATGTAAAGCCGAAGCACGTCTGTTCTCTGCGAACGACGAGGAGATAGTGATGAAATGCTAACTGTGACCATAGTGTACTTGGTTCCGATGAGGTAAACGAAGAAAATTTAAAAGAAGATGATTCTACAGTTGATTTGATTGAAACATATATAGAGTTTTTTCTTGAAGACAATTTTACTAATGCTTCACAAATCAATATATGGCAGATGATTTTTCTTTGCGATATTTTTCGGGATTTGTCACATTCAAGGTCGTTCCAAAGGCTAATTGTGATGAATAAGAATAGCTAATGAAATACTGTTTTATCGTTTCCATCACAGATGTTTATATTTCAAAAAACTTGTAAGAAAGATAGTGATTTTGGAAATTAATTTATTATTAAAAAATATAATATTTTAAAGGTTAAATATTTAGGTATGTGTGTCTAGAATAATTAGCCCAATCGGTTGAATAGTTTTGAGTCAGTGCTTCCTCAAATTTTCAAAAAAAATTTGACATTAAGTAGCTATGCCTGGTGCATAGAGCAATCCTTCCGTTTCCTCAAAGTTCACATTTTTAGCGGCTTTAAGAGCCCTGCGTAAGGTTCTGGTCTCTTTACAGTTGGCTTTTGTAGTTTTCTCTGCCCTTAAAGTTCATACACTGTCAACAGTGTCAGCGTAGTTTCTGGCGTCAACACACTTTTATACACACGACGCGCTCTCGTTTTTTTTGCTATAACTTTGAAAATATTAAAAAACTTGGTCTGAAAATTGGTTTTAAATATTTTTAAGATGTTTTTCTTCTGAAAAATATAAAAAAAAGGATTTTTGGAACCTGGTGATAAGTTTATTTCATAATTTTGTTTAGATTAGTTCCTAAGCGATTTTAACAAGACGCTTCAACCCAATAAAATAAAAACTAATTGTTTTTGAATGAAAAAGAAAATATAAAAATGAAATTGATATGTGTACTTATAAATATAAAGGTACCATATTGATATTTATGTATAGTTGTATTTGGTGTATGTCAACCGCAAAACAAAATCAAGGATTCATTAGAAAGTCGATAAAAAAAGTACCTACTTGCAAGGCTTAGGAATCCAATTTCTAGCTTCTAGTGTCGTGGTCCACAGGTACTTACACCCTTAACTCTTGCTTGTTTATTCACTCGCTTTTCCCTGCTGTTGCAGGTTTTTTTTACAAGAAAAAAAAACACAAGCAGTATAAAAATTCTCACGCAGAAAAAAAATATAACTAATATACTTCCCTAATTATAATATAATTACAATATTTACTTTACCCGGAACAAGTGCAATCGCTCGAAAAAAAACACGGATAAATGAGTAATCAAAATAATTAAGTTAAATGTCGGCATACAGATTGTCGGGCGACAATTGTTAAGTTTGAATTCTGGCAACGGTTACGCTGCCCCGATTCAAAAAATAACGCTTTGATATCAATCTCTCTTATAGTGACAGCTATAGCTGAGCAGAAAAAAAAAATAAATAACACGTGTTTTTTTCGTCCTTTTTCTTATTTCCCCCTTTTTCCTTTCTCTCTCTTCCTTTTTTTGCTTAAGAATTCCTACAAGAACCATGTTACTCTTTGGTTCTATTAAGGTCGTTCCCACCTGAAGTCTCTCTTATTTTCTGGCTTCATCAAATAGAATCAGCGGCTATCAGGTCACATTCTACAATTGCTTCCGATGAGGATGATGATTTCTATAGATGACGACTTTTACGATGGCATCATTTGGCATTTCCGTATATCAATGTTATATCTATGTTTCCGTATTTCAGGGTTTGTTGCTTCTAGTCGACTACTAGTCAATGTTTTCTCATGAAGTCTGTACCAATGATGCACTTGTCACATATGTCAGCAACCAGCAATAAGTAAGAAAATGTTATTCCGGCTAACTTGATTTTTATGCGGATATCACCATATACCTCAACCGGTACATATGAACGTTGGTTTTAAATATTTAAAGGTTATAATGACTAGGAAATAAAAATGGAATGCCCTACCATAGGGGAGTTGTACGGCTTAGAAACACGAAGCACGATATTTAAGAGTAAGTCTGAAATTGGGATTGAGTGTGTACTGATACAATTCATAGATTCATAGCGAGACGAGTGTTGCGGTTAAAAGTTTGAAGGGAAGCAATGCTACTGGCAATTTATATGGAGAACTGGTGATGGAAATAACGATAAAATAGAGTGAGTCAAGAGACGAGTTGTCTCTTGTCAATTGTCTGAATGATGTTAGTATAACTTATGAGTCTTATCACATGGTTTTCAGTACCATCTAGCAAGCGCAGGGATATTTTGGGGATTGAGGCGTAACCAGAAGGGGTGAAGTATTTCTTACATTGCTTGAAGAAACCTACACATTTCACAGCATTTTTGACGACATCGAATATGTCATTACAACGTTACCTATCATTGACAGGCATAACGAGAATGGAAAGTTTTTCGGTTTGGACGATGCAAGTGCTATGCATGGATAATGGCTAGATGTTTAAATTTCGCTTTAAAGTTAGCAGACATCAGTCTGTATTGAAAGCATTAAATTTTTATCTATTAGTGGTTCACCATTATTAGTTATGTTGTTAATATCATAATTTAATGAGTTCCCATTCTACAGCCGAAGGGCAGAGACGTAAGAAAACGAATATGAAAAGCAGACAGAACTGTCGTCAGCAAAGGAGTATGTTATAGTGGATTAGAAGTAGCAGAAAAGAGATCGTTGATGAAAAGTAAAAACAGTGTCGGAGACAGAACGGAGCTTTGGGGCACACCAGCATTTATTTTGTGAATATCAGATTTCAACACATCCAAGACAACTTGATTTGAGCGTTCCAAAAGGTAGTTTCTAATCCATTGAAGAAGAGATTCATCGATCCCGAAAGCACGCATTTCGAACAAAGGAGTCTGATGCCAAACTGTGTCAAATGCCTTAGAAATATCAAGCGCATCTATCTTACTTTCGCCAGATTGGGGTACGCTTTGCCTCCACTAACCACTTTGCCTCTGCTAACGGCTTACCAGCGTTGTCATGATCTTGTAAAGAAGGATCAAAGTACAATGGGTCTGTAGGAGGTTTGACAAATGTTGTTTCCTGTCTGCTCAGAAAGAGTCCTAATAAGTAGTATTGATGAAAAAGCTTACGCTGTGGTTTTGCCAGTGAGGAAGAACATCTCTTCAGAAGAAGGGGAGACATACCATCTGGACCAGTGGATTTACGTATACTAAGGTCTTTAAGTACTCTTGCTACTGCACGAGTACGAAAGTGGATTCGTCCCATTGAACATTCGACGCACTCGAGTGTAGACGGGGACAAAGCACAAGCTGAAAGTGTTGAGCTGTGCAGTGTATGCACAAGGAGATTGGCCTTGTCCGAAGGTATGACAGCTGGAATGTCATTGTAAATGAGCGTTGGGATTAAGGATGAGGTAGAACTTCTAATATTTTTGACGAATAACCAAAAAATGTTTACAACCTTTGGGACACTGTAGTATTTTTTGCCTCAGCTTGTGGTCGTATTGAAATTTCACATGCTTGAAAAAAACATTGCAGACATTCCTAGCTCGTTTGAACTTTTTTCGGTTTTCTCCTGTCGGGTTAGTCTTATAGGACAGAAAAAACATTTCTCTAACCCTGACAGTCTTTTTACAGCTCGAGTCGCACCATGCCTTTTCTTTTGGCTTAACACTCTTCATCAGATGTGAGATAAAAGATCGCATTTAACAGAGAATAGTGCCTGTGATCATATCTGCAGCGACTTCCACGTCGTTATCGAGAAAACATAATGACGAGTCAAAATTCCTAAAGAAGCTACTAAGTCCTGTCCAATTGGCTTTCTCGTATTTTCATTTGGTTCTTTTAGGAATCTTTTCTACAGTACAGTGGTACTGATACAGTGGTCCGACGAGGTTAGAGGAGATAGCACAATAACCTTGTATTTGTCAGGTCAGAAAAAACCGTCCTCCGGGTTTTTTCTGTCTAGAATATTGAAGCTTCGCAGAATTGTGTATATAAAAACCGCCCGTGATGGCGACTTCAGTATACATGAATATAATTCCTTGTATGGAGTCATACAGTGCATCAAGTTCGTTAAAGGTGGAGTTGGCGTCCAGTTTGGGACTTCTATAAATAAAGCAATAGTGGATAATCTGCTAACGGAGATAGAATTTTAACCACATGATATTGAATTCCGAATTGGAACAAAGACTACATTGTGGTGGATTTTGGTAAGCTACATCACTACCCACGTTAATGGCGAGAGATCGTGGTGAGAGAAGAATAATGGAGCTAGTTAATGGCCAGGTAACTTTAGATCAGAGTGGTCTGAGAGGTGTGGTCGGCGATCTACCTGTGTTTCACTAAGTGCCAAAACAGCTAGTCTGTATTTACAGACGTGGACGTACGCATAAAAATGATTACTATTTAGCCCGCGAATATTTTCTATATCTACTCTAAATTCCCGAGTCATAATAGAAAAAAGGACAAACTCAAAAAAACACAAAAACCGGCATGTACTCAGCACAGCTGTGTGCTGTAGATGTGTGTGGTTGTAGAAGTTATGCCCTAACGACAATAGGAAACAGCACACCAACAAAATTCATACTTACAACCCGCTATCCATCGCAAAATAAGCTTTGTTGACTCTCAGGCGATGCTCAGTTAAGCCGATCAGCACCCAATCGGTATTTCTTTGTCTTCTTCGATACTGGCCACTATGGCGGCTATGTTTTCTTCATTACCCAACAATCGCCGTCTGATTTGTGGCTTAAAATCCAAAAGAGTGTACCCACGCTCAAAATTTTCTATGGTGCGACGAATTGCCTGCACCCTGAAGCCATGATGACGAACCACCTCACGACGAAATTCGCGTTGCGTATTTACAACTGAGTCGGAATTACGTTAATAATTTTAATAATTTCCGAACTTTCGGCAAGCATAACATAAAACGATGCATAATGAAATGGCAAACCTTACTAAATATTTTCACATATACAAATACAGTCATTGGTAACCCTGATACCTTTTGAAACACTTGAAATAATTAAAAATATATTTACTAGTCGTATAAGGTTGGATTGTCGAGTAAAACTTATATTTAAACATTTGATTTAATATTTTTTTCTCTGTCTGATGGATTTTCTGTGTAAGTCAGTGGATAGCTTATGCTGTTATTTGTGTAGTATTATTTTTTAAGTAAGCAAATCATTGTGTCCAGATATTGTGTGTCCTAGCTTTTGTTTGGTAGTTGTGTGAATTTGGTTGTTCTCTTGCAATACATGTATGTTATACATACATGATACCACAGTATTCCATTTTGTCCTCTTTTTGGATTTGTGAAGAGCTAAGACACCTCAATGTTTGAACAGCATGCAAACATGATTTTTTTTGTATGATATATACGAGTACAAATGATTTGCATATTTTAATATGGTACTTGAAATCTGTATGTGTGATCTGGTTCCCACGTCTGTAAACCAGCAAAAGTTGTTTGCAGGGAGTTGCATGATGTTTTCAAGAAATAGATAATGTATCGCAAACTGAAACGTCGATACAATGAGGAATAAGCTTCCAAACAAAGATCGTATTTATACGTGACTGTAGTAAAATCTATAACACATGGACTAAAAAGTCAGTGCCGTTTCATAGTAAAACACAATTTTTTTTGCAAAATTCAACTTTATTTATCAATATAGTTGCCTTCGAGGCAACTGATTGATACACTGATTGAAACGATTTTTCAATCTTTCGATACCAGTTTTGTAGTACGATTTCGGTTTAGCCTCAAAATAGGCCTCTGTTTCGGCGATTACTTCTTCATCGGTCTTAAATCTCTTTCCGGCGAGCATTCTTTTGAGGTTTGCGAACAGAAAATAGTCGCTGGGGGCCAAATCTGGAGAATACGGCGGGTGTAAAAGCAATTCGTAGCCGAATTCATTCAATTTTGCCATCGTTTTCATCGACTTGTGACACGGTGCATTGTCTTGATGAAACAGCTTTTTTTTTTCTTCAAATGCGGCCGTTTTTCTGCGAATTCGTCCTTCAAACGCTCCAACAACGCAATGTAGTAGTTGCTGTTGATAGTCTGCTCCTCTTGGAGATAGGCGATGAAAATTATTCCATGTGTATCCCAAAATACGAATGCCATAACCTTGCCAGCCGGCTGTTCAGTTTTTGGTCGTTTTGGACGAGGTTCGTCGCCTGCTCGCCACTTAACTGACTGCCGACTTGACTCTGGTGTGAAGTGATGGAGCCAAGTTTCATCCATTGTCACAAACCGACGCAAAAATTCGGCTTTATTGCGGTTGAACAGCTTTAAACACTCCTCTGAATGATCAACACGTTGTTGTTTTTGGTCGACTGTGAGCAAACGCGGCATCCACTTTGAACAGAGCTTTCGCATGTACAAATATTCCTGTATGATATATCGAACACGCTCTTTTGATATCTTCAGAGCCTCAGCTATCTCGATCAACTTCACTTTACGGTCATTCGTAATCATTTTGTGGACGTCCACTGCGTGCATCATCTTCGGGGCTTGTGTGATCACTTTTAAATTTTTCAATCGACTTACGAATGGTTCGTTCGGCCGGTGTAGAGTCCGGGTAACACTTATCAAGCCATTTCCTTGCATCGGCTGCAATTTTTCCTATCAAAAAGCAATGATAAATCAACACAAGAAATTGCTTTGAATCCATTTTTCTTCACAATAACAAAAGTTGCTTCACTCCCAACGGTATATCTCGAGAACTAATCGTCCGATAGCTGTAAAATTTATACACGTATCTTTTGAAGGTAACCATAACTGAAAATATGGTATGGATTTAATTCAAATGGTGCCGTCTCTATTATTATTATGTATTAACATGCGTTCGAGAATACAAACGGCGAAATGCAAACAAAAGGCATATAACCACGAAAAGAAAACTGTTACGCATCTGTCAGCTTGACTCCAAGGTGAAGATCATTTGCAACCCGTTGTCCTTTTTTGTTTAATGTATTAAATGGAAATGATTCGCATGTTTGAGGGGCAAGCTCTTAGGACCTTTCACGGACTATGCAAAAGACTAGAATCAGCGTTCAGAAATTGCTATTCCGACATGGTCCTTGACGTTGAATCATGACTGAATATGTTTGACAATTTCTTGCATCATACATGTGGCTTTCCCAAACCGTTGTTAACGACATTGCCAATGATCTTATTAAGAGAATCTCACTCTCTATATCGTTGATGTGTTAGCACATATTTATAATGAAAGTATTAACTGTGGTACAATATTTTCCCAGACTGCTTAAAAGTTGCTGATAGGTACCACTATCTTTAAAAAGGGGGAAAAAAACAATTTAAATAATTACAGAAAGTGATTAAAAGTAGAATTATCTCTTTTTTAGAGCACTAAAATTTTGTAATTATAATAACAAAAATAATACCGCTGCTCTTTTTATAGATATAACCAAGGCATTTGATACTGTGAACCATAAGTTACTTCTAATAAAACTAGAAAACGCTGGTTTTAGAAGTTTTTTGCTCAATTGGTTTTCTTCGTACCTTAATAACAGGAAACAAGTAATTAAGTTCGAAGGTAAATTGAGTAATAGCTTGAATATTAATATAGGTGTTCCACAGGACTGGACTAACAGTTCTATTTTTAATTTAAGTCAATTCAATCTTTAATCAACAATTGAAAGGGGTACAAACCGGGTTTGCAGACGACATAGCTTGTTCGTATTCCAATACTTTCACCTTGGAATTATTTGCGTATATAAATCATGACTTAGAAAAACTTAGACATTGGGTTAGTAATCATAAACTAGTCATAAGTGATAAAACCAAAATTATGATTTTTAGCCTATCATCTTAAATTACGCAACTCCCTAAAATAACTTATCACAGTACAAATGGTAAACATGTGCTGGTTAGTTCCTCATCCAAATGTTTTGTAATAATCATAAACACAGGAACCGGACACAGCAATCAGCAAATACGAGAAGATGTCAACACCAGTTATATGAAATCCCAAGATACTGGAGCGAATATGGCCGAAGGATGCTTAACGTTGTAGTCCCCACTGTACTTAATGAACTTCCACAAGAATTTCGAAATCTAACGAAATAAGAAGCCTTAAAAAAAGCTAAGGAAATGTATCAAAATTTATAAGTATATTTTTTAATAGAAAATTTTGTCTAAGGAACAAATAATTATGCAGTATGTATTTCAATCTATTTCTACCTTTATTTACATTGTTATTTTTTATTGTATCTCAAAGAAATTAAAAAAAAAACTCAACATGTAAAGTGATATATATGTTTGCAACTAGTCATCTGCAGAAAAGCCCTTCCGGTTTCGCAGATAAAACTATGTATACTTATTAACAAATGAAATAATAATGCATTAAAACACAAAACAGAAAACGTTTTCATGCCCTTTGGCCTAGTTAATATCCTAGCATACTTTCAAATGTGCATGAATCGAATAGAAACACGCATGGACTGTGGGGATATCGCAGATTAACATTATTATTGGAAGTGAATCAGTAGCGGAATGACTACAGAAGCTCGAAAAATTCCTGATAGTTCTAAGAGTCTCAGGACGGACTTTCAATATTTAGATTTGCATTCTTGAGAACCAGTATTGACTTCAACTGGATGGGAGCGGAATAAGACCAAGCGAGCAAAGAAAAGTGGCGGTTAAAGAGTTTTCTGAACCGGAAGATGCACACCACGTGAAGCAGTTCTTGGGCCTTACTAGTTATTTTCGGAAATTTGCACCTAAGTACGAGCAGATAGTAATACCCCTCACTAACTTGCTAAAAGATCACGAGGTTCATACCGATGTCACGAATGTAGGACTTGCCGGCATATTGATGCAACGAGGGAAGAATGATGATACACTACGATCGCTGGCATATTTCAACAGAAAGTTAACGGAGGTGGAAGCATAAAACCGCAGCTACGAGCTTGAGGTCCTATCTGTGGTAGAAAGTTTTAACAGGTTTCGAATATATCTACTCGGGAAGGCATTTAAGATTATAGCGGATTGTAAAGCAATTGTAGCAACTCAGAACAAACTAAAGATGGTGGCTCAAACTCCAGGAATCAGTGGAAGAAGAACAGGAGATGGAGGAAGCATTCGCCAGCGAACTAAACACATGCATTGATGACGATGATTGGCTTGCCACCATGCAATGAAAAGATGAGAAATTACGCAACATCATTGACCAACTTGAAGCGATAACTTGAAGCAGTGATAGAAAGAAGCTGCATACGGAATACCAGCCAGAAGGAAGGAAGTTCTTTTGATGCGACGGTAATTCAAGAAATTGGGTAGTGCCGAAAAGAGTGCGGCGGCGAGTGTCACGATGAAGCTGCGCACATGGTCTTCGACAAAACTTTTGAAAGACTGAGAATGAAGTATTGGTTTCCAAAGATCAGGAGCTTTGTCAAGGGATGTGTGGAGTATGCATATACAAAGATAATGGTTGGCGCGACGGGGGGTGAACTGCATTGTGTAAAAAAAGTGCCAATACCTTTCCATATATTGTAGTATTTATATTTAAATCATCTTGGATCATAACTAAATACCAAATACACAATTTTGAAAACTGTAAGGACGACAAATACTAAGAGGTGATAACCGTACTTAACCAGATCAGCGAATACTTTGGGATGCTCAAGTGCTTAAACACCGACAGAGGTACAGAATTCACGGCCAACGAATTCATAAAATACTGTCGAACCTACTTATCACTGGAGATAAGGTGCTGTTATAGCTTGAGCAGAACGGATAGCGGAATCAAAACGAAATGGATCAGAAGCGAGATACCGCCCTACAGACTATCACGCTAAACCAGCAAAAGCAGAAGGAACGTTTTGGTAAGACTCATATATGACCAATTACACATGAGATGTATGATTAAGTACTGATAGAACGTGAATCTACAGCATCAGGTGATTCTCGAAAGCTTTATCCAGTTTACAGGGGTCCATATATCGTGGCAAAAGTGTTGCCATCTGTCCATTGTTTTTTTCAATTTCTTTTTGGTTTTTTTTTTTTGGCTTAACACTTCTTACAATTTTTCGTCAACAACAATAGAGAATTCCTTCAAATTTGTAATAAAATTTTTTAAAATTTTGCTGTAGAATGTTATAATTGGTCATCCATTTATTGTTGGAGACCGTATAAGTTACCTTTTGTTCAGTTAGGTCTGTCCGATGTATGGTCGCAACTTCTTATTCGCCCAAACCACAGCTAAGTATTCCTTTTCTGTGTTTGAGTAGTTGCTTTCTTTTATCTGAAGAGACCTACTAAGATAACAAATAACCTTCTCTCAGTCTCCAAACTCCTGAGACCCCTGTTCCATTATATAAGGCGTCTGTCTGAATTACAAACGGCCTATCGAAATCTAGAAAACGGACCTAATTTAATTTTTACCTTATCTAATTCCTAAATCTTTAAGTATTCTCCATTCATCACCCTCTAATATAAGAATATTTATATTCTATAAATACTAACGCCAACCTATGGACGCCTATCTATGCCGATTGACTCCAAACAAAACCCAAGATGAACTATTGCATTCCCCCACTGGTTTCCAGCAGGCGATCCATTTCCTACTTGCGGCAGTCCTGCTAGCCCGACGTGCTGCCGCTACGTCGATATTGGCGGCGTGTCACCCATGTTGCTCAACACCTTTAACAGCGCCCAGAAACGGAACACGTTCTCGGAAAATGGCCCTCGCTATTACAATTAAAACACCGGATGGGTGCACGTGATTAATTATCCTCTCTGACAACCGAAACCATGGGCTTCTCTCAAAGTAACTCTAGTAAGTAAAGCGACCTCAGATTGGGTGGTGGAGCAAACGTTTACATGTTGGTCCACACCGTCTCCAACCTTCTACCCACTTTGACCAGATCCACAACATTCTTGTGGTATGCTAACCCAAATTGTTGCTAGTAAATGGGAGCCAGGTTTTTCTGAACGATGTTAGCGCTTCCGCCTGATGCCTGATTTCCTCCAGTGAAAGGTCATCTTAGTTGGGAGGAGAAACTCCAGTTTCAATTCTGCCACCAACACTTGCAACGAAGGAACCGACAACCTAATCGCTCTATACCAAATTAATGCCTTCCCTGAAAAAAATTCGACCTCTGCCACCCCGTGCGCTTGACTGAGCTCACAATCCATTCCAAGAATGAATTCACTCACGCACCATAACGTTTCCTCGTGAACTCTGTACCCCATTTAACTATGTTTTCCCCCCTCGCATACGGCAGCCGATCGCTGTGGTCATCAATGGATGCGTAGAAACCAGTTTCCTTCGCAACTTCAGGCATTACTACAAGTCAATTGTTTTCGCCTACTTTGCTGATGTTGTTAGTGTTCAACCATCGTTAGCTGTGATGGGCAGTTCTTGACTAACCTAGAGCACATTGGCTCTTCCTCGTTCCCGTTGTTTACTCGCCCTCATCATCCGAATCCTCTGTCACTTGATTTTTGTATGAATCTTCAAGTATGTATTGGACTTAAGATGCTTGTTTTGCTTCGTAGAAAGATGGATCACCTAACTCTATGTTTTTGGTAATACAAAACGAATTGCAGTCAAAATGCCGATTTGGTTGATTTTCGGTAATAGATGGAAGTATAAATCAATCAAAGGTGCTTATTTAATCATTTACACGGGACTTCAACGTGTAAATTAATTTTAACTTAACTTAATTTTTTGTCTAACAGAAGCGAAGATGGAATTTGGAATTGTGATAAGTTTACCGTATTTATCTCGTACTAGAACAGTTGCAGAGAAAAACGAACCGATTTAATTGAGTTTTAATTTTATTTGAGGTTAACGTTGAAGTTTTACTTACAGTAGAAGTTAAAACTGCATTGTTAGGATCTGTCTGGGAACATGTGTGATTGTTTAAGAATGGTAGTAAGTATCTATATTTGTTAGTCAGATTATCGGCTCTACGTTCTAAATGCAGTAATGAATGATGATGACTTTTGCATTGCTTGCAACCTTAGATGAGCGTCCATTTCTGCGACAATTTAAAGAGACAGTCTTTTTGCCTTAGGAACTCGTATACGTCTATCAATGGGAGGTCCCCTGAAACCTTGACAACCTAGTATACTCTGTATATTATGGACGCTCGAATTACAAAATAAACTTGATTGTCGGAATTTGATATATTTAATGTGATGAGTGCCTTACGTAAATAAGTTTTTTGTTGAAAGTTGTTCCTGTTTCTTCTTTTGTCACCATTGTGCTGTAGTGTGCCTTCCATGTCCTCCAGCCTTTGGCATCGCTTACCCAAGAACGTAGACACTTCGTCCCATGGTGAAATTAGGTTGGGTGGAGCTTCTTCTTCACATTTACTTTCGGCTTAAGCATCCAGCTTCTTACCAATCAGGAATATGAGTAAACTATCCGCAATTTGTTCCTTGTTACCCAGATATTGGAGGGCACGAAGATGCGCATTGACCCAATCACTTAATTCCCCTATACTATACGCCGTTGCAGATGTTACAGCACGAAGTTCAAATAATTCTCTAATGTGTGCTTGAAAAACTAATCTATTATTATTGAATTTATTTTATAGCCTTTATGTAGTTTTCAGAGGATATCTCCAACGATTCATTCGTTCGCTACGCAGAATCCGTTAAGCACGAATGTAAGTGTTGGAACTTTTCTACGGGCCAGAGCTCCTCATCAGGATCAATTAATGTTATGAACATGAACTGAAAATGAGCCCACTCTGTGTATTAGCCAGAAAATTTTGTTAGCTGGATATTAAATAAATATGCGTTTTTGGTTCGAAGGACGGGGGTAACTAATGAGATAATGTACACGTTTTTTTCGCACCGATTAATGTCAGAATTTTCGTTTTACTTCACAATAATTTTTATCAAAATCAGTTAGTTTATCACAATCAATTTAATTTTGGTCGAGAAGTTTGAGAGTTGTCTGGTGCTCGTCAAACTTCTCAGTCAATGAGAGAAATAATTTAGTTAATCGTCCGATAATCGACGTACGCTTGATATTCAAAATTGCAATTTCTATTTCACTTGACATTGCAAAAGTAGATACGAGTATAAAAAGAAGAAAAACTATGTGTGTACGCGAATGTACTATAATCTCAGCGGTTTTATTTAATGGTCTTGAAATTGTCCCATCAATGTAATATTTTTAAGATTGCTTAAATTAAAATATAAAATAATACACGTTTTGCAAAAATATTTGCTTTGTTATACAATTCATTAGATCCACGAACGATCACCACTGTAAGCAAAACACAACAGAACAGCTAATGAAACAGATTGCGCACAGAACTTGTGCTTACAACTGTGTAAGAATCGGAAAAAACGGTGCAGGCTATTGAAAACAGATTTATCGCATGTAATAAGGAGAGATTTAACTTATGTAAATAAGTGATTACAGTGGTGATCAAATTTAACAATTTACTAAATATAAAAATTTTAAATAAAATTGAATGAGATTGAAGTTGAATTCAGATATGGTATAACATAGAACACGCACCACAAATGTTAAAAAGACTTGTAAAACCAAATGGTCACTCTGAAATCTAAAAAAAATCAACGAAAAAAAGTGTGTGTTCCCACTTACTTCAAGGCGAAAATCACCCCAAACCAGGAGAAAAAACCCAAAAAAAAAAACTAAAAAAAAAAAAAATTGCACAAAACACAGTTGAAATTATATATAGGTATGTCTATAAATATGTACATATCTTATAGAGAAGTAGGTTTCTTTTTACAATATACATATATGTTTGTATATAACATGTTTGTATATTTCATCGTGAGGTTTGATTTATTGTATAATGTAAAATAACACACATAAATTTGAAAGTGAACTTAAAATATTTATTATCTGTAAAATGGCATTTAATTTTTGAAAATGATATCATGTAAATGTTGGCTACGACTACGTCTGATTTAGTCCAATTTTGGGCATGTTCAAGCATAGCGACTGGTATTTTGTGAATAACATGAGTAATGTTGGCTTCCAAAGCGTCAATCGTAGCTGGCTTATTCCTCAAGACTTGACACTTTACATATCACCAGAGAAAATAGCCCAAAGGTGTGATATCGCACGAACTAGGCGGCCAATTTACCGTAGAAAAACGTGAAATTAAGTGCTCACCAAAATGATTTCTCAAAAAGGTTCATTGTTTCATGCGTTGTATGGCTCGTAGCGCTGTCTTGTTGAAACTAGGGCTCATCGATACCATGTGCTTGACCTTCAGAAAGCACATATTCCGTTAACATGGCGCGATAACGATTACTATTGACGGTAATATTCTGAATTGCCTCATATGACGCAAATTTAAGTTGCCCAGCTTCAATTCTTGTACAAGTTTAATTTTGTACGCTTTTAGACCAAGATTATCACATAAAATACGCCAAGCCAAGCTGCTGAGAACGACGACCAATCGATTCGTCACGGTCTTCGCGTACACTCTCAGCTACAGCTGCTATAGTCCCAACACTATGTGTTGGATGTGGTCTAACCGGTCGAATATCATCCACCAATCTAAAGTGGAACTAAAATTTGCGAATGGTATTGACAATAGTGGTTTCAGTAGGTCGATTATGCGCACCGTAAGTTACTCGAATCGCAGGAAAAACATTTCTCCCAGAACACTGATCGTAATACAGCTGAACAAATTGGAGACGCTGTTGTGATGTGAGTCTTTCCATGATGACTTGCCAAACAATGCTGAAAAAAAAATGAAAAAGTAGTTTGATAGGAGTCATGCGTGACAAAATAATTGCTCCAAAAAGGTTTATGAGGGTGCATGTATATACGTAGGTATAAGCAAAAACCATATAATACCAAGATAGTGTATCTGGAAAATGTTGCTAAAAGCTCTCACAGACACGGTCGGTCAGGTGGAGGAAATCACATTTAGAAAGTGGAAAGCTCTTTCTGAAAGATCACCTCTCACCAAATGAAAACAAAACGACGATCATTTTTGCCTTTTTCTTATTTTCTCATACCGAATCAATCTTTGCATGTACACATAAACACAGCTGTGACTGTAGGGTACACGCAGCCATACAGGGAAATCGAAAAAATCGTCGTATTTGCCTTCCGTTTTGTTTTAGCACACATCTGTAGATATTTCTACTTCAACATGAATGCACAGACACAACAAATTGTATAATGAGAAGGGATCAGGATAAGCATCAATGGCAAAGCAAAATTCAAATTCGTCTCTGATTTCTGGTTCCAGCTTTTTACTTTTTGGGACATTTTCATTCCTGATTTTCGTGAGGAAGGTTGTATGCGACTGATTAAGGTGCTGCATATATTTTTGATTAACTGAGACTTCTACTTGAAAACTATCATATGATTTCTTCTTCTGAAAATGCATAAAATATATCGCAAGTCTGGACTTGGGTGTTGCATCGCTTGCTGCAAACGGTCCAAGCGCAATGACTCTGATGCAAGGCTGTTCCGATTTTCTCCTCCACCAGAAGCCGAAATTTGGCGGGGGCATGTGGGATTACCGAAGTAAAGAAGAATGCTTTAATTTGCGATCGTCATTTTCATCCTAATATCTTAGGTAAAAAAAGATTAAAATCTGGATCCATTCCCACATTTGTTCTTGGTAATTCTTTTGAGAAAAATCCCTTAGATGAAGATTCAATAATTTTCGAACTGCTCAAGAAAGAAGATATTCTCAAAGCAATGATTTTGTCGAAGTCAAATGTTCCAATTGCGAAAAAAATGTAAAAGTGACGGACTTTTACCAAAGAAATATATAATGTTAAAAATGTTAATGTTAAGAGCCAAAATTAAGAAGAACCGAAAAAATGCATGCCAAGTAGATATTGACAAATGCAATATAAGCGAGAAATTAAAAGTTTTTTGTTAACTATTAGTAAGTAGCCGTCAGAAACAGTATTCCGACAAAGAATCGAGCAAAATATTGTGTATCGTATTCGTTTTTAAGAAAAAAAATTAATTTGAATTTACCGCATATTATCACTATTAATCGTTGGGCCCCAGTTAAATGTCTTCAGCCAGGCTTAAGAAATTCTGTATTTCAAACGAATTTGAAATTTAAAACAAAAATATTAGATGAAAGGGATAAAATGAATATTGTGCCAATTTAATTCGTAGGGAACTGCGATATAATCAGAAATTGGATTTAATTGACGGTTTTGAGGATCTATTTTTTAGTAGAACCAATGAAATGGCAAAGCGAGTATTTGTTTTTATGATAAGGGGATTAATTAGTAATTTATATTAAAATACGTTCTGAACTGTTTTGTTTCGAAGAATGGGTTGTCTGGGGAATCTTTATTACGAATAGTTAAGGAAAATTTAAGCATCCTATATGAAATAGGTAGATATGTTTGAGCAATTACTTGTGATCAAGGTTCGTCGAACAGGAAATGTTTCAATTTACTAGGAGTTTCTGCCACTCGCTCTTATTTTATTCTGAACCACACCAAAATATAACATACTGTTTGTATGATTTTCCCCACCTAATATATTTCTCTACGAAATGGGCTATTACAATAAAATCAAATCTTCATACTTCTGATGGCATAGTCAGTTTTTAAGTTCTTGAGGAATTGTACCAACTGTAAAAAAAATGGTAAAACTAAAATGTGTTTAAAACTAAAAAAATCAGCACATAATGCCAAGCAGTTTTGGAAAAATTGGAGTCAAACTTGCTGCTCAGGTTTTTTAGTAGAACTGTTCACGCAGCCATAAAAACAGTTATGGAAACTATTGGCTTCAAGGAGAGCTTCGTGGATATTGCATAGGCAACAGCCAATTTTATCCTAAAAGTGGACAAATTTTTCGACTGTGTGAAATGGCGATAATTTGCATTGATCAGCTATTCCAATAAACAACATGTCATATAATTTTATAAGCGATTTTTTGAAATATAGCGATGAATGGAGTTTTATAAACACGTCCAAATCTGTATATTTTATAGATGGAATGAAACAGTCATTAAATGGTTTATTACAGCTAGCGAACGAGAACTCAAAGCCGGATACAGAACATTTTTTTCTAATGACAAAACGGCTTAACCAAGATCCCTTGGAAAATTTTTTCTTAATCGTTCGATAAAAAGGTGGCAAGAGCAACAATCCCTCTATGGCAGAATTCAATGTAATTCTCGCCAAGATCGTATTAACGACAATTGTACAGTCTACTTCATTAGCCAACTGTGAAGGAGATAGTGATTTTTTTTTTTTTAATTTTTGAATGTATTTTGTTTTCTTAAACACTAACTCTTACATACTAACAAAAAATGCTTAAATGCTAGCTTACAATTACTTATCAATCTTAAACTAACTTACTGGCCCCACACAGGCACTCTAAGCTACTCTAGATTCTTATATCTATGTCTTTCGACTTGATTTACATTTTATTTAAAATTTTTTATTTTGTATACTTAGGGCTAAGAAAAAATTGTTAACAAAAAACTTAGCCTATGGATGTAATTTTTTATTTCTTATAAAAACTTAATATCTAACCTAAAATATACCTTTGTCTACCTAATCCTACATACACAATACACACATACACATACCTAGACATTACACAATTGGTATTGGTATATAACTTTGTATATACTTATATATGTATATATTTCTAAAGTGCTAACCTAAACCTATGCAAGCTGGCCATCGCTATTCACAGAGCAAATCAACTCTGCCTCATTAGTGAGGCTATTCCGTACTTGACGGAAACGACATCCCTCTTATCGCGATTCCCCACCGCCCTACTGAACCTGAGACGATTCACACTGCTATATGCGACGTCTCTGTTGTAGTTGAGTCGCCTGTCCCCAGCTGTCCGAGCGACATGGAAGATTAACGGAACCGTTGATCTATCCTGGATCCACCCTATCTGATCTAGGTAGAGGAATGCTTCCAATGGAACGAAGCCGTCAGAACGCACACTCTTGTGGTAACGGTAATTGGGGTAGTAAGCCCCAGATATCAGGTTATTCGTCGAGGTCATTGCTCTTGCAATGTGCCTTCGATTCAACTTAATTACGAAGTTGTCCACTCGTTTTAGGTTCGCTATGTTGTAAAGGACCTCATTACGATAAAATTTTCTGTACTCCGACTCTGGTGTTCTGTACAAGCGAAGGCAAGCCTTGTCAAACACCCGAATCTTTACCATTAAGCTTGCTCGCACATTGAACCACACGGGACACCCAAATACCAGCATGGGTCTGATAAGGGCCATGTAGCAGATTACCATTACCCTCGCATCGAGTTGGCTGCTATAAAACAGTCTCTTTGTAAGGGCAAAAGTGCCTTTAGTTCTGACCAGAGCAGCATCTTCGTTTTTGTCAAAATACAGAAACTGATCTAGCCAGATCCCAAAGTATCTAACTACCTTTCGACAGGCAAGAGGCTGTCCGTGTTGTCCAATGATCGAGAACTTTCGCCAATTTTTCCTGGTATCTCTAGAGGCTCCAGACAACGGCGTCCTACAGAAAATGGTTTCCGACTTCTGAAAGTTGATTTTCAACTTCCAGTCATCGCAAAATCGTCTTATCTTATCGAAGTCACGCTGCAAGAGAGTATTAATGACCTCGATTTTTGAACCTGTTCTGTACGCTATCAAATCGTCTGCGTACGCAATAGTATGGGGAAGTGAACCTATCAAGTCGCTTGTATAAATGTTGAATAGGATCGGCGAATTGACCGCGCCTTGCTGCAGACCATTTTTAATTTGAAATATTCCAACAGAAGTCACATCACCATTTTTCACGATGAACTGTCTGTTGGTAAGCATATTATAAAGAATGAACTAGAGTGGCTTACTGATCCCCAGCCGAGTCAGCTTATAGAAAAGACCCTCTAACCATACGGTGTCGAAGGCCTTCTCTAAGTCAACAAGGCAGACACCAGTACATTGGTTTTTGCCTTTGCTCCATTGGATATCGGACACTAGTTTAGACGCGGCATGTGGGATATAATGTCCCGCCTTAAAACCGAATTGATTATCCGGAACTACCACCTAGACAGAGCTCTATTGATTACCTTTTTAAACACCTTACTGATATTCGGAAGGAGACTTATCGACCGTAGATTCGCCGAATTGGATATATTCTTTCCCTTTTTGGGGATAGGTTGAACTACCGCCGTTTTCCAATGCGCTGGATAATGTGCATTATTCATTGCATTCATTGGGCGGTATAAACGTCCACCGCTTCTAGAGGAAGATGTCGAAGAACGATGTTCGGAATACCATCGGTCCCCACTGATTTTTTAGCCCTGATTGTGTCAAAGATCTCATGGAGTTGTATACTTCCCTATGGCATCAACTTTCTCCTGTGGATCCTCGATCACAAAGAAGTTGTCATCATCAGCGGCCTCATTCGGATCAATACCTGCTCTTGTCAGTAACCGTTCGTTGTCTGTTGTCCGGGCTATTTTAAGGCACTGAAGGTCATTTTGATTTTTTTTCCGAAATAGTTTATTTATTTGCGGGTACATATTCGGGTTGCTGGTATTTACAGCCCGAACCTTGTTGTCCCAATGCAACTTACAGATATTCTGTAATTCTCTTATATTAGCGTTTGTAAATTTTTAATAGACGACTTCAGTGTCCTGATCTCCGGGTGTTGTCTATCAGTAAAATGTCTGTACAAGTTTTTGAGTCTTGACAGAAGTTTACCTTTCTGTCTATGCAGTGCGTCAAAAGTAGGATTGAGGAACAGGTCTTCGTTAGTCGTACGTCGATACCGCGGTATTGTAGTGTCCATAGTTTGTTTAATTGTCTCGTCCATTTGTTTTAGGTAATTGTCGATCTCCTCGTTTGACTAATTCCTATTGGACGGTGGGTGGAGCGTGTTCGAGTATAGCGCTCTTGTCAAGGTTGCGGAGAAGCGTGTCCATCGAGCCTTACTGTAGTTGTAAGAATATCTTTGGACAAACATTGCTTAAACCGCAATGGTCACTGTCATACACGAATGTGCGCAGACAGTTTAGCGTTTGTAAATTCGCACCTGTCAGTCGTATACGTTCGTCGTACAGCAGTAGATCCAAATAAGACCCGCCTCTGGGAAACGATGGGTTATCCGTTGCTTTAATACCGAGTCTGTATATGACATTGTGCTGACCCCACCAATCGAGTAGTAGGTTCCCTCTAGTATTTGGCAACTGATTTCCCCAATCTCTGTGTTTAGCGTTGAAACCTCCGCCGATTATAAAATAATTCTCCGCCGATTCCAGCCTCAAAAGTCGAAAAAGCGTGTCGAGCTCTGTAATGAATAAAGTGGATTGTGAAGCCTCAGGTGCATAAACAGAGGCGAAGTACAGCCGCTTTGCACTGCGGAGCGGGATGTAAATGACCACAGTTTCCAACACCCGGAACCTGCGCAACACGCCCTTGTACACTCTGTGAAATTTTATGTCTTCTTTAATGAAAATCGCGACACCACCTCCACGTTTGGATCTGGGCCAGTTTCTTCTTCTAACAATATAATTATTGTACTCCAGTTTGTGATTATCGGTAAGCTTGGTTTCGCTAGCGAAAAGCACATCAGGAGTTTGGTCTTGTAGCAATTTAAACATCGCGGCTCTTCGTTCGATCCTAATCAGTGAATTAACATTCACCGCAAGGACCTTCAAAGTCTGCTCCACCATGTGCGTACCCATTACGACATGTGTTGCGTAGATCTGGTCCACCCGCTTCGCCTGTTCTTGCACCTGCTTTTGCAGCTGAGCCATCTGCCCTTGGATTGCGAGCAAGATGGCCAGCATGGCCAGCCGCCGGAGAAGCAACAGTCGCTTGCTGTACCGTAGCCCCCCTACCTACCGCCATTTGGGCGTACAAAATTTGGGACGTGACGGCTTGTGTTTGATACCTAACAGGTGAACGTTTGACCTCCACCTTCTGCTGCCGAGCCAGTTTTGCTTTCTAAATGTCGGGGAACTTAGGACAACCACGATAGTTTGCGGTGTGTCCCGCGTTTCCACATAACACGCACGAGAGCTGCGACCTATTGGATGCTCGGTCAACACCCAGAGCACACTTCTCGGAACTGTGGTTCGTAGCGCACTTCACGCATCGAGGCTGCATTACAGTGGAATGTGTGACGATCGTTCCCCAATCTCTTAGTGTTAAAATTGTTACCAATGACCAACTTACACAGTCCTTGGTTGCACTTACCTCTAATTTATAGGTATTGATGGGTGGCACCTTCTCCTTCTTCTTCTGCTGCTGTTGTTGTTGTTGTTGTGTTGCTGCTGTTGTTGTTGTTTCTGCTGCTGCTGTTGTTTCTGCTGCTGCTGATTTGTTTGCTGCGGTTGTTGTTTCTGCTGCTGCTGGTTTTGTTGTTGGGAGCTCGCTGCTTCCAATTGCTCCCTCTGCCTGCTTTTTGTTTTTGCTTAATAGCAATCACTTTTTCTTTTGCATGCTGCTGTTTATGTCGTTAATTTCTTCATCTTCATCTTCCGACTCTGATGCCGCTAGAGATTCAAAGTTGTTATTGTCCCCCTCATAGTGGACCACATCAGCCGTTAAAACGGCATTTATTTTCTTTTCATTAAGATAAGGAGGGGTTTTCAGACTCCTCCTCCTTTAAATGGCTTTCGCCAAGGCACCGGCAACACTATTGTTGCCTATTCCCACTTCAGTTATTAGAAGAGCGGAGCGCTCTCTACCATCCATCACGTGATTTGATTGATTATTTTTTGTTATCAAAAAACACTTTGAGGGGGAAAAAAATATAAAGGAATTCCAAGTTTGGGCCTACTTTCCAATGACTGATACCGCTATTCACTATTTTTTTTACTTTATGTAAAGCCGAAGCACGTCTGTTCTCTGCTGTGATCTGCGAACGACGAGGAGATAGTGATGAAATGCTTAATATGAACATAGTGTACTTGGCTCCGATGAGGTAAACGAAGAAAATTTAAAAGAAGATGATTCTGCAGATGATTTAATTGAAACATATACAGAATTTTTTCTTGAAGACAATTTTACTAATGCTTCACAAATCAATATATGGCAGATGATTTTTCTTTGCGATATTTTTCGGGATTTGTCACATTCAAGGTCGTTCCAAAGGCTAATTGTGATAAATAAGAATAACTAATGAAATACTGTATTATCGTTCCCATCACAGATGTTTATATTTCAAAAAAATTGTAAGAAAGATAGTGATTTTGGAAATTAATTTATTATTAAAAAATATAATGTTTTAAAGGTTAAATATTTAGGTATGTGTGTCTAGAATAATTAGCCAAATCGGTTGAATACTTTTGATTCAGTGCTTTCTCAAATTTTCAAAAAAAAAAAAAAACGCTTTAAAAGTTTTGACATTAAGTAGCTATGCCTGGTGAATAGAGCAATCCTTCCTCAAAGTTGACATTTTTAGCAGCTTTGAGAACCCTGCGTAAGGTTCTGGTCTCTTTACAGTTGGCTTTTGTAGTTTTCTCTGCCCTTAAAGTTCGTACACTGTCAACAGTGTCAGTGTAGTTTCTGGCGTCAACACACTTTTATACACACGACGCGCTCTCGTTTTTTTGTTATAACTTTGAAAATATTAAGAAAATTGGTTTTAAATATTTTTAAGATGTTTTTCTTCTGAAAAATATAAAAAAAATGGATTTTTGGAACCTGTCACAACGGACCACTATCTTAAAACATTTCCCGAGATTCCTTCTATACCTCATTCCACCGCGTAGGTTAACATAGGTGATAAGTTTATTTCATAATTTTGTTTAGTTTAGTTCCTAAGCGATTTTAACAGAATAAAGACGCTTCACCCCAATAAAATAAAAAATAATTTTTTGGAATGAAAAAGAAAATATAAAAATGAAATTGATATGTGTACTTATAAATATAAAGGTACCATATTGATATTTATGTATAGTTGTATTTGGTGTATGTCAACCGCAAAACAAAATCAAGGATTCATTAGAAAGTCGATAAAAAAAAGTAGCTACTTGTGGTACTTGCAAGGTTTAGGAATCTAATTTCTAGCTCCTAGTGTCGTGGTCCACAGGTACTTACACCCTTAATCCTTGCTGGTTTATTCACTTGCTTTTCCCTGCTGTTAGAGGTTTTTTTCCTAGAAAAAAAAAAACACAACAGTATAAAAATAATAATAAATACAACCACTTCCCTAATTATAATATAATTACAATATTTACTTTACCCCGAAACAAGTGCAATCGACCGAAAAAAAAAAACACGGATAAGTGAGTAAGTAATCTTTGGTTCAACTAAGGTCGTTGCCACCTGAAGTCTCTCTTATTTTCTGTCTCCATCAAATAGAATCGGTGGCTACCAGGTCACCTTCTACAATTGCTTCCGATGAGGGCTCTAGATGATTTCTGTAGATGACGACTTTTAAGATAGCATTGCTTGGCATTTCCGTGTATTAATGGTATATCTATGTTTCCGTACTAGTCCATGTTTTCTCATGAAGTCTGTATCAAAGGTCAAAACCCTTTTGCTCCGGCGGTATGATGAGGGAGCATGTACCTTGATCATGTAGTGGATATATTCGGTGCTTGTACCAATATATCGGTATAGTTTTAAATGATATTTAGTTATCTTACCTCAGCTGGGGGAACAACTAAATACGACTTCTTCTTCTTAGTATTGAAAAATCAGTGCTTTATGACTTCAAACTTAATCCTTTTTATACAAATTTATTGATTACTTAGCATAACTTAAATTATAACTAACATTTATCGTACATCTTGTTTATTTGACAATAAATCCATTCTCATAAAATTAGCTTATTTGACAACAATTTTAATATTGTACAATTTTGTTTATTGAGCAAATATTAAGTGCAACAAAAAATTATCTGCTTATTCACGACCATATGACTCGAATTTCATCCAAACAACCTTGCAGTGAATGCACCTGGTATTTGTTTTTATGCAGTCACCATCATATACCTCAATCGGTACCTTGGTTGGTTGGTTTTAAATGTTTGAAGGTTATAATGACTAGGAAGTAAAAAGCTAGGCAGGGCATTCCATAAGCGAGTTGTACGGCTAAGAAACACGATACTTTAGAGTAAGTCTGAAATTGAGATGGAGGGTGTACTGATAGAATTCACAGCGAGACGAGTGTTGCGGTTAAAAGTTTGAAGGTGGAATGCTACTGGCGATTTCTATGGAGAACTGGTGATGGAAAAAACGATTAAAAACGATTAAACAGAGTGAGACTCGAGGGTGTCAATTGTCTGAGTGATATTAGTATTACTTGTGAGTCTTATCACATGGTTTTGAATCCTATCTAGCAGGTGCAGGGATGTTTTGGGCACACCCGACCAGATGGGCATCCTACTCCAATTTCGGGTGGATAAATGACTTACAAATTGAGGCCTAATCAGAGGGTGTGAAGTATTTCCTATATCGGTTGAGGAAACCTAGACATTTTGCAACATTTTGGACGACATCGAATATTTCTATCATTGACACACATACCAAGAATGGAAGGTTTTTCGGTTTCAACGATGCAAGTGCCATTCATGGATAATGGCTAAATGTTTAAATTTAGCTTTAATGACAGAAGACATTAGTCTGTTTTGGAAGCTTGAAATTCTTATCTATTAGTGGTTCTTCAATAGTTATTTTGTTAATATCAGAATTTAATGAGATTAACATACGCTGCCGTCCCCGTTCTACAGCCGAAGAGCAGTGGCGAAGAGTACGAATATGAAAAGCAGACAGCACTGTCGTCAGCAAAGGAATACAGTGGATTAGAAGTAGCAGACAAGAGATCATCAATGAAAAGTAAAAACAGTGTCGGAGACAGAACGGAACTTTGGGGCACACCCACGCATTTATTTTGTGGATATCGGATTTCAAACCATCCAAGTCAACTTGAATTGGACATTCCAAAAGGTAGTTTCTAATCCAATGAACAAGAGATTCATCGATCGCAAATGCACGCATTTTCAACAAAAGAGGTTGATACCAAACTCTGTCAAATGGCTTAGAAATATCAAGTACAACTATCTTGCTTTCGCCAGATTGGTGTACGCTTTGTGAGCTAGCGGCTTATCAGCGTTGACATGACCTTGGAAAAAAGGAACTAAAGTACAATGGGTCTGTATTAAGTTGGAAAAATACTGTTTTCCATCTGCTCAGAAAGAGTCCTTAAAAGCATGATTGATAGTATACTTGCGTATACTAAGATCTTTAAGTACTCTTGCTACTATATGAGTTCAAAAGTGGATTTGTCCCATCAAAAATTCGACGCACTCCAGTGTAGGCGGGGACAAAGCACAATCTGGAAGTTTTGAACTTGCCGCAAATTGTGAACCAAGAATATTGGCCTTGTCCAAAGATCTGACAGCTGGAATGCCATTGTAAATGAGCGTTGGGATGAAAGATGAGGCAGAATTTCTAATGTTTGTTGTCATTTTTGGCTCGTTTGAACTTTTTTCGGTTTTCCTCTGTCGGGTTAATCTTATAGAACCGAAAAAAAAACATTTTTCTAATCTTAACATCCTCTTTACAGCACGAGTAGCACTATGCCTTTGCTTTTGGTTTGGTACTCTTTCTATGATGAGGGATTAAGTATCTCATTCAAAAGAAAATAGTGTCTATGATCATATCAGCAGCGGCATTCACGGCGTTATTGAGGAAACAAAACGACCGTTTAAAATTCCTAAAAGTGTCTTAAGTCCGCTCCAATTCGCTTTCTCAACCCACTTAGGCCTATTGACCCATTGTGATGCCACATGAATCTGTGATCCTCCTTCTCCAGAAACCATTTGGAGCTAATAAAGCGTAGGAGACTTTTAATGTCTATGTTGCTTAAGTCAGTTAAGTCGTTGTGGAAGAAGGCCTCTAGGTGGAGATTTCTTCTTTGGCAGAGGGCTGGACATTTACAGGGGAGGTGAGGGATTGCCTCCTCTTCCTCCTCATCCATGCAGCTTCTGCAAAAGACGTTAGTAAACATGCCAAGCCTTCTTGCATGTTTACTTATAAGACAGTGTCAAGTGATGACGCCTATTTTGGCGCTAAGATGTTTTCTATTTAGAAGAATTAAAGATCTAGCTTTGGTTTGTTCTTCTATTAGCATCCAGCTTTATTCCTTGTTTTCACGTAGCGATAGGTATACCCATGTTTTCCTTTTCAGGTGTGATAGGCACAATAGATCCAATTTTGGCAAGTTCGTCGGCACTACAATTCCCTGTAATGTCTCTATGTTCCAGCACCCAGCAAAGGTGAATGTTAAACTGCTCCGCCATCTCCATTAGAGATAATCGGCAGTCCATGACTGTCCTTGAATTTAGAGAGAATGAGTCTAGGGATTTGATAGCGGCCTGACTTTCGGAAAAGATGCGTATATCTATTGCAGATACTACATTTTTTTTCAGCTAGCATAGGGCTTCCTTAATTGCCAGAATTTCCGCCTGAAACAGGCTACAGTGATTGGGGAGGCTAAGGTTAAGCTTATCCGCAAAAACACCACTACCAACCCCGCTGACAGTCTTTGAACCATCGGTGTAACAGTGGATTGAATTGTCATCCATGTACGCATTGAAGCCCTTGTCAAACTTTGTTTGGGTATGGTGTAGTCGGTTTTTTCTGGTAGGATTCCTAGTGCGTTAAGAATAATTGCGTGACCAAAATGTTTAATTTCCCACTGTGAAGTCGCTTTAAGGCGAATGGCTGCGTTGGCGGCTACTTGTCTGCCCGCATTGCGGCGTACCTCTGCTGACACTTCTTTTAACAGGTTACCCACCCACTTTGGAGTTGATAACCCTACTCTTTAGCATGCGATTGATCAAGTCTCCAAGTGAATCATCTACCTTAAAGGTAATAGCGCCGTCGTAATTGCGGATGTCTTGACGTTGTTAAAGACGCCTTCCATGTCTAGGAAAAATACCATTCTATATTCTCTATAATGTAAGGATCGTTTAATGTGGCTTGTTAGTGAGTGTAGAGCCGTTTCCAACGACTTTACTTTGCAGTAGGCATGTTGTGCCGTGGATGGGAGTCTATGATTAAAACCAAATCGTATAGGGATATCAACCAGTCATTCTAGAGTTTTTAGGTCTTAGGTCCTTTGGGACAAGATGAAAACAATTACCGCTTTTGGGAATGAAAACAACATTTACTTCTCTCCATGATAGAGGTATGTGGGATAATTCTACGCAATACTTTAAGATATTTTTAAGCGATGGCAAGATTATATCTGAGGATCTTTGTAGTTTGGCATGAATTATACTATCCGACCCAGCAGACTTATATGGTATGGTTTGAAGCTATGCAGTTTCAAGAGCAGTTTGTCTCTTGTAATAAGGCCAGTAGTTCTATTGCGGCTGCAATAATTCTATTATGAAACCGTCTTTTTTTTCAAGCAGCTAGGCATCGAAGGACTTGGTGAGAAGATTTTTCTCAGTCGTGATGTCTCAGAGGCTTCAGTGATTTTATTACAAAAGGACCTTCAGAATTCACACTTTGCCGTCCTCAATTCTTTTTTATATGTTTTGAGGGATTCTTTGTATGATTCCCAATCCGACGCTTTTTTTAAAGGTTTAAGCTTTGTTGAAAAGTTTCCTTTCCTTTCTTTAAACCTCTAGGTTTAATAAGAAGACAGGAGACAGATAGTGCTCGGTTGAGAGCCCGTGTTAGAGCGTCAACTTTCAAGTCGGTGTTGGTGTTTGGTCTTGAAAGGTCGGGAGAGATACTTTTTAAAAGTGTTTCTCTGTATTTGAGCCAGTCAGTTTTCGGATAGTTACGAAATGCTGTTTGGCAGGGTGGGAGCATTCATTAAATTGAATTGGAAGTATCTGTGATCTGAGAAGGAGTGTTCAGACGATACCATCTAGTTCGTTATTAAATGGTCAATGCGTTCGGAGACAAGAGTGATGTCAAGCACTTCTTGTCGGTTTCTTACAAAGAAGGATAGCTCATTACCGGTGTCACATACAGTGAGGTTAGTACTTATAATGTATTCGAAAAGTGACCCATATTGTGTGATGCGCTTCGGTGTCGCATCCTATGATAAGGTCAGTATTGTGTCTTCCTGCTTCTATTACCACCCTTCCTAGGTTTTCACCAGGGAGAGGGCCTATTTGGTCGTGACTCAGATACGCCGATTCTATCCAGAGGCTATCTTTGTCTGTTTCTAGCCTGGCAACAGCTAACTCGGGGTCGCTTTGGTTTGGAAGTGGAAATGAATTTAGGCTTCGTTTCACTAATATACAAGTTCTGTTCTTACCTTTGTCTTTGGTATATATCGGAACATAAAGAGGTGTCCTTAGTCCACAAACCACGCCTTCAGAAACCCATGGCTCTTTTATTAGGATGATGTCATCTGTGCCTTTGGATAGACGCAGAATGAGTGCGGCCGAAGCCGTTTTTGAGTGGTGGAGGTTAATTTAGAGAAATCGTAGAGTCATTGCTGCAATCCTCCAAAAAGCTTCTACCACGGTGCTGCAAGAGCACTCCGATTCTGAATGCGAACCCAAGAACTCATCCTCCAAGTCTGATCGTAAAGAAAATCTGTTTGTTTCGTCGTCGGTATCCATCTTTGACGTAAAACTAGAGATGGATGCCGACGTCTTGTTAGTCGCCCCGGACTGGTTGGAGTCATCGCTATTCAACTAAGAGAAGGATATCGTCGCTACTATGTCCGAGGCTAGGTTTTTACTATCTTTTAAAGGAGGAGATGGTTGCTTATCAGCATCCAGCTCGTCCTTCTTTTAGACCTTTAAGTATATAGTTCCGAAGCCAAACCGAGTTATGGTTTTGGTCTGTGCTAGATGGTTAAGGGATTCCTTATTGATCACAATTAACGCGCATCTGTAAGGGCCCCTTAGTTCCCTTCGCGACCTTCCAGGCATGAGTCGGAAAGGTTGAGTTACTGAGCCTAATGATCTCCAGAATGTCTTCTGGGGAGGAGGGTTCAGCTCTGCCATGACCTCGAGCCAAGCACCTGGCCAGACCTTTCCTAGACCACCTATAGCTTTTTTATAGCCAGCGTCACTTGTGATGGGAAGTGGTCCGGGGTTTCCCCGCATGATGGTCAAGAAGTTGCTCGAAAGGTTCAACTTTATCAGCTGCCACCGGTCTGTTTAAAAGGATTCGTCGGCGTCGCTCCTATCGATCACTGCGATCGTGATTTCGTCCCTTAGGACATCGCTTAGAGACCTCAGAGATGTAGCATCGGAAGGCCCTGGGGGAATTCTCTTTTTGGGCTTTTGGGAACCGGAATGGTTTTCTCCAATGATCTCTGGCACTTGGATGAGTCCTGTAGATATTTGAAAATGGTGGGGGTCCGTCTTTAAGGATTTAATTCGCCCACTCTAGTTTCCTTTTTGTTTCCGCATCTCTCTCCACCTCCGGAATAGATCCGCAGGTTTTCATGATGCGTACCGCATTTCGGCGTTTTGTGTAAAGCTTGCTGGGAGCTTTATTGCGGGGTTGAGCTTCTACTAGTTCCCTTGGTGGAGCGTTTTTGGTAGCAGCAGGGCGTCCATGTCCTGCCAAAGACTTGCTGCTTCTAGGGGTGGAGGAAGTGGTAGGACCATGGCTTGCGACGGTATTGCCGCTCCCTGAAAGCTTTGTTTTGGGCTCTTTGCTTTTGCCTTGTAAAATATTACCATGACCTGCCACAGGTGTACTTTTGCTCGGCATTGCAGGAGCCCTGTCGGTATTCGGTCCAGTGACCGTATTACTGCTCGGTAATAAAAGAGTACCGGCCTCGGGTTATATTTTTAGTGGAGAAAAAAGGTCCATCTGTACAGAGATCTGCTGTATACAGATAAGGCTAGCTAGCGCCAGGTATCCGGATACTCCGTTAACGACTCAGCTATTTAGATGCTGGGCTCTCAGCCAGGTTGATCATCGGCATGGGTCGTATGACACCTTGATCAGGTCCAGGGGTGATGGGACTGGTGAGGAAGGGGAGAAGGTGGGAGAAGTAAGCACACAATAGTTTAAGGACTCATCTGGAGGAAGTCTCGAGAATCATTGACCTTACTCAGCCTCTACAACTCGACAAGTTCGATGCTCGGGTAAAGGTTAGTATGGGGATACGGGAATATAATTTTTTGGGGCTTCTGTAAATAAAGTAATAGTGGATACTTTGCTTACGGAGATGGAATTCTAATCTGAATTTCGGATTGGAATAAGAACTACATTGTGTTGGAGTTTGTTAAGCTACATCACTACGCACGCAAATGGAGAGACCGCGGTAAGAGAAAAATAATGGCACTAGTTCGTAGCCAGGTAGCTTCTGATCAAAGTGATCTGAGAGGTGTGGAAGGGGTACTACCTGTGTTCCACTAAGTGCAAGAAAAGCTGGTCGGCAGAAAGATGATTATTTTTAGCCAGCCAATATTTTATATATCTACTCTAAACTTCAAAGTCATTATAAAAAAAAAGAAAAAAACTGAATCAAGTTGTTGTAGGTGTTATGCCCTTACAACGATAGGAAACAGCACACCAACAAAATTCATACCTAGAACCTGCTATCCATCGGTTTTTACATACATTATTTCACTGCGCGGGCTAAACCATATGACAGTGTAATACAGCAACATCAGTGAGTGAGTGCAAGCAACAGGGGCAGGGAGGGAGCGATGTCTGATGCTATTTGCATTGCACGCGCGCGTTTTATTTATTTTTTCTTTCCGTGCAAAAGATTTTTTCATAGTTTTTATGTTGAAGGATCCGCGAAATTGATAGAAAAAAACAATCTTTTCCTTTCATTGAATGATACACAATGCTTTTTAAACTTTTTTTTACAATTACTTATATGTTAAATTTGATTACTCTTAAAATTTTTGATTAGAATTCATACTTGTGCTGCTTCGGTATTTAACATACTCAGTTTTTGATTTAAGGAATTTTGTCAGGTTCGGATTGCATCCAGTTGAATGCTGTCCCAATGTACCGCTTGCTCGTGTTGTGGGGGTTATTGGCGGTCAAGGTAGTTGAGCTTGACGTGTTGCGATCGTACCTTGCGTTGTTATTTTTTTTTTTGTGTACTTGTGATGATACTGCCATGCCATAAACCGCAACAAACAGGCAATCTTTTTGGATCGTGTTTGCTCCAATAAATGCAATTTTGCTTGTTGATATAGCCGCTGAGCGTCCGAGAAGATGATTTTTTGGCTAAATTCCGGATCTCAGCACAATAACCTGGGTTGAATCTCTGGCGATGCTCAATTAAGGAGATTCGAGCCCAATCGACATTTTATTTGTAGGTTAAGATCTAAGAGAGTGTACTCACGCTCAAACTTTTCCACGGTGCGACAATTTGCCTGCACACTGAAATCATGATAACGACCGACCTTACGACGAATTTTACGTTGCGTATTTACAACTGAGCCGGACTTTCGATAATAATGTTAATAATTTCCGTACGTTCGTCAAGCGTCACTAAATGGCAAACCTTCCTCAATATTTTCACAGCTGTCAGATGTCATTGGTAACTTTGACAGCTTCTGAAACACTTAAAATAACTAAAAATATACTTACTAGTCGTATAAGCTTTGTTTGTCGAGTATAAATTATTTTTAGTATTGTTTTTATTGTAGTACTTCTACGTTGCCGCAGTCTGATGGACTTTATGTGTAAGTCAGTGGATAGCTTATGCTGTTATTTAGGTATTATTATGTTTTAAGTATGATTTGTGTCTAGATATTCTGTTTCCTAGCTTTTGGTTGGTAGGCCTTGTGTGAATTTGGTTGTTGCCTTGCAATATATGTATGCTATACATATGATTGTTATATGATACCAGAGGTTGCCATTTTGTCCCCTCTCTTTTTATTTGTGGAGAGCTAAAATAGCTCACTGTTTGAGCATCGTGCAAACATGATTTTTTTTTGTACGATATATACGAGAACAAATGATTTTCATATTTTAATTTGGTACTTGAAATCCGGTTCCCACGTCTGGAAACCAGCAAATATGTTTTACGGGGAATTGTATGCTGTTTTCAAGAAATAACTAACGTATCGCAAACTGAAACGTCGGCACAATGACGGTTAAAAGTTTCCAAACAAAAATCGTTTTTTTACGTGGTCGTAGTAAAATGTAAATAAGTAAATAAAAGAAAACTCTTACGCATCTGTCAGCTTGACTCCAAAGTGAAGGTCATTTGCAACCTGTTGCATGTCAGCGTACTAAGGGGAGTGATTCGCATGATTGAGGGGCAAAGACTTAGGACCTTTCACGGACTATACAGAACACCAGAGTCAGCGTTCAAAAATTGCTTTTCCAACATAGTCCTTTACATTGAATCTTGACTAAATAGGTTTGACAATTTCTTCCATCATTGATATGGCTTTTTCCAAACCGTTTTAATTACCTTGTCGATTACTTACAACAAATCTGGTGCAGTACCGTGTAAAGCCACTGTTATGGCAAAGCACTTCGCCTAATTGTTTCAGTTGTTCGCATATTTGTCATTTCGAACTTCTTCCTATACGTAGACCATCGAATAACGGCGCTTTCTCCTTGATCGTCTTAATTAACATTCTTGCAGTTTATTTTTTCGCACTGTGTTGACCTTTGCTTGCTGTTCGCTTTTGTTGTCCACTTGCTTAACAACATCCATAATTTAACATTATCCGCGTTGGCGCCTCACGCAATGTCATGGCTCTTTAGATGTATACACAATAACAACAGTGGGTGACCTTATTAACAAATGAATAGTTTGTCTTCTGATTATCATATGAGAACGAATATGCTATAATGTAAAAAAATATTAGCATATGCGCAATGCGCAAGACAACAGAGAGTCACTTAGAGTACAATAAAAAAGATAAAATAACATCTGACCATTGTTTTTCTTTATTCGACAACCCAAGAAGTGGGATAGTAACACAGGGGAGTAGAGAAACAAAATGATAAAGAAAAGTGTATAATTAATATTTTCCTTCAGGGAGTACCTTTCTGAAATCAAAGCGATTAAAGGAGGAGCGAGGCAGAATTAAAAATCGACAAATTCAATGCATATACCAGAGATGAGCTTCATGAGGAGCTGAAGAAGCGTGGGCTAAAGGGAGCAAATGAAAAGTCTCAGTTGTTTCATACGTTGTTGATCTACGAAAGAATAATCGAAGGGAATGAGGCGAGGGGGGAGAAAAAATGACATCTGACAAGGACGATCAAAGCACTGTGGGAAAACTTACGCAAGAAATAGAATTCATGAAGGCAACGTTGGAAAGAATCAAGTTACACCAAAAAATAAAAGGAAGAAGAAGGCGCCCCCTTCAGAATCAAGAGCAAGTAGCGCAGAGGAGACAATGGGATCGAGAACTGACTACACGCTGAAGGATGTATCCGAAATGCCTTGTGAGTTCAATCCTAGCAGGACTATCCTCCATCGCATACAATCAGGGATGTGTACCAGTTACATGAATGGCTGGTCATGATGGTGGCGATCAGTTTGAAATTAGAAGGGTAGCAAAGCTCTGGAGTATTGGAGTTCTTCATTCATCACTAGAAGAATTTCTGTGAGACTTAGTCAACCATTTCCCAACAGAAGATGATGAAGCTGATAAAAAAATACAGAAGAGTACGTATTTGAGATGAGAGCGATTGCCTCGAGGGACATAATTGTCCAACAACCAGGCGGTTGTCCTTACAAAGGAGATAGATGGCGAAGATAGGATGTGTAGAAGTTGCCTTTGGCTACCGTGGACCAGATTCTGGTAAAATTAGCTCGCAAAAGTATTTCACGACGTATTTCATGCAAATGTGCAGAATCGAATAGAAGCACGCATGGGCCGTGGGGATATCGCAGTTTATCATATTGGAAGTGAGTCCAATATGTGGCGGACTCTTAATAACAACTGTGCATTCCTTAGAACTAATATTAAGTTCCTCGGCCATCAACTGGATGGGAGCGGAATAAGACCAAGCGAGCGAAGGATAGTGGTGGTTAAACATTTTCCGTGAGGCAGTCCTTGGATCTTACTAGTTATTTTCAAAAATTGTTACCAAAGAACGCGCATTTAGATATACTCATAACCAGCTTAGTAAAAGATGACAATCGTTTTGTGTGGATGGAGAAAAAGCAGGCGGCTAAACTCAGCTCTAACTAATATTCCTTTTTTGGCATTATCGATGCAGATTGAGATCACGAGGTTCACACCGATGCCTCGAATATAGGACTTGCAGGCATATTCATGCAACGAGAGAAGAATGATAACACACTATGATCGATGGCATATTTTAACAGACAGTTAACGGAGGTGGAAACAAAATACCTGGCTGTGGTAAAAAGCCTTAACAGGTTTCGAATATATTTACTGGGGAAGGCATTTAAGGTTATAGCGGACTAATTGTAGCAACTCAGAAAAAAAAGATGATGTTACATATACCAAGATGGTGGCTCAAACTAAAGGAATTTGAGTTCAAGATAGTTCACCAACCAGAGAAAAAAGCAGGTAAGTGGATGGCATGAGTGTTCAACCAGTGGAAGAAGAACGGGAGATGGAGAAAGCATCCGCCAGCGTATTAAACACATGCATCGATGACGATGATTGGCTAGCCACCATGCGATGACAAGATGAGAAACTACGCAACATCATTGATCAACTTGAAGCGATAACTTGTAGCAATGATAGAAAGGAGCTGCATAAGGAATACCAGCTAGAAGGAAGGAGGCTTTTTGCATGCGACTGTAATTAAAAAAAGTGGGAAGTGCCGAAAAGAGTGTGGCAGCGAATTCTACAAATGTGTCCACCACCATGAAATAACAAGATGAGAAACTACGCAACATCATTGAACAACTTGAAGCGATAACTTGTAGCAGTGATAGAAAGCTGCATAAGGAATACAAGATAGAAGGGAGGAGGCTCTTTGGATGAGACGGCAATTAAAGAAAATGTGTAGTGCCGAAAGGAGTGCTTCGGCAAGATAAACAACTGTGTCACAATGAAGCTGCGCACATGGGCTTCGACAAAACTCTTGAAAGACTAAGAAGGACGCATTAAAGCTTTGTCAAGGGTTATGTCAAGGTATGTGTAAAGTGTGCATGTACACAGAGAAAGGGTGAGGCGACGGAAGATGAGCTGTATTGTGTAAAGAGAGTGCCAATACCTTTCCATACAGTACTTTTGAATCATCTTGGATTTTTCATAACTAAACACCAAATGCATGGTTTTGAAAACGATAAGAAGGACCAATACTAAGGGGTGATAAGCGGGCTTAACGAGGTCAGCGAATACTTTGGGATGCCCAAGCGCTTATTCACCGACAGAGATACACCATTCACGGCCAAAGAATTTACAAAATGCTGTCGAACTTACGGCATACAGCACATGATGGCCGTTAAACTCATGGGACAACGGAAAAGTTAAGAGGGTTAACCGCAAGTCCTAAAGGATATTCCAGGGTAGCAGCGGACCCAGAGATCATCGGACAACATGAAGAGGTGGTGCGATCCTTATGGTGACGATAGCCAATCCGAAGGCGAAACAGACGAAGCTGAACCTAAAAATTTTGGTGTAGAGGTTTCCGATCCAGTGGCTACAAAAAGACTCGAGGGCGAGTATTAAGTCGGAATGGATGAGCTGTAACACCTCTTTTCACTACATCCACAAGGCGCCTTACGCGCCTTTTTTATTGGAGTTTGCCAATGCCATTGCTCTTTAGATGTATAAATTAACCCGAGGGGCAACTAAGTGACTACAATGTAGCCAAACTGATACAAACTGCATGATTGTAGCTTGCACGCGTATCAAATAACGAGAACTGTACAGAAGTAATCTAACCTCTGTTTGCATGCGTATCCAATAACGTGAATTGCAAAAAAGTAATCTAACCTCTGGCCACCGGCTTGCCTAACACCTAACGACAACATGCACAGAGCGCAGTGTCAGCAATATTTGGGCTAAGGCTTAGGATAGAATAATTTTATGTCTTAGATTCAGTTTGTATTTATAAGTAATCGAACTCACACGAAAAATAATGCTTGAATAAAACGAAGATTAAATAATTTGTACAACAGTGTATTTCTGAATATAAAATAAAGTAATTGGCGACTAACGAGAAAAAGAAACTGTGAAGAAAATACTAAATTAGTGCAAGTTCTGTAAATGTTTTCAAATAAAAAAAACAAAAACAAATAATCAAATAAAGAAGTTTCGTGGAAGTGAGTTTTAAAAAAAAGCACCACAAAATGTATCAACAAAGCGGACGGCTTTTGGGTAGCGGCGACAGAAAGAAAAAAGGCGGCGATTGAAAGAGGACAGGACAGGACAACTGTCAAAACACAAATTTAATTTAAGTTTAAATATAACTTAACTGTAAATCTCCTGTAAGTAGAGTGGATTTTTTTTATTTGATTAAAAGATAGGTATAAAGAAAGTAATATACTATAGAAATTGAACACGGATTGAATTTTTTTTTGTTTGCAAGTTTCAAGAGTAATAAAAGTTAGTTAAAAAATTAAATTTTCGTTAATGGCCAACATATTTTTTTTTCTCGAATGCGTTTCATTTGAGGGACTGTTTCTTGTGGGTTATGATTCAGATTTCAATTTAAGGGCATTGCAAGAGAAGTTTAGAAAATTTAACGAGTCTTTTAATAATAATAATAGGAAGCCCATTACTAACGACCAGATAAAACAAATGTTAGACCGTGCACGTATGGCACAGAAAATGAAATTTGAACAACAGCATGGTGCCCTAAGGCAAAAGTTATAAGGAAATTCAGATCAGACCAGGAATTCCTTGCGAGGAGTCAAAGAAGAGAAATTCTTCTCATGGAGAAAAGATACACACACTGCCTATAAACTTTTCGAAAATTACGAGGGAAGTTATAGACATTACCATAATCAGGAATAAAATTAAAGGTTCTGCCGATATGTCACTATCAACTTTCGGTACCGTCTTAAATATCAAAGCTATCATTAATCGGCATGATTTCACGTACTCCGATAAAAGTCCAGTCTACTTAATTGAGCAGGCGTTGTCCACCCTTCGTCAGGATAATATGACACTTCTGCATTACTAAGACGAAAAAGAGAAGAAGCTAACGCTTCTCACAATTAAGACAGTTATGTCTTATGAGTCGTCAATTGCAGCTACAATAAATAGAAAATATAGAATGGACACCGCGCGTATTCATTTCGGGAACAAAAAAATCCTTCAGCGTCGTACTTTTATCTGTCTAGAAGACAGGGACAAGCAGAACGACATAATAGGAACGCCCCGAATCAAACGAATGCCAATCAGGCAAGCTCTACAAACCAGAACAAAAATCTTCACTTTTCAAAACGTCAGAACTTTGAATATCAGGCTCTTCAGCCACAGCCGTCACAAGAACGTATGGATACTGGCGGTTCGTTTCGGTTCAGAAAAAACAAACTACGGCTTAAAATAATGGTGGTTTTTACAATCAACAGCCTCCGCAGGAGAACCAAGTGCAGTATGGTGGCCCATGCAATAGTCAATAATATAACAGACAATGCCAATACTATGCTCAAGCCCAAACACCAAAAAATAAATACCCTCAGCTCAAGGTGACCAGGAACCCTCCGAACCTGATCAAAGGGAAATAGTCACCTGTGAACACAATCGTGGACATTGGGCTGATCAAGGAAACGCGAAGCAAATTCTTTTTGATTACTACTTCCCCAAAATGGGCTCCGAAGTGTTATTGTAAAATTTGCACCAAGGCTTAATACAATAGACATCTTTGTAAACAATAAACTGATAAAACAACAATACCACACTATACGGGAAAAATGCTTCACATCGATATTTTCTCGACCGACAAAAAATATTTCTTAACATGTGTAGACAAATTTTCGAAGTTCGCAGTAGTGCAAAGTACAGAAACGGTCGATGCCATTCTAAGAAATAGAAAGGAAAAACAAATAGATACGGGCCATTTGTATAAAGTACAATTGGCAAGAAATAGAGTGCTAATTTTGAAATTAGAGAATTTGATGTCAACAATAACACTTGCAAAGATAAAAATAGTCAATTCAACAATATTAGATTAAGATGAGGTAAATTAATAAACATGCGTTCTAATAATATAACTATCGGTTTTTCCAATAACGACTTGACAACTCTTTTTTAAATAAAAGGCAAACCATTTGAGATATTTCAAAAACTTTATTATTGGCTTGAAGTACAATTAAAACATTTATGAATGGAACTCGACTTCGTTCATTTGGCCACCACGGGCACGTTTGCAGCTTAATCGACTGGCCCATGTCTTGAGATAACACGATCACCATACTTACTCTTCAATAAATCGATTGTAGCGTGTGCTGTGTGGCTTGTGGCACCATCCTGTTGAAACCACATGTCCAAGTCCATATCTTCCAATTCCGGCCAAAAATAATCGGTGATCATGGTGCGATAACGCTGCCCATTCACAGTAACGTGACAGTCGTTATCGTCGACGAAACTTATTGACGAACCCATTAAACCAAAAATGAGCTTCGTCACTGAAAATAATTTTGCGATTAAATTCATCATCTTGGCGCATCTCCTCCAAAACCCAATCAGGGAACGTACGTCGCTTCAAATGGTCCACCGGTTTCAATTCTTGAGTCAGTGTAAACCAAGATCCTTACTCAAAATACGCCATAATGTCGTCCGAGCGATGCCCAATTATTGAGAACGCCGTGGAATTGACGAATAAGTAGACTCAAATTTTTGCACAAAACTTGTTATTGCCGGTTTACTGGGGCGAGAATTAAGACCGAAAATTGGAGTTAACGCTCTTAAAGTTGCAGTCACCGACTCCGAATATTTGTAAAAATTTTTTATAATTTGCAGACGTTGCTCGTTAGTGTACTTTACCATGATAAAAAAGTTGAGTTTACTGAATAAATTGACAGTGACAGTTTGATGATAAGTGAAAGAGTGCGTTCACAAATTTAATTCAAAGTTGTCAAGTCCATATTGGAAAACCCTTTATAACAGACTTGATGTAAGTATCATTAATTAAGGTTTTGTTAGATAGTAACTTTTTACACTTTTTAATAAAATATACTATACCTTGATTAGAATGTAAGAAAATTTTGCTATTCCCAGGCCAACATAATATTTCAGTCCTGCACTTCGCCGTAGATAACTGTGTGGCTGATTGTGGGGGAAAATACTCCCAACCCTCAAGGTTTTGTATGGAATTGTCGTATGATACCGTATGTCGTATGACGGTCCTAATTTAAGTGAGGGATGAGTTAACACGAAGGGCAACTAAGTGACTACAATGTTGCCAAATTTTGCCAAAATTTGTAAGATTGTAGTTTCACTTCTGTTTACACGCGTATTCAATAACGTGAACTGCACAGAATTAATCTAACCTCTGGCCACCGGCTTGACTAACACCCTACGACACCATGCACGGAGCGCAGCGTCAGAAATATTTGGACACCTCACGACACCATCCACATGGCGCAGCGTCAGCAATATTTAGACTAAGGCTTAGGAGAGTTATATATGTCTTAGATTCAGTTTGTATTTATAAGTAATCGAACTCACACGAAAAATATTGTTTGAATAAAATGAAGATTAAATAATTTGTACAACAGTGTATGTTGTTTCTGAATATAAAATAAATTAATTTATACACAATAACAACAGTGGTTGACCGTATTAACAAACGAATAATTAACAAACGAATAATTTGTCGTCTGATTATCGCGTGAGATCAAAAATGCGCCGGTATAAAAGGCATTGGCATATAATCAACGGGGCAATCATATTTTGTTCGAGACTATTTTTTTTAACTCGTCCACTTTCGACAAGAGGGCAGCATGCCCTTTCTCTTCAACGTCAAAGAAGAATATATCTGTATCGTTTTACTTGTTGCTCAAAACGTCCTGAAGTCACAGTATATGTATAGTTGCTTTTTCATCCACTGGCGCTGAGGTTTCTCTTGTTCAATTCTGACTTCAGTTGGACGACGGTAAACTGCAATAAATTTCAAACCCAAAAACATTATTATTTTTACATACAATAAATAATATCTTATTGTATTTCTGACACCAATGTGAAAGGTTTGTGGGGGCTTAAAAGATAGATCTAATTCCTTTCATCACAATCGCTTCATTCAAAATCAATACAATACAATACAACAACAGTTTAAATTCTAGGTCTGTTCAGTGAGGCTGTTCTGGCAGAAAAGTAAAAGGTTTTGTGTTCAGTGAGAAAAATTGATGTCTGACACTGTTATTCTTTGTGTTAAGTGAGGTTGTCAGAACAGAAAGGTACTATTGAGGTAAAGTAGACTGGTGTGCAGATGTCAAAATCAGCTTTGGCTGTCATTTTAATTTATTTTCAGCAATTCATTTGTTTGAGATTGTTATGTGCAGTGTGAATTGAAAAAAAAGTTATGGAAAGTGCAACATTAGAAATAAGAATGAATGTTATCCAAATACACGGAAGAATTTAGAAAATAGTAAGTTCAAATTTAATGGATTTAATATATTTTACACAGATTTTTTCTTATTTTTTTTTTTTAGGTGAAAAATTTCGCAGGAAGTATTTAACCAGTCGTTCGGAGCCCAATCACCAGCAAGAATTTCGTGGAAATTGCAACAGCTTCTGCAGGTGCGAAGAAAAACAAAAAGCAATTTGGCTGGAGAAGGACTCCCAGCTTCTCTTAACTCCTTATAAAGATTTACAGCCAAAGGTCAGCAAAATCTTTGACCTCAAAACTCCGCATGCAGGAGTTCGGTTCAGATTTCACTGCGGGCCAGGTTGAAGGAAAGTAGAAGAGTCTTGAAAGTAGGTGCAAGACTAAAATAAAGCATAATGCCAAAACAGGCAACAACAGGGCTACTTGTGCGTATGAAGAGTATGTAATTTATATTCGTACATTCTAAATTCTTATATTATAAATATAAACCTATTTCCTTAAATACAATAGGGAGCTCTCAGATGTACTGCTGGACCAACCTGCAATTATTCCAGCGTATCCCTGGAACTGGAAAAGCAAAGGAGGCAAGTAAGTGTATTACATTAAATAATACAAAACATTCAATACTCCTCCATTTCCTTTTAATAAGGAATACTAGTTAGTGAAAGTGATACTGGATACTGAAGGTGGATAGTATAGAAGATACATCCTCAGAGAACGTAGAGCCTCCAAGAATATGAAAGAAAACCAGCACTGAGGCAGAAGAGCTGAAGAAGTGGAGGAAGCAGTTCGCTGAAGAAAGCAGCGCAGACCGAGAGTACAAAAATGCCAAGCTTGAGGTCTATAGAGAACGAACTGCTGAGCTGGCCAAGCAAAAAGAAGAGAAGCACAAATTGTGGTTGGCTTTAATAGATTCTCTAAATAAAAAATAAAAATTAAATGTGTACTATAAATAACAAAACAAAAAGTATATAAATAATTTTAGTCTTTTTTATTTAGTTTTTCTTATCTCCTCAATTAAAATACGAAAACAAAAAACCATCTTCACACAGCCTATTTCGAAGGCTCAAACCTTGCTGCTGGTCAACAACTGTATTAAAATTTTCGTTTTCTTCAACGTTTTCGTCAATTTCAAATGGCAGCTCATCAATGTTGCATAAATTATGCAGCGCAACACAAGCTCGAATAAAAGGACAGAGTTTCTTTACTTCTCTCAGCTTGCAATAATAAAGCTGTAGAAAGAGCTGTTTAAAAACACCAAAGGAGTGCTCTATTACGATCCTACCGAAACTTAACTTCTGGTTAAAAAACTTCTGCCTTGAAGATAAGTGGCCATTGTCGCGATATGGGTTTATTAGGAACTGTGAGCAAGCATAAGCGGAATCTCCCAATAAAAACCTGCTCCCACATAAATTAGGCAAATTAAAATATAAATTAAAAACCTTTGGACTTAAAGTTTTTTTTTTAAAAAAATTTATTTAGTTCCAAATATAAACCAGCAGCGATTCTGCCTATCAAAAGACTGACATAACATTTGCTTAAAAACTACACCTCAAATAATGTTAATCATTTGACACAGAATTTCTTCTTCTCAGACGTTCTCACGGCTGCCTTCGACTGCTCCGTGCTTGCACAGATATCTCAGGTTGCTGCTTTTTAATGCTTAATATACAGATGTATCGTGTTGCTGTATGGCAATGCTCAATGTAAATAATGGAATGTGTTCATCTCATATGCTCGTGCCAAACTATGTAGTGATGATGATGGGAAACGAAACTTGTGCCGTAAAGTATTATGTTAACTTATATATCTGAATTCTCAAAAACCCTGTTGTCATGAACAGAACACGGATATCCAACGAAAATTTTTGTAAACATCCTTTTCTCGTTGCATATTGTTTGAAGAAATACCATAGACTTGTAATACCCTTTCTATCAATGTAGTTGTCTTTTCCATGTCTAGGAGGATCAATTTTGATTTTTGCACCATCTATGATCCCTGCAAAAGTAAGAAAAGAGATAGGTTACTACATCGTTTGTCAAATATGCAATGAATTCAATTCCAGTTTTGTTTATCATATTCGACCTGGTTTACATTTTGTCATCTTTAGTAGGCCATCGGATGACCGAATCCAAAGACTGCTGATGAAATACAGCACTCTATTGATAACACTGCATACAGTTCCCAAGGCATACAGTACCCAAGGCATACAGTTCATTGGCAATATCCCTGTAGGAGCAAGCCTTATGCCCAGCAAACCAAAAAAAAAAGAGCGCTATAGTATTTGCATTTCAGTAGAATATGTTTTGGGGACCTCTAATTTGGCGTAAATATCAAATGTTGCAAATGTATCTACCAACTGTTTATAGAGTGTAAGTTATGCAAAAATGTGTCACAAATTCCTTTTCATTGCAGGAAGGAACTATTTCTTTCAAGAAATGTGAGATACAGAGAAAGGAATAACGCTCACTTAAGTCTTCATATCTCTGGAATCTGTTGTTCCATCACTTGAAAATGTGATATCACTACCACTATCAATGTCCACCAATTCTTCTAATATAATTTGTTGAGTTTTATTTAAAGCCATTTTTAATTATTCAGTCTTGTATTTCACTTTGAGAATCTTTTCAACTTTTCAACAACTTCACAAGAAATGACAAATGCCAAATGTCAACATTTTTGACAGCTAACATATGGGCTGTACTTTTCTGTACTAACTTTGATCTGACATTTTCACGAGTCTGTGATTTTCTGTTCTAGTTTTTTCTCACCGAACAAAGTGTCTGTCACTTTCATCAACTACTTTACCTTACCTTACATGAACCGCTTTATTACTGCTTTTAAATAACTTTCTAAATTCAGCTCTAGAACTGATTTCACCTCTGTTCGACGCCAATATTTATACTTCCTGACGTTTTACGAGAACATCCTGTTCAGCTTTCAATACTTCTTTCAATATTTTCTGAAATTTCGACATCAGTTATCAATCTTCTGCTATTCATTTATAGATGGCGCTACTCAGAAGAGGTTGTAACAGAATTATTGCATTAAAATGTTGCACTAACTAGATAAGACATGGCGAAATTTTGGAAAAAGCTTTATCAGTTTAAGGGGACATTCTTTCAGAGATACGTCAGGATAACGATTTTTTTGTTTATTAGATTGAACTGAGTATACCAGTGTACTGGTATGAAGTGAGCGTCAAGATACAAATGTTTCGATAGGGAATATTTATTGTGAACCGGCCGTAATTTGTTTTTTTTTTTTTTGTTTGGTTGCTATGACATCTGTCAAGCATATTTAGTATACAGCAAGTCATTGAGCAAACAACATCATATTTTTTCATCGTGTTAAAAATGTCGAATTTTGTACCAGAAAATGATGACTTGCGGAAAGCATTAATTTTTGGTTTTCATTTGAAGAAAAGCGCTCCAGAGTCGCATCGAATGCTTGTCGAGGCATATGGTGATCATACTCTATCAGAAGCAACATGCAACAGATGTTTTTAATTCAATTCAATTCAAAATCAAACGATTTTGATGTAAGAAATGAAGAACCTGGAAGACCACCAAAAAAGTTTGAAGACGCCGATTTGCAAACAATATTGGATGGAGATGATACTTTGCACAACAGGTTGCACAACAAACAATTTCTGACCGTTTAAAAGCTATGGGAAAGATCTAAACGTCTGGAAAATGGGTGCCACATGAATTGAATGAAAGACAGATGGAAAACCGAAAAACCACTTGTGAAATTGTGCTTCAAAATCACGATAAAAAAATCCTTTTTGCATCGAATTGTTACTGGCGATGGAAAATGGACTTATTTTCAGAATCCTAAACGGAAAAAGTCATGGGTTAATCCGGGACAACCATCAACTTCGACTGCAAAACCAAATCGATTCGGCAAGAAAACAATGCTGTGTGTCCTGTAGGACCAGAAAGGTATGGTGTACCACGAGCGCCTAAAACCTGGTGAAACCGTTAATATAGATCACTACCAACAACAAATGATCAATTTGAACCATGCATTGATCGAAAAACGACCAGAATGGCCAAAAGATACGGCAAGGTAATTTTGCTCCATGACAATGCACCTGCACAAAAAGCAAAACTCGTTCAGGATACAACCAAAGCACTTGGCTGGGAGCTGCTTCCTCACCCGTTGTTTTTTTGTTGTCATCGATGGGACACGCATTAGCTGATTAGCACTTCGAATGCTATGAGGATGAAATTCTTACCAAAAGTATTACGCCAATACTCATTGATTTTGAAGGATTCACCACCAAAAAAATTGACACAAAATCCGTTTTTCATCTCGGGCACTGGGGAACACCAACCGAATGGAAAAACAGGCTTGAAAAACAGCGAACACAAAAATACAGAACTCGTCACCCTATACTTTGCAAAATTCCTCCAGAAACTATAATGCTACTTGGTTAAACAAATATTTTGAGAAAAAATATCCGTTTGTTTATATCCGTTGTAAATATGAATATCGATGGGACAAAATTGTTCAACAAATAGGAAAGCCCACGGAAGTCTCGAAAAATGTTAAGACAAATTCCTATGATTAAATCTATTCCTAAATCCCAGTCTGGAGGGCCTTAAACAGAAAATAACGAACAAAAAAATAATATGGAAGAATAAAAGTATAGGGTGTTTCATCATGAGGTTTGATTTTCAATAGGCTTTTTTTGGCAGATCACGCGTGACTCCTATCAAGTTGCTTAATAATTTTGGTTAAGTATCTTTTGGCAAGTCATCGTGGAAAGACTTACACCAAAACAGCGTCTCCAAATTGTTCAGCTGTATTACGAAAATCAGCGTTCTGTGAGAAATGTTTTTCCTGCGATTCGAGGAATTTACGGTATGCATAATCGACCTACGGAAACCACTAATGCCAATTTCATTTGCAAATTTGAATCCCAGTTTACATTAGTGGATGATACTCGACCGGTTAGAACACATCCAGCACGTAGTGAAGAGACTATAGCAGCTGTAGCTGAGAGTGTATCCGTATTTGGGCTAATGAGTAACCCGAAGAGTAACAAGAGCTACAATTACATAAATTAAAAACAACGGTATAGTTTGGTTTATGTGCTGGTGGAATCATTGGTCCATATTTCTTCAAAAATGAGGCAAATCAGAATATTACCGTCAAAGTAACCGTTATCGCGTCATGTTAACGGACTATGTGCTTCCTAAAATTCAAGGACATGGTCTCGGTAAGCTCTGGTTTCAACAAGACGGCACTACGAGCCATTAGGCGCGTGAAACAATGGACCTGTTGAGAATTCATTTTGGTGAGCACTTAATTTCACGTTTTGCTACGGTAAATTGGCTGCCTAGATCGTGTGATATCACACTTTTGTACTATTTTCTCGGGGGATATGTAAAGTCTCAGGTATTCAGGAATAAGCCAGCTACGATTGACGCCCAAAATTGGACCTTCCAAATGGACTACCTCAGACGTAGTCGTGGCCAACATTTACATGATATCATTTTCAAAAAGTAGATGCTATGAATTGATAATAAAAATTTTAAGTTCGCTTTCAAATTTATATGTTTTAATTTACATTATAAAACAAACCTGATGATGAATCACTCTGTACATTCTCCAACAAAAGTTTGAAAAAATCGATAAAAAATTTATGAGAACAGAGTAGAATGTTGGAGAAAAATTTAAACAAATGAACAGCAAAATCAAGCAACTGGCAAAATAGGTCGACACATGCGAAAACAGAAACTCCGAGAATGTTCTTTAAGCGGTCCAGGGAGAAAAGAGTTGAAGCCTCCCTAATTAGAAGAATAGACCTCATGGTCTACTTATAATGATGACAGGAAGCTGTTTCAATTTCTTCGACGTCTGAAAGATTTAGCTGGAGAAACCATGACCGATGATGCTTTGAAGGGAATTTGGATTGACAGATTGGATAATCTTAGTCTCATCGCAGACAAAATCAACGATGTTATCCCACAGAAACAAGTTGCCAGCACGACTTTCAAACCAGAACCCTCATTGTCGACCCTAACGCGAAAAGTAGAACAGCTAACTAGGCAAATTGAGGCAGTGTTCATGAACTTCGTAGACTAAAATAACTGGCTGAACAGATCGAAGTCGCGCTCTTGTGGTAGGTAACACACAAACGTTACATCAGCTTCGAACGAGAAAAAAAATAACACTTCCAACAACAATTAATCCAAGTTTTACTATTTTCATCGTCACTGGGGATCAAAAGCAAGAAATTGAGGCCAACTATGCAATTTTATTCACCAGGTGGGAAACGGAGATGAGCTTCATTGACGCCGGTAAATAACAGCCAAACTTTTAGCCGTCTTTTCGTCACGGATAAAACGTGGAAAGTGCAGTTTTTGGTAGATCAGGGCTCGGACGTTTCAGTGTTTCCACATACTGATCTACGTCGAATGTCTACACCATTCGACTTCACTTTCTTTGCCATGGCAGACAATTTTTGTCCGATCTCTTAGTTTGTTAAGTTTAGTTTATTTACTTATTTCGAAATCTTACACATTAAGATATAATATCTTTTCAAAAATTGTGTAGGCTAAAATTAATTTAATATTATATTTTGATGGGCAACTAAGGATAATTCAAAATGGACATTTAATTTAAGTTAGATAAATGTGTTTTTAGTTCCTTTTTAAATCTTCTACTATCTTTGATTTCGCTGATGTGGCACGGAAGGGCGTTCTAAAGCCGAGTGGTATTTACAGATAAACGATATGGAAAACGCGGTATTAAAATTTGTCTAATCTCTGTAGATGTAGAAAACGTTATTCTATTAGCTAGGTTCAGGGGTTGATGTGTGTTAATGATATTGTGCAACATAGTAATTGAACGGAACTTCAGAAGGTTGTCAAATGAGGGAGCTGAGATACGTATGGAGAAATAAGAAATGTGGTCGGACTGATAAAGTTTTGAGGTGTTGTAACGCCCACACAACGGAGGACCCCATAAACCTTGCTGACACATCTATTGATATGGTTATTCCAAGTAAGTGTCAAGTTAAATATTAGACCAAGGTTTTTAGTGGTGTCCACGCATTTAATGGTTCTACTGTCACCATAAATCGACGGAAGCAAGGAGGTATCAAAGGGCTTTCTGGATACAACTAAACATTTTGACCTGTTAGCGTTGATAAGAAGTAGATTCTGTCGCGACTAGCTGGAGATTTTATTTAAATCGGAATTTATGCAGCTAATGCAGTGGTCGACTGATACAGGTGAACAAATTGGATGTAGTTGGGTGTCGTCAGCATACATTTCAATTGAAGAAAACGAAACAATGGATGGTAGCTCATTTAAATATAACGAAAACAGAAGTGGACACAAGATAGACCCAGAGGTACTCCACATGGATTATCAAGAAAATCCGACAAGGAATCATCACTAAAAACAGCTTGTTGACGACCACCTAGGTAAGAGGATTCGGACGTTTTGAGTAATATGCAATTTTGGCGGCCCGTATTTTGCAAACAACATTATTGCGAAGAGAGCAATACATTCTACGGAACTCTTCAATTCAGAAACGTTTCCATTTAAAGGAAGCTTTATCCCATTTGTGCATTAGGTGGTGAATTTCTTGAGTGATTTAGGAATGGTGGCTTAGCCTAATTGGCACATGAGTCTCGAAAAGCTCAACCAATTTGGTGTGTAGGTATTCGACTTGTTGGTTAGGTAAAGACATGTAGTAAATTTGTTTCCAGTTAATAATATAAATGTCTCTTTAAAGCAATGCGTAGTCAATGTCTCTTAAGTCCCTGAACTAAGTTATTCTGTTTGGTATAGTGAACTTGAATTCAAAAGTCAGGTAAAGAAGGTCATTTTTATAACAACCGGTGGCTGATTACTGGTCATAGAGAGCATCTTTTTTAGATCAATAAGAAATATAACGTCAAGTAGCGTGTTTGATGTTGTACCAAAATGGGTTGGGGTGACTGGGTTGAAACAAGTTAAGATGAGGGAAATGTCTTCGAGTAACGAGGTAAGTAAGATTGGAAGAGGCGGAATACGTTTAAATATATTATTTCAGTAGTAAAATGTCAATTTCTTTTGTTTTTTGTACCGGAGTGTATGCTGCTACACTGAATGATTGTGTTTGGTGAGAACTTCGTTGACATGTATATGAGAGTCTGATGGTGCATTTTTTTTTAATATTTAGTCGAAATTGATTTAATATCACAATTTTTGCCATACGCAGAGTTGTATTTAAGGGTAATGGCAGGGGCTGATAATGAAGTTCACTTTGCGAACCTTGTAAACTTTGTGAACACAGCCAAGCTTCTGAGAACGACGACGAATCGCCTTGTCACGGTCTTCGCGTACACTTTCAGTTACAGCTGCTATAGTCTCTTCACTACATGCTGGATGTGGTCTAACCGATCGAGTTTCATATACTAATGTAAACTGTTAAATTTGCGAATGGTATTGGTAATAGTGGTTTCAGTAGGTCGATTATGCGCACCGTAAATTTCTCAAATCGCACGAAAAACATTTCTTACAGAACTCTGATTTTCGTAATACAGCTGAACAATTTGGAGACACTGTTGTAGTGTGAGTCTTTCCCCAATGATTTGCCAAAACGATACTGAACAAAAATGATAAATAAGTTTGATAGGGGTCATGCGTGCTCTGTCAAAAAAAGCCTATTAAAAATAAATCTTCTTGATGAATCACCCTGTATATATCTGTGTTTATGTATGTATGTATATATTTAAATATATACACGTATATGTACGGTTTTCTAACAACGACTTGACAACTTTTTTTTTTAAAGGAAAGGCAAACCATTTGAGATATTTCAAAAATTTTGATTGGCTTGAAGTACAATCAAAACATTTATGAATGGAACTCGACTTCGTTCATATGGCTACCGCAGGTACGTTTGCAGCGGTCGATTCGTTGGACCTAATTTTGGGTGTTGGCATAAACCAATGACTTAAGGTAGCCCCACACAACGAACGAGGCGGCCAATCGACTGGCCCATGTCTTGAGATAACACACTCACCATACTTACTCTTCAATATATCGATTGTAGCGTGTGCTGTGTGGCTTGTGGCACCATCCTGTTGAAACCACATATCGTCCAATTCCATATCTTCCAATTCGGGCCAAAAATAATCGGTGATCATTCCGCGATAACGCTGACCATTCACAGTAACGTGACGATCGTTATCGTCGATGAAAAAATATGCCCCAATAACGCCGCCGGCATGCAAACCGCACCAAAGAGAAATTTTTTGTGGATGATCCATGATGATGATTCATGAAGCACATGTGGGTTTTCACCCGACCAATAACGCATATTTTGCTTATTGATGAACCCATTGAGCCAAAAATGAGCTTTGTTACTGAAGATGATTCTGCGATGAAATTCATCATCTTGGCGCATCTTCTCCAGAACCCAATTTGCACACTTTGCTCTTTAGTGTACTTTACCATGATGAAAATGTTGAGTTTACTGAATAAGTTGACAGTGACAGTTTGATGATTAGTGAAAGAGTGCGTTCACAAATTAAATTCAAATTTGTCAAGTCCCTATTGGAAAACCCTATATATGCCTATCTATAGTCAATATTAAATGCATTTTTAAAGTTAACTAACGTAATTTAATTAAACATGTTGATTTATTTGACGACGGAATTTACGTGAAACATTCGTAAACCGCATTTACTCTCTTTCGACCAATTTTTTTTTTAATTGCTCTAATTAGGCGACATCCCTGCTTTTAATTGAAATGTTTTTTTGTTTGCAAAGTACTTTAATCAACTGATTTGTCTTCCAGACAAATGTTTCCAAGTTAACTAAGAGTAAATCAGTGTCAGGTCAGGAGATCTAGGTGGCCAAGGAAATGTACCAATCGGCCAATCCACCGTCCATTAAATTTTTGATTTAAAAACGAAGTTACATTATTGCTACAATGGCAAGGAGCTCCATCGTGTTGGAAAACCATTCTTTGCCTCTGAGCAAGAGGGATATTTTCCAGGAGTTCCGGCAACTGGTGTCTCAAAAATTTTAAATACAATAGAATGTTGAATTTAGGATATGTGGAAGCATGAATGGCCCGCTTAAAATACTACCCAATATGCCGCTAAACCTTCTGTAAAATGATGTACAGTTAAGAAAAGCATCTGCATTTCAACTGAATCTTTACCTTTGAGAAGATGTTGTTCGTGTTAAGTGAGGATTAGACACTGCCGAATAGATTTTCGTTGGTAGTTAGAAGTTTTTGAATGAACTGTTCATTTTCATCTTGTTGAGCCATTAGAAAAATTCAATGCTTTTTTGGAAGTCAAAAAAGTTTAAAAGTGGCAAAAGTTCCTGGACGGGCGTATAATGAAAAGTATAAACGCGGTTGGCTTGAAGAACTCTATGGATTGTGGTGCTTGGAGCTTGCAACTGTGCTGCAAGCCTTCTGGTGTCACTAGATTCTTACAGCATTTAAAATTCTTTCTTGCTCTTCTGCTGCTGTTTTTTCTCTTCTTAATCCATATGCTGCCGATGATTGAAATGCGGTGAAAAGCATTGATAAAAGTTGGCATAGAAGGGATCCTCCGTCTAGGATATTGCCGTTGGTACTATAATCTAGCTAACCCTGCATTCCCATTACAGAAACCGTAAACAAAAATTATATCGGCGTATTCGTGAATCGAAAACATTTTTTCTTCAACATTTGCTAAAAACTTTACTCGTTCACACTTTATCAGTAAACAAAGTAACATCTGTACATTTCAAAAGTTGTCACCGAATGAAACAAAAACATTCCACAAATCTCCAACTTGTTAGCTGACAGTTTTTAGTAATTTTTTTTTTATTTGAACACTATTAATTTTGTGACCCATTTGCTTGAATAAAATAGTGGTTTGCAATAACTTCCGTTATTCGTAGGTGAAAAAGTCGTACATAAAAATGAGACAAAAGTTGTGATAAAAAAAGTTAACTAAAAAGTTGAAAATCTCGAGATAAACGCATTTTTCTGATGAAATTGGTCTAAAGATTTTTCAAAATGTTAGTTTTAAAAAGCCATAATTTTGGCCCGTCCGTCATCGAACTCGACGAAATTTTAGTATCTTATGCACACTGAAATTCTCTTACAACGGTTTCTTAAGCTGAATCCGTTAGAAAGCTACAGCCTTTTGAAAAGTTTTACCTGGAAATCAGAGGTTCGTCGTTTTAACGTCCTAAAACTTGGAAGGGGGTGAAAATAGACCCCCCATGCAACAACTTCAGGAAACTACAGCTATCAGGACAAAAAGCTAAACTGGGACACCCTGTATACATTCTCATCTCCTTATTTAAAATTATAACGAAGGGTTCTAAATCAATCTCTTGTTTTTCTCTATTAGGTAAAGGTACAATTACTTTAATTGGACGTGTTATAATTTCTTCGGGTATTTTTGAGGCTATAATAATGGCATCCTCTACGTTTTTCATTACTCCTGACTTAATATTTCTTAATTTGCTCGAACTCGTATCAGTTGGGTAATTCCCATTTTCGCTGCCGTTATTGTATCTAGTTATTTATTATCTCTTTTTTCGAGCATCTGTAATCTAGTAAGTATTTTGGTCCGTTGTAAGCGTTTAAGTATCGTTTGTTGTAGCTGTTTGCTTTAATTCTGATAGAGTTATATTTCGTTCCTGTGTCTTAAAACAAAGTCTCTTATGTTTTTTTCTTATATTTTCTTCTAATGGGCTCTTAATTTTAATTTCTTTGTTTAGTTCCTGAATTGTATTATGATATGTTTGTAACTTTAAGTCGTGAATTCAGTGGCTGCTTCTAAGGGCACAGCTTTTGTGGATAGACATATGAATACCGCTAGATATCCCTTTAAGCACTTAGCACCCTGATCACGTCCGAATCTCGATTGGTCCCGCATAACGCACTCCTGTGTGTGTGAGCAGCTGTGGTATAAGAATTTTTTTCGAGGGTAGATCCCCCATCAGTTGATGAGCGGTTCTATCGCAAAATCTGAAGCAGGTAATACATTCATGGATTGTCTTCCTATTCGCTCTCTTAAGGCTGAATATCCAATAATCAGCCTCGTAAAATGATGAACTGGGTCCAAAATGATCGGATGTCGTTGTCTTAAGGTAAGACATGCATGTTTTTATCTATCACCGACTCTAAGTATGATATGTACTTCTTATTTTATTCACTCCTTGAGGAAACATTTCGCGTTGGGCATATCAAGCGAGAAAGTTAGTCGCGGCATCCAGTTCTTGGGGTTCCAAACTTCCGAAAGTTCTTTCTGACTTTACTTTTCGGATATTGGTCGCAAAAGAGAATGAATCAGCTTATTGAAAATTTTAGCGGAGATTTATGTATGACAAACTCTGACTTCTTTCTCGTCAGTGATAAGGTCAGTTGGTTGTCCTGGCAATTTAAAATTCCACGAATTGAGTAAAATTGGTGGTCCATTCCACCAGTGCGTTGATTTTGCCAGGGTCGGTGGTGATGTTCCAAAGATAAATAACGTCTAAGAATTTTTAGGAAGTTTTGAAGTCAGATAACTATGACACCCTTCAATGGAGTTTTTCGTTCGGAATTTTTCCTGGTATAAGAAGAGTGATTCGGCTCCTACCTATTAAATATTTGATGAAACAGAAATTAAGCAATTATTAGAGCTTGTCCAAAAGGCCTACCTTTCGGATCCACTGTTTATCATAATAGTGAACAAATTTTGTAAACAATTTCGCGTTATATTTTAAAGCTTCTTCTTTAACCAAATGTATATTTGAACTATATTTTAGGTATATTTACTTGTACTTAAAGAGGAATGGTTATAAATTTATTAAAAATTCTTTTTGCCTCTAAATATTTATATAAGGAAGTAAAAAAGCCTGGTATACGACTCGAAGCTAATTTTCTTAATGCTTAATTATGGTCAAACCAACAACCTTTTAATGTTACATATGGTTAAATTAATTTAGTAGCGCTTCTTAAGCCCATTTCAAAATCGCTTATAATTTTCTTCGGTTTCAAATCCAATACATTAGATTGTATGAATTCCAATGCATATTTATAAGCAACTTCCTTTTTTCCTGACATTAGAACGAAAATGAATGGGTATGTGTACAAATACATAAGAATAGATCGGAAAATGAAAGTAGGGTAAGCCGAAAGCATATCTCAAATAAATTGCATGACTGGGTCGTACGTATTTAATTTATTACATAGGTACATGCTGACCATAAACAGAATATGTAAATAATTAGTAGTTGTTTAAATTTAACAGAACATGCTAAATGTCCCATCAATCATGTAACGACGTTCAGCATTCGGTGAACTGTTTATTTTATGGCATATGAATGTATATGCAAATAAAGGTATACCAAAATTGTCCATAATTTCCTCTTCATAAATTAATTTTGATATATCCTGGAAATTATGTGGTGAACCTGGCAACATATTTTGTCTCGTATTTTATAATCTTTTAATTTGACAGAATTAAAGTAAATTACTACTTTCATTCATGTCATGTTCCTGACAGTTTCGATCAAAAATGTCTCTCAGACAAACTCTTTTTAAATTGTGCTTTTGGCAATCATCTTTTATAGAATTTACAAGTTTTAATTTATTTAAAAACTCTCCTTGTGATGGGTGGTTATGAGCCCCTTTTTTTGTTTTTTGGATACCGAAATTGAGTTAGATTATTAAAGTCTATAAGAACGGTGCACTTGCAACTTTTAATATTTATATTTGTAAATTTGTTCATTAGAAGGTATAAATAGAAGCGCACTATTTTTACGCACTCCACGAATTAGTTGATATTCAAAATATTCTTTTAACATCTCAACAACTTCATTAAAATCCGCTTTCAACGGCATAATTTTTAGCTCTCTGAGCAAATTCTTTCAATTCTCCCCAAACAACAACAAATATGTTCAGATTTTATTTCCACTTCGATTGCAATTTTGAAAATTACTAAAATTTTAAAATTACGTTTTGGATCTTTTTGCATAAGACTTGATTTCATGGCACCGTTCGAATCGCTAAACATCGAACCGGTGCTGTACCAAATGCCAAGGTTTTTAGTCGATAAGTTTTTAAAACGTCAGATGCTAGTCTACGCCACAAGATCAACTGGTTATTTCTATCTTCCTTCTTAATAAATCAACTTAGTGTATGAAAATTGCAAAATCAACTTAATAAATGAAAAATAACAATATGCTGATTATGGCACATGTCTGGATGAACGAAGTTTATCAGAGGTTGCCCTCTTGATTGATTCCCAGAATTTATATATTGAATATAGTTAATCGACCTCATAATCTAATAAAAGTGAATATAGGCATCAAGAGTTGTGTCATACTTAGTAGTATTCTCCCGACAATAGGTCTAAGACGTTTTTTTCTGTTTAAATAAAGTGGTATATTTTTCTTAATAGAAGTAAAAAGTGGTTCTTCAGTGCTGAGTTTTAAAGTTTTGGAATTTTCTGCATGTGTGTTGCTGATGCATTGCCCCATGCAAGAATACTATACATTAGTTTAGATTTCACAAGGGCAAAGTAAGCTTGTCTTAATACGGCCGTTGTGGCATGGTATTTTAGATGGGTTAGTGCATAATAAAGCTCTTCCGAGGCTCACTCGAAACTCATCTATGTTCTTATCCCACAGAAATTTGCTGTCGATCGTAACTCCCAGATATTTGTATCTCTCCATAGAATAGTACAATGAACTGAACTATTGCAAGATTCATTTTTGAAGAGGATTTGCAGTTGTGTAGCCTTGAATTGCTGGTTTCGTACTATACAGGGTGAGTTTTTTAACTTGAGACATACAAATTACTCGAAAAATACGCGATATCGCGAAAAATGTTTCAGACAAAAGTCAAAAGGTTCTGAAGGGGACGTAAGATGGCGAACACGAGTTTGACCTTGGGCAACATTTTCAAAGTCAAACGAAGGTCACTTTTGATTTTTTAATGGGAACCCCTATTTTTTGACAGGCTAGTCATTTGTTTTTACATACTGCGTTTAGCATAACCCAGAAACAACGACGTGGACGTAGCAGTATTTCGTTTCCTTAATTAGAGTGGGTCCCCTTGCTTCCCACTGTTGAATTATTGAATTCTTCCCATTTCGACGTTTATTTCCCGAGACTACTTCAACAAATGCTCAAAAATGTGACCATTCACTTCAATACACTTGTCTATCCGCGCTCTAAATGAACCAACAGAACTGAGAAGTATTTCTGGCGTAATCTTCCGGCAAGCTTCAGTTTTTTGTTTTTTCGTGTCCTCACGTGTTGTTGGCTTTTTTCTGTAAATCTCACTTTTTAAGTAGCCCCACAAGAAGAAATCAAGTGACGTAAGATCAGGTGTTCTAGCAGGCCTTTGCCTCGGACCCCCTCGTCCGTTCCATTGTCGATGGTAAACATTGTTTAATACGCCCCGGGCTACTTGGGAGTAATGGACTGAACAACCATCATGTTGAAGCCGCATTGTTTGTCGCAACTTCAATGGCAGTCCTTCTAGTAATACTGGAAGATGGTCCCGCAAGAAGTTTGCATACTTTTCGCCATTCAAGTTGCCTTCAATAAAATATGATCCTATTAATTTATCCCCAATAATTCCCGCCCAAACATTAACATTCCAAGGGTGCTAGCGTTCATATATTATGTCGATTGACCGTACCGTGATTGGTGAAAGTCGACTCATCAGAGAATAACACCTTGGCGAAGAAAAGGGGGTCTCGTTCAATTTGCTGAAGTGCCCATTGACAAAAGGAAACCCGGTTGCGAAAATCCTCACTAGAAAGTTCTTGATGCATTGAAACATGATAAAGATGGTATTTATGCTGATGTAATATCTTACAAACAGCCGTTTGAGAAATTCCTGATTCACGACTTATTTGGCGAGTGCTAATGTGAGGATCGTGTGCAACGGCAGATAACACTGCTATTTCATTGTCCTCAACAGCCACCCTATCTGACCGATTCCTTTTCTTTGGTTGCAAACTTCCTTCACCAGTGAATTGTTGGATGAACCGATAAAAGGAAGCGCGCGATCGTATCTGGTCTGGGAAACGTTGGGCGTAAAGAGCAACGGCACCATTGATGTTCCTTCCAATTTCTCCATATATCAATATCATTTCAATTTTCTCTTGAATTGAAATAGCTCACATTATTAATCTGGAAAACGTTACTTATAATAATCAGTTCTTCAAAACAAATATCGAATTTCCGTTCAAGTAGAAAAAAAGGGCAGAGTGCACATCATACACTCTCAGATAAGTTTAGGACAATTTGTCTCCATCTGAAATTTTTTTGAGTTTCAACTTCACTCGAGGCAATAATGACTTCCTCAAAACAAATCTCAACCTTCTAACACCCTAACAACGTTGGAAACCGATTAATGATTTAGGCGTGCCAGTGCGGTGGTATCTAGCACTGAATGAATAAGACCTTTGAGACAAAGTCGTGTGCCCCATTGAGGAATACGACTGAGCAATGAAAATCAGGAACTATGATTTGAAAAATCAAAAGTGACCTTCGTTTGAACTTGAAAATGGGTCTCAATGTCAAATGTCAATGTCAATGCAATGATCGTTAGGCCGTGAACGTGACACTACTTTATTGCATTGTCGAACTCCTCCTTCATAATTTCTGTTGTCGTATACAAGGATCTGTGACGCACCACTATCGCCGTATAGTCTCCAAATGCAAATGGAATGGGCTTCATGAAAACTCGTAACAGCCCATTGGTGTACAATATGAACAGTTTTGATCCTTGAGGAACTTCATATTTAACGTTTTCATTTTGGATGTATGTATTGTTTATTATTGCCTGTTCGTCAGATATTCGCATAGCCAGTCTGGCATTAGTCCTCCTATACCAATATTTTCCAGAACTTCTACTAGTTTGCCATGATTTAGTGTATCGTAAGCTTTACTGAAGTCCATGAATAGCACTAAAACATGATTACTTTTATTTAGACTTCTGTTTACGCAATTTGCAAATTCTTCTAACAGCTTACTAGTGCTTTTATTTTTCTGGAATTACTGGTAATACTGATATTGGCCGATAATTTGTAAGGTAATTTTTTGTACCTCCTTTGTATATCGGTCTGATTACAGCAGTTTTTAAGATTGTAGGAATGTTTGCTTTCGCAATACCTAATTTAATTAATTTACACAATAATGGGGTAAATATATCCGTGTGCCCTTTTATATCAATAGCTCGAATTCCATCTATACCTGGCGACTAGTTTTCACTCAATAGATTACTTATTCTTCGAGTTTCAAAGAAATCATCCTAGTTTGTATTTGAAATTAGCTCATTAACCTTATCGTAAGATATATAGGACAGTCTGACTGAGTTTTCTTTAACAGCAGATTTTTTCCATGATTGAGTAATGATCAGTGATACAACTTTCTATTACAGCTGAATCGATTTGGTTATGTGTGGCGTTAGGTAAAATATGGTCAATCGTGAATTTTTCCAGTATTCGGGTCTGCTCTGTTATACTCCATACTCACATTAATCAATTCCAGTGACGCCAGCATCTATTTGTTTAGAGATAGTCTAAACATAGAATACAGGAGGGTCGACGAAGAACGAGAGCAGACAACAATTGGCCACATATGTATGATAACGCAGAAATGATAAAGCAGAAGCGATAAGTCAGAAGAAGAAGAGTATCGATTTTATTGCAGCTGCACTCAAACCATCTTTATCGAGACGCCAACACTTCACATTAGCCGTCTTATCTAGGGTCACACAACCGTCATAAAATTAGTTACCTTTTTTATATCAGTTGTCGAGTCCCTCTATATTTAAGATAATAATGTAGATGTACCCTATGTAATCGAAAATAATATACAAGATCTATCATAAGCAAAATAAATCAGTATCAACCAAATACTCACAGTGTTAATTTATAAACATTTGGTCCTTCGAGAAAAGAAGATTTCCCCTAACAGTGGTAAAAGATTTAGATTTTATAAAAAAAAAAAACAGCGAAATTCTTTTCCTCAACATGGAGGAAACTAAATAAAGCGTATTTGAATTTCACGGCCTTAAACAGTGGAATAAGCGTAGACATCGGAGAGTGAGAAAAGCGTATCCGAGGCTTAGACATCGGAAATTAGGAAAATTCGGAAAATAATACAATATATATAAATATACTATAATATATAAACAGATGAAAATGCTGAAGGAAAAACAACAACTGCTAGAGAAGCAAAAGGAACTCGGCGAAGAAGTTATATCCATAAAGGATAAAATTTTTGAAGGCAGAATCCGATCAGCGCAAGTGGAAGAAACCTAGAAACGCCTAGGTCGCATTAAACTACAACTAGAAAATAATCATAGCAGATTATTGACTTAAAGAGTCACAAAAGAAGCATAATTTGGAAACAGCTATTTTGAAGCAATTTCAGAAATGCTGGAAGATGCTTTAAAAAAACTCGAGGAAAAAATTAACGACGATAATAGCCCCCATTCAAGTAGAGTGGTAAGTGATAGTAAGATCATCAAATCAACGATTAGGAATCTAACAGGAAATAGTGACGTTAGTAAAACAATATACAGAAAAATTCAAAAATATAAATTTTACTTTCAGGAATTGTTAAATGATGCCCTATCAGAAATAAACAATCATCAGAAAGCGGAACTGATGGTAATAAAAACGGCATTAGAAGAGTAAATCCAAAAGATAAAAGAAAGTTGCGATTCGTTACTAAAAGAAAGTAAAGACGATACACGGATTGATATAATTGAAGATGAAATTTTGGAAATAAACAAAGAATACCGAACTGTACTAAAGTAAATAATGGTGGCACATTCAGAAACCAAGACAAAACATAAACATAAAATAAAATTAGAAGACATAAGAATTCCAGTTTTTTTGGGAAACATCACAGAATTGCCCACCTTTCATGATTTCTTTAAAAATTTTGTACATGATTGCAAGTCATTTTAAAATGCAGAAAAAATGTACCGTTTAAAAAATTACGTGAAAAGAGAAGCCGGTAAGCTTGTTCAACATTTAAAAATCACAGACGCCAATTATGAAGCAGTCTGGGAAATTCTAAAAAATCGATTCGAGAATAATAGGCTTCTATTCATGGTAAACAACGAATCAGCGTCAAGCATTAAACAGTTATTGGACACAACGAATGAATGTGTCCAGGCGCTTTAAGGTCTCAATATTAAGATTGATGATGCCGAACCACTTATAGCCAGAATAATTGTACGAAAGTTTGACCGCGATAGACTCCGCCTTTCAAGAAATTCAAACACTTCAAGAAGTTCTCTGTTTTCTTGAACAGCAGTATCAGGCATTGGAAGCAGTGAGAGGCAAGTAACAAGTTAGCAGCAGTAATTTTAAGACGCATAAGTCAGGAAATTCTTTTTATATAAATCAGGAAGTAATTTCATGGTCACGAAATTCAAGCTTGCAGACGATTTGAAAGCGCAACAATTATGGACCGCAGGCAATTTTTTCAAAAAAAATAAGTTGTGTTATACATGCATGAGTCACAAATTCAATCAAAAATGTCTACAAACATCAAATAAGTGCAAAAAGTGTAATAGAAGCCACCACACATTGCAACACATTGATGAATTTATTAAGAATACGAAGATCCCGGAAAAGATGTCAGCAATGATGACAGAGGAACATAATACTTCAACAGTCTTGCTAGCAACAGCTCAGGTTCGAGTACGAGCAGAAAAGGGCAGTTTTTTAACAATAAGAGCGTTAATTGATCAAGGATCTCAAAAGACGGCTGTATCGGGAGAAGCAGCACATTTGCTGCAGCTGAAGAGAAAAAATATCAGAACTGAACTTCGTGGCCTACGAGAATCGTTAGTAAGATTATCAAAATATAAGATAAATCTTAAGATATACCCACGATTTATGAGCAACGAAAAATTCGAATCAGAGGCATTAGTTTTACGAAAACTATCAGGTGCAAACCCAGATAAATCCTTTATATATAACATTAAAGAATGGAAAAATTACACACTTGCGGACCATTATTTTAATAAATCAGATCGAAAAGACATCATTATTGGTGGAGATTTATATCAAGAAATTTTAGAAGTGGAAATACGAAAGGTTGATAAAGTACTAGGACAAGCAACCAAGTTGGGTTGGATTTTATCGGGCATTCTCAAGGTGCCAAGAAGCTCAAATAAAATTACATCAGCGATGACGACAAACTTCGAAAGATTCTGGGAAATAGAGGAAATTGCAGATAATGAAATTAACAAGAAAGATCACTGCATTCAACATTTAAAAAAAAAACACCACCCAAGATTGCAATGGGAGATTCGTTACAAAATTGCTGTTCAAAGAAGAATGTCAACTAGGACAATTGCGCAAAATGGCTAGGTTGATAAATCTGGAAAAATAGCTGAAAACGAAAAATGAATTAAAAATAGAATATGTAAGGTATATGAGAGCGTATCAGGAGTTGAGTCATATGAAAGAGATTAATACTATAAATTCAAACGGATATTATTTGCCTCATCATGCAGTAATTCGAGAGAGTTATACAACTACAAAAGTTCGAGTTGTATTTGATGGGTCAGCAAAAAGTTCAAATGGTCGAAGCCTAAACGACGTATTAACGGTAGGTCCAAGACTTCAGAAGGATTTATTTGACATAATAGTAAAATGGAGATTATGGAAATTTTTTTTATGTTCCGACATAGAAAAAATGTTCAGTCAAATAAAAATAACAGAATCAGACCGAATCAGACCGAATCAGACCAAATCAGAACGAACCAGAACGAACCAGACCGAATCAAACCGAATCAGACCTAATCAGAACGAAAACAAACCAATTAAAAATATCGACGGTAAAACGAACGCACCATTTGTAGCTAAAATGTCATTAAAGGAAATAGCAGATAGATGCAAAAATGAGAAAATCAATAAAATTATAAAAGAAGATTTTTATATGGACGACTTAATAATTGCAGCAGATACAATCGACGAATGCATAGTATTAAAAAAATGATACTACAAAAGAATTGAAAAAGTATGGATTTCACTTACGAAAGTGGGAATCAAATTCTAACATTATAATAGGAAAGGAGAAAGAAAACAAGATTCTTATATATAATTTACAAGCAAGAGTCAACCAAAACCTTGGTGTTGCACTGGCACCCAGCTAACGATGAATTTCTATTTAAGCTGGAATTCAAACGACGCAAAACTATTACCAAAGGACAAGCCTTGTCCAACTTAGCAAAAAATTTTTATCCAGGTTGGCTGACTCCAATAACAGTGGCAATAAAATTGTTTATACAAAAGCTCTGGCTAAGTCAAATTTAATGGGACAAAATTCTAGATGAGAAACTCACAAAAGAATGGAAAGATCTTATTGAAAGGCTTCCACTTACGGAAGCAATCAGAATACCAAGATGGGTGTAAGTATCAGAAAAAACGCCGTGGAAGCTACATGGAAGCTGCATATCAATACTTACAGCAAAAAGTAAGGTGAATCCGGTAAAGAACAGGAAAACACTTCCAAAATTAGAACTATGCGCAGCTCACCTCTTAGCAAGAATAATGATGAAAAGCCGGAAAATAATTCAACGAAAGGTAAAGATGATCGCTTGGACTGATTCAACGATAACCTTAGGCTAGATTAAGAATAAGAAAGGACAAATTCATTCGGAATAAAGTAGCAGTAATCCATCAACTGATACCCAAGGCAGAATGGAGTCATGTAAGAACGAATGAAAACCCAGCAGGTGTGGCATCACGAGAGATATTCCAGAAAAACTAGCTAGCTATGGTTTATGGTGGAAGGGTCCAACATGGCTTGCAGAGAAAGAATATGTACAAAAACAATCAACAGAACACGTGTTTATAGCTACAAAAACAACGACGAAAAAAAAAACACTTTTTTGATGATCTGATACCAAAAATATCAAATTATGCAAAACTTAAAAGAATAGTGGCATATATAATCAGATTCACCAGGAATACGGAAAATTCCGGTTCACAGACGTCAATAGATGAATTGGAACAATCTAAACACGTAATTATTCGATATCAACAGAATAAGGATTTTTCAAAGGAGAGAGATCTTTTAAAAATACATCTCCAAGTGCTACATTAAATCCCTTTCTGGATTTAAACATGGCATCCTCAGAGTTGGATAAAGAATTTTAAACAAATCGACGCTATCTTCCCTAATCGTTAATTACATTCATACTATATGTTAAAATTACATGGTGGAAATAAATTAATGAAAGTCACTTTAATTAGAAAATATTAGATTCTAAGGGTGGCAGATGAAATAAAGAAATATATTCAGATTTGCACCAAGTGTGTCCGCTATCGACATCAATCAAGCACTCAAAATGTAGGAGAATTAGGTACGGGTGACTGTATCACATACATTTACGTCTACTTTGATTGATTTTGCAGGCCGATTTATATTAAACAGTCAAAAGGAAGAGGACAAAAGGCATACAAAGGATATACAGCTATATTTGCGTGTATGTCGACTAAAGCCATACAATAAGAAGCAAAAAGTGAACTTACAACAAAAGCCTTTTTAGCAGCACGAAAAAGATTCTTTGGGCGAAGAGGCAAAAGCAGATTTTTAAAAGGCAATTAAAGAACTTGCAGAAGAAAAAATTGAATGGAAATTTATTCTGCAGGCAGGTCCTCACTTCGGAGAAATTTGGAAAGCTGACGTTAAGTCAATAAAGCATCACCTGAACAGAGTAAAAGGAGATACAAAGTTGACGTTTGAAGAACTCAGTACTGTTTTAAGCCAAATTGAAGCAGTACTTAATTCATGCCACGAATGAAATCGATGACATCTATATGTTGACACCGGGTCACTTTCTGATTGGAAAACCAATGATCGACTGTTCCGAATCGGAAGATGAATGCATATCATCACTAGATAAATGGAAATTACTCCAAAAAAAAAAGAAGAGATTTTTGGAAGCGATGGAAGGAAGAGTATCTTACCACCGTACAGCAAAGATATAAGTGGCGATCTCAACAAAATAATCTGAAAAAAGATCAAATTGTATTGCTGAAAAATGAAGAGACGCATCCATGTAAATGGCCACTTGGACAAGTAATAGACACTCACGAAGGAAAAGATAAGAAGGTCAGAGTCGTCACAGTTATAAAACGCCAGATTTATAAACTATTGTAGTTCCTCTGCAACCATCTAAATAATCCGACTCCGAAGAAAAAGAAGAAAGCAGAGTTCGTATACGACATAATAGGAGCAACCGTAACGGAGATTCCAAACAACAATGTAATTTATAGTGACAAAGTAGGAAAAATAGACATGATAAACTCATATTGGAACCTTAATATATTTACATTATGACTTGAAGCCATATCCGCATGAGTTAACCAGAATACAATCATTAATAGTAGACTTGCGAAAACAATGTGCCGAATTAAAAGATTATGGAGCAATATGCGATAAAATGGTAACTGCAATGAATGAGCGATATGGTACGCTGAAACAAAACAACGTTATTCTTATAAATAAGAATAGAAAACCCAGAACACCATTCGAGTTCGTTCGGTCACTCTATCACATGCTTTTTCGCATGATGGACGCGGACAACAGAATTGAAATGCAAGAGAAAATAAAAATATACTCAAAAATCAGAAGGATTTAAAGCATTTATCTAAACATCAGACCTCTATAATTGACTACACCGTAAATATATTAAAAAAGACGACCGATGATGTAAACAGGAGTTTTCACAGAATGGAGGATCATTTAAAGATATTTTATGAAAAAACTGCACAGCAACAAAATGAAGAAAAAATAATGCTATGCATTCAAGTATTGGCGGCACAATTAAATATGATGATCGAGGAATGCTACAGAGTACAAACATCAGTTATCGATATTCTTATAGATTTAAATCACGGTCATGTGAATCCAAACCTTTTCACACCAGTCCAATTGAAGAGTGAAATAGATTATATTAAAGGACGAATTCATAGTACCCTGACGCTATTTGGAGGAGATTCGAACGTTGAGCTAAAGTACGTTTATTCCTTCATGAAGGCAAAGGGAATTATAATAGACCAACTTCTTATAATAAAGGCTAAAATACCACTCGTGACCGAAGTATATCGAATGATCCCACTTCCCATTAATAGAGCCAATCGTACATAAATACCAAGGATTAAGGCTGAATATATTGTATACAATATGGAAGGGAGTGTCTATACCTTACTAACGCAGCCTGAGCTGAATAAATGTAAAAAAAAATAAAGGAAGACCAGTTTATGTGCCAGGAAAACTGGCCATGGAAACCAGCAACTGAAAGGTCCTGTGAAATCCCAGCCTCTATTCACATCTAAAAAGGTCAAACAAAGTAGAATGTTTCTTTGAAGAAATAAAAAAGCAAGATATGTGGACACACCTGTTGAAGGAAAATTATTGGCTTTTTAAGGTATTTGACATAAGCGTGTTAAAAATAGATTGCAGCTCCGGTCAGCAGGACTGGTTAAGGATTTCATATCAAGGCGTACTTAAGCTACAAGCAGTAGCTTGTACATGTACAAATCGATTTTGCCGTTCCGCCGCCAGTTTCGGGGCGGCAAAATGTTTAGAGATAATTTAAACATAGAATACAGAAGGTTCGAGGGAGAACGAGAGCAGACAACAATTGGCGACATATGTATGATAACGCAGAAGTAATAACGCAGAAGCGATAAATCAGAAGCAGAAGAGCATCAATTATATTGCAGCTGCACTCAAACCATCTTTATTGAGACGCCATTTGACACCATTTGACACCATTTGACACCATTTGACACCTTCGTTATCACATCACTCGGTTGTCGTCTTATCTAGGGTCAGACAACCGTCATAAAATTGGTCACCTTTTTTATCTCAGTTCTCGAGTCCCTCTATGTTTAAGATAATAATGTATATGTACCACATGTAATCGAAAATATGTAGTACATTAGATCTATCATAAAACAAAATAAATCAGTATCAACCAAATACGCACAGTGTTAATTTATTAACACCATTTATACAGTCCTTTTTCTTCTTCATCTATATAAGTTTCAACTTTAACTATTATTTTTAAAATATTGGTGAAGTAGACAGCAATAATTATTTTCTTTAAATTCATTTATATTAATGCCACTTAAACCACTTATTACTCTACAATTTAAATCTATCTTTACTTCGTTTGTATCCATTTGGTATATCATTTTTGTGGTTGCTTTTATTTACGCACGATGAAGTTATTGCATGCGAGTAATTTTGCCCATATCGGCAACGGTACTTATCAGAATCGGCTGCGTAATCTCGTTTCGTCTAGCCAGAATTCTTCCCGCACTCTCCCACACAAATCTCCAGTTCGCTTGTCTCGCTCTTTCCTATGCCATCCACATTACGTGTTTGGTGTGTTTTGTCATCTGATTGTTAACGTAAACAATGGCGTCGGGTATAGCTGTACTCACGTTTGGGATGTTGTTGGTTTTTTGTATCACCGCTTTTAGTTTAATAGAGCGAGTGGAGCGTGTTTATTTGATAAATTTTTTTAATTCATCATGCTGGATGCAAATGTAGCAACTATAGTCGATCGTTCGCGGTTTTTTGTTTTTGTGCGATATATGTCTGTGATGTTGATCTCACATTCGACCATTTTTCCTATTCCCTTCACTACCTATATCAGGTTTTCTTAAAGGATAGGAGTAATGTTTTTTATCTCGATATTGTTTTTGATCATTTGCTGTTCAAGTGTTTTGATCTGTCTTTTCTTTTGTTGGTTTCTTTTATTTAATTTAGTTCTTTTATTATGTTATCCAAAGGGTCATTGCGTTTTCTCATGTTAGTGTTGAGATCATCATACTTAGCGGCTAAGAAATCGCAGCTTACCATAATTTCTTTAACTTCCCCTTTCAGAAGACGGATTTCCGCTATAACAGCTGAGTTGTTTTCAATTGAGCTGGTGTTAGTTTGTTTATGGGGACTATTGAGTTCACGCATTCTCTTCGACGGTTGTTCCTGCGTAGTTTGAGGAACAGATACTACCACGTTGCTGTCTGCAACCGTAAGTTGGACATCTCCACATGCGTCTCTTCTTGTGCCCATGGTTCACCACGAATTTTCTGTAAGTGTAGTGCATTCGAAGTGAAACTTTCGCTTGTACGACGAACACACTGCACAATTGCTTTCGACGGGGAGTTGTTCACCGCAATGCCCACACACATAAATATTAACACAGGAATAATTTAAATTTTTAAAAAGACAAATTTATAATGCATAATCAAATATAAGTGGAAAAAGTGTACTCTGTTTAAGAGAAACTTGTGTTAATAAAAAAGTCACAGTTTTTGGATTGATTACTTATCAGTTTGGAGATATTTATACTTTTAAAATGGGTAATAAGACCACTAATTCACAGAGCGATTTAAAAACACGTCCAGTCACACTAAGCTCGCTACCGAAGAATATAATCGCGAAGTAAGTCGAAGTAAATAATCGCGAGTGTAAATAAAGTGAATCTCATCCACTTACGAACAATTTCGGGGGATACGAGTATAACTGAGATAAACTTATACATAAATCGAAAAAGAAAATTCATAGTGAACTTGTGGATCACGTAAAATCGCTAAGATTAGTGTGTGAAGTGTTAAAAAAATCGTTTAAGATTAAAATAGTGAAACTATGGAAAACAACGAAGAATTAATCGCGGATCTTAAAAGAAAAACTTTGCAGCTAGAAGCTCTGAGAACAGCTTAGCAAACGAAACAGAGGTCGATGAGTGAATACAGAAAAGATCTGAAAGCAAGTCAAATATATGTCCACATTCACAGGACATTGCGACGTTACAATAAATTCATTTATAAGCCCTGTGGAGTACTATCTGTCAAATATTAAAGACGAAGAAGAGAGGAAAACCCTGGTGTGTACCATATACTATGAGAAAATCCAAGGAGAAGCGAAGAATGTAATAATCAACTTGTCACAACCAGACAACTTAACGCTACTAAGTGAGTACCTCAAACTGAGATACAAAACTGACACGGAACCGTTTGAGCTGTACAGAAGAATCAGCAATATAAAAGTCAATACAGTAAAAGAACTAGCTATAGAAATACAGAATATTAAATAAAAAGCTAATGAAATTGTAGTTTATTATAAAGGTGAAATATAAGTAATATTAATAGCATTTCAGTAAACACTTTAAAAGAAATGACGCAGGGTACATTATTAGACAGAAGATATGAAGAAAATTGCTTAGAAGAAATTATTAAATATATACATATATTAAATATATTAGGACAGAATTTAGAAAAATATATAAACCAAAAATATTCTCACATAACAAACCTAATTGAAATAAGAATGACCAACATAGTCAAAACCATTCTAGAAATTCTACAAAATCAGTGCAACACCACCAAAAAAATCAAGATAATCATTAGACGTCTGCAATGAATGTTTGAAACCCGTTTCAAGACTTTCCATTTTTTTTTTATAGTACTTCATTCATGGTAATCCCATCTTGAAAGATCAAATTAATGAATTGATATTCCATTGGGAAGTGAATACTTCACCCATTGATAACAAAACATTTAGTTCAGAGTACCCATATAAAACGGGTACACTTCATAGAGTACACCGAGTACTCGGTGTGCACTAGTGCACTTTGCATGCACATTTGCCGTCTTTGCATACAAGCTGTGCAGCTGTCAAATACGTATGCATATTTTCGTTGTAATTGTATCAAAATGAGTCTATTTACAATAATACATGATGAAAATCCCACTTGGATTATTACAATAACTTTCACTTACATATCTGGAAGTTTTTAAATAAAATTAAATAAAAGAATTAGGTATTGGGTTTTTGTTTTTAAGATATGTATTTCTATTTTCATCTTCCACCGCTGCAAAACATTGAACTTTTCGTGAAAAGTAACATTCATGCTTTTATAGTCGCGAAGTTCATTGCCTACTTTGTCTGCAGAGTTTACAACTGTTGCAGGTGGAATAAAGTCCTTGAACAACTCCTTACCATCCGATAATACCTAAACTATGCAACTCTTCATTTAGCAATTGTTGGGTAGGTTGGACAATCGTTTCAGATATTTCGTAAGTGTACATTTCCATGATACGCTTACATTCATCTCTAGTCTCTTGTTTTTCAACTTCAATAAACTGAATTAGTTTATTTGCTAGAGGGCATAAAAAAAGACCTTTTTAATTTCAAAAGGTTTTAAAACGTTAGTTATCGCGGATATATGGCTTAAATCTACGTTCACAATGCTTTGTAATTCGTTCTTTTCCTGTAGTATATTCGAAATTTTGACCCAGTTTTTTCTATTGCTTCTTATAACTAATACATTGTTTTCCAACGTGTGCATATACTACTTTTTAGGGAGGTTTTAAAGGATGAATTTATGCTTAATTTTTTGAAATATAAGTTTTGTGCATAAATTAAACATCTGTCTGTTACAATGATTGGAATTTCATATTGAAATTTTTTTTAGGTGTTATATGTTATGTGTTATATATAACATTTAACACTTAAAAAAAATTGAACATCAAATAATCTGAACATGATTCGCCATTCATTGATTTTAAGCCTAGAAGTCTCGTATTTAGTTTTCCGTAGTGGTGAATTGTTAAGGATAAGTACACATTTCTTAAAAAGCTATCGGTCCAAATATCACAAGTAAGTCAATATCTATTTCCTTTTACACTTATTATTTCGGTCTTAATATATATCAAAATATTTATTTCTTAAACTTTTGTTTTGTTTAATTCGGTGACAACTTTTGAAATGTGCCGATGTTACTTTATTAACTGCTAAATTCTCTTTCAAAAATATGCACAACGGTTTCTTAAGCTGAATCTCTTATAAAGCTACGGTCTTTTAATAAGTTTTACCTCGAAATCAGAAGTTCCTCACTTTTTCCGGCTATAACTTGGAGGGGGGTGAAAAAGACCCCTTTGTAATACAATCTTTTATTCGCCATAACTTCAGGAATTTTCAGCTATCAGGACGAAAACCTAAACTGGGACTCCCTGTATACTTTGTATACTATACTGAAACACGCAATGCAATAGCGCGCACCAAATTCGACAATATTTATATTTTGAAGTGCGCTGCGAAGTGAAGTTGAATACAGTAAAGAAGAATTTTGAATGACATTTTATTTCTCATTTTTGGGCTCCAGGATTTCGTGCTAACCACTTACAACGCGAACAGCTTCATCTATATTTAAAACGCTCACCTATTTTAGAATGGAAGCATTTATCGAGTTCACTAGTAAAATGAAAAGATGTATGAACCGGTTGATAGTTCAGAACGTCCTTGGGAAGTCAAAGGAGTATAAATATCAGCGTCCTACAAGAAGTGAAAGTCAGTTCTAAAGTGGAATTTGAAAATTTGTTTCAGGAAAAGATAAAATAAAGTAAAAGTGATTGAGAAAAATTGTTGAATTCTAAGTTGTAATTTGATTGAATAAAGCGATTGTATTTAAAGAAATAAGTTCTATCATTTGTATCTGCACAAACATTTTACATTGGTGTCAGAAGTCGGATAGGACTTATTGTGTGTAAAGAAAAATAGTGCCTGTAATTGTTTTAAAAAGCTACAATGGGTCGAAAACTATTGCAGTTGACCTTCAACTCAAATACCTGTTGGCCAAGAGAAACCTCAGTGCCAGTGGAGGAAAAGCGTGCCATCCAGATACGTACTGTTCTGGCGTTGATGGAGAACAACAAATGAGTATGAATAACGGCAACAACATGGCTCCTCTTGTTAAAAATGGATGAACAGAAGACCAGTCTCGACGAACAAAACGAAAATCTTAGAGAAATGAAGAACAGTCTGGAACAAAAGCTTGACAAACAGAAGAACAAGTAAAATTAAATTAAAAATTTACTAAACGCCGACTTATAAAAAAAACACGGCTTAACAGATTTGCTTGAATTAAAGCTAAGAACACTCTCGATCAAGTCACCTTTCAACCAAAAAAAAAGTAGTCAAAATCGGTTCAGCCGCTACGATACGATGCCACAGACAGATACACAGATACACAAATACACACGTTAAACTAACAACACCCCTCTTTTTGGATTAAAAAGAAAGACGAGCAAGAGAATAGGCTTAAACAAGAGCTAGATGAACAGAAAAATTCAATAAAAATTGGATGAAAAAAAGAATAATCTAGAAAAGCTAAAGAATATTCTTCAGCAAAAGTTCTAAGAATATGATGACATATTTGAAAGAATAGAGAAAAGTGTCACACAAATAGATAAACAAATTGAGCAACTGGCAAAAAAAAAAACTCGAGAGAGTGCGAAAATAGAAACTGCGAGTATGTTCAGTAAGAGATCCAAGGAGAAAAAGAGTTGAAGCGTCCCTCGTTCAAGGGACCTCGTGCGATGACTCCAACCGTGATAATGGTTAGAAGTGCTAACAATAGCTTGCACGGCCCAGCAGCAGAACTATTGTAAACAATCGATATAGAAAAGCAGAAAGACTATATGTCTTTAGTACAGGCTATTGAGAAACGGCTTGAGAGTAGCCACATGTAGGAGGTTTACAAGAATGCAGCAACGTGGTGACACACTGTAACAGCTTCGAGCAGAAGTCAGTAAACTGGCACACATGTCATTCCTCACCGCAGGCCAGGTTAACCGAAGAAATGGCAAAGGACGCTTTAATCGCGCAACACTGGTCGCAAGTGTTCAGAGCATAAAAATCAAGAGCAAAATCCTAGTCTCTGTAATCTGGTTCAAGAGCAGCGTAGTCTGACGGAAAAACTAATCGGTGAGTACGCAATATATTTGCTACACAAGACGTGTTGGACGTGTTCAACTGGTTCAACACCGCAATGACACCGGAGAGGGTCTACTATTCCGTCAACCTGAACTGAACAGAGCTACGAAGGGGCTTATGGACATCGCAGAGTCCGTGGGCATCTGCAGTAGACCACGTAAAGAACAAAGACGGCAGCACCAGGTTTCGTGTAAACTATCGACGTCTCAATGTCTCCAAAAAGAACAACTACACACTACCAAGAATTGACGACACTGTGAATACGCTTTCTGGAACAAAATGGTTCTCAATACTAAAGCGGATACTGGCAGGTGGAGATTAATCGAAAAGTTCGATGGCTTCAGCCATCTTCGAGCAATTAATGGAACGAAAATATCAAGAGCGCACGTAGAAAATCTGCCTAGTATATGTGCGCTATGTTATCGTCATAGGCAAGACGTTCGGCAAGCATCGCCAAAATCTAAATGCTGCGAAGCGCTAGTTTAAAGTTGAAACCAAGAACATCCGTCCGGTAGTAAAATATTTGTTCCTTAATATGTCTGCGGAAGGGATTAGAACAGATCATGAGTAAATTGAAGCGGTAAAAAGTTGGCCTGCCTTCAAATATTAACACCAACTGAGAAGGTTCTTGGGACTTACCACGTATTACAGAAGATTTTTAATGGATTTTCCTGGTGTTGCGGAGAGCCTGCATTAATTTATGGAAAAAGGCCGACAGTTCAGGTAGTCTGGTGAGTGTAAAAAAGCATTCCATGCTACGCAATGCCCCTATGTTGGTTTACCCCACACCTTGAAAAATGATCATCGAGATCAGATGTTGGGGTCGGAGCTAATCTTTCAAGTTTATGATTGTCAAGAAAAAAGGCTGTATATTAGAAAAAGGTACTCTCAAGGCCTGCACGGAATTACTGCACGGGTTCCTGGCTAATTTTACTTAGAAGGATTTCCATAATTTCTTCTATGGACAAAAGTTCATTCTTCATACATCTGCATCTGCAGCTCTGAAATAGCTACTACAATTTAAGAACCTTGAAGGCTAAGTTTCGAAATGGATCGAGCAGTTGCAGGGATACGACTTTGAAGTGCGACACCGCAAGTGCTTATCACCGTCAGCGTTTGTGTTTTTGTGTTCGTTTTTTTTTTATAACAACTCGGGAATTTATGGTGTATATAGCAAACATACACGAGCTAAAAAGTAATTACTGCTGTTTTGGAACTTAGTGAAACACAGATATATCTCCGCCCACACCTCTCAGATAACTCTGACCTGAAGCTGCGTGGCTACGAACTAATGCCATTATTCTTTTCACACGCGGTCTTGCTATTTACGTGCACTTTGACTATGCGCACCATGACCATGACTACGTAAAAAGAATTGTATCCCTGTATCCTCATGTTGAAATCATTATTACGGCCAATTTCAATTTATACGATTCTGGGTGGCTTCGGAATTCTGGACACACAACACACGAGGGATGATACGTTGAGAGCTTCACTGCGGAATGATCTTAAAATATATAAGTCCGCTGGTCCAGATGATACTATGTCTATAACTTGCGGTTATATAAGAGATGGCGTAACTTGTATTATTACATTGGAACATGTGTTGGAAAGCTACTGTCATTGTACGTCATTTTAGTATATGTCATTCATTTGAATTTGAACAACATTAACTTTTTTTCACTCAAATATGTCGAACTTTGTGCCTGAAAAAGTGTTTTTGCGAGTTCTTCTTCATTACTTTAATATGAAGAAAACTGCCGTCATGTTATTTTGGTGGAAGTTAATGGTGAACATGCGCTAGCTGAGCGAACGTGCCAAATTGGTTTGCACGATTTGGCTTGGAAGACGATGAACTCCTGGGCAGCCAAAAAAATTTGAAGATGAAGAACTGGAAGCATTACTCTATGAAGATTGTTGCCAAACACAAGAAGAGCTCGCAGAATCTTTGGGTGTCACTCAAGCAGCCTAGAGAAGTCGAAAGGCGGTTTTGCATATCCGAAATGCTGCTGGAACGCCACAAAAGGAAGTCATTTTTGCATCGGATTGTTACTGGTGGTGAAAAATGGATCCATTACAACCCCAAGCGCAAAAAATCATATGTGAAACCCGGCCAACCAGCCAAATCAACGGCAAAGCCGAATATCCATGGTGTGAAGGTAATGCTCTCTATTTGGTGGGTCAGATGGGTGTTCTGTATTATGAGCTGCTAAAACCGGGTGAAACCATCAATGGACAACTTAACCGAATACAGTTAATCCGTTTGAAGAGAGCAGTAGCCGAAAAACGCCCGGAATATGCTACCAGACACGAGGCAATAATTTTCCATCATGACAACGCTCGGCCCCACGTTGCTATTCCGGGTAAGAACTATTTGGAAAACAGTGGATGGGAAGTCTTACCCCACCCGTCTTATAGTCCAGACCTTGCCCCTTCTGACTACCATTTGTTCCGGTCGATGCAGAACGCCCTCACTGAAATACGGTTCACATCAGAGCAGAATATCAAAAATTGGCTTGCTTCATTTTTGGCTGCCAAGCCGGCGCTGTTCTTTTGGGATGGGATCCACAAATTGCCAGAAAGATGGGAAAAAGTCATAGCTTCAGATGGGCAATACTTTGAATTATACTATTGTACATGTTTTTCTTCAATAAACGTATAAATTTTGAAAAAAAAGCCGCACGAATTAAAATATATACCCAATATATAAATCCCCTTCTTAGATGTAATTTTCTTCCACGGCAGATGGAAAACAGCATTGCATCGTCGAAGCCGAAAAACTTTGCATTCTCTGTATGTGTGTTATAATACGTTGGAATAACCATATATTCGATGTCATCAAAAATGCAGCGAAATGTCTAGGTATTTTCAAGCGATGGAAGAAATATTTCACCCCCCCTGATCTGGCCTCAATAAATAAAGCATTTATCCGCCTAGAGTGGAGTACAATGCACACACCTGATCAGGTGCCCCTGAAACTTTTCTACACTTGCTAGATAGGCTTCAGAATCGTGCGTTAACTCATAGGTGATAATAATAGGTAATATCAGTCAGTCAATGGACACCTTCCAACATTGACGAATTGTCTCGTGTCTCACTCTATTCTATCGCTATTTTCACCACCAGTGCTGCATAAAAATCGCCAGAAGTATTTCTCTCCTCAAATCTTCAATCATTATACTCGTCTCGCTATGAATATTTATCAGTATACCCTCAAACCCACTTTCGGATGTACTCTGAAATGTCGTTAATCGTTCCTAAGTCAAACAACTCGCTTGTGGAATGTGTTGCTGAGCTCCCTATTTTCTAGTCACTGTAACATACAGACATTTAAAACTAACGTACATCAGTATCTCTCTTTCTTTCCTCATTTTTATATTTTAAGGGTACCTTAAACTAATTAAAAAAAAAGGAAAACTCTACTCAAAGTCTGATATTCTCTCTCGTCGACAGTGCGATTGTATGGAATAAAATGTAAAAACTGCAGCCGTAAAGAAGCGAAAGAACAAACCACTATCCAATTAGTCATAACTGAGTCAGTAGAGGATTGGAATGGTCTCCTGAAGAGAAAATGGGAAAGTGCAGATGGAACATCTCGGATGCAGCAAATTGTTCCACGCTACAGATTCAACTAAGTGGTCCATGTTCCGTGAGAAGGTCATTTGGGAGTAAAAAGGCACCGGAGAAAGTACGGGAACGTACTTTTGGCTAAGCGCAAAACAAGATGTTGTAATTGGTGTAAAAAGTGCATAAGTACTGCCGAAACTGTTCGCAATCCCAAAGCAAGAGGCTAAGACCGTAACTGAACAAATGATAAACAATTGGGTGAGCAGATTTGAGCTACATTGTAATCAAGGGCGAAACTTTGAATCAAAAGTCTTCCAGGGATTGTACCAATATCTGGGAATAAACAAGATAAGGATAACGCCACTACACCCTCATTCTGATGGAATGGTCGACCGGTTCAATTGGACCTTAAATGAGCATTTGTATAAGGTCGTTTGCTTTAACTATTATCTTAAGATGAAACTATCAACCAACCGCATGAAAACTAGGTACAACATCAAAGCAAAATCGTCCGGCTTCAGTGAAAGAGACCTGGTGTTGTTGTATAATAATCTGCGTAAAAAAGGCAAATCACCAAGATTGCAACAGGATTGGGAAGGTCCATACATGGTGATAACCCGAAATAATGACTTATCTACCGTATTCAGCGTGGGGATCGAGGAAAAATTAACTGAAACTTTTTTAAGCAAAAAGTTAAATTCCTTGGCTTTATTGTAGCTTTAAAAGGAATATCAACAAGACCTAAACATGTAGAAGCAATAGTAACCTTTCCTGCTCCCTAAACCCTCAAAAAATTACGCTAATTTCTTGGACTTTACGGACACTATCGTCGTATTGTAATGGATTATTCAAAACTATCTAAGGTCATGTCTTGAAAAATTGTTCAAGCAAAAATCCAATTTCACTATCTGCAGACGTTATCGAAGCTTTCAACAAGATAAAAAATTTCTTAATATCTCGAGACTTGTTGCTCACTTATCCTGATTTCCGCATTACAACCGATGCTTCCAACTATACAAATGGCGTCGTATTATTTCCACAGAAAGATAAGTTTATAATAATTTTGTTCAAATCATTAAGCTCAAAAGAACAAAATTATGCAACTAATGAAAAGGAGATGTTAGCCCTAATTTGGGCTTTAAACATCTTCAGGAATTATCTACACGGCACAGCTCATGTCAAAATTTTTACTGACCATCAGCCGCTGATTAACGCGTTCAGCAATTTAAACGACTCTAAGATAAAACGCCGGAAAGTGATTCTCAAAGTGTATAATCATGATCACTCTCCCGTTCCCCGCAAATTTCTCAGATTAACTAAATGACTGTTTCCCGGCATAGTGCCCAAAGCTCGGCATACGGTCTCATTCTTACGGTTGAAACTCCTATTACCGCTTTTAAAAATCAAATCATGCTTTTAATCGGAAACAAACCCACTTATTCATTCACAACCCTTTCTAACTTAGCATAGGCATATCTATGTATGTGCAACCTGACTACTCCAATGAAGAATTAATTCCTATATTTAAACGCTTCCTTAACCCGTGTCATAAACGGAATTCACACAATTGAATCAATGATGGTAAAAATACAAAATATGTAATATAAAATATAATGTCGAAAATAAAATCGAGCAAACCCAGAACAATATGAAAAGGCTAGACAAGAGAATATCGAACAACTTAAAGAAAAGCAAATAAAAGATAGACATCATCATAACCAAAGTAAACACCCCATTAAAACCTTATCCTCGGTGTAGAAATATACATATACAATATATATAGGAACAAAGCTTTCTGCAAGGTTTACAAAAGGAATAGTTAAAGTAGACAGATCAACCACCGTTTAGATAGAATCAGGCAAAATTACTCATAAAAATATTAGAAATAAATTTTCCATATCAGATACTTCCTCGCCACAAGTCTGGAATCCTGGACTTTTGAAATTCCAAAATCTTTTTGTTAAACATTGGGACGGCGAAACTCCAAAGCGGTACTTTCAAATTAGTCAACATAATGTATCTAAACGCCTACAAGAAAACAATCGAAAATATAGAAAATCAAATAGCATATTACCCAAATAAAAACAACTCCAACTACCTATTCTATTCTTCCAATTCCGAAATCAACTAAATACCATAAAACCGAAGACAAAAAAAAAAGAGCTCTTTAAACTTAATTGGAAGCGCTTGGAAGTGTGTTGTTGGAAGCCGACTGGTGACTTTCAAATTGTAAAACCGCACATTATAATTTGCTTAAGAAAAATAATAAAACTCAGAGAAAATAGATAACCTAAACATGCTCCAGAGCATATTCCCAGAATATAAGTGCATTAAATCAAATCAAGTTCAACCAAGTCCAAATAACTGCACACCAAGCAATAACCGGCAATAACAACGAACGCATAATTGGTATACAGGTATACATAATTGTATTTCATTTTAAGTAGTTTATTTGCGATTGCAGAATAAAGTAAACCGGACAACTGCCCTTTTTTTTTGCCTTGTCCGCATGATTAAACCTAACTTATATGTTAGTACATTCTGACTTAAAATTCGGGAGAAGAATTTTGCTTATGAAATGGAAACCAGAAGCAAAATATTGCTTCTGAAAAAATGATAAGAGTGACAAAGGAACAGAAAAGAGACATTAAGGATATAAGAGACATTGGGTGGTGTGACTAAGAATTGAATGTTCCCATAACATTTTAGAAGAAACACTCTATTTTCTATTTTGAAGTGAATAAAGTTGGAATCAGTAGAGTAAAAACTTTAAGAAGTTGAGCGTACACAGAAGGTAACTTAAAGAGAATTAAAAATGGAAATTTTTTTTTTTGAAAAAGAATACCTTGATGGAATCGACGAAAAACCCTCGAAAAGGAAGAAATTCGGTATTGACGAAGAAGAATTTATCAAAATTTTATGTACAATTTCGACCTTTCTTGCTGGAAAAAAGCCAAACTTCAGTTATGAAAGTTAAGTAGCAAGAAGCGTTAAAAGCTGTTGGGAAAAAAGTTTAAAAATGACATGGCATTGATTTAAACTCCTTCCAAATCAGGTAAAAAAAGACAAAAATATGAAAGCGCACGGCAAATCAAAAGGGGATACAAATAAGACAAGCAATCTTCATATGACTTTAAAACCCCACGAGAAGTAGCTGCTGGATTTGATGGATTACAAAAATTATCTAGTCTTGAATAAAATACCAGGTATGCACACTTTTATACAATATTAACAATCAGTGTACAATTATTTTGGCAATATTCAATTTTATATACTTTAAAACACTTAATTGAATTACAGGAGCAGAACAATGCGGTGTACCGGGTACCAGCAAAGGTCCTCAGGAAGATGAGTATCTCGAATTTCAGGATGAGGAACTAGTAAGATCATCGAGCAGCATCCCACGATTTCGAAACGTTTCAACACCTAATGGAAAGAGTGAAAATAATCAATGCTTAGTAGTGGAGCTCCAGAAAGAAATACTTATGGAGCAAAAGGAGTTCAACACGCAGCAAAGAGAACTAAATATTCAACAAAAAAGAATATTTGCTTTGGAAAAAAAGATGCTGCTGTTAGAAATAGAATTGTTAAAGAAAGAACAAAATGAAAATATCGTATTAACATATATTAAAATAAATCCACTTGGAAACATTTATAACATAAAGAAAACATGAATTATTAACGTTATTTGGCTCCCTCTCGCTAACCCCTCGCTCGCTACTAGATAGTGTTATTTTATTTTGAAGGTTGCAGTACAGGTGCTTCCTGCAACTCTAACATATCACAATCTAGAAATTCTCCAATAAAAGGAATCTTCGTTTTACTTGTCCAAACCTTTCCAAACCTGTCTTGAACCTTTCTCGAATACCATATATAATTTACTATTATTATTATTATTATTATTATTTTTTTTTTGTCTTCTGTGTTAAACCATAGCCCTCAATTGGAAGAATAATAGCTCCGGCCCAATTATCATTGAGTCATGTATAGATCCTGGCCACTGGACATCAACACTTTTGAAACATTCCTTAGCGTGACCTACAAAAATAACCTTTGCGAACAAGATTTACATACCAAAAAGGTCATGTTGAGCTTTCTTTTGGTGGGACTGGCGAGTGTTGTCGAGTTGCCTTCACACATCTTCTTCTACCTTTTGACTACCATCTGCTCCGCTCTCTCCAGTTCCGAAGATGGGATCAAAGCGTACCTGGAAAATTTGTTTACCCATAAGTCTGCTGTTGTTTACAAAAGTACAAAACTTACAAAAAGTAATAGACCATAATGGACATTATCTGATGGATTACATACGATATAAGCTTTTATACCAAAAATAAAAAATATAAAAAAAGAACTTATTAAACAACCCAACAGATACTGCCCGCCAATTTGCAATACACAATTTTTGCAGAAAATCGTTGAAAATAATTGTTTAGCACAGATTCTTTACCATAAAAACGACAACAGTGTCTATTTGGCAAATATCGAAGATCGTTGAAAGGGATAATACTAATAACAATACTAAAAACCATTCACATGAGGAGTAGAACATTAAAATTTTTCCTTTAATTAAGATTTGGTGGCTGTGGCTCAAGTGGTAATGTATCGGTTTGCCATTCGATTCGGTACCAGTCGATGAAGAAAAAAAAAAAGTAAATCGCGTGAGGTGAATGGTTGCCTAAAATACAACATCACGTACTTATAATGTTGGATGGCACCCATGGAGCGAAATAATCACTGACCCCAAATATCTTTCTCTCTATCTCTATCCAGTTTTCCGAAAACTTAACAAGTGCTCCGGCATTTTAAAAGTAGTCACACACCCGACGGATGTCACTATATTTTAAGTTGTTATACTAACAGCTTTTTGATTGGGCGAATATTTAAAAGCGACCTTATTCATGTCAACTGAAAAATCGGAAATCACTGATATCGCAGCTCTACTAAGTGTGCTTCTGACATATCTGCCACAAATCTGCCCACATATTCCATTTGGCCTTATGATTTAGGTGACACTATTTACAGGGCCTACAATTGAAGAATTTTTAAAAAGTTTTTGTGAGATATAGGTAAATTTTATTAATATTGTACAAAACTTTTTAGAGCATTATTTGTATGTACAATATTTCAAAAAACCAAAAATTTCATTTTTTTTTAAATAATGTGCATACTTATAGACTGTTGAATCAGACCAGCTGTTTTCACAATTTCAACTGACGGGAGATTCAGACTGTTTTTTTTTTTTTTTTTTATCTGAACCATATAAAACCTTATAAAAAAAATTATAATTTACATATGTATATACACGTATATACAAATATCATAACAAAAGTGAAATTCAAAAAGAAAACTGGACATTTGAATACTTTATCTAAATTTCATTTTCTCCTCATTTTTGCCTTTAAAACCTAAAGAAATGAATTGAAAACAATATTCATTTTTAGATTTCTTACGTTAATTGGCAATGTACTTTGTTATGTCAATTGTGTTTTTTCTGTAACCACGCCCATCTGTTTCAAAAAAGTGGTTCTGAGAAAAACATGTTTAAAGTACTAGCAATACAAAACATTCTTAACTTATTGAATTAAGCTTTATCAGCAATACTACGTCGATATAGTTGCGTATACATAAATTGAGAAGTATATGTGTAAACTCGCATTTATGTACGTATAAAAGCATCAGCTATTGAAAGTTACGGTAAATAATAAGCAGAGCTCCGGAGGACGATTTCTCAGGGCGTGACTTAAAAATGTTGTATATTAAAAATTATATATTGATTTTCTTCATAATATTTAAGAAAATATTCTTTAATATAATCAAAATCAATTAAGCAAAATACAAAAAGCCTTTCCATAGCTTGTTGTTTGTATCTTCTCTTTGTCTAAGAACTTTGTGCTGTCTCTACCATTCCTTGCGGTTTTGAATGGGAACCGTCAGCATTTCTTGCTACTCACTTCCAGCCTGAGCTAATTCATTTGATTAAGTCAAGCCAATGTCAATTATTGTCTCTTACATCTGCAATATTTTAATATAACACTTTGTTAAGTTTATCGTTGAAGGCGCGCCTTTCTTACATAACATAACGTAATGTAAGACACTAGATTGTAAAATAGCGTAATACAGAAATCCTAAAATAAAGTCGTTCTCTGTCAGACTATTCAACTGCGAAGGTGTTTTCTTGTGCGTATATGCTATATATATTACAGTGGCGACGAGGATAAAGTTCACAAAAAAAAAAAAAATAATAATAATAATAAATAAATAAATAAAATAAAAAATAAATACCAATGACGGGACCAGCTAAAGGCTCAAAGGATTCAGAATCAAATAAAGTGACTGAGTCGGTAGTGACAGATAGAGAAGCAGCGACGATGGAATCTGTGATGGCAACAGATGGAACGATAACGGTAATAGCGGCCAACCGTTTTGCGAAGGTGTGGCCATGTGGGAGCAGTCCCGCCATTTAACCTAGACGACGACTTCAGTATCTATGAAGAAAGGTTGGAACAATATTTTTTGGCAAACTATGTCGAAGACGAACGCCGTGTTTTTTTGTAATCCTCACAACTATAAGCCAAAGTGCGTATGAAGTGGTGCGAGAAATTTTGTTCCACAAGAAGCCAAAAGAGTTGTTTTTTTTTTTGGCGAGTTCATGAAATTAATGAGGAAACAATTTGAAACAACCTCATCAACAATCAGGAAAAGGATAGAGTTCTTCGCGTTGAAGCAGTCAGAAGGAGAGTCAGTAAGTAGCTGGTTGGTTATAGTTAAAGGTGTGGCGATGTATTGCAAATTTGGAAATTTACTTGAGGAATACGTAAAGAAGCGCTTTGTGACAGGTCTAATAAAAGGGCCAATTTTGGATCGAGTTTGTGAGGAGGAGGTTTAGAAATCATTAGCGGATATTTTAAAGGTGGAGCTGCAACGGGAGTGCTCTTTGAAGGAGAAGGAGATGGCGATACATCGGTTCCAGAGAACTGTAAACTACAACAGAATGGAAAAGTATCAAAAACAACAACAGTGGCCTAAAGTGAACGTAAAAGATGGCGGCAGACAACAGTTATGCTTTGCATGCGGTAAAGGCGGTCATTTGTTTAAAAAGGGCATTTAGAACTTGTTTGCAAAAGAGCAGTAAAGCAGAATAATCATTTAGAGCCCGAGTGTAATTCTCTTGATTTATGTAATGTGCATTGTAATAAGGAAAAAATTAGATTTTACGGCTGCGTATAACCAGATCTTGGTCGATGACGAAACAGGTAGAAGGCTCACTTGGAGCACTCACAAGGGTACAAGTACTCCATTTACCATTTGGAACCAAACCAGCATGTCAAATTTTTCAAAGGGAGATAGAGAAAGCGCTTCAGGGGTGTAAAATGACGGTGAACTTGTTAGATGACATTATGGTTACGGGAAATAGTTAAGATGAACACGTTCGAAACTTCCGAAATATTTTGACTGTGATTTCAAAAGCGGGACTTAAACTTAACAAAGATAAATGTGTTTTCTTCGAACTTCAAATTATATAATTGGGACATCTATTCGTAATATACAGAACGGATGGACGAAATGCGTTAAGAGTAAGTTACAGTCCTATTTTAGAAAGAAATATGCATTAAGTATTGACGATGGTGTAGTTATGTGGGGTTATCGGGTAGTAGTTCCACCAAAATTAAGGAAAAGTTTATTAAAAGAGCTTCATGCCATACATTTAGGAATGTTAAAAATGAAGGGGACAGCTCGCTCATATTTTTGGTGGCCGAAATTGGACGAAGACATCGAGTCAATGTCTAAAGGTTGTTCCTTGTGTGTGCAAGCTGGGCCAGATCAAGCAAAGGCAACCCTAACGAAGTGACCAGATACAAGTTATGTTTTTGAACGCGTCCATCTAGATTATGCCGCACCTTTTCAAGGTCGGATGTTTTTAATTGTAACTGATTCATATAGCAAGTGGCCAAAGATTTTTGAAGTACCCAGGGCAGATACAAAAAATTACGAGAATTTTTGCTCATTTCAGATTACCCAAGACATTGGTGACGGATAACGGTGCACAGTTCGTTTCATCAGAACTTGAAAACTTTTATCATATGAATGGGGTTATACATTTAAAGTCCCCACCATTGCATCCGGCAAGTAACAGTGCTGCAGAGAATGCAGTAACGACGTTCAAAGAAATGTTCCATGAAGGACGGTCGTCATTTCATACGCAGTTACAAAGGTATTTATTTGGATACAGAAATGCACCACATAGTAAGACAGGAGAAAAGCCAACAGTTCTTATACTTAAAGGGCATGTGTCTTCGCGTTTTGATCGGCCGCGCCCTAATTTAAAATTTTAGAAAGAAACCAAAGCAGAAAAATTAATATAAACGAAGAACCGTAGAGAGATGTTTTGGCGAAGAAGAGCGGGTGTATTATAAAAGCTATAGTAACCAGTTTAAAAAAGGTAGGAGCTCAGGGGTGGTTGATAGAAGGTTAGGTTCTTCGGTGTATGAGTGTAAGGACGTAAATTCTGGTAAGATTGCGAGAAGGCATATTGATCAGCTAGTTAGAGCAGGAAAGTCTTACGAGGATTATAACAAGGAAGATAATTCCATGTCTTCTAGTGCCAGAGAAACAGGAGTAGGTTCAAATATGGTATCCAATTTAAATCAGACTCAGCAGAACGAACCTGAAGCCAAGCTGTTTGCATCACCGAGTAGGAGTGCTAGAAACGAAGTAACAACGGTCGAGGTTACGAAACCCAATGAGCTTAGTTGTGACATATCGGTAACATCAGGGAGCAAGTTCCCTGCGGATAGCGATGCTAATGAAAAGGAGAGCCAAAGGGTATTGCGGACCTGAAGAAACATAAGTGCTCCAAACAGATTAAACTTGTAAATTAAGGATTATATGAAATGTTTTTTAAAGTTGTTAACTAAGAACGATTAATGTAAAGTTATTATAAAACTTAATTTTATATTGGATTTATAATCATAGGATGGTAATGTTATATATTATTATAACACTTTGTTAAGTTTATCGTTGAAGGTACCCCTTTCCTACATAACATAACGTAATGTAAGATACTAGATTGTAAGATAATTTTATACAGAAATCCTTGAATTAAATTATTCTCTGCGAAGGTGTTTTCTTGTGCGTATATGCTATATATATTACAACATCCTTAATGTCTCTTTTTTGCGATCGCTGACTCGTTTATAGTGACATTTACAGGTTTCTTTAACTTATCTGTAGCAATGGAGGATACGGCCCTGGGCGTATATAAGAACTTACATAGGTCGTAAACGTCCAAAATTTGGTTCTTCTAAAAACTGCTTTCCACTGATTGCTTTTATCCGTGTGACCTTTATTGTGAATACGTGTGAACTGTGAGCAGTATCAATTCGACTCAAATTTTAATATCACCGTCATCCATATTACACATACATAGTAAACGTAGCATTGAATTGCTATCAATAGCCGTGTTTTATTATCACTGACGATTCAGACTTCAAGAAACATTTTAGACTTTATCAGTCAACTGCCCAAATTTTGATAGGTATATAGAGCTTCAATGTATGTACATACTTCTGAGTATATTTTGCAATTACTCAAATCGCTATAAGTTATCAGCGCGGTTCCGAATCGCACCAAAAAAACTCCCAAAAACTTTATCCGAGAAGGAAATATATGTATTTCTATGGTATGTGGCAAATACAAACACTTTTCCAGAAATCTCCAATTTATTTGATGCTCTTATATCAAGTTCGACGGCATGAAATATTGTTAAGGGGGCCACATTGTTGTTCATACGCATCGGCCATGAATACGTCAAATGGTCAAATGCAAATGAAGCTGCACAAAATGGAAGCGATAACAATGATTCCTGGAATTTTGGGATGCATCGACGGTTCGCACATATGGCGCCAATTTCTAACAAGAAAATCGATTTCATCAGAAAACGCTGTTAAAATATATCTGTACAAGCCGTGGTGGATGGCAAAAAGTTTATAAACATCTTCTTTGGGGAGTCAGGTAGCTTGCACGATAGCCAAGTTTTACGAAGATCTGATTTTTATAGAGGAGCAAGTCAACAAACAAATGAATTTTTCCCAAATAACCTATTTTTGCTCGGCGATTCACGGAAATTTAATGAGCTGCACTCATCTGGACATATCATATTATATCGTTGGACATTGGTGTACTGAAAACCCGTTTCCAAAGATTGCTGCATTTTACCGAGCAATCGAATTTAAATTTTGTGCTGTGTATGTGCGAGATGTGTTCAGAAAATAACGGAAATTTTTAAATTTCGCAGGTTCGGAGAGTTCGATTGTCAAATTTTTTTTATTATGTTGGTATACATGCTCCTGAAGTATGATAAAATCATCAGTTGTATTCATTGTTTACTTTGTCTGTGGCATCCACTAAGGTTACATGTGTTTTTATGGGCTCGGCCATTCTCGTTTGTTAGAAGAAATGGATCAAAGGATTTTTATCAAATTTTGCGTAAAAAATGAAATGAAGTGTAACAAAGTAGTGTGTGAAATGATAACAAAGGCCTATGGTGAGTCTGCTGTAAAACAAGAGCTTACGAGTGGTATAAACGTTTAAAAGATAGGCGTGAAGACGTTGAAGAAGACGAACGCCCCGGACGCCGCACATCAGCAACCGATGAAAACGTTGAAAAAGTGAAAGAAAATATATACACATATATACCCGTATTGGCCCTCGGATGTTACGAATGACGTATATCAGCAACTAGATGAAGCAATGTCCACATGAAAACAACATTATGTAGGACCAGTGTTGTTAATACTTTCATATAGTTCAACGTGCCTATAACATCTTCTGTTAGCAGCACAGGGTATCTATCGCGTATTACGTAATCGATACATAAACGATAGTCCCACCTTTTTTCTCTACAAAATCGAACTTTCTAGGGTAAATGTTGCCTTTTTGTAGCCAAACATTTAAACGGTTTCGTACAATGTCTTTTTTCAAATGAAGATAGACGTCGTGGTAGGGGATATACTGGATTGTCGTCCAGCAAACTGAAGTGTATATCTCAAGCTGTTGGTGTTTTCATATGTCTATAATTTGAAATCAAAAGATTAATCCCACTGTGTATTTGAGGTCTTACATTTTGATCTATTTTGAGTTCATCTGTTGGCACTCGAATGTTATTCATTGTGATTTCATTAAAATATGGTAATTCCTCGATCAGAGGATAAACGATACGCCACTTTCCCTAATTTTGACCTTAAAACTGGAGCTAAATATACTAACTTCCTCAGTTCTCACATTTTAAACCCCACTTTTGAAATCCTATCTATTGCGCCATTAAACCCCTCTTCTACAATCTCTTCGTCTTCACTTTTAAATTAACGCAGCAAACTAGCGATACTACCGAATATCGCTATGCGCTAAGGGATAAAAAAAATTTCGAGAATATACGTCTATATCTCGCCTATCTATAAATCTGAAGCGTTGTGCTATGAGAGTAAAACAAAACTTTTCGTTATGGTTTCCATCCAGCAGAAAGATCTGGCTAAGGACTGCCTCTTCTTAGATCGTTTAACAGACTCTAGTCCATGTCGTGTTAGTAGCATTTGCAACTATATTTAAAAGTTATTATATCTTATTTTCCCAACTGATCCCATCAGATCAGTATTGTGTTGCTCCCTATCACTTGTAACTATTGATTATTTTTATCCTCCGCTTCTTCTTTCATTTCTCCACAACTCCTTCATGCAGTCGTCTCCCTCCACAATTCTCTTTTCTCACAATTTTCATAAAGCTGATTTTCGTAAAATCAATGGCTATTTTAACAGGGCTTCGAGTTTACCAATCTATTTCTGTTCGATGTCGTCTCTATTTTTTTACAGAGAAATATTCGAATCTATTTCCCTTCATTTAACATATTCCCGCCATAAAATATCTTCAACATCCCCTACTTGGTAAATGGTAGACCAAGCTTACTACGAAACAAAAGAAAGTTATTAGCGGCATTCCTACGCATCTAATCTCCTTTCAACTATTTAAACTATTTAGGTACATATCTTTATTTCATCGAGCTTTACAGCCCTCTCTATAAATGCTACATAATAGTGCGCAAACCAATCTTATAAATGACCCCAATCCTTTTTTCAATTTGCAAGTAAGGCAAACAGTTAACTGCACCCCACTGCTTCCAAAACAATTTTTCCAGTGATCCTTCTACCATCATCTACTTTTTTACTATACACTTTAAACAATCATTTGCCAACAACTCCTTACTTCAAAGACCTACCAAATTTCTCCGTTGGTCCCTTTCTCAATGAAAATTGCGATCATGTTGCTATTGGAGAAAAGTTGTAAAAATTTAAAGATGATGTTCTACCCGGCCCAGACGGTCTTCCTGTCGTCTTTCTTAAAAAATTCTCTTCCAAACTTTCTCTTCCACTTTCCTACCTATTTCGAATAGCTCTTACACATGAAGATTTTCCCCAGATTTTGAAGACCTCTTTTATAACCCTGATTCACAAAAAGGGATCAAAGAATGAAGTAAGAATTGCCGTCCCATTACTAAACCCTGTCATATACCTAAAGTAACCTTTAACAAAAGGTTCAGTTAAAACAAAAGGTTCGATTAAAATACAAGGTTCAGTTAAAACCTAAACGGCCAACGCTACTTTATTTCAAAGAACAGTTAATGTTATTTTATAAAAAAAAAAAGGTTAGGTGACTGGACTGGACTGACTCATCGTCGAACTTAATGCTTCTTTTATGTCTTCTATTTACCATTTAGCCAACGTGCCTTCTAATATACATATGGGTCAGCAAAGTAATTCGATCGGTGAGATGTATTCTTGCAACAGTTTGTTTATACAAGTGGTCGCAAGAATACCTTACATCTGATACTCAATACTGACCTTTTTGTTGATTTATTTCGGTGACAAAGTTCACCGCATTAGGTTACCAGTGTTAGTTACATAGTTAGGGTGTAATCATACATATGTTGTGTATACTTCCTCGGTCGTTACTTTGCAATATTGGGTTTTTGTTAAGTTTGACTATCGCACAGTTTGAGGGCTTGCGGCGTATTGCCGCACAATATTTTTACGTTTGAGTGTTTTGGTATAACGTTAAGCTATGCATTTTTCTTGATTATGTTAAATTAGATTGCGTGGTTTAGTTGGAATATCTTGGTTTCGCATTTTTCTGGGGTTCGTGCTTCCTAAAGTTTAATTGGATAATACAAACACAGATAAGTAATATATTATATACAAATGATGCATGCCGTCTGCAAAATATGAAGTTGATTCTCATCTTACAGGACAACGTCTTACTTTCGAGAGAGAGTAAAGAAAGCTTTCTTCTTTCTGCCCTCTGTTTATTTTTGTGGGAAAAGTTTTTTGTCACTGAAACGTGTTTTGCTTGCCACATAAAAACCGAAAGAGATAACGTGACGAAGGGCAAGGAGATGTATTGCTTATTGCTTTTCATGTTTACTACTGCAAAAAGTAAAGAAAATTTTTATGTGTAGTAGTTTTACGAACGGATATGTGTATGAATGTGAGAAACTGAAAGGTGGGAAAAATCAATAACTTCTTTGCATTGTTTTGAGAACAAATTTTTTTGAAGTGCGTGAACTTTTATACATACATACTTATACCTATATAGTTTAAAAGTAAAATTAAATAAAATTAGTGTTTAATAGTGTTTAGCGGCTTAAAACTATCCTTTTCAAATCAAATTTATATATTTTATGTCCTTTTATTTTAACCTACATATTTTAAAATCTTTAGAGTTTTTATTAATTTTTAAATATTTCTAGAAAGGGTTGAGCGCCTTTGCTAGAATATTTACCATTTAGTTCTTAGTTTATACAGGATTTAACTAGGTTCATATATATATCCATAGAAGATAATAAAATAGCAATAAGAAAGTTGTTTACAACAGAAAATGCCCTGGAAAAGAACTAAGTGTGCAATAACACATTATTGTGCAACAAGAAACGAATTTTTAAATCGAAAATTATTTCAATCCCCTGAAAAAGAAACAATTAAACACAACGAATGGCTAACTTTGGAAACAACTTTTGTTATTGTAAAAAAAAAGATTTAAAGGAATTTCGTGTGTTGATTTATCATTGCTTTTTGATGGGAAAAAATGCAGCAGATGCAAAGAAATGCCTTGATAAGTGTTACCCGGACTCTGCACCAGCCGAACGAACCATTCGCAAGTGGATTGAAAAATTTAAAAGTGGTCATACAAGCACCGAAGATGATGCACGCGGTGGACGTCCAAAAGAGACTGTTTCAGAAGAAAACATCAAAAAAGTCCACAAAATGATTACGAATGACCGTAAAGTGAAGTCGATCGAGATAGCTGAGGCTCTGAAGATATCAAAAGAGCGTGTTGGATATATCATACATGAATATTTGGACATGCGAAAACTTTGATCAAAGTGGGTGTCGCATTTGCTCACAGTCAACCAAAAACAACAACGTGTTGATGATTCAGAGGAGTGTTTAAAGCTGTTCAACCGCAGTTAGCTGAGTGGCGAGCAGGCGACGAACCTCGTCCAAAACGACCAAAAACTCAACAGTCAGCTGGCAAAGTTATGGGATCCGTATTTTGGGATACACATGGAATAATTTTCATCGACTATCTCCAAAAGGGGCAGACTATCAACAGCGACTATTACATTGCATTGTTGGAGCGTTTGAAGGACGAAATCGCAGAAAAACAAATGCATTTGAAGAAAAAGAAAGTGCTGTTTCATCAAGACAATGCACCGTGTCATAAGTCGATGAAAACGATGGTAAAATTAAATGAATTCGGCTACGAATTGCTTCTCCGCCCAACGTATTCTCCAGATTTGGACCCCAGCGGCTATTTCTTGTTCGCAGACCTCAAAAGAATGCACGCCGGAAAGAAATTTAAAACCGATGAAACTATTCTGAATTAAGGAAAATAATTGACACTGCTTTTAGTAATCACTTCATAGAAGACGTAACATACTATCAGTGGACCCACACAGACCGATCAAAATTGGAAGTGAGAATTCAAAACTCTGAGGATTTCATTCGGAGCTTGGCTTTGTGTTTTCATTCGTCATGTTTTTATAACTGATCAACAAAACAGGTATATAAAGGAAGTCAAAACTCTCTTAACGAAAACGGACATACTTGTGTTATTGGATTTTTCCGAAAATTACGGTTTTGTTGTGCAAGATGCAGTGCAGGGATACCACTGGACTAACGAACAGGCGACGATTCACCCTTTCGCAATATATTACCGGAACCAGATGGATGGTATTAAAAATAAAAATTTTGTTGTAATCAGTGTCTTCTTAAAGCATGACACTATCGCAATACACTTATTTCAGCGCCATCTCTTAAGGTTCCTGCACAAGAAATGCCAACATTTTAAGAAAATTATTTATTTTTCCGATGGATCTTCTGCGCAGTAAAAGAATATTTTTAAATTAACATTGCATGAACAGGATTTTGGAGTGAATGCTGAATGGAACTTCTTTGCGACCTCTCATAGTAAGAGCGCATACGATGGACTTGGTGGCCTACAAAGGCCGTATAGAGAACATATAACAACTCCCTTACAGTTATATAACTGGGCACCTGAAAATAAAAAAAGTATGGATTTCTTCTACGTAACCACACAGGAGAATAATAAGGAAAAATTATTGATGGAATCGAGATTTTCTAATTTAACAATTGTGCCGGAAACAAGAAACTTTATCATAATTTATCTGTTTCACAAGGAGTAGTAAAAGGAAAATATTTTTCCTTTTCATATACAAAATATACTTTTAAAAGATAATAAATAATGATTTTTTTAGTTTTAAGGCCTTGGGATACAAAGTGACTTGGGATACAGTGTGACTTTTTTTTTTTTAATGATAATGTTTACTACAGAATATTTAGCCGCCTATAAAATATTATTTTGACCGACCCCATAGAGATCCTAACTTTAAATATGAAATGGAAATAGAGAACGAATCTCTCTATAATACATAAAAAAAATTTTAAATGACTACGGTGCGCGCTAAAAATATAAATTACTCTTTTAGTATATTCTCAATCTACTGCCAATCGCGCTGCAAAATAGAAAAACATTAATAAAATTGAGCTATTTAACTCTCTTGGACCGATCTTTATTATTGGTGGTGACATTAATGCGAAGCACATCTTTTGGGGCTTAAGATGTATCTCACAAAAAGGCAAAACTCTCTACAGGGCTGGCATGGAATGTGGTTGGCAATTTTATTCAACAGGCAGACCGACGTACTGTCCCTAGGATGTCACCAAAACACCCGATCTGATTAACTTCTTTTTAGGAAAAAGAGTAAACGCTAGTAACATCAAAGTTTCTTCAACTTCGATCTTTCCTCCGATCGTTCTTCAATTATCCTTTCATTGTGCGAATCCTTGGTTAAGAAACAAAGACCACCCAGATTATCCAACAAAAAACACTCACTGGGAAGATTTCCGAATAGAGGTTGTCGAAAATACTGAGTTAAGAGTACCGCTAAGAACGCCTTATCAACTTGAAAAAGAAGTTGAACGGTTTGTTGAAGTCATAGAGCAGGCGGCCTGAAATAACACTCCACGCGAATCGAACAAGTTGCCAGTATCGACATAAGGTACCCCCCGGAAATCATAGAAATTATAAGGAGAAAACGAAGAACGCGAAAAAAGTGTCATAAAACTCGGGCTCAACAAGATAAAACGTACTTTATAGGCTCTGCAACTTGTTTAAAAAATCGATCAAGGACTTCAATAACCAAGGTATTAATAACTACCTACAAGGCCTCATATCGCCAAAAGGTACGAATTACTCCATATGGAGAGCCGTTAAAAGTCTTCGAAAGCACCAATAAGAAGAAACCAGGATGGTTGATTGAAGGAAAATAAATAAAAATCCAAAGCTAACGTTTTCGCCGAACATCTTGCAGAAACGTTCAAAGGCCACACTTATGGAATATAGACAAGTTATAAACACGCTTAAACCCCATAAAACCCCCGGAAATAACTTAATTATGGGAGAGATACTTAAAGCGCTACCGAAAAAAGTTTTGCTTAAGCTGCTTATGAATCTTATAAATGCCATCATAAGACTAAAGCATGTTTTCTAAGTTATTTTGGTTCCGAAACCCGGTAAACCGCTAACTGAAATCAAGTCATATAGACCAATATCTCTCCTCATGATTATATCGAAGATCTTCGAGCGAATCTTACTTAGTCGTCTTAAACCGATTATTGACACAAATCGCCTCTTGTCCGATTATCAATTTGGATTAAGAAGCCAACACTCCACTGTTGACCAAGTAAATCGAATAACCGATGTAATTGAACGAACAATCGAGTGTAAGCTAGTGTATTCAAGCGCATTCCTTGACGTTTCGCAAGCTTTTGATAAGGTATGGCACGAGGCCTGAAATATAAACAAGTTCTATCCGAGCAATTGACTCATATTTTAAGTTCATATTTAGATGACCGACTCTTTCGTGTCAGACAAGGAAACGCATATTCCAATTTTAAGACAAAAAAGGCGAGGGTGTGTCAAGGAAATGTACTTCGACTTCTGCTACATTTGTTTTTTACACGCGAAATACCACAAACGGACGATACTGTGCTAGCCACATTTTGGCAAGAGCTAAAACCGTCGAAGATGCAACTGCTAAGTAACAACGCGCCCTTACACGGATTAACAATTGGACAAGGATTTGGCGAATCGCGCTTAATAAAAACAAGTCTGTCCATGTGAACTTCACTCTCAATAAAACTGACAATCTACCTGTGTTTATCAATGCAGTACAAATTCCTTTCGCGAACGAGGCCACATATCTTCGTATGACACTCGACACTAAACTTAAATGGAGAGCATACGTTAAGAAAAAACGTGAAGAGCTTGAGATTAAGTACAGAGACATGTATTGGAAAGTATTCCAAGCTCAGTTTAGAAAACGAATTGCTGCTATATAAGCAAGTGCTAAAACCGGTCTGGACATATGGTATGCAACTTTGTGGTTATACCAAAACTAGTAACGTTACTAGTTACTTACAGACATTCCAAAAGAAAGTTTTCAAAGGGTTATTGCACCGTGGTACGAAAAACGCCCGGAATATGCGACCAGACACGAGGCAATCATTTTCCATCATGACAACGCTCGGCCCCACGTGGCTATTCCGGTTAAGAACTATTTGGAAAACAGTGGATGGAAAGTCTTACCCCATCCGCCTTATAGCCCAGACCTTGCCCCTTCTGACTACCATTTGTTCCGGTCGATGCAGAACGCCCTCACTGAAATACAGTTCACATCAGAGCAGAATATCAAAAATTGGCTTGATTCATTCTTGGCTGCCAAGCCGGCGCAGTTCTTTTGGGATAGGATCCACAAATTGCCCGAATGATGGGAAAAAGTCATAGCTTCAGATGGGCAATATTTTGAATAATACTATTGTTTATGTTTTTCTTAAATAAAAGTTCAAATTTTGAAAAAAAAAAACCGCACGAATTAAAATATATACCGTTAAAGATACAGCAAAAAAGAGCAATAAAGAAATACAAGCTATATAGACATTTTTTTGCATTTGAAGATATTAAAAGTACAATTACTTTATCTCAATCAATCACAAATATTAGTTGATAATAAGTTACATCTCTTTCGTGCACCTTTGATTTTTAACACGTTAGATATTAACTGTTTATAAAGTGAAGCCGTAAATCTTTCCGAAACTGTACCTCGGCCCTAAGCCTCCTTATATAACTGACTTGATTCGAGTTACGATCGTAGTTCGATCTTTTATAAACTTTCAATTGATTTTTATAACGAGTTTATAATACATGTGGGAGGGGGGTCAAGGGAGGTTTGAAATAAGAATTTAAATGCAATTCAGTTTAGATGTACTTTAATTTAAATAAATGTAAATAGATAAATGTTAAAGTTAATAGTACGTAATTTAGTTTAATAAAGTAAAAAGATTAAAAAGTTACCGAGAAAAGTTTCTCGGTATATATCTCGTTGCATATCGTAGCGTTCGTTCCGGTTGAAAAACCTAAATACTCTTCAATCGATTTGTATGCTGACGATGCTCAAGTTCGTATAAGCTGCAAGTTAGGCAGCTGGTGGAAGATGGTGTTGTGAAATTGAATTCTGATTTAAAAAGAATACTTCACTGGTCCAATACAAATAGTCTTCACGTCAATCCACAAAAGTCCAAACCTTTAATTATTTACAAAAATAAACTTTATAACAGCTACTTTCCTGCAGTTTATCTCGGAAACTAACAAATTGATAAAGCTATGAACTTAGGCATTCTATTTAATTCTACCCTTACCTGGGATGACCATATTTAAACTGTTGTTGGAAAAATATGTGAATCCTTACGGAGTCTTTCACTTTCGAAGCAATTTACTCCTCAACACGTTCGACTTAGGTTAGCAAAAACTTAGATCCTTCCTATAACATATGGGTGCCAGTTGTTTACTAGCCACAACTCAGAAACGAAAAGAAATCTAACTGTGGCGTTCAATAATGTAACTCAATTGTATATAATCTCCGACGATATGACTATATTTCAAACTACACAAGTAACATACTAGGCTGTAATCTTTGCACGTATTTCAATATTGTTCCCTTAAAACATTGAACAAAATTATTTTAAACAATGAACAGTTTACTAACTCGTTAACTAATTTCGTTCTTTTATGATACTGCAACCAAGGTTCACTTGCAGAAACTCGGAGCGTCAGTTTTTCGTTTATGCCATAAAGCAGTGGAATGGCTTCGTGACACCACACAATTTGAGACGGTTTTATTTGGATACCTAGTAAATGATTAAATTTAATATTTAGTGTAATAAAGAATTTTGTTTTGTCATTATGAATATGAATTTAGTTTGTCATTTTAAATCAATGATAACTGAATGTATAAATAATAATTAAATATTGGTTTGAATTTAAGTCTAACTATACTTTTTATAACTCTTACTATTAATTATAGGCTTTTAAGCCCAATGTAAAAGATTCTTTGGAAATACATAATTAAAATAAATAAATAAAACTTCCGTTGCTCTTCGTGGCTGTTGGTCAACTGTGTAGTTAGTCTCTCTTCCTATTGTTTTATTAAAACGATTGTTGATGACATGGAGAAGTTGCATTTTAGAGAACAGTAGATTGTGGTAGATTATAGTTTATTTTTCGCTGTGACGGACTTAAGTCCGAGTTGATAGGAACATTCTGCCTACATCCGGCCATCCCGCTTGAATCTGACTCGTACATGTCAAAATCTTCCTCATCTTCTTGTATCCACGGCTTCATCAGATTAGTTGAAGACGACGTTTTATTCGGTCCTTTGTGGCTACCAACTTTGGATACTTCGTAGCGGTCGTTACATCGGATTTTGTTCCCTCGTATGGACCCAAAGAACTTTGGTTGCACTTTGAACCCTGCTCCAAACAGGCCACATAATTGGCTATAACGTCCTTTATTTTTTTACACATTTTCAGAAAGTAATAATTTTGTTTTATACGAAGTTGCACTTTGTCTGCGTTGAAATGCCCTGCTTCATGAACGCTTCTAATTATTTCCCTTTGCATAGCCCTTGGGGCCACAAGAAGGTAAGCTCCTTCGATAAATCGATACAGCACTCCGTTCCAGTTTATGTAGTCCTCATATGCTCGCTTTGAAGAATGCTGAGAATAAGTTGATAGGATTCATCTCTCCCTTGGGCCTTTTTGATTATTTGGAGAATGCCCGTATCCACTGTCGCAACCAGCAAAACTTTTGATGGTTTTTGCATATTTTCTGGTCTTTGATGCACCGTACAGTTGAACTCCTCCAATAACAATGCCCATCTTGTGACCCGTGTACATAACTTCTTCTTCTGCATTGCCAACTGGAAGGCTTTGAGGTAAATACGTAATTTTTTAACTGAACGTATTATCGCTAATACCTCCAACTCGTAGCTACTGTAATTATCTTCGACAGGTGCAGTCTTAAAGCTCAGGTAGAAGACTGCATGCAGTGCTTTGTCGTGTCGCTGAAGTAAGACTGCAGCGCGACCGATCATGTCAGTATGTAGCTCCGTGTCTAGCTCCGGGTCAAAGAGCTTAAGAACCGGTTCCTGACAAAGATGTTCTTTTCACTCTAGATATGCGCTCCTTTGCGCTACGAATTTTCCTTCTCATGTCGGTCAAGGGCTTTGCAATACGTGAATAGTTCGGTACAAACTGGAGATTTTTTAAATTTGTTGGTTCTGTATTTACAAACCTTTGAAAGACCTACGGCGAATTACAAAGGCAAAACGGAACTTTGCGGAATTCAAATTACGAACGATGTAAACTTTCGGCTTTCGGGATGAATATCGACATGGAAAAACCCGCTTTCAAGGTCTAAGCTGATCAAAACACGCGCTTCATAAAGATTCTCCAGAATTTCTTCAATTATCGGTAATGGGTATCTATCTTTAACAATTTTTAAGTTCAATTTTCGATAGTCGACACAAAGTCTATAGCAACCGTGCCTTTTCTTCGCGAGAACAAAAGGACTAGAAAAGTTGGAGTTACTTTGTACTATGATCCGAACCACTCCGATATTTGAGAAGCCACTGCGTTAGGCGCTAACCTTCTAGGACAATGAAATACTAGGTTTTCGTCTTCCAGTACGATTTTCATTTTCACGCACGATTTCTCCGGTTTGTTTGGCTTATACGAATCAATTAAACTCGCGATTCTCTTTTATTATATCTATGTTATATACTTTTTTATTTTCCGATTTTAGGGTTGTGTATCAATTTTATTGATATCGTTTTCGTAATTCGTATCATTGTAACCTATTATGTTAACTTTACGTTTAAAATTCACTTTTCCGCTTTCGCTCACCATATTAGCATATTGTAAGATTTCTGTACCGATTATTACGTTTTCAGACATCCACTCATCATTAACAACATCAAAAGTTAAAATGTAGGGCATCTCATCGATTAAAACTATAATTTTCATCGCAGCGATTGATTTATAAACAGTGTGCCCTATTCCTGTTAGCGATGTGCCCGCACTATCAAATTCAATTCAATTTCAAAAATACAGAGTTTTTTATAAGACATAACTGGCTAAATGTATCAAATAACGCATCTAAGAAAAGTATGTCCATTTTTATCTGCATACGAACGTTAGGGGAAGAGACTCTGTGCACTGTTGAAACTCGGGCGCTGGTTCATTTTTGGATAATTTTTCGACAAATGGCCATCAAATTCATTGCAATTGAAACAACGGGGTCCCTTGGCTTTATGAGGACATGCGTTTGCGGCATGTCCTTTAGCCCCACATGTAACACAGCGTTTTTGAGTTTGAGGATCTTGCGTTGAACTACCCGATTTTTGAGTGCCGACATCGTTTCTAAAAGCTTGCGATGATATTTGCGCACGGTCTAGGCTTCGTTGTTTTTGCATTTGAAGTCTCATTTCATCGCAAGTTTAAAATTTTGACTTTAATTCTTCGAACGTTTTTGCGTCGTACAATATGGTTTTATTCGCTATATTATCATTTATACCGGACACGGTGTAAAAAAGTAAGGATTCTTTGCCAATATTGCCCTTAATTAACTTCAATTAATTTCACTTGAAACATATATTCCAGATATGTCTCATTACTGGGGATTCATTACGTCGGGATTCAAGCTGACGATTAATCAATAGTCCCGAAGTAGTTTTAGCAAACTCTTTCTCTAGCGTAGATTTAAAGTCCTTCCAAGTATCCCGGATTCATTGGCTAATTTCGCGGCACCTCTTAGCAATCGCCTTGCACATAAATGGCGTACAATATCGTTCCACTGACATGCCGAAGAAATGTCCTCAAATTCTTTTAGCCAATCGCTAATATCTTTCCCGCCCTCGCCATTTAATGATTCTAACGAATCTTTCACGTCTTTAAATATAAAATTGTTTTGTGCTATCTCTAATGTATTTTTGTTTATTTCGATTATATCGATACTATTTTCGGTGCTTGTTTCAAACTTTTTGTCCTCACTGTTAGCGTTGTTTGTACTGTAAATACATTAACACGTTTGCGTTGTTTGATATGCCATTTTCGCCTTCCTACTCCGAAAACTATATTGATAAATAAAGTTGAATTTTGCAAAAATTTTGTGTTTTACTATAAAACGGCACTGAGTTTTCAGCCCATGTGTTAAAAGAACTGAATTTGGCTTCGAAAAAATTATCAAGAAAAAGATTCAATGATAACCTTGAATTTTGTAACACCACCTGTAGGGCTCATATAAAAAGAAAATCTTTGCATATTAAAAAAATTTAAAGGCTTAAGAAATTGATAAATGGCTTAAGAAAAACAATTAAAAAAAATCAAAAATCGAAAATCAATATGTTGCAGAAGGTTTGTCGATTAAAAGGTGAAAAAATGGGAACAGGCACATTAGAAGCAGAGTATCAAAGAGAAAATTGATTTATTGCTTGGTATTCATTAAAATACTAAGACATTTTCAAAACTCATATGAAAAGACAACAAACATGTCTTTACTTTCAAGAGTTTTCAGGATCGACAAGCTATATGATCAAGAAATCTGGAAAACTTCAAGAAGATCAAAGCGTTTCATCAACTTATGGGAAAAGCTTAGATGCTGATATCAAGCAATTGGTAGAAAGTTTTTACTGTGAAGACGATATCAGCCGTTCAACGCCAGGAAAAAAAGACTACGTATCTATTAAGGTAACAAAAATTTATTTTCTCAGGCTCAAAAATAAGATGTTTTGCTTTTTTGTTAGATTGAAAGTCAGAAAAAAACATATTCAAAAACGCCTGGTTTTAGCTAACCTTAGGGAGATATATTATAAGTTTAAAGAATTTAAAGTTTAAAGAATTCATAATAATGTTAAGATTGGATTTTCCAAATTCGCGTCGTTAAGACCAAAGAACTGCATTTTGGCTGGGGCATCACATCAAAGTATCAAACTCATGTTTAAGGGTAGCAATATATCAAGGCTGATAGAAAACGAAGATAACCATCTCAATGACAACAGAGCCTGCTTAGCTTTGGTAATTTGTAACCCTCCTGATATAAATTGTTACTTGGGCAAGGAAAATAATTGACACTGCTTTTAGTAATCACTTCATAGAAGACGTAACATACTATCAGTGGACCCACACAGACCGATCAAAATTGGAAGTGAGAATTCAAAACTCTGAGGATTTCATTCGGAGCTTGGCTTTGTGTTTTCATTCGTCATGTTTTTATAACTGATCAACAAAACAGGTATATAAAGGAAGTCAAAACTCTCTTAACGAAAACGGACATACTTGTGTTATTGGATTTTTCCGAAAATTACGGTTTTGTTGTGCAAGATGCAGTGCAGGGATACCACTGGACTAACGAACAGGCGACGATTCACCCTTTCGCAATATATTACCGGAACCAGATGGATGGTATTAAAAATAAAAATTTTGTTGTAATCAGTGTCTTCTTAAAGCATGACACTATCGCAATACACTTATTTCAGCGCCATCTCTTAAGGTTCCTGCACAAGAAATGCCAACATTTTAAGAAAATTATTTATTTTTCCGATGGATCTTCTGCGCAGTAAAAGAATATTTTTAAATTAACATTGCATGAACAGGATTTTGGAGTGAATGCTGAATGGAACTTCTTTGCGACCTCTCATAGTAAGAGCGCATACGATGGACTTGGTGGCCTACAAAGGCCGTATAGATAACATATAACAACTCCCTTACAGTTATATAACTGGGCACCTGAAAATAAAAAAAGTATGGATTTCTTCTACGTAACCACACAGGAGGATAATAAGGAAAAATTATTGATGGAATCGAGATTTTCTAATTTAACAATTGTGCCGGAAACAGGAAACTTTATCATAATTTATCTGTTTCACAAGGAGTAGTTAAAGGAAAATATTTTTCCTTTTCATATACAAAATATACTTTTAAAAGATAATAAATAATGATTTATAATAATATTTAGCCGCCTATAAAATATTATTTTGACCGACCCCATAGAGATCCTAACTTTAAATATGAAATGGAAATAGAGAACGAATCTCTCTATAATACATAAAAAAAATTTTAAATGACTACGGTGCGCGCTAAAAATATAAATTACTCTTTTAGTATATTCTCAATCTACTGCCAATCGCGCTGCAAAATAGAAAAACATTAATAAAATTGAGCTATTTAACTCTCTTGGACCGATCTTTATTATTGGTGGTGACATTAATGCGAAGCACATCTTTTGGGGCTTAAGATGTATCTCACAAAAAGGCAAAACTCTCTACAGGGCTGGCATGGAATGTGGTTGGCAATTTTATTCAACAGGCAGACCGACGTACTGTCCCTAGGATGTCACCAAAAAACCCGATCTGATTAACTTCTTTTTAGGAAAAAGAGTAAACGCTAGTAACATCAAAGTTTCTTCAACTTCGATCTTTCCTCCGATCGTTCTTCAATTATCCTTTCATTGTGCGAATCCTTGGTTAAGAAACAAAGACCACCCAGATTATCCAACAAAAAACACTCACTGGGAAGATTTCCGAATAGAGGTTGTCGAAAATACTGAGTTAAGAGTACCGCTAAGAACGCCTTATCAACTTGAAAAAGAAGTTGAACGGTTTGTTGAAGTCATAGAGCAGGCGGCCTGAAATAACACTCCACGCGAATCGAACAAGTTGCCAGTATCGACATAAGGTACCCCCCGGAAATCATAGAAATTATAAGGAGAAAACGAAGAACGCGAAAAAAGTGTCATAAAACTCGGGCTCAACAAGATAAAACGTACTTTATAGGCTCTGCAACTTGTTTAAAAAATCGATCAAGGACTTCAATAACCAAGGTATTAATAACTACCTACAAGGCCTCATATCGCCAAAAGGTACGAATTACTCCATATGGAGAGCCGTTAAAAGTCTTCGAAAGCACCAATAAGAAGAAACCAGGATGGTTGATTGAAGGAAAATAAATAAAAATCCAAAGCTAACGTTTTCGCCGAACATCTTGCAGAAACGTTCAAAGGCCACACTTATGGAATATAGACAAGTTATAAACACGCTTAAACCCCATAAAACCCCCGGAAATAACTTAATTATGGGAGAGATACTTAAAGCGCTACCGAAAAAAGTTTTGCTTAAGCTGCTTATGAATCTTATAAATGCCATCATAAGACTAAAGCATGTTTTCTAAGTTATTTTGGTTCCGAAACCCGGTAAACCGCTAACTGAAATCAAGTCATATAGACCAATATCTCTCCTCATGATTATATCGAAGATCTTCGAGCGAATCTTACTTAGTCGTCTTAAACCGATTATTGACACAAATCGCCTCTTGTCCGATTATCAATTTGGATTAAGAAGCCAACACTCCACTGTTGACCAAGTAAATCGAATAACCGATGTAATTGAACGAACAATCGAGTGTAAGCTAGTGTATTCAAGCGCATTCCTTGACGTTTCGCAAGCTTTTGATAAGGTATGGCACGAGGCCTGAAATATAAACAAGTTCTATCCGAGCAATTGACTCATATTTTAAGTTCATATTTAGATGACCGACTCTTTCGTGTCAGACAAGGAAACGCATATTCCAATTTTAAGACAAAAAAGGCGAGGGTGTGTCAAGGAAATGTACTTCGACTTCTGCTACATTTGTTTTTTACACGCGAAATACCACAAACGGACGATACTGTGCTAGCCACATTTTGGCAAGAGCTAAAACCGTCGAAGATGCAACTGCTAAGTAACAACGCGCCCTTACACGGATTAACAATTGGACAAGGATTTGGCGAATCGCGCTTAATAAAAACAAGTCTGTCCATGTGAACTTCACTCTCAATAAAACTGACAATCTACCTGTGTTTATCAATGCAGTACAAATTCCTTTCGCGAACGAGGCCACATATCTTCGTATGACACTCGACACTAAACTTAAATGGAGAGCATACGTTAAGAAAAAACGTGAAGAGCTTGAGATTAAGTACAGAGACATGTATTGGAAAGTATTCCAAGCTCAGTTTAGAAAACGAATTGCTGCTATATAAGCAAGTGCTAAAACCGGTCTGGACATATGGTATGCAACTTTGTGGTTATACCAAAACTAGTAACGTTACTAGTTACTTACAGACATTCCAAAAGAAAGTTTTCAAAGGGTTATTGCACCGTGGTACGAAAAACGCCCGGAATATGCGACCAGACACGAGGCAATCATTTTCCATCATGACAACGCTCGGCCCCACGTGGCTATTCCGGTTAAGAACTATTTGGAAAACAGTGGATGGAAAGTCTTACCCCATCCGCCTTATAGCCCAGACCTTGCCCCTTCTGACTACCATTTGTTCCGGTCGATGCAGAACGCCCTCACTGAAATACAGTTCACATCAGAGCAGAATATCAAAAATTGGCTTGATTCATTCTTGGCTGCCAAGCCGGCGCAGTTCTTTTGGGATAGGATCCACAAATTGCCCGAATGATGGGAAAAAGTCATAGCTTCAGATGGGCAATATTTTGAATAATACTATTGTTTATGTTTTTCTTAAATAAAAGTTCAAATTTTGAAAAAAAAAAACCGCACGAATTAAAATATATACCGTTAAAGATACAGCAAAAAAGAGCAATAAAGAAATACAAGCTATATAGACATTTTTTTGCATTTGAAGATATTAAAAGTACAATTACTTTATCTCAATCAATCACAAATATTAGTTGATAATAAGTTACATCTCTTTCGTGCACCTTTGATTTTTAACACGTTAGATATTAACTGTTTATAAAGTGAAGCCGTAAATCTTTCCGAAACTGTACCTCGGCCCTAAGCCTCCTTATATAACTGACTTGATTCGAGTTACGATCGTAGTTCGATCTTTTATAAACTTTCAATTGATTTTTATAACGAGTTTATAATACATGTGGGAGGGGGGTCAAGGGAGGTTTGAAATAAGAATTTAAATGCAATTCAGTTTAGATGTACTTTAATTTAAATAAATGTAAATAGATAAATGTTAAAGTTAATAGTACGAAATTTAGTTTAATAAAGTAAAAAGATTAAAAAGTTACCGAGAAAAGTTTCTCGGTATATATCTCGTTGCATATCGTAGCGTTCGTTCCGGTTGAAAAACCTAAATACTCTTCAATCGATTTGTATGCTGACGATGCTCAAGTTCGTATAAGCTGCAAGTTAGGCAGCTGGTGGAAGATGGTGTTGTGAAATTGAATTCTGATTTAAAAAGAATACTTCACTGGTCCAATACAAATAGTCTTCACGTCAATCCACAAAAGTCCAAACCTTTAATTATTTACAAAAATAAACTTTATAACAGCTACTTTCCTGCAGTTTATCTCGGAAACTAACAAATTGATAAAGCTATGAACTTAGGCATTCTATTTAATTCTACCCTTACCTGGGATGACCATATTTAAACTGTTGTTGGAAAAATATGTGAATCCTTACGGAGTCTTTCACTTTCGAAGCAATTTACTCCTCAACACGTTCGACTTAGGTTAGCAAAAACTTAGATCCTTCCTATAACATATGGGTGCCAGTTGTTTACTAGCCACAACTCAGAAACGAAAAGAAATCTAACTGTGGCGTTCAATAATGTAACTCAATTGTATATAATCTCCGACGATATGACTATATTTCAAACTACACAAGTAACATACTAGGCTGTAATCTTTGCACGTATTTCAATATTGTTCCCTTAAAACATTGAACAAAATTATTTTAAACAATGAACAGTTTACTAACTCGTTAACTAATTTCGTTCTTTTATGATACTGCAACCAAGGTTCACTTGCAGAAACTCGGAGCGTCAGTTTTTCGTTTATGCCATAAAGCAGTGGAATGGCTTCGTGACACCACACAATTTGAGACGGTTTTATTTGGATACCTAGTAAATGATTAAATTTAATATTTAGTGTAATAAAGAATTTTGTTTTGTCATTATGAATATGAATTTAGTTTGTCATTTTAAATCAATGATAACTGAATGTATAAATAATAATTAAATATTGGTTTGAATTTAAGTCTAACTATACTTTTTATAACTCTTACTATTAATTATAGGCTTTTAAGCCCAATGTAAAAGATTCTTTGGAAATACATAATTAAAATAAATAAATAAAACTTCCGTTGCTCTTCGTGGCTGTTGGTCAACTGTGTAGTTAGTCTCTCTTCCTATTGTTTTATTAAAACGATTGTTGATGACATGGAGAAGTTGCATTTTAGAGAACAGTAGATTGTGGTAGATTATAGTTTATTTTTCGCTGTGACGGACTTAAGTCCGAGTTGATAGGAACATTCTGCCTACATCCGGCCATCCCGCTTGAATCTGACTCGTACATGTCAAAATCTTCCTCATCTTCTTGTATCCACGGCTTCATCAGATTAGTTGAAGACGACGTTTTATTCGGTCCTTTGTGGCTACCAACTTTGGATACTTCGTAGCGGTCGTTACATCGGATTTTGTTCCCTCGTATGGACCCAAAGAACTTTGGTTGCACTTTGAACCCTGCTCCAAACAGGCCACATAATTGGCTATAACGTCCTTTATTTTTTTACACATTTTCAGAAAGTAATAATTTTGTTTTATACGAAGTTGCACTTTGTCTGCGTTGAAATGCCCTGCTTCATGAACGCTTCTAATTATTTCCCTTTGCATAGCCCTTGGGGCCACAAGAAGGTAAGCTCCTTCGATAAATCGATACAGCACTCCGTTCCAGTTTATGTAGTCCTCATATGCTCGCTTTGAAGAATGCTGAGAATAAGTTGATAGGATTCATCTCTCCCTTGGGCCTTTTTGATTATTTGGAGAATGCCCGTATCCACTGTCGCAACCAGCAAAACTTTTGATGGTTTTTGCATATTTTCTGGTCTTTGATGCACCGTACAGTTGAACTCCTCCAATAACAATGCCCATCTTGTGACCCGTGTACATAACTTCTTCTTCTGCATTGCCAACTGGAAGGCTTTGAGGTAAATACGTAATTTTTTAACTGAACGTATTATCGCTAATACCTCCAACTCGTAGCTACTGTAATTATCTTCGACAGGTGCAGTCTTAAAGCTCAGGTAGAAGACTGCATGCAGTGCTTTGTCGTGTCGCTGAAGTAAGACTGCAGCGCGACCGATCATGTCAGTATGTAGCTCCGTGTCTAGCTCCGGGTCAAAGAGCTTAAGAACCGGTTCCTGACAAAGATGTTCTTTTCACTCTAGATATGCGCTCCTTTGCGCTACGAATTTTCCTTCTCATGTCGGTCAAGGGCTTTGCAATACGTGAATAGTTCGGTACAAACTGGAGATTTTTTAAATTTGTTGGTTCTGTATTTACAAACCTTTGAAAGACCTACGGCGAATTACAAAGGCAAAACGGAACTTTGCGGAATTCAAATTACGAACGATGTAAACTTTCGGCTTTCGGGATGAATATCGACATGGAAAAACCCGCTTTCAAGGTCTAAGCTGATCAAAACACGCGCTTCATAAAGATTCTCCAGAATTTCTTCAATTATCGGTAATGGGTATCTATCTTTAACAATTTTTAAGTTCAATTTTCGATAGTCGACACAAAGTCTATAGCAACCGTGCCTTTTCTTCGCGAGAACAAAAGGACTAGAAAAGTTGGAGTTACTTTGTACTATGATCCGAACCACTCCGATATTTGAGAAGCCACTGCGTTAGGCGCTAACCTTCTAGGACAATGAAATACTAGGTTTTCGTCTTCCAGTACGATTTTCATTTTCACGCACGATTTCTCCGGTTTGTTTGGCTTATACGAATCAATTAAACTCGCGATTCTCTTTTATTATATCTATGTTATATACTTTTTTATTTTCCGATTTTAGGGTTGTGTATCAATTTTATTGATATCGTTTTCGTAATTCGTATCATTGTAACCTATTATGTTAACTTTACGTTTAAAATTCACTTTTCCGCTTTCGCTCACCATATTAGCATATTGTAAGATTTCTGTACCGATTATTACGTTTTCAGACATCCACTCATCATTAACAACATCAAAAGTTAAAATGTAGGGCATCTCATCGATTAAAACTATAATTTTCATCGCAGCGATTGATTTATAAACAGTGTGCCATATTCCTGTTAGCGATGTGCCCGCACTATCAAATTCAATTCAATTTCAAAAATACAGAGTTTTTTATAAGACATAACTGGCTAAATGTATCAAATAACGCATCTAAGAAAAGTATGTCCATTTTTATCTGCATACGAACGTTAGGGGAAGAGACTCTGTGCACTGTTGAAACTCGGGCGCTGGTTCATTTTTGGATAATTTTTCGACAAATGGCCATCAAATTCATTGCAATTGAAACAACGGGGTCCCTTGGCTTTATGAGGACATGCGTTTGCGGCATGTCCTTTAGCGCCACATGTAACACAGCGTTTTTGAGTTTGAGGATCTTGCGTTGAACTACCCGATTTTTGAGTGCCGACATCGTTTCTAAAAGCTTGCGATGATATTTGCGCACGGTCTAGGCTTCGTTGTTTTTGCATTTGAAGTCTCATTTCATCGCAAGTTTAAAATTTTGACTTTAATTCTTCGAACGTTTTTGCGTCGTACAATATGGTTTTATTCGCTATATTATCATTTATACCGGACACGGTGTAAAAAAGTAAGGATTCTTTGCCAATATTGCCCTTAATTAACTTCAATTAATTTCACTTGAAACATATATTCCAGATATGTCTCATTACTGGGGATTCATTACGTCGGGATTCAAGCTGACGATTAATCAATAGTCCCGAAGTAGTTTTAGCAAACTCTTTCTCTAGCGTAGATTTAAAGTCCTTCCAAGTATCCCGGATTCATTGGCTAATTTCGCGGCACCTCTTAGCAATCGCCTTGCACATAAATGGCGTACAATATCGTTCCACTGACATGCCGAAGAAATGTCCTCAAATTCTTTTAGCCAATCGCTAATATCTTTCCCGCCCTCGCCATTTAATGATTCTAACGAATCTTTCACGTCTTTAAATATAAAATTGTTTTGTGCTATCTCTAATGTATTTTTGTTTATTTCGATTATATCGATACTATTTTCGGTGCTTGTTTCAAACTTTTTGTCCTCACTGTTAGCGTTGTTTGTACTGTAAATACATTAACACGTTTGCGTTGTTTGATATGCCATTTTCGCCTTCCTACTCCGAAAACTATATTGATAAATAAAGTTGAATTTTGCAAAAATTTTGTGTTTTACTATAAAACGGCACTGAGTTTTCAGCCCATGTGTTAAAAGAACTGAATTTGGCTTCGAAAAAATTATCAAGAAAAAGATTCAATGATAACCTTGAATTTTGTAACACCACCTGTAGGGCTCATATAAAAAGAAAATCTTTGCATATTAAAAAAATTTAAAGGCTTAAGAAATTGATAAATGGCTTAAGAAAAACAATTAAAAAAAATCAAAAATCGAAAATCAATATGTTGCAGAAGGTTTGTCGATTAAAAGGTGAAAAAATGGGAACAGGCACATTAGAAGCAGAGTATCAAAGAGAAAATTGATTTATTGCTTGGTATTCATTAAAATACTAAGACATTTTCAAAACTCATATGAAAAGACAACAAACATGTCTTTACTTTCAAGAGTTTTCAGGATCGACAAGCTATATGATCAAGAAATCTGGAAAACTTCAAGAAGATCAAAGCGTTTCATCAACTTATGGGAAAAGCTTAGATGCTGATATCAAGCAATTGGTAGAAAGTTTTTACTGTGAAGACGATATCAGCCGTTCAACGCCAGGAAAAAAAGACTACGTATCTATTAAGGTAACAAAAATTTATTTTCTCAGGCTCAAAAATAAGATGTTTTGCTTTTTTGTTAGATTGAAAGTCAGAAAAAAACATATTCAAAAACGCCTGGTTTTAGCTAACCTTAGGGAGATATATTATAAGTTTAAAGAATTTAAAGTTTAAAGAATTCATAATAATGTTAAGATTGGATTTTCCAAATTCGCGTCGTTAAGACCAAAGAACTGCATTTTGGCTGGGGCATCACATCAAAGTATCAAACTCATGTTTAAGGGTAGCAATATATCAAGGCTGATAGAAAACGAAGATAACCATCTCAATGACAACAGAGCCTGCTTAGCTTTGGTAATTTGTAACCCTCCTGATATAAATTGTTACGTGGGCAAGCGCCTTAATTGCCCAAACTATTCTGAATTAAGGAAAATAATTGACACTGCTTTTAGTAATCACTTCATAGAAGACGTAACATACTATCAGTGGACCCACACAGACCGATCAAAATTGGAAGTGAGAATTCAAAACTCTGAGGATTTCATTCGGAGCTTGACTTTGTGTTTTCATTCGTCATGTTTTTATAACTGATCAACAAAACAGGTATATAAAGGAAGTCAAAACTCTCTTAACGAAAACGGACATACTTGTGTTATTGGATTTTTCCGAAAATTACGGTTTTGTTGTGCAAGATGCAGTGCAGGGATACCACTGGACTAACGAACAGGCGACGATTCACCCTTTCGCAATATATTACCGGAACCAGATGGATGGTATTAAAAATAAAAATTTTGTTGTAATCAGTGTCTTCTTAAAGCATGACACTATCGCAATACACTTATTTCAGCGCCATCTCTTAAGGTTCCTGCACAAGAAATGCCAACATTTTAAGAAAATTATTTATTTTTCCGATGGATCTTCTGCGCAGTAAAAGAATATTTTTAAATTAACATTGCATGAACAGGATTTTGGAGTGAATGCTGAATGGAACTTCTTTGCGACCTCTCATAGTAAGAGCGCATACGATGGACTTGGTGGCCTACAAAGGCCGTATAGATAACATATAACAACTCCCTTACAGTTATATAACTGGGCACCTGAAAATAAAAAAAGTATGGATTTCTTCTACGTAACCACACAGGAGGATAATAAGGAAAAATTATTGATGGAATCGAGATTTTCTAATTTAACAATTGTGCCGGAAACAGGAAACTTTATCATAATTTATCTGTTTCACAAGGAGTAGTAAAAGGAAAATATTTTTCCTTTTCATATACAAAATATACTTTTAAAAGATAATAAATAATGATTTATAATAATATTTAGCCGCCTATAAAATATTATTTTGACCGACCCCATAGAGATCCTAACTTTAAATATGAAATGGAAATAGAGAACGAATCTCTCTATAATACATAAAAAAAATTTTAAATGACTACGGTGCGCGCTAAAAATATAAATTACTCTTTTAGTATATTCTCAATCTACTGCCAATCGCGCTGCAAAATAGAAAAACATTAATAAAATTGAGCTATTTAACTCTCTTGGACCGATCTTTATTATTGGTGGTGACATTAATGCGAAGCACATCTTTTGGGGCTTAAGATGTATCTCACAAAAAGGCAAAACTCTCTACAGGGCTGGCATGGAATGTGGTTGGCAATTTTATTCAACAGGCAGACCGACGTACTGTCCCTAGGATGTCACCAAAACACCCGATCTGATTAACTTCTTTTTAGGAAAAAGAGTAAACGCTAGTAACATCAAAGTTTCTTCAACTTCGATCTTTCCTCCGATCGTTCTTCAATTATCCTTTCATTGTGCGAATCCTTGGTTAAGAAACAAAGACCACCCAGATTATCCAACAAAAAACACTCACTGGGAAGATTTCCGAATAGAGGTTGTCGAAAATACTGAGTTAAGAGTACCGCTAAGAACGCCTTATCAACTTGAAAAAGAAGTTGAACGGTTTGTTGAAGTCATAGAGCAGGCGGCCTGAAATAACACTCCACGCGAATCGAACAAGTTGCCAGTATCGACATAAGGTACCCCCCGGAAATCATAGAAATTATAAGGAGAAAACGAAGAACGCGAAAAAAGTGTCATAAAACTCGGGCTCAACAAGATAAAACGTACTTTATAGGCTCTGCAACTTGTTTAAAAAATCGATCAAGGACTTCAATAACCAAGGTATTAATAACTACCTACAAGGCCTCATATCGCCAAAAGGTACGAATTACTCCATATGGAGAGCCGTTAAAAGTCTTCGAAAGCACCAATAAGAAGAAACCAGGATGGTTGATTGAAGGAAAATAAATAAAAATCCAAAGCTAACGTTTTCGCCGAACATCTTGCAGAAACGTTCAAAGGCCACACTTATGGAATATAGACAAGTTATAAACACGCTTAAACCCCATAAAACCCCCGGAAATAACTTAATTATGGGAGAGATACTTAAAGCGCTACCGAAAAAAGTTTTGCTTAAGCTGCTTATGAATCTTATAAATGCCATCATAAGACTAAAGCATGTTTTCTAAGTTATTTTGGTTCCGAAACCCGGTAAACCGCTAACTGAAATCAAGTCATATAGACCAATATCTCTCCTCATGATTATATCGAAGATCTTCGAGCGAATCTTACTTAGTCGTCTTAAACCGATTATTGACACAAATCGCCTCTTGTCCGATTATCAATTTGGATTAAGAAGCCAACACTCCACTGTTGACCAAGTAAATCGAATAACCGATGTAATTGAACGAACAATCGAGTGTAAGCTAGTGTATTCAAGCGCATTCCTTGACGTTTCGCAAGCTTTTGATAAGGTATGGCACGAGGCCTGAAATATAAACAAGTTCTATCCGAGCAATTGACTCATATTTTAAGTTCATATTTAGATGACCGACTCTTTCGTGTCAGACAAGGAAACGCATATTCCAATTTTAAGACAAAAAAGGCGAGGGTGTGTCAAGGAAATGTACTTCGACTTCTGCTACATTTGTTTTTTACACGCGAAATACCACAAACGGACGATACTGTGCTAGCCACATTTTGGCAAGAGCTAAAACCGTCGAAGATGCAACTGCTAAGTAACAACGCGCCCTTACACGGATTAACAATTGGACAAGGATTTGGCGAATCGCGCTTAATAAAAACAAGTCTGTCCATGTGAACTTCACTCTCAATAAAACTGACAATCTACCTGTGTTTATCAATGCAGTACAAATTCCTTTCGCGAACGAGGCCACATATCTTCGTATGACACTCGACACTAAACTTAAATGGAGAGCATACGTTAAGAAAAAACGTGAAGAGCTTGAGATTAAGTACAGAGACATGTATTGGAAAGTATTCCAAGCTCAGTTTAGAAAACGAATTGCTGCTATATAAGCAAGTGCTAAAACCGGTCTGGACATATGGTATGCAACTTTGTGGTTATACCAAAACTAGTAACGTTACTAGTTACTTACAGACATTCCAAAAGAAAGTTTTCAAAGGGTTATTGCACCGTGGTATGAAAAACGCCCGGAATATGCGACCAGACACGAGGCAATCATTTTCCATCATGACAACGCTCGGCCCCACGTGGCTATTCCGGTTAAGAACTATTTGGAAAACAGTGGATGGAAAGTCTTACCCCATCCGCCTTATAGCCCAGACCTTGCCCCTTCTGACTACCATTTGTTCCGGTCGATGCAGAACGCCCTCACTGAAATACAGTTCACATCAGAGCAGAATATCAAAAATTGGCTTGATTCATTCTTGGCTGCCAAGCCGGCGCAGTTCTTTTGGGATAGGATCCACAAATTGCCCGAATGATGGGAAAAAGTCATAGCTTCAGATGGGCAATATTTTGAATAATACTATTGTTTATGTTTTTCTTAAATAAAAGTTCAAATTTTGAAAAAAAAAAACCGCACGAATTAAAATATATACCGTTAAAGATACAGCAAAAAAGAGCAATAAAGAAATACAAGCTATATAGACATTTTTTTGCATTTGAAGATATTAAAAGTACAATTACTTTATCTCAATCAATCACAAATATTAGTTGATAATAAGTTACATCTCTTTCGTGCACCTTTGATTTTTAACACGTTAGATATTAACTGTTTATAAAGTGAAGCCGTAAATCTTTACGAAACTGTACCTCGGCCCTAAGCCTCCTTATATAACTGACTTGATTCGAGTTACGATCGTAGTTCGATCTTTTATAAACTTTCAATTGATTTTTATAACGAGTTTATAATACATGTGGGAGGGGGGTCAAGGGAGGTTTGAAATAAGAATTTAAATGCAATTCAGTTTAGATGTACTTTAATTTAAATAAATGTAAATAGATAAATGTTAAAGTTAATAGTACGTAATTTAGTTTAATAAAGTAAAAAGATTAAAAAGTTACCGAGAAAAGTTTCTCGGTATATATCTCGTTGCATATCGTAGCGTTTGTTCCGGTTGAAAAACCTAAATACTCTTCAATCGATTTGTATGCTGACGATGCTCAAGTTCGTATAAGCTGCAAGTTAGGCAGCTGGTGGAAGATGGTGTTGTGAAATTGAATTCTGATTTAAAAAGAATACTTCACTGGTCCAATACAAATAGTCTTCACGTCAATCCACAAAAGTCCAAACCTTTAATTATTTACAAAAATAAACTTTATAACAGCTACTTTCCTGCAGTTTATCTCGGAAACTAACAAATTGATAAAGCTATGAACTTAGGCATTCTATTTAATTCTACCCTTACCTGGGATGACCATATTTAAACTGTTGTTGGAAAAATATGTGAATCCTTACGGAGTCTTTCACTTTCGAAGCAATTTACTCCTCAACACGTTCGACTTAGGTTAGCAAAAACTTAGATCCTTCCTATAACATATGGGTGCCAGTTGTTTACTAGCCACAACTCAGAAACGAAAAGAAATCTAACTGTGGCGTTCAATAATGTAACTCAATTGTATATAATCTCCGACGATATGACTATATTTCAAACTACACAAGTAACATACTAGGCTGTAATCTTTGCACGTATTTCAATATTGTTCCCTTAAAACATTGAACAAAATTATTTTAAACAATGAACAGTTTACTAACTCGTTAACTAATTTCGTTCTTTTATGATACTGCAACCAAGGTTCACTTGCAGAAACTCGGAGCGTCCGTTTTTCGTTTATGCCATAAAGCAGTGGAATGGCTTCGTGACACCACACAATTTGAGACGGTTTTATTTGGATACCTAGTAAATGATTAAATTTAATATTTAGTGTAATAAAGAATTTTGTTTTGTCATTATGAATATGAATTTAGTTTGTCATTTTAAATCAATGATAACTGAATGTATAAATAATAATTAAATATTGGTTTGAATTTAAGTCTAACTATACTTTTTATAACTCTTACTATTAATTATAGGCTTTTAAGCCCAATGTAAAAGATTCTTTGGAAATACATAATTAAAATAAACAAATAAAACTTCCGTTGCTCTTCGTGGCTGTTGGTCAACTGTGTAGTTAGTCTCTCTTCCTATTGTTTTATTAAAACGATTGTTGATGACATGGAGAAGTTGCATTTTGGAGAACAGTAGATTGTGGTAGATTATAATTTATTTTTCGCTGTGACGGACTTAAGTCCGAGTTGATAGGAACATTCTGCCTACATCCGGCCATCCCGCTTGAATCTGACTCGTACATGTCAAAATCTTCCTCATCTTCTTGTATCCACGGCTTCATCAGATTAGTTGAAGACGACGTTTTATTCGGTCCTTTGTGGCTACCAACTTTGGATACTTCGTAGCGGTCGTTACATCGGATTTTGTTCCCTCGTATGGACCCAAAGAACTTTGGTTGCACTTTGAACCCTGCTCCAAACAGGCCACATAATTGGCTATAACGTCCTTTATTTTTTTACACATTTTCGGAAAGTAATAATTTTGTTTTATACGAAGTTGCACTTTGTCTGCGTTGAAATGCCCTGCTTCATGAACGCTTCTAATTATTTCCCTTTGCATAGCCCTTGGGGCCACAAGAAGGTAAGCTCCTTCGATAAATCGATACAGCACTCCGTTCCAGTTTATGTAGTCCTCATATGCTCGCTTTGAAGAATGCTGAGAATAAGTTGATAGGATTCATCTCTCCCTTGGGCCTTTTTGATTATTTGGAGAATGCCCGTATCCACTGTCGCAACCAGCAAAACTTTTGATGGTTTTTGCATATTTTCTGGTCTTTGATGCACCGTACAGTTGAACTCCTCCAATAACAATGCCCATCTTGTGACCCGTGTACATAACTTCTTCTTCTGCATTGCCAACTGGAAGGCTTTGAGGTAAATACGTAATTTTTTAACTGAACGTATTATCGCTAATACCTCCAACTCGTAGCTACTGTAATTATCTTCGACAGGTGCAGTCTTAAAGCTCAGGTAGAAGACTGCATGCAGTTCTTTGTCGTGTCGCTGAAGTAAGACTGCAGCGCGACCGATCATGTCAGTATGTAGCTCCGTGTCTAGCTCCGGGTCAAAGAGCTTAAGAACCGGTTCCTGACAAAGATGTTCTTTTCACTCTAGATATGCGCTCCTTTGCGCTACGAATTTTCCTTCTCATGTCGGTCAAGGGCTTTGCAATACGTGAATAGTTCGGTACAAACTGGAGATTTTTTAAATTTGTTGGTTCTGTATTTACAAACCTTTGAAAGACCTACGGCGAATTACAAAGGCAAAACGGAACTTTGCGGAATTCAAATTACGAACGATGTAAACTTTCGGCTTTCGGGATGAATATCGACATGGAAAAACCCGCTTTCAAGGTCTAAGCTGATCAAAACACGCGCTTCATAAAGATTCTCCAGAATTTCTTCAATTATCGGTAATGGGTATCTATCTTTAACAATTTTTAAGTTCAATTTTCGATAGTCGACACAAAGTCTATAGCAACCGTGCCTTTTCTTCGCGAGAACAAAAGGACTAGAAAAGTTGGAGTTACTTTGTACTATGATCCGAACCACTCCGATATTTGAGAAGCCACTGCGTTAGGCGCTAACCTTCTAGGACAATGAAATACTAGGTTTTCGTCTTCCAGTACGATTTTCATTTTCACGCACGATTTCTCCGGTTTGTTTGGCTTATACGAATCAATTAAACTCGCGATTCTCTTTTATTATATCTATGTTATATACTTTTTTATTTTCCGATTTTAGGGTTGTGTATCAATTTTATTGATATCGTTTTCGTAATTCGTATCATTGTAACCTATTATGTTAACTTTACGTTTAAAATTCACTTTTCCGCTTTCGCTCACCATATTAGCATATTGTAAGATTTCTGTACCGATTATTACGTTTTCAGACATCCACTCATCATTAACAACATCAAAAGTTAAAATGTAGGGCATCTCATCGATTAAAACTATAATTTTCATCGCAGCGATTGATTTATAAACAGTGTGCCCTATTCCTGTTAGCGATGTGCCCGCACTATCAAATTCAATTCAATTTCAAAAATATAGAATTTTTTATAAGATATAACTGGCTAAATGTATCAAATAACGCATCAAAGAAAAGTATGTCCATTTTTATCTGCATACGAACGTTAGGGGAAGAGACTCTGTGCACTGTTGAAACTCGGGCGCTGGTTCATTTTTGGATAATTTTTCGACAAATGGCCATCAAATTCATTGCAATTGAAACAACGGGGTCCCTTGGCTTTATGAGGACATGCGTTTGCGGCATGTCCTTTAGCCCCACATGTAACACAGCGTTTTTGAGTTTGAGGATCTTGCGTTGAACTACCCGATTTTTGAGTGCCGACATCGTTTCTAAAAGCTTGCGATGATATTTGCGCACGGTCTAGGCTTCGTTGTTTTTGCATTTGAAGTCTCATTTCATCGCAAGTTTAAAATTTTGACTTTAATTCTTCGAACGTTTTTGCGTCGTACAATATGGTTTTATTCGCTATATTATCATTTATACCGGACACGGTGTAAAAAAGTAAGGATTCTTTGCCAATATTGCCCTTAATTAACTTCAATTAATTTCACTTGAAACATATATTCCAGATATGTCTCATTACTGGGGATTCATTACGTTGGGATTCAAGCTGACGATTAATCAATAGTCCCGAAGTAGTTTTAGCAAACTCTTTCTCTAGCGTAGATTTAAAGTCCTTCCAAGTATCCCGGATTCATTGGCTAATTTCGCGGCACCTCTTAGCAATCGCCTTGCACATAAATGGCGTACAATATCGTTCCACTGACATGCCGAAGAAATGTCCTCAAATTCTTTTAGCCAATCGCTAATATCTTTCCCGCCCTCGCCATTTAATGATTCTAACGAATCTTTCACGTCTTTAAATATAAAATTGTTTTGTGCTATCTCTAATGTATTTTTGTTTATTTCGATTATATCGATACTATTTTCGGTGCTTGTTTCAAACTTTTTGTCCTCACTGTTAGCGTTGTTTGTACTGTAAATACATTAACACGTTTGCGTTGTTTGATATGCCATTTTCGCCTTCCTACTCTCCGTTAATCTCTTCACTATCGTACTTTGTTCGTTTGTACTTTCTTCGTGCCCTACACCTTCTAAAGATTGTTCGAGATCTCTTTTAATCGTTCGACTATGGTAAATCTGGCTTAAGACTATAACTATACGAAAAGCCTCGTCCTTTTAATAAAGCCTGTAGTTGCTTGGTTGATAAATCTTCAAGATTCATTCGTGCCCTACACCTTCTAAAGATTGTTCGAGATCTCTTACAAATGCGACTTTTAATCGTTCGACTATGGTAAATCTGGCTTAAGACTATAACTATACGAAAAGCCTCGTCCTTTTAATAAAGCCTGTAGTTGCTTGGTTGATAAATCTTCAAGATTCATTTAGAGATAAGAGCAATTTTTGATAAAAAAAAAAAAATACATGCCAAATGATACTTATCGTTTTTGTGTTGATACTTATCTCTTTTTTTCACTATGCACTGTTATTGGTCGTTTTTTTTTTATATACTGTAACTAGTCGGCTTGAAATAAGAATTCAAATAAAAAGAATTATCTCGGTATGTATCGTAGCGTTCGTTCCGATTAAAAAACTTCCTTTGTTCATGATGACAATGACCAAATATGGTCATGGAGAAGTTGCATTTTGGAGAACAGTAGATTGCGGATAATAGTAAATTTACAGAAATACCTTATAATAAAAAATAAAATAATAAAATTATTACATATTTGAAAAAAAACAACAATCTTTTTACCTGTCTTACATTACCTTACCAACCAGTTGCATATCTAAAGCAATGAATCCGAAGAATTTGATTAAATCCCCAATTCTTAACGCCAAAGCAGTTGCAACTTCTGCTGCCAATTCTCCTACTTCATCAGGTTCTTCACATCAAACCTTACTAAACAAATTATTATTATTCTTCACTCAAGTGCAAACGCAGACAATGATACTGACAAACCGATAAGTACAGATAACGATAGATGTCTGTCCGAAATCAGTCTAATCCCGGATGTAGTGAAAAGCTTAAGGGAATTCTCAGGAATTGGTAAAGAATTTAGTTTATGGAGGAGGAGTTCCATCTACGAACATTTAAAAGGAAGTCCAAAATTACAGTGCAAGCAGATACTTACACTAAATTGGAAAATAATTTCCAGATGTCTTACTCTGCATTACGCAGACAAAACAGATTTGTGAGCTTTTGAGTACCAAATGACGACATTGGTCAAGGAAACCACATTGTTCAAGAATTCTATCAAATTGTATACCAAAATTTGTCATTTATTCTAAACAAACTCTCTGGTATGGACATGAGCACGGATTCATTGAACAACACGACCCAAGCTTATAGAGACACGGCTCTTGACACGTTTATGAGTGACCTGAAAACGGAATTCTAAATAGGTAAAATATACCCATGATGAGAAGAAATAATATTCAAATACAATATATACTCGTTAACTTAAAACTATTAAATAATAGTTACAGATTATAAATTTAGCTATTTGTCTGTACGGAATAATCTACATGGAATTATGTCCGTATTGAAATATTTGCATACATAGAATTACGTACGAAAGCTAACTACAAATAATTTCAAACATCATAAAATTTCTTTAGCTTTTTGTGACTTCCTTTTCCATTTTCTGTCTAATAAGACAATCTAATAAACCCGTAAGAACAATCAGAGGTAATCGTTGTCTTTTATAAAAAAAACTTGTGTTATAACTTTAAATGGTAACCCCGACGTGCGTCGCACGGAAGTGCGACAAGTGCAAGAAGGTTAACGGTAAAAACTATGATGGTGCATTAAAAATTGTAATTAGTCGCTATGAGAACAAAAGACTCATATGTTCAGAGCACATTAGGAAATTGTTCGATGTCACACCGATTCAAAGAATCAACTGCGTCAACTCTACGTGAACTAGCCGACTGTTTCAAAAGTAATTTACGTGCATTGTCCTTATGAGGACGTCGAATTGAAGCTTGGGATGATCTTATAGTCCACCTGATTACTTCAAAGCTTGATTCTACCACACGTACCAAATGGCAAGAGATAACTGCATGTTACTTTATAAAATTCATTAATAAGCGATGTCAGATCTTGGAGTGTACAAACAATACGACCATTCAGGCAAGTACAAATTCCGTAAATTCAGTAGTTAGAAAATTTCGTTGAAAAACATTTACAGTTACAAATTTCAAGGTCCAATGTTCATATTGCTTACGTGCGGGCCACTATATCAACAAATACTATAAGTTTATTAACCTACCTATCATTAAAAGACAGCCGCTTATCCAATAATCACTGACGTAATCTCAGAAAGAAAGTCCGATGTGAGGATATGGCCTATTTCAGCTAATATTAAACTGCTCACCCGAAGTTCGCAACCGCACAACGAATAGAAATTTCGATCGGTGAAAATCGATAAAAGTATTGTGGTCACCACACGAACAAATTAATATTAAAAAAGGCGGAGCAAAATGAAACGCGTCATAGTTCTCATAGTTCTCAATGTGTTTCGACCCTTAATTTCGTAAAGTGTCTCTGCCTTCATGTTGGTGCTTTCCTTTTCGATCACCCACAGCCATCTTCTTCTTCGTTTGTTTTGATCATCTTCGTTCGTTATTGATGTTTATTGTGTTGATTGCCGAACCGTAAAAAAAAAAAAAAAATGAAAAATAAAAAATAAAAGAAATAAAGGGTTTTACTCAAACTCTGAAGTATGGCGATATTGAAAATTATAAGTATGGTGTGTTGACCAGGTAATTTAAAGTACAATAAATTAGACAAATATTTGAATATGCCTTATGCGGTCAATGGCAATTGTTGTTGCAACTGTGCATCGTATTTGGCAATGAAAGTTGCTCATCCTTCTTCTTCTCTCTTTCGTGATCGTAGTACGTGTAGAAAGTTTGTAAGCGATTTGGATTCTCGTGAAGTGTCGTGTTGTCCTTGAACTCCAATTTGCGAAATGAAGAAAAAAAAACTTGAAAAAAGGACATTAGTGAACATTTTTTTTTTTTTTTGTTTTTTTTGTTTTATTTTGTTTTTTGTGAGAAAAATTAAGTACATGGAAAAAAAAAAAATAAAACGACGGCGCGTTTAGGTATTGGTATTTCGATTCGCTGCGAAATTGTGTGCGAGTAAAATGGTTACGCATGTGTTTGCTTGTGTGTAAATGGGTGTGGTTTTGTTTATGTTTTGTACCAAAATAATAAATTTTAGGATTTTGTGTGTTGTACTTGCCGTCGGCATTCTGAGTTTTGTGATTTGTGATTTATTATTGTGTATGTTGTATAAGAGATGATAAGCGATTAAATTAGTTCGTCGTCTTTATATGTGCTGTTGGTCGGCAGTAAGTAAGTTCGTCCCATTATTGCTAAATGTATGCGAACATAATCCTCTGCATGCTGTGAATCGTCGTAAGGCTGCGATGAATGGCAAAGTACACCTTGAAGGTTTTGGCCCCCCGTCCTTTCCATGACTTTACTTCGATCGTACCTGCGTAGTCAACCCCGGAATGTGTAAATGGTTGGAAGATGCGCATTCTTGGGGCCGGTAGATTGCCCATCAGTTAGTGCGACGTTTTAGCTCGATACCGAGAGCAGATGGCACAGCTAACCTTAACACAATTTTTAAATTTCAGGATCCAGTACCTGTTGCGCAAGTATGCTGTGGTTTGCTGTAGTCCTCCATGAAACGTTCGCAGATGAGCATCAGCAATCAAAAGCCTTGTGAAATGATGATTTCCTTTAAGAATGATTGGGTGTCGTTGATGAAATGGAAAATCCGCCTGTTGTAATCTACCTCCGACTCGCAAGATTCCATCAGAGTCCGTATAAGGGCAGAGCGAGCTTGCGGCTTTGGCTTTCACGTCGGGAGTGAACATGTCTGCTTGTACAAGCTTTACGGCGAACAGTGTGGCAGAATGCATTTCGACTGGAGAGAGTAAATTACCTTTTCTCGACTCAGGTATGTTTCGTAAGTTTGTTATAAATCGTTGACAGTACGCAATGATCCTTATAAAATAGAGTATAAAAATCATTTGTTACCTGAATCTCCATGTGAGCTTTAATTGACCGTTTTTCCTCGTTTGTAGTTAAGCTCGTCGGTTGTTGTGGACATTGAAACTCCCAAGATTCTCGCAGAAAATTTGGCCTTGATACCTTGATTGGATTGATATCACAGTCACGCCAAACAATCATTTGGATTTGCCTGTACATTTTCTCAATATCTGCTGTAAAGGTATATTTCTGTTTTCTCCATCTTAATATAATTTCAATAATATCCGTCTGTTGTTTAGGTCCTGTCATTAAATGCTGGTTCAATGAAGTTCCGTCTGAAGTTTTGGCTGCAGCATCAAAGACGACCCGGAGTTTTGTCGTTGAACTGGATGCTTTGGACACGGCATGGTGCGGCACGAAGTAGTGATAAGGAGTTTTGAGTACTTCGTCCTTGCTGACTTCGACTTCTTTCATATGTCCCAAATGTAAGTACTCTTTTATACATCTTTTGTACTCTAAGTGTAGTGTAGGGTCATACCTGAATCGTCGATCTAGTTGAGCAAACCTACGCAAGGCTCCTTCCTTCGAGGATCCAAGCCCAGGTCTCCTCCCTTCCTTAAATGATAACGATACCTTGTATCGTTCGCTATCCAACTTTTCGTCGTTGCCTTGTAAAACTCCTCACATACTTTGTCCTCATATGTTTGGTGCGCCTTAAATTTCCATCTCCCAGAAACGTTGGAATTGCCGGCTGACATCAAGTACTTGAAGGAAGTTCCTTGTTGTTCGACTGGGTTTTTGTACTTTACCCATCAAAATCCACCCAAGTGACGTATTCTGCGCAATGGGTGACTTTGCTTCTTCGCCACGGATGATTTCTGGAAGTACTATCTCGGAGTAGATGTCGTTTCCCAATATCAGATCGACTTCGGCGGGTTTATAGTAGGTCGGGTCAGCTAGAGTTAATCCGTGTATGTGTTTCCACTGCTTTGGTATTAGCTCCTGGGCCGGAAGAAGGCCAGTCAGCGATTCGAATATTAAGGCTCGGGTGGTGGTTTCATAGACCGAGTGCAGAGACCATAACCTAAGGACAACGTAGCTGTGACAAGCTCCGCTGCTGACCTTCCCCAACCAGGATACCTCTACGAAAGTTCGTTTTCCCGTCATACATAATCTCTTGACTACCCGATCAGTAATAAAGGTGGCCTCTGAACACGTATCTATCAATCCGCGGAATGTAACGTCTATACCTGAAGAGGATCTTACTTTCACCAGCGCTGTTGCGAGTAACACGTCTACATGGGATTCTACTGCGTGAAAAGTGTTGACCTGTTGTGTGGGCTGAAAAGGGGTAGCGTTTAAGTGTACTGTAGATAAATGGGATTGTAAGGGGGTGTATGTGTGTTGAGTAGTGGTGACCGAATTAGGCGCTGCATGTGTTGTGTAGTGTTGGGTATTTGTTGTATGTGAATTGAATTGTGAGTGTGAAGGGGGGTTAATGTGTAAAAGAGAGTGGTGAAGCTGTTGGCAAAAGTAGCATCCAACTCTGCTGGGACACTGTTGGGTTGCGTGACTGTATGCCAGACAATTCTCGCATATGCCGATTTTATTCACGATACTCCTGCGAGACGCGATGTTTTTTTTTAAAAACCGGTTGCAGGTCCGGTAGCAGTGAATGAGGCCCTCTATTGCACACTTTACAGCTGAACTGACTCTTTTGATTCTGCTTCAAGTAAAACGATTTTGTTTTTGTTAATGGTGCCCTAGAGATCTTACTGACTCCTAATCTTCCCGTTGACCAACTGCCTCCAATGTCCTAAACCTCGCTTCTAAAAATTCAGTGAAACCTTTAAACTTTGGTAATTCCTTATCTGTCCCTAGCTGTTCTTCTCAAAGTTGTTGTGCTATTGTGGGAAGTTTTTTCGCTAAGCAGAAGATTAGGATAACATCCCAGTGTTCCACCGGTACATCGAGACTTTTCAAAGCGTGTCGACATTCCACTGATGTATCTAGTATTTTTTTCAGATATGCAGCGGTCTCTTGGCTAATGTTCTCTTGTGCAAAAAAGATTCTCAGCTGTGCATTAACAAGGACACGTTTATGGTCATAGCGAGATGTGAGAATGTCCCATGCTGGTTTATAGTTCCCGTTGTCAATGACTAAATGTTGAAGGAGAAGCTCGGCTTCACCGCCCAAACTAGATTTCAAAAAATGCAATTTCTCAACCTCTGTTAGTGCTTTATTTGTATGTAATAAAGATACAAAAAGATCATGAAATGATTTCCCAAAAAGACTGGTAAATTTATTCTCGGCAATCGAATGATGTTCTTATCGCTAGAGGTGATTATATTATCACTTACCGGAGTCTGAACTGTTGATTGAAGTTTATCCAATGTATCTAATAGCGCTGTTTTGTAGTCCAGGTATTGGTCTTTAATCCTGTCGAAGATTTCCTATAATTCATCCTCCTTTCCAGCTTCAATCGAGGATATTCCATCGGTGTTATGTTGGGTACTAATCTTAAAATTTTCCTCCAGCACGGCAATCTTGTTGGAGATGTAATTTTTTGTCCTCTCCCTCTGGGATCTCTTTCCAAAATTTTCCCAATCCTTTGTAATTTGCTTTAGCAAATTCTTTTGGAGCTTTAGAGCAGTGCTTATTTTTGAAATCAATTAAAATTAAAAAAAAAATAAAAAATACTCGTAAGAGAAAAAATTGAAATGGGGGTGTATTTCAACTTACGTATCTTTGAGGTTATTTAAATTGCTGGAGATCTGCAGAAAATTGATTTAAAATCGAAACGGTATCCCAAATGTGTGTCGCACAGTTGTAGCGGATATCCCAACGGAGCCTTTGCGGTAGTAACGGACTCAACGGTGGATGTGCTGTTGCACGGCAAAATGGTCGAACAACGGAGATGACGGTTATAGCTGCGATATTACTGCAATCTTTTGTTGGTCTTATGTTTTTTAAAACACAATTAAAAAAACGAAAGAAATTGCTCTACGCGGGATACCGATTTGCACCTTAAAAAAACTCACAGGTAGTTTTGTTCTTCACTTTTGTCTTCTTTAAGTTTTTTTTTTTTATATTATAGTTTTATCACACACGTTGATTGATTTACTATCAATCGTAAGGACTCGAAGGACCATGAAAATCGATAAAAGGATTTTTGTCACCACACGAACAAATTAAATTAAAAAATGGCGGAGCAAAATGGAAAGCGTCCGCTTCCTTTGCTTATCAATTTTATTGTGTTTATCCCCAGAAAGTATGCAATATACCATTGGTAATGCAGTGGATTACTAATGTTTTACATTTCCCCTTTTACATATATTATATTTTACATTATCATATATTTTATTACATATAATTAATTGTTCTAATTTTAATCTCGAACAATCGGAGCTGGTAATTTTTTCTCAATGCTCTCAGATGAGCAAATTTATATGAAGAATTTAACAAAATACTGCTCTCAGGTTGTCTCAGGAATAGTCAGAAGGAAGGTCCATCAAACACGCTTGCAATTTTTGTGAATCTGATTGTTGCAGTGCAACACGCATGCGCAAGTGCAAAAAAAAAGGCAACAACAATTGCATAGACAAAATTCTATGTTTTTTTTCGTCATTCTCCACCTCTATCTCTCACGACAAAAAGTAGGTGTGTTGGTACATTTTCACGCGTTAATCAAGAGCACAGCACACAAATGCAAGCATGGAAAGAGAGTGCCTGGAAATAGGTCAATGAGCGATCTGACCTGTGATGATAGACGGGAGTATGCAAACAGTGGAATCGTGTTCCTAGAAGCTGCAAATAGCAAGGTGGTAAGCTAGAAGGCGTGACAGCAAATTGCAGCAGTGAAGAAGCCGATGGTAGCTGTACCAAATGCGGGAATTGAACTGAATGGCCGCGACACAAGGAAATGGATAGTTTTCCAAAAGAAGATGACTATTTCTATTAGTAAGTTCCAATCTTACCAATCCAATCCGTATGGTCGACAATAAAGTCAATAAAGTGGATTTCGCTAAGCGAAACTTTTTTCGTTATTTTTTTATTTCAATAATTTATTATTATTAATAATTATTATTAATTTTTTTAATTTAATTAATCCTCCTATTAAGATCCCTACATTTTCTCGTTCTTTTCAAACTTGGCCAGAATTTAAAAGTTTATTTGACAGTCTGAAACTGCAAAACGGCCTCACATGAAGCGAAAAAAAAAAATTGTTTTTGCAAGACAATGCACCGGCGCACAATTGCTGTCGCATCCGCCATATTCACCCGATTTGGCTCTTTCGGACTATTATCTCTTCCCAAACCTCAAAAGATGGCTCATCAATAAAAAATTCAGCTCACGCGAGGAAATCATCGATGCCAAGGAGGAGTATTTTGCAGTATTTGAGTACTTTTCGGACGGGGTTAAGAAGTTGGAAAATCGTTTGAAAAAGTGTATCAAACTATAAGGGGACTAGTTAACGAATCCCTTAAGGGGATTCATAAAAAAAAAACCGCGAACGGAGAGGATGAACCTCCCCCCAACCGTTCGACTTACTGAAAATATATTATTTAAATCAAACGAATTATTTAAATCAAACGAATTCTTTATTCTAACATCTCCCCATACGAACTGCTCTTAAAACTAACTTAAATATATTTCTACACCTATGTGTACCCATATCCACTGGGCAGCCTACGCGTGCAAGGGCAGCTGTGTCAGCGTTCTCCGGCCTGGGAAAGTTTTCATGCTGCATCATGTTGATTGTTGATTCGCGCGCATGCAGGGTGTGGCGTTGCACACGAATAGCTATGAAGTTCAAGGTGATAGCTCTCCTTTTTGCCGGTTGGCAATGCATCGTGTTAACTGGACTATATTGAATAAAATAAAAAAAAAAAACATTTAAAAAATTTATTTTTTTCATTCCCAAGGAGGTTACTGAAACCCCACCTAGTAGTAGCGAGAAAATGCTGCAAGCTTTACCGAGTGACGAAAGAGAGATACAAATATCCCTATCATTGGATGAAGGAAAGGTAGTTAAAACACTTGGAATACAATGGCATCCCGGAAAAAACATCTTCACCTTTGACATACGTCTCCCAAAATCAAAGGATGACTACTAAAAAGACAACCCTATCTGATATCGCTCGTCTGTATGACCAAATGCGTTGGATCTCTCCTTGTGTGATAACCAGTAAAATCCATATGCAAGAGCTTTGAAAACTTCCAGAGACCATAATTTCGGCATGTCACAATCTTAAGACCGAACTCAATGCGATCAAAATACTCGCACTTCCTCGATGGCTAGGTATTACTCCAGTCATCTCGAAATCCATGGATTCTGTGATGCCTCTGAAAAGGCTTACGCAGAAGCAATCTATATTCGTACTATTAAACAAGACTTCATATATATAAATCTGATTCTTTCTAAAACCAGAGTAGCATTGCTGAGGAAAAAATAACTGGCGCGGCTAGCATTGTGTGGAGCCTTACTTCTGGCGCAGTTATTGGTGCGCATCAGAAATGAAAAAGTATACGCTTGGTGTGATTCTCAAATTGCGCTTGCATGGATCAAGTCACTTTCATATATGCGAACTACATTTGTGGCAAATAGAGTTACCGAAATTCAAGATCTAACAGATACAAACTGCTGGAACTACATCGTTCAAAGGAAAATCCAGTCGATGTAGTCTCTAGAGAAATCTCACCATGCGGTCTAATTAATCAAATTAATCATAGTCAATGGTGGCATGGGGCAGAAAACTTTTGATGAAAGCAATTTGGAAAAGAAATCATTGAAAACTTCAATGTCAAATAGTAACTTTATTGAAAGAAGTTACTAAATGCGAAATATCTGAACCTCTGTGTTCATTTTACAGCATTCGAAAGTAAGGAAATTTTAAATAGATCTTCTACCTTGCAGTGATTGGTAAGAGTCACTGTCTACGATTTACTAGAAATCTAAGAGTGTACAGATCCGCGCCTTGTACTGGACCTCTTACCGTGGAAGAAATTGCCTTAGCACAAATAAAATTGATAGTTTTCGTTTAAAGATAATCGTTATCCAACATATATATATATGTTATCCAACGATATCAGAAAGATATCCAACAAGTATCCTGTCAACAAGGGGAGTAAATTTGCAAGACTGTAGTCTAGACGAAAAGGGGGTTCTGCGCGTTGGATATCAACTAGAAAATGCGAATCTGCCATATTCTGCCTAGGAAAAATGCACTGACAAAGTTAATAATTCATGATATTCATATGAAAACGTTGCACAGTGTTCACATACGAAGTGAATACTGTATTTAAATTTAAAGGCAAATGTCAAGAGCTGTATTCACAACTGTCTCAAATGCTATAGGCATAAGGCAACTCAGATGCGGCAGAAGATGGGAAACTTACCAGCACTTAGAGTAAACCAAGCTCATCCATTTCAAACAGCCGATGTTGATTACGCTGGTCCAGTACAAATAAAAGCATGGAAAGGTAGGTTCAATAAAATCACCAAAGCGTACAAAGCGATTTTTATCTGCTTTAGCACAAAGGCAGTTCATATAAAGTTCGTGAGTGATTATAGCATAAACGCGTTTATTGCGACATTTAAGAGATTTACTTGCCGCCGCTGCATTTGCACCGATCTCTACAGTGACTGCGGGACTAATTTCAAGGGAGCAGAAAGGATTATGGTAAAAGAACGATCGCATCATACCAAACAATGGACAGAAATCATCGAAACGATACCTCCGGCTGCCCTGAACTTCTGTGGATTTTGGGAAGCAAGGGTTAAATCAATGAAACATCATCTTTAGGCATTTGTGGATCAGCGTTATGAAAGAAGACTTCCATATCTGTGGAAATTCATCGTGAGAGAAAGTGGGAAAATATTCAAGAACACTTTTTATGAAATATGGACGGAAGACCATCTGCGCCAAATAAGTATTCATCATTGGGTTGCTGTAACTTATTTTCTATTACTGTATGATCAAAACTTTGATAAAAAGAGGGGCCAATGCACGCATAGACTCCTCAGGCAGGGGGTCGCAGGTATGAATCCCGTGCGAGGCAATTCTCTGAACAATTAGAACTTGGATGTAGTTATATGAAAATCCCGTCGGCGTCAACTCTGACATGAAGGCAAAACACTGATGTTGGAGTAGTTGCTGGCTGGGCTGAATGTAACGAACTAACAACTAGCACGTACTTAGACCCACTGGTTGAGGATACACTGGCTCCAGTTTGACAACCACCTCTGGGAAAAATATCGAAACCTAATACACCTGAGTTTCAAACCCGCCCGCGCCCTGGAGAAAAGCCAATAAAAGTGTATTCAAATATAAAAAAAAAAATCCTGGTAGAGAATGTTATGAAGCTCACTGAGTTGGAGGTACGACCCGAGATAGTTGGAATAGTCAGCAACAAAATTGGATCAAGAAAAACTGCTCGTAATTTGTTTCTCCTGTTACGTAAGGAGCTAAGTCTACTATTATAATAAGGGGGGCTCGTAAAAGAGGTTTATTGCACTAAAAGGGGACATAAAAAAAAAAAATTGAATAATAGGTAGAACACTGTTAAGGGACACTTAAGAGAGGCAGCTACAGATGGGGTGTGATGAACAGGAGACTGGTGGAAAAGAGAAAGAAGAAGAGGTGACTGAAAGTTGACAGTGGTCGATAGTGAGAGGAGACAGAGCAAGACAGAGGAGTTAATGGGTCAGTGGTAAAAATGAAGTCTTATTGCCTACTCATATAATTGAAGACCCCACTAACCATCAACAATTAAACATTCATCGCATGGCAGAAAACAGCTCACCAACCAACAGAAAGCTATCCAGAAGATAGATAATATGTTGAGAAAATTTTTCTGTGATATTTTAAAAAATAGCCAGTCTCTCCAGCCTTTTCGCCGTCTAGCGCATAGACAACAATACATTTTTTCTGTCTGAGATTGAGAGTGAAGTAATCGTATATCATTTCAGGAGAGCATATGCAGTGGAGTGTCCTTTACAGAAGCCAAATTAGTGGTCTGGGATTAAACCGGTTGGTGCTTTACTAGGAAGAGATTTTAAGAAAACTTTTCGCGTCTGGAGCGTTCTGTGGAGAACCTCAAAACTTTATCAACATTATGGTTGAGAGCCTAGTAATTGAGGTTTAAGCCTCTTAAAATTAGGTTAATTGTCTTATTCACGTTCAGAGCGAAGGAATAAGCGCTCACATTTTTGTTTTTTCCATAGAAGTTCCATCCGCCTCCAATGTACGTCCCGGTCTCTGATACACATTTTACTACCAAACTTATTCTTATCCAGCATCCGGATTTGATTTATATTTGCTTCCTTTGGAGGTATGTTGGGTAATGAGTTGCTGCTGGTGCCTGCATTACTCTGTAGAGATTGGGATGATTACTGTTTGGTTGTAGATGTCCAGAATTAGATGCCCGAGATCATCCCCCAACACTTCCAATACTGATATCTTGTAGTAAGTCAAATTAGTTAACATGATGTGGTGAAGTACGTTCTTTAATGGTGTTTGTTATGACTGTTGAAACTGTTAAAGTATACGCCTTTGCTCGATGTGTGCCATTCAGTAGGAGATACGTCCACGTTGACATTTATAAATTTTATTTTAAAGATCGCTTAAGGGTCATTAAAAAAACATTAAGCGAAAAAGATATCTGTACACGATGAAAAAAAAAACGAAAAGTTCTCCAATATACGAATAATGAAACCACTTTTACAACTGATCAAAAGTTCCGAGAGTACTTATATATACAGTTTTAAAGTTGAATTTAAAAAGTGAATTAAGAGTAGTGACAAAGTTGTTTAAGTAAGAGATAAAGTAAAGTAAAACGGTTGATAAGAGTGATTGAATCTTAAATTGTTGTTGCATTGCGATTTTGAATAAAGGGATTGTGTTGAAAGGCATAAGTCATATCTTTTGAACGCAAATAAATATTTTACACTTTGTATGTACATAGGTTAGATGCACAGTGATGTATGATGAAATTGATTGGAGTCTGCCCAAATCCTGTCCCCCGAATTTATAGGATTTTCAAGAAGGAAAAGAAAAGATCTGGAATTATGTGGAAAGATGTGGATTTAAATTCAATGTTTACTTGGAAAAAAAAAAGTAATTCATGGAAGACATTTATGAGTTACGTTAAAATGGCGCTACTTAAATCGCCACCACCTTTTTTCTCCGTAAGCATCTTGTCCTAGACTGCCTTATGTGCTCTCGTTTTTTTACTACCTATTCCTATATATATGTAAACAAAGGGAGTTATAAAAACTCACGCAAAAAAAATCTTGATCGAAAAAATATAGGTTTCTTATTAAAAATATAAAATTTTGTATTGATTAATTAAGTAACATATAGGTTACAGTATAGGGTTATGAATGAAAAATCATATCAAGTAAATGGCCTTCACGGGTTAGCTGGCAGATATAACTGAGTTAAATCGCATAATCTGGGTGTCCAATTAACACATCCGCTGAAAAGTCAGTGCCGTTTTATAGTAAAATACAAAATTCAACTTTATTTATCAATATAGTTGCCTTCGAGGGCGATACACTGATTGAAACGATTTTTCAATCTTTCGATACCAGTTTTGTAGTACGATTTCGTTTCAGCCTCAAAACAGGCCTCTGTTTCGGCGATTACTTCTTCATCGGTCTGAAATGTCGGCGAGCTTTCTTTTGAGGTCTGCGAACAGGAAATAGTCATTGGGGGCCAAATCTGGAGAATATGGTGGGCGGGGAAGCAATTCGAAGCCGAATTCATTAAATTTTGCCATCGTTTTCATCGACTTGTAACACGGTGCATTGTCTTGATGAAACAGCACTTTCTTTTTCTTCAAATGCGGCCGTTTTTCTGCGATTTCGTCCTTCAAACGCTCCACAAACGCAATGTAATAGTCGCTGTTGATAGTCTGCCCTTTTTGGAGATAGTCGATGAAAATAATTCCATATGTATCCCAAAATACGGATGCCATAACTTTGCCAGCCGACTGTTGAGTTTTTGGTCGTTTTGGACGAGGTTTGTCGCCTGCTCGCTACTCAGCTAACTGCCGACTTGACTCTGGTGTGAAGTGATGGAGCCAAGTTTTTTCTCCTCTGAATCATAAACACGTTGTTGTTTTTGGTCGACTGTGAGCAAACGGCACCCACTTTGAACAGAGCTTTCGCATGTCCAAATATTCGTGTATGATATATCCAACACGCTCTTTTGATATCGTCAGAGCCTCAGCTATCTCGATCAACTTCACTTTACGGTCATTCGTAATCATTTTGTGTACTTTTTTGATGTTTTCTTCTGAAAGAGCCTCTTTTGGACCACTTTTAAATTTTTCAATCCACTTGCGAATGGTTCGTTCGGCTGGTGCAGAGTCCGGGTAACACTTATCAAGCCATTTCTTTGCATTGGCTGTATTTTTTCCCATCAAAAAGCTATGATAAATCAACAAACGAAATTGCTTTGAATCCATTTTTTTTCACAATAACAAAAGTTGCTTCACTCACAACGCTATGTCTCGAGAACTAATCGTCCGACAGCTGTCAAATTTAAGCACGTATCTTTTGAAGGTAACCATAACTGAAAATGGTATGGATTTAATCCAAGTGGTGCCTCTCTTAAAAACGGACTTTTCAGCCCATGTATTATTACTATTAACTGTTATTGCCTGACCAGTCGCATTGATGCCTTCAGCCCAAAATCCACAACAAACAGTGTGACGTTGTGGATGTATTCGTTTCCCAGCAATCACTCGTGGATTTTTTGAACCACAAATTGGACAATTTTGACGATTAATAGAGCCATCAAAATGTAAATGAGCCTCATCACTGACAAAAAAAAATGACCTGTAACAAAGAAAACTTGCTCAACAATGAAAAGTCGATGTTCTTACGTGTAGCGCTCTATTTTAAATAGCACTGAATTTCCCACTGTCACACTAACAGTGTTTTTTGTAGACAACAAATTTTCGGACTCCCTTTATGTATGTATGTACATGTATTTTTCATTTGGTAACTTGGTATTGGGTCATAAGCATCACCTGTCAACCTGCCAATGCAATGACCGGTAATGTTATATCAGAGATATCTCATATCAAAGGAACCACTACGAATCCAAAAACTTCTTTCGCCTAAGTAATAGATAATAACCTCGACGATACCGTTATAATTTTACAAGATAAAATAACTTTTAAATTCCTTACTAAGCAAACACCATTTATAGAAATAGATCATTCATAGAATAAGATAAAGAACATGTACGAGTATAAATGGGAAGGTAATATTTTAATAAACAGCAACTAGAAATATTACTTTCGCCTCTAAGCATTTTTATTTTAACTCTCAAAATAAAGTCTGTGAAAAAATACTCTTTTTCAATTTCCCCATGAAAAAAATTGGCGCAGTCTGTAAATAAAAAAAAAAAACGTAACTGCGAGTTAAATCAGTAACCTTGCGCGAAAAATCACTAAATTACTAAAAAATAATAAACCTAACTACTCTACGAAAAAGAGAAAGAAACCAGTAAAGGAAAAAGCTTATAAAAGAAAAAACCGTGAAAAAATTAACTAACTTAAATGAATCCATCAAACCCAACATTAGCAGCCGTAGTAGCAAATGCAACAGCAAGATCTTTGAACTTTATTCCATTGACATACCTAGATAAAATCCATGAATTCGTTTGAAGAGAAGAAGGCTTATCAACATTTTGCACAAATGTAGACGATATTTTACTTACATTGCTTTAACAGAACGAACTCGCTTAGAAGATGTGCATAAACATTATCAAATCTAAACTGACAAGAAAAGCACAAAGGTGCATGCAAATTCATCCACATCTCAATAAATGGAACGACATCAAAACTATGCTCGAAACTAATTTTGGAGGATTCCCAACAGCTCACCAACTCTATGAAGAATTAAAAGCAGCACAATGTAGAGGAAATGTACTAGAATTTTATAACCACATTCTTCACAAACTAGCCATCTTAAATCAAAAGAGTAAACAAGAAAATTTATTCAATAATGCTCACCGAAACATACAAACAGCGTATTAACAAAAAAATTGTGATTCGAAATTTGTAATTGAAACAAAAAATCTAGTATCATTCTTTATATATAAATTTTACGACTTCTTTGACGGACTCTTAAGAAAAAAAATTTTTCAGAAACAGTAACGTTAGAATACATTATAATTATAAAAAAAATAGAAAAAATTTACGAGAATTTCCGACAAAATTTTCATTACCAGAATTATAAAAATTAGATACAAATAAAAAATAAGACTACAACATTTAAATATTGAAGAAAACCACTAATAATAAACCAGTCTACAATAAAAGCTAATCCGAATTACACAATAATGGAAGCCTTTGGATCATCTACGACGTCGCCGATTTGTTAACTGAATGCATGACAATTTGACATCGAATTCGTTCTTTTCCGATTTTTGGATGGATGGGTACGTAAATAAACAAAATTGTCGTTTCGGAAAACCCAAGCGGAATTCACGCAAAACCAATGCATCTCAAAAAAGTCACTGTATGGTGCGGATTACGGATTGGCAGCGCCATTAGCCCATACTTTTTCGAAGATGAAGTTGGAGAGACACTTACAGTGAATATAGAACGTTACCGAAACATGTTGACTGGTTTATTTTTTTTTCAAAATTGAATGAATTGGGTCTGGACGATCTCTGGTTTCAACAGAATGGTACTACCCACACAAGCCATCAATCAATCAACTTATTGCGTAGAAAATGTGAACATTGCATTATTTCGATTATTTCGCATTATTTCGGTGGATGACAAAATATTTACCAAAGAATGGAGAATAGTGATATACTATAGAAAACTAAACGCAAACTAAAACAAAAGAAGACAAATACACAATTTCATAATAGACGACAGACTAGACAAATTGGGAATAGCAAATTACTTCTCAACATTGGATTTAACTAAGGGATCTTATCTACCACAGAGACAGAAAAGACATCTTTCTCCACAACAAACGGAGATAATAATAATAAATCAGACTTTCTAAAAAAAAGGTCACATAGTAACCGTTAAAGGTATTAAACATAACCCAAAGAAAGTAGAATGAATAAAGAATTTTCAAATTCAAAAAAATATCAAAGACATACAAAGCTTTTTTGACTTTCAGGGTATTATAGAAATTAATTCCAGACTATGCTAAAATTGCAAAACCTCTGACATTGAGTTCTTCTAAAAAAGGAACTACTGTAAACCCCGAAGACTCTGACTTCAAACAATATTAATGTTAGTTATAATCTCAAAGTACCCAGCTGTCAACAAAACATTTAAACGAACTACAGACGCTAGCTACTGAGCAATGGGAGCCGTACTTTTCTAAGATTAAGGACCAATTTCATTTGCATCTCGAACTTGATCAGTCACAAGAAAAAACTAGCGATAGTATGGGCAGTAAAACAATTCAGACATTACTTATACTGAAGAAAATTCGAACTACTAACAGATCATAGACCACTAATTTGGTTATCAAACATTAAAGAACCTAATTCAAAATTATTCAGATAGAAAATCAATCTAAACGAAAATCAGTAAAACATCTCATACGTACAGACAAAAAAAAAAAACAAAGTGTAAATCACATTGTGAAGAATTAGAAAAATTAATACATTAACAAACCAAACTTGCTCAAAATGCTGTCTATCATTAAACAAGAAATTATGAAAAAATATACGAAAAGACACAAAAAACGACCAGAATTACTCGTAAGAGGTAAATTTGTGACATTTCATTACTAACAAAAAGATCACACAAAAAACATATAAAACAGCATAAAAGAAATGATTCCTTCGAAATCTCAAAGTAGAGCGAGAATACGAGTACACCTAAAAGTAAAGTTAGCGAAGACGACTTGAATACGATTCACTCAGCTGAAGAAGACGGCATGGATTATTTCCTAGTAACCGAAAAACCATGTAGTGATTTCACACACCAAACAATAATAATAGACATAAAAGGAGAACTAGAAGCAAAAAATAAAACTATAATTGAAAACAAGGATTTAACCGAAAACATAATTAGAGAAATTGTTATAAAATGTAGCGGATTAAAAGATGTAGAATTATGGTGTGAAATTTTGACAACAAAGATAAATATCTAAATCATTTGCAAAGAAATCCAAAGTAATCCAAACAACGTGTTCAACTTAAATATTACTTTAACAAGAAAAAATTGTAAAAAACATCTCATACGAAGAATTAATAGAAAATATATTAAGACATAATAATATAGAAAACAATCATCCAGGAATAGAGAAAACATATCAAGCACAAGAAACTTGAACTCCAATTGCAAAAGCAGACTTTATTCCGAATTTGCAGAAACTGTTTTAAACAGTTTTCTTTAATTTTCCTATAGGATAATTCTTATTAGTTGCAGTTATGTTACATACAGTGTTTAATTTTCATTTTCTTACGTTTTAGTCTCCTACTTTTTATAAATGTTGTAGTACTAATCCATATGTATGGATGATTTCTTATAGTCTTATACTGAATTATTATTTGTCGAAATTGATATGAAATAAAACTGTCTCTTTGGGCCGTCAATCTACAGTGTGTTACTTTTATCACGTCCTCCTCTTCGGGCCTAAGTAAATATCTAACAGTGGCGATGAGGAGTTTTAAGGTTAAGGAAAATCTTTACTATGATTGACCCTGCGCTAGACATCTTAGTTGAATAGAGTGATTCATCGTCAGGTTTGAATTTCAATAGGCTTTTTCGACAGATCGCGCGTGACTCCTATCAAACTGCTTTGTCATTTTTGTTCAGTATCGTTTTTCAAGTCATCATGAAAAGACTCACACTACAACAGTGCCTCCAAATTGTTCAGCTGTATTACGAAAATCAGCATTCTGCGAGAAATTTTTTTCGTGCAATTCGAGGAACTTACGTATAATCAACATACTGAAACCACTATTGCCAATACCATTCGCAAATTTGAGTCCCAGTTTACATTAATGGATGATACTCGACCAGTTAGACCACATCCAGCACTTAGTGAAGAGACTAAAGCAGCTGTAGCTGAGAGAGTACGCGAAGACCGTGACGAATCGATTCGTCGTCGTTCTCAGCAGCTTGGCTTGGGGTATTCGACAATTTGGCGTATTATATGTGAGGATCTCGGCCTTAAAGCGTACAAAATTCAACTTGTGCAAGAATAGGCCCTGGAAAAACTCAATGAAAATTTAGTGTTTTATCGTGAAATTTTGTTCAGTGATGGAGCCCATTTCTAGCTCAATGAATACGTTAATAAACAAAATAGCCATATTTGGGTTGATGAGCAACCCGAAGAGTACCAAGAGCTACCATTACATCCATTAAGAACAACGGTTTGGTGTGGTTCATGGGCTGGTGGAATCATTAGTCCATATTTCTTCAAAAAATGAGGCAAATCAGAATGTTACCGTCAATGGTAACCGTTATCGCGCCATGTTTACGGACTGTGTGTTTCCTAAATTTCAAGCACATGGTCTCGGTGAGCTCTAGTTTCAACAAGATGGAGCTACGGGCCATATAGTGCGTGAAACAATGGACTTGTTAAGAAATCATTTTGGTGAGCACTTAATTTCACGTTTTACTATTGTAAATTGGCAGCCTAGATCGTGCGATATCACAACTCTGGGCCATTTTCTCTTGGGATATGTAAAGTCTCAGGTCTTCAAGAATAAGCCAACTATGATTGAAGCTTTGCAAGCTAACATTTCTCGTGTTATCCGCGAGATACCAGTCGCTATGGTCGAACGAGCCGCTTAAAATTGGACCTTCCGAATGGACCACCACAGACGTAGTAATGGTCAACATTTACATAATATCGATTTCAAAACATAAATGCCATGAATTTTTCTTTTAATTGATAGTAACAATTTTAAGTTCACATTCAAAGTTATGTATTTTATTTTACATTATAATTCAAACCTCACAATGAATCACCTTTAATTAACCTCTGCAATTCAGAATATGCAAACCACCCCCAACTCAACAAATTTACACTTTGAGCGCTTCAACGAAAAAGAAGAACCTTTCACCAATTATGTACATTAAAAAGTTGGAAAATAACCTTGCATTACGAAACATCTTGGATGCTACAAAGAAACGGCGAGTACTAATTAATTGTATTGGCACCAACTTCTTTCAAATCTAACAGCCCCTGAAGAGACTGATGCTAAGTTATTCGATGATCTAGTCGCCCTTTTAAAGAAGCACCTCAGTCCAAAGCCAAATGAAATCACAGAGCAGCACAAACTTCTGCTCAGACTTCAACACGAGGGAGAGTTGAAAAAGCTAAGTGCATACTGCAATTACATTTATGAATCATGTCAAAAATCCACACTCAAAACGCATTTAGGTCATTCCATGAAGGATCGTCTGACGTTCTGAACGACATCCCTCCGATTTGGCTGAAAAGTGGTAGAAATACTTATTGGCAGAATTCGATATATATAGTTTGGGTGTAACGGAACTTCAAAAATTGGCAAAAAATCAAAATTTATGCTTTCTTTTATATATAAAAAAATCATAACCTTGGCTTGATTTTTTTGTTGAATTCAGGAAAAGGTGAACTTTCAAAGATTTTCAATAATTTTTATTTTCAAGTACGAAGGATATTCCAGAATATCCTTTTTACATATATCCTTGAATAGCTCAAAAAAAAAATGGTATTTTGTTTTTTCTATTTTTCTATATATTATAGAGAGATTCGTCCTCTATTTACATTTCAAATTTTAAGTTGGGATCTCTATGGGTTTGGCCAAAATAATGTTTTATAGGCGGCTAAATATTCTGTAATAAATACTTTCATTTAAAAAAAAAAAAGTCACACTGGGGCCTTTGTATCCCAAGGCCTTAAAAACTAAAAAAAAATCATTATTTATTATATTTTAAGGGTATATACATATTCTTCTGATGAAAAGGAAAAATATTTTCCTTTAATTACTCCTTGTGAAACAGATGAAATATGATGGAGTTTTCTTGTTTCAGGCACAATTCTTAAATTAGAAAATCCCGATTCCAGATTTTTTTTTTCATTATATTCCCGTGTGGTCACATAGGAGAAATCCATATTCTTTATATATTCAGTTGCCCAGTTGTATAACTGTAAGAGAGTTGTTATGTGTTCCCTATACGGTCTTAGTAGGCTAGCTCTTTCAACCAGTCTTTTTATTATACCACCAAGTCCATCGCATGCGCTCTTACCATGAGAAGTCGCAAAGAAGTTCCATTCAGCATTCACTCCAAAATCCGCCGCAGTGTTGGTATTCCTTGTGCAGGAACTCTAAGAGACGGCGTTGAAATAAGTGTACTGCGATAGTGTCATGCTTTAAGAAGTCACTGATTACAACAAAACTTTCATGTTATATATCATCCATCTGGTTCCGGTAATATATTGCGCCTGTTCTTTAGTCCAGTGGTATCCCTGCACTGCATCTTGCACAAAAGACCATAATTTTCAGAAAAATCCAATAACACAAGTTTTCGTTAAGAATTTTAATTTCCTTTATATACCTGTTTTGTTGATCAGTTATAAAAACATAATGAATGAAAACACCAAGCCAAGCTCAGAATGAAATCCTCAGAGTTTTTAATTCTCACTTCCAATTTTGATCGGTCTGTGTGGGTCCACTGATAGTATGTTACGTCTCGTATGAAGTTATTACTAAAAGCAGTGTCAAAGATTCTCCTTAATTTAGAATAGTTTGGGCAATTAAGGCGCTTGCCCAAGTTACAATTTATACCAGGAGGGTTACAAATTACGAAAGCTAAGCAGGCTCTGTTGTCATTGAGATGCTTATCTTCGTTTTCTATCTGCCTTGATATATTGCTACCCTTAAACATGAGTTTGATACTTTGATGGATGGTGCAAACACACGCGGAATGAGTTCGTGGTGCCCCAGCCAAAATGCAGTTCTTTGGTCTTAACGACGCGAATTTGCAAAATCCAATCTTAACATTATTATGAATTTCTTTGAATAGAACCAGGCGTTTTTGAATATGTTTTTTCTGATTTTCAATCTAACAAAAAAGCAAAACATCTTATTTTTGAACATGAGAAAATAAAGTTTTGTTACCTTTATAGATACGTAGTCTTTTTTTCTTGGCACTAAACGGCTGATATCGTCTTCACAGTAAAAACTTTCTTTTACTTTCTACCAATTGCTTAATATCAGCATCTAAGCTTTTCCCATAAGTTGATGGAACGCTTTGATCTTCTTGAAGTTTTCTAGATTTCTTGATAATATAGCTTGTCGATCCTGGAAACTTTTCTATAATTTTGTCGACGCTCTATTCTTTTGATAGTAAAGACAATTATGAAATTATCTTCATCATTATCTATAGTAACAGAGAAAACTTTCTCTGCAATTTTCAACATGGACTTTTTCAATTTTGACTGCACATATTTTAAGTCACTAAGTCTTCTCTTGTCGAATGTATCTTCTCCGATATACTGTATGCATTCATTAATCAAATTGAATGCAATGCCTTTTTCGAAATACATTTCATCAACTTCAATTTGATCTTCAACCTCTAGTAATGATGGCGTTGTATCAGAATTTCCAATATGACTTAATTTTTTCCTACACGTAGAGCAAATTACCAACTTTGTGTTAAATTTTGGTCGTAACAGGTTGCAAATCACGAGCACTTTGGTGATGAGGTGGTAAGATTGCGAGCTTACGACAGATTGACATCAAGTGAGTGCAAATAAATTAAGCCTAACTTCTAAAATCCTCGAAAACGGGATGTGCAGTTTCTATTGAAGAAATAAAACAAGCAGTGACGTTTTTTTTCTAAAAAAAAAAAAAAAAACAGCTATATACTTATGTATGTGCACTCGGGTTTTATGTGAGAATGATAAGAGGAGTAACGTAGTAAATATTTAGTTTTTTGATTAAGCCGCCTATAAAAGATTATTTTGGCCGAACCCATATAGATCCCAACTTAATATGTAACTATAATATGTAAAAAAATAAAAAAGAACAAAATCCCATTTATTGAGGTATTCAAAGATATATGTAAAAAGGATATTCTGGAATATCCTTCGTCCTTGAAAATAAAAATGATTCCAAATTTTTGAAATTTCACCTTTTCCTGAATTCAACAAGGTATATTTTATCAAATTCTGATGAGCAGAGCCAAAGTTATGATTTTTTTAAAAATAAAATAAAGCATAAATTTTGATTTTTTGCCAATTTTTGAAGTTCTGTTAGACGCAAACTATATCAAACTTTTTTTGCCTTATGATTCGTACCACTCCAATGAGTATTTCTACCACTTTTCAGTAAAATCTGAGAGGGGTCGTTCAGAGCTCCCCATATAGCTTCGGCGATTTATCGTGGAATGACCCATTTACGTTCCCAATTCATTAGAGGACTTCTACGGGAAACAGGCATGACTCTTGATAATACTATTAAATATGCAATCTCTATCTAAGCTTCAAAAACTGAGTGTCGCAAAATGCAAAATATTCACCAAATCCAAACAAAGCGGTGCAGCACAAAATAAAGCAAGTAATAAGATAAGCAGCTACAAAGCCCATGATCGACCAAAAGATCAAAAGGATATAAAAAAGCGATTTGGTATAGATGTGGAGAGCATAATCATATGGCAAATAAATGTCGTACTACAAAATTATATTGTAAAAAATGCCGTTGCGGTGGCCATATTTCCTCAGTGTGTATGAAGTCAAGATCTACGCACAAAGAGACTAATACACTTCAAGCTTTTCAAATATCTGATGAGGAAACATATATGCAGCATAGCTTACAAGAGGAAGATGATCCATTCGAGTGAATTGTCCTTAATCTAGCATTGAAAGTCGAATCACGTGGTGGTAGGTACTTTATAACCCTCACCAGTTGAACTTTCAGCTATACATTCCTGTATAACCGAGCAAGGTGAGAGACCAATAGCTTTCGCATCGAGGAATTTATCGAAAGCCGAGACCAATTGCAGTCAATTTGATAAATAATTATCTCTGACTTTCTTTCCAGGCATCCTTTAAAGAATAATTATGTAGAGGACCAAACCAAACAAATCTACCAACTGTGGAAAGATATTTTACCTGTGACATAAAACGAAATTTTACGAGAAATAAAAAAGGACAAAGAGCTATCTTCAATGTCAAGCCAATTAAAGACTGGAGGTTCTCTCATGAACTCGAAATACAGTGCTATTGCAGGTGAACTTATATTGCAAGATGATTGTATTTACAAAGGAATTCGAGTTTTGAAGTGCTTAAGAAACTACACACTGCACATGTTGATATTGATATTGGATAGATCGCGATATTGAAGAACTAGTAAAGAGATGCCGTGATTGTGCGAAAGTACTTACAGAATCGGACAAAGTTCAAATTCTTTCATGAAAGGTTTCTACTCAACCTTGGCAGCGGCTGCATGTTGACTGTGCGGAGCAATATTTTGTGTGATTGGGGATGGAAGAACGAAATAAGAAGCTTTTCACGATTCGTGGACTGAGAGAAACTTTCCCAAAATTTGGGATTCCGCATATGCTTGTGTCAGATAACGGCACAAACCTCACTTCAAAAGAATTTTGCGATTTTTTGAAATCAAATGCTATTAATTACAAACTTTCTTCATCAGCTCATCCTGCCACGAACGGATAGGCGGAACGTTTTATACAGATTCCAAAAGATGGACTTCGATCTTCAGTCAACGACCCTGGAGATTTACATACAAAGCTACACCGTCTGCTAATGCATTACCGGGAGACTCTATCTAAAACAATCTAAAAATAGATTCAATTTTCGAACTAGACTTGATTTATTGAATTAAACAATAAATGCAAGCGGAGTTTTGATATTGGGGATCTTGGTCAAATCCGTTACTATCAAGACAAGGATAAGGATACGTAGAAGTTCGTCAAAGTTACACAACGAGAAGGATTTTTACATTATTTAGTCGATGTTGATGGAACTATGTATCGGAGGCACATTGACCAGATGCGGGCCACACTTGTTGAAGATAACGATAATGTAATTAACAAATTTTTACCCGTTTGCTTGTAAAAACAACCAACGACGCCGACGATTCAGGAAGATTCAGTTACAGACCATGCAATTATGAGAATTAATGAAAGTTTAGCAAAGAAACCTAGTAAGAATTGGGAAGAAACAAAAAATACTGTAGGAGGCGAAACGATTTTTGATGATCCAATAATTATTAGTAACAACAAAGATGAAGAGAGACAAAAACCAGCAACTAAGCTGAGATCAAGACAAGTGCAACAAGTGTACGTATTTTTCTTTTAACGCTCCAAGAGTAATTATTCATAATTTCCTTCAACCAATTTTAAATTGTTTAAGTCATAAAAAGTGTTAAAAATAAATTTTCTTGGAACTATTTAAGCTTGTTTAAATTTTTTGTGTACCAATTTTTTATTATTAATATGCGGTCAATGCAAGGAGAGACTTCCAAATGATGGTGATTTTGTTGTGTGTTTAAGCTGCAACCGCAAATTCACTTCGAGTATACTACGGTTACAGAGAGGTCGTGGAGAAACATGGGCAAATGAAGAGAATTTCGGTCTTCCAACACATGCAGAAACAGCTTAAATGAGCAACCTCATACCGCTGCAGTAGTGTCCCCAAAAATTAAAAATATCCCTCCAACACCAAACGAAAACCTCACTGAAATAGTAAAAGGAATTGGAAAAACAATTAATCATGAACTAAAAAGCACTGACATCACAGTCACATATAAGATCATAACCAAAAATCCAAATCATTCAACAATAATTATTTCTTTCACCTCAAACATCTACAAAACCAATTTTGTAAAAAAAAGCTCGCACGGTCCGTCCCATTAAACTGATTTCAGTAATGCAAAACAGCAATGTAAATACTTACAAGTGCAATGAAGACTGACAACACGACCTACGTCAATAATCAGCTGACGAAACAAAACAAACAATTGCTGTGGATGACAAAGGAAAAGGCAAAACAAGAAAATTGGAAATTTGTGTGGAAGAGTGCGGGAAGAATATTAGCACGAAGAGCAGAGAACACACAATCAATAATAATAAGTATCGCTAATGACGTAAATAAAATTACACGCATTCAGTAACTGTTTCACTGCGTGAAAAAACAAAATTTGAAAAATAACAGTTTTTTTTTTGACAAGTTGAATTACACATATATTATAGAAAAGATGAAGTATTAACAAATATTAAATGTAGAGTATCGGAGGGTTTTAGCGGCATAAATACAAACGAATTAAGAAATAGAAAAGGTATTATATGTTTTAATATACTATCACTGCGAACTAACTGGAATAGTTTTGTCTTAGTATACGCCATTTCGTAGAAATGCTTAAAATAATGGTGGTCGAAACAAATATAAATGATAACGAAAAAGACTTATAAGGGGTGATTCAATAGGCTTTTTTTGACAGATCACGCGTGACTCCTATTAAACTGCTTTGTCATTTTTGTTCAGTATCGTTTGGCAAGTCATCATGGAAAGACTCACACCACAGCAGCGTCTCCAAATTGTTCAGCTGTATTACGAAAATCAGCATTCTGTGAGTAATGTTTTTCGTGGGATTTGAGGAATTTACGGTGGGCATAATCGACCTACTGAAACCCCTGTTGCCAATACCATTCGCAAATTGGAGTCCCAGTTTACATGAGAGTGTACGCGAAAACCGTGACGAATCGATTCGTCGTCGTTCTCAGCAGCTTGGCGTATTTTACGTGAGAATCTCGGCCTAAAAGCGTACAAAATTTAACGTGTGCAAGAATTGAAGCCAGGCGACTTGAATTTGCGTCATATTTTTTGTGATGAAGCCCATTTCTGGCTCAATGAATACCAAAAGCTACTATTACATCTATTAAAAATAACGGCATGGTGCGGCTTATGAGCTGGTGGTATCATTGTGCAAAGCAAAAGCATCATCTCCTACTAGGTAATATGATATTTTAGGAGCCATCGAGCCTGGAAGGCTCGTATTCTCAAGTAAATTCATTGTGTTGCTTACTATAGATCTGCACAATTTTCAGTTTTGAAAAACATTAGAGTCCCAGTCTTTTCCATAAGTTCCAACATTAGCGTAAACAAATCTGTACAGCCATTAGAACTATGGATGAATATCCCTAGTAGTTGATGTGCATCGAGTTGATGTGTTTACCGTCAACAGCTCTCAAATATCTGGGCAATTTATTTTTATCCAGAACAGGAATGCATTCTAATCGTAATATCTTGCTGATTGTCGAAATCCCGACCAAAAATGTGTAATGCAAAAATGCAAAAAAAAATCGCACATCAAAATACATTTGTGTACATAGATATCACGATATTGGTAATTATATTATTAATATTCTCGTAGGTAAACATGTTATAAGAAAGTGGACACAAGTCATATATCATCATATCGAAAATCGCTTAACAGAACTAAGGCTGCGATGAAATCTAGATCAGGAGCTTCAAAAGCAAAAGCATATATTTATTCATGCCATTTGCGTTTCCTTGACAAAATATTTGAAGAGAGAAACACAGAAGATACGCTGCCAAAAAAATGATGTTGATGGAGTTTTAATGGTTGAAAATGGAAAAAACTTTCCAGGTCCGAGCGTATTGAATGGTGCAACTAACGCTAAAAAAAAAATAAAACGTATTTCAAAAAGCCAGAGACAAGAAAACGGAAAATTGATCCTGTTGAGTTAGAGATAATATCAGCCCTGAAAGAGACACCAAATCGACACCTTTCATTTTTTAAGGGATTACTGCTTTCTCTTGAAGATTTCAATGAACGTCGCACACTTGATTTTCAATTGGAGGTCTTGAAAGACGTAAATAACATAAGGCAGCGTAGGCATCCTTATGCGGTTGATAAAGTGTCTGCGGCTAAACTGTTCCACAAGGGACTCCACCATTCTGAGCCACAATTTATATTTATTCTTACAGCCCCGCAGTAGTATACTGAATCACAAATATCTGGTGGTCAATTGACGAGAAAACTATCCACAATCTTTTAAAATATTCGATTCAAAATTTATAAAAATATTAAGTTTCGTTTTGTAGACATTTAGTTTATTGAACTTAATTATTTCTTTGTTTGCTTATTTTTTGAGTGTTTAATTAGATTAGACCGAATAAAGTTGCATATTCGACCCAACAACCACTGTTGCGGTAGAGTTTTGTCTTCTTATACTAAGACAAGCGTAGCGTAATGATGTAATGAGAGGCTCCCTATTACGAAGTGCCCTGGTGTAAGAACAGACTAATCATTTGGATCACTTGACATGGTACGCATCAGCCTGGAAATTAGCACGGTTTCAATCTCTGCCACAACTGTGGACAGTTCTTCGAATGTTAAGCACTCATCGCTCATAGTACGAAAAAGATGATTTCTTGCACTCCTGACTGGAGGCTCCCATAGGCCACCAAAATAAGGTGCTCCTAAGAACATTCAGCTCATTTCGCGCTCCAACAAAGTTCATCCCATTATCACAATAAACTTCTTGAGCGCAGCAAGCAGCCCTTCACTCGATAAGTCCGATACTACTTCAAAATGGACAGCTTTTACGACAAAACAAACGAAGGCTGCTACATATGACTTGTAGTTCCTTTGGCCTCGACGGTTCAACGTGGTTTTAAATGGGCCACAGAAGTCAACACCAGTTTTTTGGAATGACCTAGCTAATTGCACTCTGCCTGCAGGTAGTTCACCCATGATTTGGCTTATCAACTTCGGCTTGTATTTGAAGCAATGCAAGCAGCTATCTACAGTCTCCTTTGCAAGCCTACGCGCATCCATAACCCAAAGGCGTTGTCTCGTGATGTCCACGAGTGCTTGTGAAACGGCATGATAGTTTTTCCAATGTAAATAAACAAAAAAACTTCTTACAATAGGATGGGATCTAGGAAGAAGGAAAGGACGTTTTGCATTCTGCGGACGCCCACCAACTTGGAGGAGTTCCTTTGTCAAGGTAGGGATTTACATTTATGTCATAGCTCGAGGGGTTGATCATGTTTCCCTTCTCCAACTGACGAATCTCTTCTGAAAAGCTCTCCTGCTGGATGTGCCAAATAATCCTTATTTGGGCTTCGTTCAGTTCCTTTGCAGTGCAAATCTAGTTCAATTTGGTGAATGTTCTATCTCAATTATATTTGGATTTTCGAAAGTTTCTTATGAATCACAAAACTATAGTAAAAATACGACAAGTTTTCTGCAAGCTGCTAAACCGTGTATAGTTTTCCGCGAGTACACGAGTACACAACTACTACTCCACATCTACGCTTTCCAGGTACCTCCTTGTTAATTAACGAAATACTGAAAGACAGACAGACCTACGAACCACCTGCGATCAACTAATTCCTCAGCAAATGCTCCACGAGATATAATATCCGCTGGGTTGTGTCTTGTAGCCACATAACTTCAATGAGTTTGGGGCACATTTTCGAGACTCTACTTGCTATAAATACTTCTCACGTCGATGGATGAGGAAACAACCAAAAAAGCATAATCTCAGTGTCTGTCCAACAAAAGATTTCATCAGCCACACAAATAAAATTTGGAAAATCCTAACAAGTAGTGACGACAAAATCTCTGTTGCACAAATTTGCAATCGTGTTTTATTTGGAGCTACCTTCGATTTTGCAGTGAATAAATTGCAGTACACGCAATCGTTTTCATCCACTACTCGAATATAAACGCAACATCCGTACGCACGCAAAGAGGCATCCGAGAACTAATGAAGCTGTACAGTCTTTGGTCTCGAAACTAAGACAAATCTGGGAAATTCTATCGATTCAAGCTCCTTTAATTGTTGACGGTAAACTTCCCATTCACTGTGTGTCCTAGACTGTACAAACTCATCCTCCGCAACTTTGCTTAACCAGAGGCCTTGCAAGGTAATTTTTCCCTCCACGACAGGGTTTATAAGACCAATTCGGTCAAACAGTGTAAACAGCTCAGCAAGAATGATACGTTTTATCCTTGTTAACGCTTTCAAATCGGGTACAACATACTGTACTTCGTCTGTTGAGGGGTTCCATTTTATTCCAAGTGTCTTTATAATGTCGGAGTCGTTAATACGAAGCGGACTTTCGCGATCTGTCTCTGGTATCTTTTTCAACAATGTTTCTTCATTTGTCCACCATTTCCTAAGTTCGAATCCTGCACTACCTACCAACTCCCTAACTTCCTTGTAGATGTCATGAAGCTTAGCTAAAAAATCTGCTCCACTTATGAGGTCATCCATATAGAAATCCTTTTTAAGAACATTTTCAAATAACGAGTAGCCTGATATGGTGCAGAGGTAGTACCATAGGTCACTGTACATAACTGGTATACCGTTAAGTCATCAGTTGCATTGGATCTCCAGAGCACATATTGAAACTTCCGGTCTTCTACATCAACTAGGATTTGGCGATACATTTTTGATATGTCTGCAGTTAGAGCATACCTACAACATCGAAATCGGAGCATTTAAGAGTAGAGTTCCTCTTGTATGGTCGGTCCTTTCAACAAGATGTAATTTAAAGACACGCCCGACGAAGATGTAGCACTCCAATCGAACAATACTCTCAGCTTCGTAGTGGTGGAATCTGGTCGCAATACAAACTGATGGGGACAAAAATACTTCATATGCCTGGAGCTCTTCGAGTTCATGGAGGCACGAGTCATCCTGTTCTTTGTGCCGCCCAACTAAACAAACGGCTGCTTTCTGCGAAGCGTTTAGCTCCTGTCTCCCAGACACAACCCATCCAAAAAGTTTTTTTCTGAAGTGTCAACTTATCTCCGATCTGACCTATCGTTAATAGTTCAAATAAATGCTCTGCGCATATCAACAAATTTATTGATTCATTGAAGTTAGGGTCAGCTAAAACATTATTGTCTGGAATCTTTAAAAAATTTGTTTCGAAGGACCTACTCGGCTGATGATGGGTTATGTTTTCAATGATTAAAAGCTCCAGCTCTAGATTTGCAAATTGCCGTCATGATGTTTCGAATATTTGTAACGTCGAATATCTGTCTGTTTTGATTTTGGACAATATCAATCTTTGAGCCATATGTTCCGAAATGAAATTAAACTGAGACGCTGAATCGAGCAATGCGCGAACTGGTTGATAGATCCCATAACAATCCTTTATCAAAACAACTTCAGTTGTTAGCACAACCTGGTTATAAGACCTCCGAACCAAAACTAAACTGCTTGGTCCTGGCTCCGAGGTTGTCTCGTGCTGACCAGCGCTGTCAACCTTAAATCTGATGATGATGATCTGGTGATGAGGTAAAGAACATTTCGCACATTTTCCTTTAGAACATCGACGAACGGAACGGCCTTTTTCAAGACAATTGATACATAAAACCAACTTTTTCACCTCATGAAATTCTGAAAATCGGTACATGACTCGATAGCATGTTTTTCCGATCGACAAAACTCACATTGGGTGCATTTCACTACCAAGGAAGCACCTGTAAAGAACCTCTAAACTTTCTCCGACTTCTTCTTATTTTGGAAACGTGGTTGATAGTCGTCTTTATAACTTTTTATAAAAGTTTCCGATGCAGACTATTGCGATTCCTTCGCTTCTAAACTATGCAACGACGGTCAAGGATTTTGGCAAACTCCTCCCAACTTGGTTACTGACTGTAGTCGATCGAATCTTGCCATTTCGCTTTTGTATCTATATCCTCACGGTCCAAAGCTAACGAAATCAGAATCGCGTTGCAAATATCCTCGTGAGTTCCTATCGACAACAAAGCTATGTGATATGTATTAAAGCTATCCTCTAAATACCTTAACTAAAGAGCAAAGACCTTTGTGACTTTCTGAATTCGCATTAACTTATTTATGTGCTCCTGAAAGAGCAGATTTTTGGTGTCAAAGCATCTGTCTAATGCCTTCCTGTAGTTAGCACCAATCATATTGAACTTTTTGATAGCACTTAACCCTGCCCCTGACAAACAACGACGGAGATAATTAAATTTTTAAAGTTTATCTACAATATATCTTCCTTATCGACCAAATTAAGAAACAATCTCATAAAGTTAGGATATTCAGAAAATTTCTCAGAAAATCTAGAAAGCCTTACTGCTTACAACTTCGAAAAAGAAGGTTGACGTTGGGGATACCGGGTTGCATTCAACTGGTCTGTACTGCTTTATGCTCAGACAGTTAACTCAATATGATCGATTTTGTGCTCACATATATTTCTTCAACCTTGTCACGAAAACTATCATTGGCACTCTGCTCACTTACAACATTAAACCTCTTGATCGACATTTGCACCTGCATTATCTGCTTAAAATAGGACTCAAGTATTCCTAATCTGCATTCCAATTCAGTGGCCGTCAACTTATCACCCTTTGTTGAAATAAGCATCTTTGCGCGAATTAGGCTTTTCTTTGTATTCGATCGCAAAACCTTAAGTTCGGACAAATTTTTTATATCGCCCTGCGAATTTACTTTTCTTTGGCCTGGCAAGTCAACTTTGGTTGATGGACCTCCTTGGCCATTAGCCTTACCACTTGCGAATTCCTTGTCGTTTCCCATTTCCAAGTTAAAACTTATTATCCAACCGAAGAGCGAGAGCGAATTAAATTGGGGTAAGAATAAAAAACGTAGCTTTAAAAGAGAGGAATCAGCAACAATTTAATTGATACCCTAAGCAACAACGATAAGCTCCAAGGAAAATTTTTCTAAATCCCAACAACTAGACCCGTGCAACATATAGCAACATATAGCAACATCTATCCTGCCTGTATCAGAACCCAATCTCCAGCAACACTACTTATGCTTATTAACACGAATTTAAATAACATGCATAAAAACATATGTATAAAGCTTACTGCTTATCCACAATGTTGATGGTTGTCTGTTATACAGTCCAAATGATTTGAAAGCGTCTCGTGATGATCGGTGGATGGTGATGAGCTGAATTGAGTTGGTGGCTCTTTTGTGTTAGAACTTCTTATGTGCCTATGTAAAAACTTTGGTTGCCATACTACGTCACTCCTCATGCGGCAATTTTTTCACTGATGGTATTATTTCGCTGATCGAAGATCACCGTCCACGAAAGCTTTCTCACGATGCACTGCAAGAAATTACATTATTTGAATGAGCACCTTTTGTGGATTTACCAATTTCAGCAACACGATCATTTCAGATGTGAAAACTTCTTGTAATTTCCGTGGATTCGTGAAGGAATTATAGGTAAATATGATGTGTTTTTTACTGCTTTTGTTTGAATTTAAAGATTCGGGTTCGATTTGAAACAAAGATTTAACTTTTTAATTTTGATTTGAACTTTGGTTTTGACCTTTCCAAAAATTAAACCACGTCTGCTCTTCTTCAATGTTACAACGAATCTATCCCTATTACAACAAATTCTTTCCTTTCGTACCATCATGATACGCCACAATATGTTCGAAAAGAAAACAATTAGGAAAGCTACATTCGAAGGTGTACATAAAATTAGGCGATAAATGTATAAACAAACCCATTTAACTAGTTGAGATTGCTGTAGAAGACGTCTTTCGATTCTGCGTAATCTTCTTTCAGCCATAGCTTTAGTGCCTGGAAGGCGGATATTCTCATACTTCCATAGCAGGGGTGCGGCATAACTATCCCCTAAGTAAATAGTTTTCTCTTGAAGTGATTGCACTGCTCTATAGTCCTCATCCGAGAGTATAGGTAAGCTTGTGGCCTTAGCTTTCTAGGGAGAAGTATTGTTTTAGTGTTTTATGCATCTGCGAATATACAATATTTCGCTTTGTGAGTCACAAAGGTGAAGCAACGCCAAATAAGTTCATCCTAACCTGATTTTAATGGCTTCCGGCTGAGAATCTTCAACCTTCTGAGTCTTCAAAGGCAAGCCTTTGTTAAAAGCCAAGCAAGATTTGCGGCCTCGCACTACAAAATGATTTTATTGGTAATCCTCTTAAGTGAACATATTTTTGTCTCAGGCTGCTCATATCCAGTGATTGTATCGGAAGATCTAGTGTCTTAACTGTATGTGCATTAGAAATTAAAGATTTGCGAAAGCTGTCTTGTAAATGTAATCTTTATAGATAAGTCTTCTCGCGATGAGTATTCCTAGTTCACCTTAAGCACAAAGGTTTCTTATCGCCATTAGCACCGAATGCAAAGGCTAACTCTTCATCAACAAGTGTTACTGAGGAACCGTCACCTATGATGGCGAATGTGTCTGAAGAGTTGTTTTAATGATGCAAGGTCAGAGAACGAATTTTAAATAGGGAACGTGCAGCACGCGGACGAAATATTGTACCACTGTAGTAAGCATTCTGAATTCCATTGCTCGTAGTTAGATGATTTGCATTTATATCAGCATTGTACTTGGCTTTTAGCTAAACATCATTGTTTACTTCTAACATTGAGTTTCTTTAAAAAAAGAGAAAATCTAACATTGAGTTCCTTTAAAGAAGGGAACTATTGTAAACCCCGAAGACACTGTCTTTAAACAATCTTTGCTCAAGTTGAAAAAAATATTAATGTCATATATGATTTCACAATACCCAACTGTCAACGAAACATTTAAACTAACAACAGACGCTAGCGAATTCGGAATAGGAGCCGTACTCTCCCAAGATTAAAGATCAATTTCATTTGCATCTCGAACTTGTACAGTCACAAGATAAATCTAGCCATAGTATGGACCGTAAAACTATTCAGACATTACTTACCATATACGGAAGAGAAATCGAACAACTAACAGATCATAGACCACTAATTTGGTTATTAAAACATTAAAGAAACTAATTCAAAATTATTCAGATGGAAAATCAAACTAAACGAAGATCAGTACGACATCTCAACATACAGGCAAAAAACAAAAACAAAGTGTCTATTGCATTGTCAAGAATTAGAGAAATTTATACATTAACAAACTAAACTTACTTAAAATTCTACCTATCATTGAACAAGAAAACATGAAAAATAATACGGAAAGACCCAAAAGGTAGTTTAGTGATATTTCATTTTATTAACAAAAATATCACACAAAAAACATAAAAAATAATTCCTTCGGAATCCCAAAGTATAGCGAAAATACTAAAAGTAAAGTAAGCGAAGACGACTTAAATACGGTTCACTCAGCAGAAGAAGAAGGCATATATGGTATTATTTCCAAATTACCGAAAAACCATGTAATTATTTCACACACCAAATAATAGTAATAGTAAAACGATAATCGAAAACATGGACTTAACTGAAGAAATAAAATTTATCAGATTAAAGGATATAGGATTACGTTGTGAAAGTTTGACAAGAATGATAAAAATCCAAACCATCTGCTAAGAAATCAAAAGTTATCCAAACAACATATTCAACTTAAATAAGATATTACTTTAACAAGAAAAAATTGTAAAAATATCCCATACGAAAAATTAATAGAAAAAATATTAAGACAACTTTTTTTTTTATAATCGCCGCGTGCACCAAGGGGATATGAATACATTTTTACAGGCTTTTCCCTATGGCGCGGGCGGGTCGTGTAGTAGTTTAAAACTCAGGTGCATTAGGTTTCAATATTTTTCACAGAGGTGGTTTGGCTAAACTGTAGCCAATGCATCCTCAACCAGTGGGTCTTAAGTACGTGCTAGTTGTTAGTTTGTTACATTTAGCCCAGCCAGCAACCACTCCAACATCAGTGTTATTCCTTCACGTTTTCATATAACTATATACAAATTCTATGAAAAGACTTCAGAGTATTGCCTCGCACGGGATTCGAACCCGCGACCCACTGCTGTGGAGTCTATGCATATACCACTACACCACGGCCACCCCATCAAATAGAAAACAATCATCCAGGAAGAGAGAAAACATATCAGGAACTAAAAAGAAAATACTATTACCTATTGAGTTGAATTCCAATTGACTTTATTCCGAATTTGTAGAAACTGTTTTAAACTGTTTTTTTTTTTTAAATTTTCCTATGGGGTTGTAGTCTCCTTTTTTTGTTTTTATTTTTTAAATGTTGTAATACTATTCCATATATATGGATGATTATTGTGAATTGTACACCAAATGAATTTCTAATCACGCAATTGTGAATTAATCTTTGAATTTTTATTATGACAGCTATTACACGGCGCATATTTAAAGAAATTCAAATGAATGCAAACAAAAAATACGTTTTTCCACTGCATGTGGATAAAATTTTCCTTGCATCTTTTTGACATTTCTTTTTCTCCTTCTTCTTTGTTTTCGAATTTGCTTTATTACTAATCCGTCCATTGTTGTGAGTTCAACATTTTTGAGATTAATGAATTAATTTCATTAGAGTTGTGCTTCATTAAAAAAGCTTCGTGACAATTTCAACATGTTCGACTCGTAGATTCAGAGTTGACTGTAGAACTTTAAATCTGTTGGACAGTATTCCAAAGGCAAAGGCTCAAACACATCCCTTGCTCTGCTTATTCTTACATTGAAAATTCTTTGTGTGTCACATTTTGTTTTAAATGGATAAGGCTTTATTATGTGTTTTTGAAGAGGAAAAGCATCATCTCCAACAATTACATATGGAAGCACTCTTCCCTCTCCCGCAACCTTGTCCAGTGGGAACTTATTCGCTGCATCTAATAATGTTTTTTTAAGAGCGTTACAATAACACTCCAGCATCCACATAAATGTCCACATAAATAAATCTACAATTTGCATTTGCTAAAGCCAGTAAAATTATGCTGTTAGTTCCTTAATAATTGTGATAATATACGCCATCCTTTTTAAAACTTCTGAAAGCAACATGCTTGCAACGTATTGCGAATTCATCAGCGATTCGTCTGCGATTCGTTCCCATTCCGATTTCGAATGCGGAAACTAAAAATATTCTTATAAATAATAACAATAGTAGTAGTAAAAGAAACATTTTCTTTTTGTTTCAGAAAAAAGCAAACACTCGTACACCAGTTCTGGGGCAAAAAATTAACACATTCCAACAGCTCCTCCAAAAAAAAAAAAAAAAAAACTTATTCCTTGGGAAATATTTAAAATTGACAACATTCAAAACGAAAGAATAAGACGCAAAACATCTTGGGCCATACAAAACATTCTTCGTGAAAGCGTCGAAAAAGATATTGCCCTCAAAAATAACACTTCACATTCAAGCGAAACTATGTCCACACCAGGAGGATCATTAGAGTCGTTAACCTCACTTCCATTCACATGGAGTATGTTTGCAAAAGTTATCATTTTAAGAGATAAGGCAAGCATTTTCACAATCGGATGCTATTAAAAGTTCCGTAAGTCCGGACTTACTTGAGAAGTCAATGGTTGGATTATTTGAGAATGAAGATAATTTTAAATAGTTTTTAGGTAATTTTATACTATGAAGATTTAGTTTTATTAGTAATAAAGTAATTTTAAATTATGAAGACGTAGTTTAATTAGTTTTAAGTAATTATGAAGACTTAGTTTAATTATTTTTTAAGTAATTTTATATTCAAAAAATTAAATTCAAATTTTATACTAACCTTTGCATATGTGTTTTTAAAGTTCTTTCAAATCGCTTTACAAAGTTCTGGGTTGGGTTTGCAAAGAAAAGGTTGTGATAGTCTGGTTTGATAGATTAAGCTCATGAATGATTCACCGTTTGCTAAGAATCTCATAGTAGCTGCAAGTTTTTCTGGTGATGAGATTGCTTCTCTCATCATGGTATTTCAATAAGTGACAAAAGCAAGCCAAATGTGTTTTCGGTCATCCTTGAATAATTTAAAAAGGATGATTTATCATTCACTTTTAACTCTCTTGTCAAGTAACTGAATGATCCCTGGAGAGGTCTTTTTATCTTCCACAATTTAAAACATTTTTTTTTCTTGCATTATCTCCAAGGCATCTTCACAAATGTCTAAAAAAAACCTAACAACATTTCTTCTTCCGAACTGCAATGGGTATCCATAGAATCCAGAATCGTTTCTGCTGAGTCAAATAAGTTATTTAGGTCTTGAAATGCCATATTTATCTTAAAATTTAATCTCATTATAAATTTTCAAAACTTTCAACGCAACAGCACGAAAAACGAAATAAAATATAGACGTCAAATGACATGCAACACTAAAGAATGAGCAAAAGGCTTTGTGTAATAATGCGCCCAACACAGAATGACAAAAGAAAATAACGAGCTGCGTATAAAACTCATGCGGCGTGTAATACCCGTCTATCTAATAAATTATTAACTGTCATAATTGGTATGAAATAAAACTGACTCTTTTGGCCGTCACTGTGGTTCTTTTATCACGTTTTCCTCTTTGGGGTTACGCAAATATCCTACAGTGAACACAAGGAGTTTAATGTTAAGAAAAATCTTTACTATGGTTGCCCCTGCGCGAGACATCTTAGTTGTATTAACCACTGCAATTCAGAATATCCAAACTATTCCCAAATCAACAAATTTACACTTTGAGCACTTCTACGATAATAAAGAACCTTTCACCAACTGAATTTAGAGGTAGGAAAATTACCTTTCATTACGAAACTTCTCGGATGCTACAAAGAAACGGCAAGTATAGGTGATTCATCGTGAGGTTTGATTTTCAATAGGCTTTTTTTGACAGATCACGTGTGATTCCTATCAAACTGCTTTGTAATTTTTGTTCAGTATCGTCATCATGGAAAGACTCACACCACTACAACGTCTCCAAATTGTTCAGCTGTATTACGAAAATCAGCGTTCTGTGAGATATGTTTTTCGTTCGATTCGAGGAACTTACATTGCGCATTATCAACCTTCTGAAACCACTTTTGCCAATACCATTCGCAAATGTGGGTCCCAGTTTACTTAAGTGGATAATACTCGACCGGTTAAACCACATCCAACACGTAGTGAAGAGACTATGGCAGCTGTAGCTGAGAGTGTACACAAAGACCTTGACGAATCGATTCGTCGTCGTTCTCAGCAGCTTGACTTGGCGTATTCGACAACTTAGCGTATTCGACAACTTGAGGATCTCAGCCTAAAAGCGTACAAAATTCAACTTGTGCAAGAATTGAAGTCAGGCGACCTAAATTTGCGTCATATTTTCAGTGAATGGGCTCTGGCTACAACAAGACGGCGCTACGAGCCATACAACGCGTGAAACAATGGACTTGCTGAGAAATCAATTTAGTGAGCACTTAATATCATGTTTTGCTACGGTAAATTGGCCGCCTAGGTCGTGCGATATCACACCTTTGGCAATTTTCTCTGGGGATATGTAAAGTCTCAGGTCTTCAGAAATAAGCCAGCTACGATTGACGCTTTGGAAGCCAACATTATTCGTGTTATTCGCGGGATACCAGTCGATATGGTCGAACGAGTCGTCCAAAATTTGACCTTCCGAATGAACCACCTCAGACGTAGTCATGGCCAACATTTACATGATGATCATTTTTAAAAAGTAAATGCCATGAATTGTTCTTTTAATCGATAGTAACAATTTTGAGTTCACTTTTAAGTTTATGTGTTTTATTTTACATTGTAAGGCAAACCTCAAGATGAATCACACTATACTAATTAATTGTATTGGTGCCAATTACTACCAACTTCTTTCAAATCTGGCAGCCCCCGATGAGCCTGATGCAAGGTTATACGATGATCTAGTCGCCCTTTTAAAGAAGCACCTCCATCCAAAGCCAAACGAAATTACAGAGCAGCACAAATTTCTGCTTAGACTTCAACACGAGTTAATATCTAATTATTTGACAAAGTTGAAAAAGCTAAATGCATGTTGCAATGTCGTCTGTGAATGATGCCAAAAATCCACTCTCAAATCGCATTTATTTGCCATTTGCCAATTCATTCGAAAACTTCTACGGGAAACAGACAAAACTATAAAAAATGCAATCTCTATGTAGGCTCCAAAAACTGAGAGTCGCAACAGGCAAAGTATTCACTAAATCCAAATAAAGGAGCCGGCAGCACAAAAAAATAAAACAAGAAATAAAATGAGTAGCTACAAAGCTTATGATCGATCAAAAGATCAAAAGAAAAAAGCGATTTGCAATAGACGCTATATAAAAAAGTCCATGCGGTGACCATATTTCCTCAGTGTGCATGAAGTCAAAATCTGCGCACAAAGAGACTAATACACTTCAAGCTTTTCAAGAAAGATGAGAAAAAATATATGTATCATTACTTACAAGAGAAAGATGACCCATTCGACTTAAACGTCCTAATCTATCACCAAATAAAAGCCTAGCATCGAAAGTCAATTCACGTGGTCGTAGGTACTTTATAACTCTACTTATCAACAACAAGAAACTCGCCATGGAATTCGATAAAGGCACAGCCATATCGGTTATGAATTACGATACTTTTGTCTCCCATTAGAAAAATACAAAAATTACTTTTACAAAAATAATGTTGAAAACCTACAAACAACACAAAATTTCCAGCGTATGGCAAATCTCACGTCGATGTTGTGTAGAATGGACAAAGGTTTATGTAAAAGAGCCGTTTGGTGCACTGTTGGGAAAAGAATATGTAATGGCACTAAAAATATTACAAATTAATTCAGTTTATGCTCTTACAGAGGCAAAGAACAATCACTTGAAGCAACATATATTTGAGAATCATAAAGATATTTTTCAACCGAAAATAGGAACGATTCCCAATGTAAAAGGGGTTCTTAAGTTACGAGAGGGAGCAATTTCCATATTTATTAAACCCCGACAGGTTCCATGTCTCTTCGACCTCAAAAAGAAGATGAAATTGTTCGATTAGAAAAATATGATATTCTCGAAAAGGGCGTACATTCTGATTGGGGAACTCCTATAGTGCCTGTAAGCAAATTAGTCAAATCAATACATCTGCTTGCAAATTATAAGGTATCTCTGAATAAATTCATCGTAAAGGATAGATAACCAATCGCCGAAATCGATGAATTATATCAAAAACTTAAGTATAGCGAATACGACTACACCCTTAATATACATGAAGCCTACTTACATCTGAAGTCAAGAAGCCTACTGAAATTACTCAGCTACGCCATTTCCTTGGTAAGGTTTATTATTACCACAAATTCATACCGGACCTATTAACAAAATTACACTAATTATACTGACTTTTGCATGAAGATCAACAATTGCTGTGGGCATCTGAATGCCAACATGCATTTGAAACTCTTAGAAAAGAGATGATGGGTAAGAATGTGCTCGCCCCACTCGACGATAATTTTCCACTTATCCTCGCAACAGACTTGGACATTCAGCTATAATTTCCCATATATCCGAGCAATGTGAGAGACCAGTAGCTTTCGCCTCGAGGAGTTTATCGAAAGCCGAGACCAATTGCAGTCAGTTTGACAAAAATTTACCCTTACTTATAGCTCAGCGTTCCCTTACCTGAGCATCAAACTTGTCGAATTGTAGGTACTGAGTAAGGTCAATAAATCTTGAGAGGTTTCTCCAGGCGAATCCTGAAACCAAAGGATGCTCTCTTCCCTCCTTTTCTTTCCATCCTCCCAAACAATAGCTTAGTCGCAAACGATGTATCCTGATACCTGGTGACGTCCAGATTAGCAAGTTTTATCTGTATATAGCTGATCTTTACACAGATGGACCACCCTTTAAGCTACACGTGTAATCTAATATAGATAAACCCTCAAAAACAACAAAACCCAAGGCCGGTACTCCTTTAATACCGGGTGGTAAAACGGTGACTGCACCGACTTCCGACAAGCCTCCTGCATTGTCAGAGGAGGTAAAACTGTGGCAGACCATGGTGCACCATCCTCAAAAAGCAAATGCATCGAGCTTAAAACCAAATTTTTAAGGAGAGATAAGACTGTGGTAGGCCATGGTCCTATCTCTTCCTCCAGCCCTAGCAGCAGCAACGGTTTGCGGCTGCTACAAAAAATCTTCCCCCTAAGGAGGAATCAGGAGCGCAGCCACTTCGGCAAGTCCCATCATAGGCGCTCTACTCAAGACGCGGAAATGCATCACGCATTATTAAAACCTTCGGATCTATTCCGGAGGTGGAAAGAAAAAGCGGAAATATCGGGCAAGATCAAGTGGGCGAACAAAATCCTAAATGACGGATTGTCGCTCTGCTCTCAAAACGCTAAAGGACAGTTCTAAGCGCCAGAGATCGTTGGAGGAAACCATGCCGGTTCCCAAAAGATCCAAAACTGTAAACACCCCTGGGCCATCCAACACTACATCTCTGAGATCATTAATCGAAGTCCTTAAAGACGCTATGACGATCGCGGTAATCGATAAAAGCGATACCGATGGATCGATCACACCTGAGCGGTGGTAATTGGTCCAGTTATGCGGGAAAACCCCGGACCACCTCCCACCACAAGCGACACTGGCTGGCACCAAGGCCATGTCAAGCTCATAGCATGTGCCGATAAGAGATCTCTGGATCTTTTTAAAAAAGTAGATAGGTATTGTAGTTTAGGAGAAGTTTATCCAGGTGCAAGACTCGAAGTCTTAGCTAGGGTCGATATCCCTAGCAGACCTAGAACCCGCACCTGGATTCCAGCCCAAACCTCCTCTGCAGAAAGTATAATGGAGATCATCAGGCTCAGTAACCTGACCCTTCCGACTCATGATTGGAAAGTCGCGAAACAGGAGGTGATAAGGGGCATTTATAGATGCGCGTTGATTGTGATGTGATCAATAAGAAATCCCTTAACCCTCTAGCGCAAACCAAAGGCATGATCGAGGCAATACACCTTGGGGTCTAGCTGGATGCTGATAAGCAACCTCCTCCTCCTTTAAACGAAAATTCATATTCAGCCTTGGATCTGGGACCGTTGGTATACTTTCCTGTAATGGACAGCAACGATTCCAATTCACCCGAGGCGACTACTAAGCTGTCGGTTTCCTCTTCTGACACTCTGTCCGAAATGGAAACCGACGATGAAATAAAAAGAGATCCTACACGACCGGAGCAAGAAGATGAGCTTTTGAGATCATTTTCGATATCGGAGGACTCCAATAACACCATGGTGGAGACAACTCTGGGAAATTGTAGCAATGATACGGTTTCTCCAGAATAATCTGTACCACTCAAAAAAGCCTTTGGCCGCACTCATTCTGCGTCTCTCCAAAAATGCAGAAGATATCATGGACTTGGGACACCTTAGAAAGGTGAGAACTTACAAAGGTAAGATTAGAACTTGTATACTAGTTAAACGTAGCCTTAATGTATTTTTACTTCTTAACCTCAGCGACCCCGACTTAACCGTTGTCAGGCTGGAGACTGTCAAAGCCTCCTACTGCCTAGCATTTGTGTATCTTGGCCACGATCAGGTGTGCAATCTGCCTGCAAAAAACTGGCCCCATCATCGGATACGACGCTAACGCTCATCACACTGTATGGGTCAGTACCTACAACCCACCTCTATCGGTGTGTCACTTTTTGATTACATTTTAAGTACTAACCTCATAGTTTGCAGTATTGGCAATGAGCTCACTTTTATAACAAGAAACCAACATGAAGTGCTAGATATTACTCTTGTCTCAGACAACATAACTCAAATGCTAACGAACTGGATGGTATCGACTAAACCTTCGTTTTCAGATCACAGATACATCCAATTCGAGCTGAGTGATGCTCCCTCAAGTCAAACAGCTTTCCGAAACTATCAGAAAAAGAAAAAAATTCAGATAAATATTGTCAAAAACACTATCCTCTGAGCTCTCAAGTCCATCGCGAAACACCAATGAACTTGACATGAAAGTCAGGGAATTCACTCTGTCTCTCATTCAGGCCATGGCTTCTTCTTGCCCTCTGATTTAACCTTGGGGCAAGAAAAAGTAGCACTGGTGGACTTCAGCACTAGAATCGCCTAGAAACACCTGCAGAAAACTTTTCAACCTTGCAAAAAACACAAGAAAAGTGACTAACTGGGACTCTTACAAATAATCCCTCAAAATATATAAAAAAGAACTGAGGAAAGCAAAGCGTCAATCTTGGAGAACATTATGTGACAAAATCACAGAAACCTCTGAGGCATTGCGGCTATGAAAAATCCTCTCTACAAACACTATGATGCCTAGTTGTTGGAAAAAAACCGATGGCTCCTGGACAATCTCAAGTGATGAATCACTCAACTTGTTACTGGATACCCACTTTCCAGGTATCTCCTCATTCCTCAGATATTATATTGCGCACGCTAAATAATATCATGAGGAGCTGTGTAGAACTGATCAACATTCCACTGTCATGAAGAGAAGTTAATGTGGTTTTCATTCTATGTCTAAGTCTATCATCTTTCCTTCTAAAAACTCTAAAACGACTAATTGATATCCATATTCGAGCTAAAATTGATCCAAGACTTTTGTCAACGGCTCAACATGCCTACTGTAAAGGAAAATCGGTATAAACGGCTTTGCATTCGCTGACTAGCCATATCGAACGATCTCTACAATACAAAGAGTACTTTCCTAGACAGAAAGGGCGCTTTTAACAACATCGACACATCCGCAATCACGACTGCGCTATCAAATCTGCAGGTAGACGAGTCACTTGGTTAGTTGATCAGTCTTATGCTAAATACCAGGATAATCAACACCAAACTGGCTGGGACTTTTGCTAAAAGATGTGTTAGTAGAGGTATACCGCAAGGCGGTGTCCTTTCTCCCCTTCTTTGGAACTCAGTGGTAAATGAACTGCTAATATAGCTGGAAGCAGGAGGGAGCAGGGTGATTGCATATGCCAACGACGTTACTATAGCCATTTCAGAGAAGCATTTCAGTACCATCAAAGAACTCCTTCAGCTAAATTTTAACAGATTAACCCGTTGGACGGATCGCTGTGGATTGGGAGTTGACCCACATAAAACTGATCTTATCCTCTTTTCCAATAAATATAAAATTCCAACTAAAGACCCTACTTCAATAAACGGTACCAGTTTAGTGTTTTCCGATACAACAAAATACCTGGGTCTTATTTTTGATAGGAAACGAAACTGAAAACCTAACATTCAAGAAAAAGTTAAGAAAGCTACAGTAGCTTTATTTTCTTGCAGGAAAGCCATTGGAAACAAATGGGGCCTACAACCTCGAATAACTCACTGGCTTACATCTCGGTCATAAGACCGATACCCACTTACAGTGTGGTCGTCTGATGGACAGCCTTAGACATTGCAGTCAACTGCAAAACATCAAGCCGAATCCAAAGAACAGCATGTCTATGTATAAGCGGAGCTCTACGCTCCACTCCCTCCGCGGCGCTAGACATTCTGTTTCACATTGACATCATCAGCAGGCAAGTAGCTGCGACTACAGCTATTCGCCTTAAAGCGAATACGCAGTGGGCAAATAAGTTATTTGTCCACGCTAATATTCTTAATGTATTAGAAATCCACTTAGAGAACATCGATTACACCATACCTAAACTTTCATGCGAGCTTTTCCTCTTAATCTTTCTGGGGAGAAGATGACACAGAGGCATTCCAGGGAATTACGTGCAAATTATTATTTAAGCTGGATGCTAATAAAAGAACAGACCGTAGTTGGATCGGTGGGCCAACATGTCTAACGACTTAACAGATCTGACTAAAGCTGGATCTGAATCGCTCTAAGAGTCTGATTCTTTTAAATAGGAAACACCTCAAATAGGTGTCATCACTGGATATTGCCTTATTGGCAAGCATGCAAGAAGGCTTGGCGCTTTTACAAACGATTTCTGTAGAAGCTGCATGGACGATGAGGAAGAGGAGACAATCCTCCACCTTCTCTGTATATATCCAAAAATACAGATGTTAACAGTCTCCTGCTCTTCATCGTTAACTCATGAGTGAGGGGATCATACATCCACGCGGCAGCACAACGGGCCAATAGGCCTAAGTGGGTTGGTTTTCCAACCGCCACTCTAATCTAACCTAACCTATAGCTCAGCGTTTATTACACTACGCCCTATTTCTCACTGGATTCAATTACAAAATTAAATGCAAAAATTCAAAAGAACACACTATCGCTGACTTTCTTTGCAGACACCCTTTAAAAAATAATTGTGTAGAAGACCAAACCAAGGAAATCTACCAGCTGTGAGAGGATATTTTAACCGTGACAAAAAACAATATTTTCCGAGAAATAAAAAAGAACAAAGAGCTATCTTCACTTAGCCAATTAAAACACTGGAGGTTCTTTCACGAACTCAAAAGTGCTATGGCAGGTGAACTTATGTTGCAAGATTGTTGTATTTACAGAGGAAGTCGAGTTTTGATACCCTCAACCCTACCCTTAAGGAACTACACACTGCACGTGTTGGGATCGCAAAAATTAAGGCATTGGCAAGGAGCTATTGCTATTGGCTTGGGATGGATCGCGATATTGAAGAAATAGTAAAGAGATACCGTGATTGTGCGAAAGTACTTACAGAGCCGAACAAAGTTCAAATTCATCCATGGAAGGTTCCTGCTCAACCTTGCAGTACCGGAAGACTCTATCTAAAACAATGGGAAGGAACCCAGCCGAATAGTTGTTTAAATTCAATTTTCAAACTAGGCTTGATTTATTGCATTATATACACGCGAGGGAGAGTGCAAGAAACTACGAATGCAAGCGGAGTTTTGTTACTGGGGATCTTGTTCAAATCCGTTACTATGAAAGGATAAGTCGAAGTTTAGCAAAATTACACAAGGAGAAGGACTTTTGCATTATATAATCGATGTTGATGGAACTACCGATGTATCGGAGGCACATTGACCAGATGCGGTCCACACTTGTTGAGGATAATGATAATATAATTAACAAATTTGTACCCAACGACGACGACAATCTAGGAAGATTCAGTTAGAGACCATGCAATTATAAGAATTAACAAAAGTTTAGCAGAGAAACTAGTAAGAATTTGGAAGAAAAACACCGTAGGTGAGGAAACGATTATTGATGATCCAATAATTATTAGTAACAACAAAATGAAGAGAGACAAAAACCAACAACTAAGCTGAGAAGATCACGAGAAGTGCGTCGTCCAGTTGTCCAATATTTAGTGGGGAAGACTATAACATATGTATGAATGTTTATTGTGAACTGTATATAAAATGAATTTCTAATGATGCAATTATGAACTAGTCTTATAATGAATTATTATCTGTCAAAATTGGTGTGAAATAAAACTGACTCTTTGGCTGTCAATCTATGTACAGTGTGGTACCTTTATCACGTCTTTCTCTTTGGGGTTAAGAAAATATGCACTCTTTTTTTGGTCGATTTATTTATTATCGATTTAAGTGGTTCCAAGTTCACTTTACGCTCTCCCCTGGTAACTGGGGGAGGGACCCGGATTACCGATTACCACCTTCTTAGAACGGACGGGTGTAAATATCTCCAGAGGCTTGCGCTCCGCACTGTATAATTTCTTCCAGCTATAACCTTAAGAACGTTTCCTTTTGGTCAAGTTTTTCTCGGCTACGAGAAAGAGAATACGACTAAGGCAATACCTCCATCTTGCTATAGCCTCTGTTGTGTGAGCCTTTGGAACGTCGAGTCAAATTGTGGTAAGTATTCGCGAAGCCATCGCTGCCAAAAGCCTCGCACGCACTTTTCAACGGCTATCCAATTTCGTCTTATCGCTACTCCATCGTCTATTGGACTCTGCAGTCAGTCGTTCATCATTAAAACAGCCAATCAACAAGTAATTGGGGGTGAATTCTTCATTACTTTCGCAATCGAATGGCACATAGGTAAGGAGTCGTGAATTCACAATGTTCTCTACTGCGTCATAATGCTCAGTAATAGTTCGTCGCAACGTGGGATGCTGCTAGAGGGATGAAGGATCACTTTAATTCTAACTCAAATTCTTTGGCGCATTTGTTCAAATTTTTTATGGTCTCTTTTATGGCACCTCGAAAATTTGTTCCATTGTCGGAGTATAATTCCTTTGGTATTCCTCTTCTTGAAATTTAATGAAAATTTATGGTAAAATTCGTTTACTATGAGATCAGTGATTTGGTAGAATGTTCTTGTCATAGGTACGCTGTTTATAGCATCGATTCGTCCAGCAATACGGATCATACATTTTTATCCAAGTATGGAGAGAGAGTAAAATGGGAACTAATTTTGTTAACATTTACTTCACCTTTGGAACTTAATGAGGTCACTAAGACTTTGTAATCTTTTGAAAAACCATCTTTATGGTTTTATGGCATTGTTTGTAGAGCAAAGTCTTATCTGCTTTCTTCTCGTATTGGATAAGTATCGATGGTATTGAAGGTGTTCGCCATCTGAAGACAAAGAATTTGATGTAGCGGTAAATAAACATTAGTTATTTAAGGAGACTTTTATAATTAAGCGATTATAGTCTGTGGTGGATTCTAATTTTATTATTACTTCTAGCTGGCAATGCTACCACCACATTATTAAAGTTTAAGCTTAAAGAGTAAAAGAATGTCTCAGTCTATTACGAAAGCTTGTGTTGGTAACACGTGTAAGATTTAAATTAAATTACTTAGAATTTCATTAACTATGTGTGGTAATAGTAATTCAAAATAAATTTATATATAGTAAGATGCAAAGAATAGTTATTTTTTTACTAGTTGATATTCAAGTAAGAAGTTCCCATATTGTTGAAAATAAGTTTTCACTAAATTTGTAACCCCGACGTTACTTGTGACGACGTGAAACCCAGCCTCATCATATGTGTACATATATACCAATCATCAATCGTCGATCAAATCGTTGGTCAACCTTCAAAACTTTTTCAAGTACACTGGCTACAATATATATACCATAGTCCCTATTAATTATTAATTCAACTAACACATATGGCTGCATGTATGTATGTGAAAACTATACCCAATCAATCGACAGTACAGTAGAGCAAGTACATTGGATAACACCGATCAACAATCGTCATTATTATTGCACTACTACATAGAATATCTTCATCACCATTAGCATCAATCGTAAACTTTAGTAGAAGCGCGCTACGTCTAGAACCAGATGGAAGGTCTAGAACACCGTGCAATAAACCCCAGAAGATTTATAATTACTGACGTCCTATTAACTCGGACCAAAGGTAAATCCCAGTGACAGATTGTCACACGGATATTAACCACCAACCGCGTGGTTCGGTTTTTTTTTTTCGTAAGTTTCGTGAGTTTGTTTTTTCAGAATAATTATTTGTTTTGCCGGCAACTCGGCCATCCCAAATATTAATAATTAGTAGTATAAGTAGTAGTACATTTACTACTGATATTATTTTTTTATTATTATTATTATTATATATTTGTACAATTGGTGTCTTTTAGTATATCGTAAATGGATTTGTTCTTAAATACGTTTTTAATAATAGGTGTAAGTACGGCGCAAGTTTCCAATATATGTACTAAATTCATAATTGTATTGCATGAGTCACAGATTGGTGGGGTGTTGTTTGTGAGGAGGTGTTGCGAACGAAGTTAGATATTTTATGTTTAGAATATTTGTGGGGTAGACAGGTTTAAGTCTTCCAGGATTTGCTTTTTTGTAGTGGTGGTGGTAAATGCTCCAATCGTGTTTTATCTTAGTGTTGTGATTTTTTGTATATGTTTTATTAGGTCTAATTTTGTGTAGATATCATACGGGAGCATTGTTAGCGAGGTTGGCTGCAGAATCCGTGTTTTCATTTCCAAGAACTCCAGCGTGTCCTGGAGTCGACATCAATTTAATATTTTTAGGTGATTTGGTGAGCTGATATCGGATTTCGGATATAAGCTTGTTGTTGTTATTAGGATTTTTTATTGCATTCAGACCCGAAATACTATCTGACCATATTACGTGTTTATCTTGCTGTTTCATGGCAGTTTTCGCGACTTGAAGAATCGCAAAGGCTTCAGCTGTAAAAATTGATGCGAAATCGGGTAGATTACCTATGCAGGCGATCGTACCATTTTCGAGAGATACGGCAAGAGATGTGTTTCCTGATGTCTTTGATCCGTCCGTGAAAACTAAATTCCACCCATCTGATTTCAAGCTGGATGAAATACTCGCAAAAAGTTTGCGATAGGTTGTGCTGTTCGTATTTATCTTTTTATAATTTGCTAATATCATAGACTCAAAACTGATAGACCATGGTGGGTGGCGTGGGGTAGTGCTCTGGTTTCGCCTTAGTGGGAGATTATTTTGTTTTGCTTTTTCAGGTATGGTAGCGATTGCAGATGGTGTCCTCTTGGTAAGTTTGTGATTCATTGCCCTTTTTATACCTTCATCAATGAATAAGTTTCTGGAGAACATAAGTTTGGCAAAGAGTTTTAATGTAATCATATCTCTTCGTTCCTCGATGCTTGGTAGTCTTGCTTCAACAAGGATGTTTATAATGCATGCACTTATTTTTTCTCAAAAAAAAAAAAAAAAGTTCACTAATGCCCTTTTTTCAAGTTTTTTTTTTTTTCTCCAGGTACAAAATGTACATTTCACAATCCTTTTTCTTCGCGACTCAAGAAGGACCAATGGTTCTTTGTCTAAAAAATACGGAATAATAGAACTACCGATGTTCAATACGTACTCGTTTTCTAATAGTTGTCGCATGATAGTTACTAAACAAAGACTTTTTTATTACTACGTTTACATATACAACTTATTTTGATTCAAATTATGTTGGTGGATTGATTTTTTTTTCCAACAAATGCATATAGTTCGATTGAAAGTGATTGTAAAATGATGCGATAACAAGCGCTGTAACTAGGATTAAAATGCCTAACTTTTCTCAATCGAATCCCACAACTTGGTTCGCGATAGTTAAATAAACTTTTATAATAAATAATACAATAAGGGACGAATAAAAATATCATCATGTCCTAACAGCATTACCAGAAGATATTTTAATGACAATAAGTGCAAAGTTAGAAATTACTATTATAAGTAGGCACACGGAAAGAGGGAATATCAGGTTAACGAAATTGTTAGGCGGGATTTCAATAGGATGGTTGCACTCCATCCCAATACTTCCGCCAACTACAATCTTCTAATATTCTTCCAACAAATGCTTTAAAACAAATTTGGCTAAACGGTTTACCAACACACATTAAATCAATTTAAGCTCCGGCAACAGACGCAGAAACGGATGCTCTTCTGAATATTACTGATGAAATTCATGAAGTGGGTAATTTACATATGTACCTGGTGTTGCGAGCACTTCTGTGAACTCAGCTTCAAGCAGACTTCAAACAACCGAAAAGCTTTCTGTGTTTTCTTTTTTTTTTTATTATCGTGCGCGCACCAAGGGGATATGAATACCCTTTTACTGGCTAGTTTAAAACTCAGATGTATTTGGTTTCGAACCAGAGGTGGTTGTCAAACTGTACGGGACGAGCCAGTGCTTCCTCAACCAGTGGGTATTAGTACTTGTAGTTGTTGTAGTTGTAGTTGTTTTAGCCCAGCCAGCAACCACTCCAACATCAGTGTTATGCTTTCATGTCAGAGTTTCATACAAATTCTATGAAAAGACTTTTTCAGAGAATTGCCTTGCACGGGACTCTAACCCACGACCCTCTGCTTGAAAAGTCTATGCATATACCACTACACTACGGCCACCCCCTATAAGCGCCCTCATAGTAAATGCGTTTCATATTGCAGCCATCGCAGTCGTAGTCCTGGCAGAGGTAAAAACCAAGTTTGAAGGTTTCCGACTTGTTATTTTCATCATAAATTCGGCAAAAACTTCGACTGCGTACGAAGTCGGCGCTAGCAGTCCCTCATGCCGCCGTTTATTTCTTAGATGTAAACTTAAATTTTTGATTGACACTAGAGCCGACGTATCCACTGTTCCAGTTCAATTTTTTCCTCGTGATAAAAAGCATTCTGATTTTTGTTTATCGGTAGCAAATTGTTCAACCATTACCACATTCGATACAAAGTTGCTTAAATTTGATTTTGGACTTCGAATAGATTACACCCACCCTTTCATCTTAGCCACCGTCAGCTACCCAATCAAAGACGCAGTTTTTTTTCAAAGCTCAATCTATAAGTCGATTTAAAACTAAAGCGTCTAATAGACGCAACTACCTCGCTAACCGTTAAGGCTATAACAAGGATTACTAGTAGCCTAACACCGATGTTAATTCAACTTTCAAATCCATACGGTAGAATTATCGAACAGTTTACCAACTTAACATCGCCTCCTAACTACAATTTACATATTAAGCACGATGTGGTACATCATATTAATTCTATGGGTGAATTGCCATACTCAAAACCACGATAACTTGATAAAGAAAAATACGATTTAGCAAAGACTACCATTGTCTTAATGCATGCACAGCACGAAATCATTCTCCAATAGCACACTTTCAAGATAGTAACATGCATTTACACGGGTGATGATTTTTTTTTAAACATTTATTTTGTAAGGGCTTTTTACCACACCATATAGCAAAGGAAGATGTCCATAAAACGGCATTATTAACGCTTTTTGGCTTATACGAATTCTTATGTATGCCTTTTGGCCTGCGAAACACAGCTCAAAGTTTTCGACGTTTAATTCGTAAGATTTTGAAAGGTTTGAGTTTCGCGTTTCCATACAGTTGAGAAACATAAATTTTACTTAGAAAAAGTTTTTCAACGTTTGAATGAATATGACGTTAAAATTAGCGTCTTCAAATGCAGTTTTGTCAGTAAAAGTTTAACTTTCCTTGCATACACAATGAACAAAGGTGGTATTGTACCATCTGAAGAAAGAGTAGATGCAATTTTTTCTCTTAAACCTCCAACTAGTATCAAACAAGCGCAGCAGTTACTAGGGATTTTAAATTTTTATAATAGATTTATTCCTAAGCTAGCTGAATACTTACCGCCAATTTATTCCCAGATGTAAACACTTGACAAACGACCAAAAACCTCAAGGAAATTTTATTGGCTAGACAAGTATAGCATCGGTTTTCAAAAAGCAAAAGAAGCATTGGATTCAACCACACTTTTAGCTCATCCAATTAAAAACAACTGAGTCGTCTAACGTTGCTGTAGGTGCAGTTTTGCCACAATTTGATAAACATCAATATTGCTGGGTACCTTTAGTTTTTTTTTTTTCAAAGAAATTGCAACTTGCTGAAACACGATATTTCACTTTCGATCGGGAACTTCTTGCCATTTATCTGGCTTATATGGTAGAATTTAAAGCATTTTGTTGAACGACTCGTAGTCATAACATTCTCCGACCACAAGCTTTTAACCACTGCCCTCATGTCCAAAACAGAACGTAGTCCCCGTCAAAAAGAGGCACCTAGAGTACATAGCCCAATTTACAAGTGACAAGACACATCTTGGGCGAGGATAACGTAGTTGCCGGTTTTTTGTCACGCACACTTGATGACGTCCATTTTTTAATTGGTATGGACTATACAATATTAGCCAAATGTCAGGAAGAAGATAATGAGCTTCAACAATTATTGTACTTTCTAGCAGTAAATCGAAAATCTTTTAATTGGAATAGGGCCAAAAAGGGCTGACAAAAATCGGAAGTTCAACGTCATATTAAGCTTCTGCACTCTTTGAACTCTTTGATCTCTACCTCAGTCCCAAGGTTATAACTATATTCTAGTAACAACGACTGACCAAGGAGTTCAGTTTGAATCGAAGTTATTCGAGGAGCTTTCGAAACTCTTGAGAATTCACCGAATTTGAAATACCAGCTACCTCCCTCAAAGTAGTGAAATAATAGAGAGAGTTCATCGTCAACTGAAAGATTCTCTTAAAGCTCGAGGAAATACAAAGAACTGGAGCGACGACCTTCCTTTAGTTCTTTTAGGATTACGTACAACATTTAAGGAAGATTTTAATATGTCACTGGCTGAATTAGTGTATGGTCAAACCCTAAAGGTTCCAGGTGAATTTTTTGAAAATTCTGCAACATTAGTTGAAAACCTTAGAAAACGAATGCGTCATATTATTAAAACACCTTGACTGCAGTCTAAGCAAAATATATATGTCCCTCGAAGTATTAACAGCTCCAAATATGTTTTTATTAGAAAAGATACATTGAAAATTGGCCTTGAACAACCTTATGAGGGGCCTTTAAAAATTTTAAGAAGGACAAGAAAATATATTAGACTAGACATAAACGGAAAAACTAAATTAATATCAATAGATAGACTCAAGCCAACTTACAACGTCTGTTAATCAAATTTTGAAGATTTAAATTTTATTATTATTTTTATATTATTTTAGATTACTACGAATAATAAGTAAGTGAAGATTAAACTCATTTTTATATACATATATGTAGTAAATAGAATTTAAACCGAAACTAAATTTATTTATTTATTTATTTTTTTTTTTTTATGGTGGATTCAAATTTCATTATTACTTCTAGTTGGCAATGCTTCCATCATATTATTAAAGTTTTAGCTAAAAGAGTAAAAGAATGTCTCAGTCGATTACATGAGCTAGCGTTGGTCACACGCTTAAGATTTAAATTAGTTTACCAAGAATTTAATTAACTATGTAATTGTGAATTGGATATAAATGAGTATATAGAAAGAAGAAAATAATAGTTTTTTCGTTTACTAGTTAATATCTAAATAAGGCTTGTTTCACACTTATCAGGTTCCATTCGGTTCGGTCCGTATTCGATTCGTTTTCGGTTGCGTCCGACAAGTGTGAAACGATGAATTCGGACGTATAAGAACCTGATAGACATTGATTAGCACCGAATGCCCCCACGATACGAATCGGTTTCAAAAAGGTTTGAATTCGTGTCAAGGGAACACAAGGTAATCATGTCGTTCACACATTCTCGGTTCAATTCGATTTAGTTGCATTTTATGCTTTGACTTGTCAAGATTGTTTTATTCCTCTATTAAAACTGTTGTGTTAATTTATTAAAATGAGTGATTTACGTGATGTAGATATAGACCAATTAATTTCTTTAGTCCAATGTAGATCAGTGATATGGCATAAAACGGAAGAAAAGTATAGAGATAAATTTAAAACACAAGAAGCGTGGAAAAAATTGTTTGTGGAAATTATAAATAACTTTGATGAATTGGGCGACAGAAAGAAAAATGAGTTTGGTACGTACTAAAAAAAAAAAAAATCAGTAAACAAAAAACGCATATCAAGTTACAGGTAAGTTAGTATTATATTTCACCATTTTTACTAAGCAAAAAGTATGTAAGTATGAAACTACGAAATCAAATTTTCAAAAATTGCCAGCTCAGTGAACCAACTTCAGTACATTTCTTATATCCTTAGCTAAGGTAGTAACTTGGTTTCTTCTCATTTTACTTTGGATTTTACCGCGATATCTTTCAATCCTGTGATGGACAAAGTATTTTCCATTCCGAAGCTGACTCGGCCGCGTACAAAATTATGTAAGACTACACAAGCTTTCACTATATCCATAGCATACTCAGGATCCAGGTTAATTGCGCCATTAAAAATTCTCCATTTGTTAGATAGTATTCCGAAAGTACATTCCACATACTATACCTGCGAGCTCTAGATAGCCGATAAGTAAATATCGTTTTTTTTGACTGTCAAACTATTTCTACCGTAAGGTTTAAAAAGGTTCTTGTGGAAAGCAAAATCATCATCTCCTACCAGGTTATATGATATTTTAGGGTCCACCGAACCTAGAAGGCTCGTATTCTCAGGTAAATGCCTTGTGTTGCTTACTATTGTAGTAAAAGAACAAAGTGGTAGCACTGCTAAAGATAGATTGTAAATGAAAGTGTAAGAGAGTCTGCCGGTAGGTAGGGTTTTAAAGTCCTAAGCAAACCACGGACGAAACTAAATAAAGAAAAATACAAAAAGTTAATAAACGTTTTTTATTATCAGTGCGAGCATAAGAAGATAGAAGTGGGATTCGCTTAAGTTCCAGTGCGTCTGTGTCTCCAAATTCTTCAGCTGTATTACGAAAATCAGCGTTCTATGAGAAATGTTTTTCGTACGATTCGAGGAAATTACGGTGTGCATAATCGCCCTACTGAAACCATTATTGCCAATACCATTCGCAAATTTGTGTCCCAATTTACATAAATGGATGATACTAGACCGTTTAGACCACATCCAGCACGTAGTGAAGAGACTATAGCAGCTGTAGTTGAGAGTGTACGCGAAGACCGTGGCGAACCGATTTATCGTCGTTCTCACAGCCTCGCTTGGCGTATTTTACGTGCGGATTTCTGCCTAAAAGCGTACAAAATTCAACTTGTGAAAGAATCATATTTTCAGTGAATAGGCTCTGGAAAACTCAATGCAAATCCAGTGTTTTATCGTGACATTTTATTCAGTGATGAAGCCCGTTTCTGGCTCAATGGAAAGGTTAATAAACAAAATTGCCGTATTGTTGATGGGCAACATGAAGAGTACCAAGAGCTACCATTACATCTATTGAAAACAACGGTATGGTGTGGCTGGTCAATGGTAACCGTTATCGCGCCATGTGCTTCCTGAAATTCAAGCACATGGTCTCGGTGAGCTCTGGTTTCAAGAAGGCGGCGCTACGAGTCATACAGCGCGTGAAACAATGAATTTGTTGAGAAATCAATTTTGTGAGCACTTAATTTCACGTGTTGCTACGGTAAATTGTCCGCCTAGGTCGTGCGATACGTCGTGTAATACTTTGGACTATTTTCTCTGGGGATATGTAAAGTTTTAGGTTTTCAGGAATAAGCCAGCTACGATTGACGCTTTGAAAGCCAACATTACTCGTGTTATTAGCGAGATACCAGTCGCTTTGGTCGAACGAGTCGCCCAAAATTGGACCTTCCGAATGGACCACCTCAGACGTAGTCATGGCCAAAATTTAAATCTTCAAAAAGTAAATGCCATGAATTTTCTTTTAACTGGTAATAAAAATTTGAAGTTAACTTTCAAATTTATGGGCTTTATCTTACATTATAAATCAAACCTCACGATGAATCACCCTATACAACGGTAGAGAGTAGACTCTACGAAAAAAAAAAAACATTGAGAGTGTCTAAAAAACAAGTTGCGCTCCCTGATGTTAACCAAATTGAAAGGCAAAGCACTGCAATGGCTGCACTCGAAGCCAGATTTGTTGACGGAAGAACTGAATGAAATAACTAAACAAAGAAAAGAATTGTTCTGCTCCAAAGAAAACAAAATGATAGTGCGTCGGAAATTTGAAGATCGTAAATGGCAAATAATTAAAAGTTACTCAGACTATTTTAACGACAAAATCATTCTTTTCAACTGCTTGCAGTTCGACGATGAAGAGCTGGTGGAATACGTAATAGAAGGCATAACGGATGAGTCTTAACGTCTTCAGGCACTCATCCATTGCTACTCTACCAAGGCACAGTTATTACAAGCATCCTCGAAGGTCATGCAAAAGAAATCACCACCAGTAAGAACCGTCCAACAGAGAAACCAGCAAGATCAACACGAAGAGGAACCAAATAAGATGCTACAACTGCAATTGTGTTTGACACATGACAAGTAAGTGTATAAAGATTAAAAGAGACAAAGGTGCATGTCACGTTTGTGTTAGTAAAGCAAGTATATATACCAGCAGAAATTCTATGTAAATATGAAAAAAATTTCAGGTTTTATGGAATAATTAAAAGCTTGCTAAAAATAGGTAAAGTGTGTTGTCAAATTCTAATGGAAGAATAAAAATTTAATTAGACCTAATAGTAGTACCGGATGGTACAATGGCTCTTATTTTAGGTAGGTATTTAGGTGGGGATGGCGTGATGGTTGATTCCGTGGCTGTTACGCCACCTACCTGGGTTTGAATCCCGGTGGGGGCACAACAGCAAATTTTCCAAAATCATCATCACCCTCTCGGCAGGCAATGGCAAACCTCCGTTAGTCAAATTCTGGCTATGAAAAGGCTTCTCAGAGCCGTTCGGAGCCGGCAATTAACAGTAGGCCCTGCTCAGAAGTGTAAAATTTCACAAAGTGCGAGTAGCTAGGCCTTGCCCCACACCCACACAATTATTTATTTATTTTATTTTATGAAAAAGGCAAATCTGAAATTCATTAGTCTGGTGAATGAGAGACAAACAAGAATAGAAATTGAAACGGAAATAGATTTAGTGAAAAACAATAAATTAAGTTAGAATTCAAAAGAAAAGTTCAAAACAATGTTTAGCAAGAATTATTTGTACTAGCGTCCCGATGAGCCTGAGATAAAATATGAAATGAGACTAAAATTAAGTGATGCAAAGCCGTTCTACTGTTAATGCAAGAAACGCTCATATATAGAAATGGAAAAAGTGCAAACCATCATAGACGAGCTTCTGCGCGAGGGGATTATTAGGCCAAGTAGGTCGGATTATGCATCACCCATTGTACTGGTAAAAAAGAAAACAGGTGATATGCGACTCTGTGTCGATTTTGGAAATTTAAATAAAGTTACATTTAAGGACAATCAACCAATACCATTAATAGATGACCTATTAGATGAGTGTTTAAATAAAAGAGTGTACTTACTATTTGGTCTAAAAAGTGCATTTAATGATGAGGAATTGAGGAATCGTAGAAATATGATATACATCATTTGTAACATAGGACAATACGAATGGCTAAGGATGCCATTCGGGTTGAAAAATGTCCCATCGGAATTCCAGCGTTATATCTCGAAGGTTTTTGAAGATATGATTAAAGAGAAAAAGGTAAAAAATTATATATGTACTATAGATGATATAATGGTAGCTACAAAAAATGGCAAAGAGCATCTAGAGATACTAAATGAAGTTTTCGATAAGTTAGTGAGGAACAAATTGGAATTGCGATGAGATAGATTAGATTTATAGAAGCTTAAGTACGGTACCTAGGATGTAGCGTGTCAAAATATGATATACAGCCAAATGAAAAGGGGATTGAATCTGTAAAAAAAATTCCTATACCTCAGAATACTAAGGCAATACATAGCTTTTTAGGATTATGTTCCTAGTTTAGGAGATTCGTTAAAGGATTTTCGGTGTTAGCCCAACCATTATATAAATTAATAAAAAAGGACACATTATTTTTAAATTTGGTGATGAAGAAAAGCAATGTTTCGAAAAACACAAAGGAAGGTTGATGTCGACGCCAATATTGGCTATATATAGCCCACACGACGAGATAGAGCCTCATTGTGACGCGAGATTTACAGGTTTCGGTGCCATAGCGAGAGAATGTGAATCAAAAACCATAATTTTGAATTGAAAACTTTATCAATTATTTATACAATACAAAGATTTAAAATATATTTGAGTGGTATCAAATTCAAAGTTGTAACAGATTGCAACTCCTTGACGTTAACACTTAACAAAAGAGAGGTAAACCCCAGAATAAATAGATGGGTCTTAGAACTTCAGAACTAAACTTATAGCCTGGAGCACCGAGGTGGGGTCATATGCAGAATGTAGACGCCCTCAGTCGAATTTCAAACATTCTTGTGCTAGAAGAAATTACATTGAACAGAATCTATCCGTGTGTCAACACAAGGATAGAGAAATAAATGTTTTTACGAGATGCGTAATGGACTGGTGTACAGAAAAGCCGGAAAAATAATATTGTTTTATGTACGTAAAGAGATGGAGAGTAAAATATTACATATTCATCATTATGAGATGGGACATGTAAGTTGTGATAAAGCCTCGGATGCTGCGCTTAAGACATACTGGTTTCTTGAAATGAAAAAAAAAATAAAGTCGCACATTGAAAATTGTTATAAGTGCGGCTAATTCTCCCCTAAATTCGGGAAGTATGAAGGCTTCCTACATACCAAAAGGAATGCGGAAAAGAAATATGTATTTTTAGTAGGAGATGTTAAAACAACTAATACTACCGAGGAAATTAGTTGTCTACGATCTTATTTCAATGCATATAGTCCACGAAGAGTGTTAGTATCGGATAGGGGAAGCCCGTTTACTTCAAAAGACGTCGAAGGTTTCCTGCAAGACAAAAATATATGCCACATAAAAATCGCTACGGGTTCGCCAGAGGCCAACGGGCCAGGAATTTAACAAGTCGCAAAAAAACCAATGGAGAACTCATAAGACATATATTATATATTATAGGGGAATATGTAATGATAAGAAACTTTATTAGTACACCAGGGGTAAGTAAGAAAATAGCCCAAAAGTTTAGGGGTCCATAAAAAATTAAAAAGATATTGCCGAATGATCAGTACGTACTGAAAGATGTAGAGGGATTCCAAGTAAGCCAGATACCATATGAAGGAATATGGGAAGCAGCAAATATCAAACCGAGCGAGCAGTAAATCTAAGGGTGCTGAAGATGGATTGTAATTATAAGTCTACCAGTAGGTAAGGTTTTTTTAAGTCCTAAGCAAACCATCGTGGAACACCAAAAACAACAACGTGTTGATGATTCAGAGGAGTGTTTAAAGCTGTTCAACCGTCCTGTCCAAAACGACCAAAAACTCAACAGTCGGCTGGCAAAGTTATGGCATCCGTATTTTGGCAAAATTGAATGAATTAGGCTACGAACTGCTTCCCCACCCACCGTATTCTCCAGATTTGGCCCCCGGCAACTATTTCCTGTTTGCAGACCTCAAAAGAATGCTCGCCGGAAAGAGATTTAAGACCGATGATGAAGTTATCGACGAAAAAGAAGCCTATTTTGAAGCTAAACCGAAATCGTATTACAAAACTAGTATCGAAAGATTGAAAAATCGTTTCAATCGGTGTATCGCCCTCCACATGTGTTATGGATGAATATCCCTTGTAGTTGATGTGCATCGAGTTGAGAGGATGAACTATTCTTATGTGTTTACCGTCAACGGCTCCGATGCAATTTGAGAAGTTTGCAGTTGCCTCAAATTTCTGTGCAATTCATTTCCATTCATTTTTATCCGGAAAAGGAATGCATTCTAATCGTAATACAAACCTCTTTTACGATCTTGCTGATTGTCTAAATCCCGACCAGAAACGTTTAATGCAAATCCATAAAAGTGCAACCACGTGCCAAATATCTATAAAAAAAAATTGCATATCAAAATACATTTATGTACATAGATATCACAATATTTTTAATTATATTATTAATTTTCTCGTAGGTAAACATGTTATAAGAAAGTGGACACAAGACAGAGACTCATATCGAAAATCGCTTTGCAGAACTAAGACTTCGATGAAATCTGGATCAGGAGCTTCAAAAGCAGTTGCGCTGACAAAATATTTGAAGAGATGAATACAGAAGATACATTGGCAAAAAATGATGATGATGAAGTTGTAATGGTTGAAAATGAAGAAAACCTTCCAGGTCCGAGCGCATTGAATGATGCAACTAACGCTAAAAAAAATAAAACGTATTTCAAAAAGCCAGAGACAAGAAAACGGAAAATTGATCCCGTTGAGTTAGAGATGATATCAGCCTTGAAAGAGACACCAAATCGACACCTTTTATTTTTTAAGGGATTACTGCTTTCTCTTGAAGATTTCAATAAACGTGACACACTTGACACAACTCCGGCGTTCTGAGCCACAATCTATGATTACTCTCACAGCCCCGAAGCAGGAAACTTAATTACAAATATCTGGTGGTCAATTGAACGAGAAAACTATCCACAATCTTTTACCCTCAAAGACTTACTTCAGAATCTCTTCCCAGCATGACCGCTTCAAGCTTATGCCAGGGTATTGAGAGTGTCTTGATGGGAATTACTTTTGTCTTTGCGCTGATGAGCGAAACTCGCTTTCGGTAGAAACTCTTATATGGACGACGGCGGCAATGGTATCTTCATCCATGTCTACGAATACATGCAACTCAACACGGCTTTCATTTCCAAATTAAAGATTGGTAAGATATCTTCTACTAATGGATACGTCGCTTATTTTAGGAATCAAGCCCAACCATGCCTTCTGGTTTTGGAACTATCGGTCGTCTTCTCGTCGCATCCAAATCCAGCACCAAATCTTCTGGAGAATGATTTTTAGATGAATTGTGAAGTTTGCGATTAGACCTAGAGAGTCGAAAATGCAAAAAAGTGCTCTTAATACCTCTCGTTTAGTTGGGAATTGTCTGGACTTCATTATCTCGTTGTGCGTTTTGCTGGACTTGAATGTATAGACGAACGTGTCTGTACCTGGAGATCACCACATACCCAGGAGTTTTTCAAAATCATTCTGAGCATTATCGACGAAGGGCTTGTTATTTTTTGAAACTTTGGACTGCAGATCATTTAAAACTTTTGTAAACTTCGAAATGAATTTTAAACCCCTCTTGCTTGTGGATGTATGTCACGTTTTTCGCCAAGGATACCGCTTCTTCTCCTGTGTCTACGCTGTCTAACCAGTCGCCCACATAGTGGTTTTCGATAATCGAACTGGGTCTCGAATCTTATTGCGTGTCTGTTTTATATAAATTGATTGTAAAATCTTGCACAAGTAGATCCAAATATCAAAACCTGCATTTGGTACGTCTCAACGCTTCCATTTTCTTCATTCCGTCATAAGAAACTTTGAACACCTTTATCCTCTTCTAGAAATTTGACTTGATGAAACATTTCGCGTATTGAATCTGATGTTATATCATAACACGATGATGATGAATATCATATTTTCACGAAATCGAAATAATACTGATGGCAGGGCTGTCACATTTTCTGGTCCTGTCATTAGACACGAATTCAGAGACACTCATCCAACTTTCGCCGACGCATACCACACTATTCTCCATTTATCAGGCTTACTGGGATCTTTGAAAGGGAATATAATTGAATACTAGATTCATGACTTGGGATTACTCACTTCATTTTCACTTAGTTTTTTTTGCATACCCTCTCTTTAGATATTCTTCGATTTGCTTATTAACCCTTTTAACTAGTTAAGACTGTTGTAGAAGACGTCTTTCGAAGCAGCATAATCTTCTTTCAGCCATAGCTTTAAGATCTGGTAAGCGGATAATCTCATATTTCCACAGCAGGGGTACGGCATAACTATCTCTCAAGTAAATAGCTTTCTCTTGAAGTGATTACACTGTTCTATAGTCGTCATCCGAGAGTCTAGGTAAGCTTGGTGCCTAAGCTTTCTAGGGAGAAGTATTGTTTTAGTGTTTTATGCATTTGTGAATTTATTGGCTGCCGGCTGAGAATCTTCAACCTTTCGAGTCTACACAGGCAAGCCTTTGTTATAAGCCAAGAAAGATTTGCGGCTTTGCACTCCAAAATGATTTGATTGGTAATCCCCTTAAGCCTTAAATGTAATCTTCATAGATGTCTTCTCGGTGATGAGTGTTGCCAGTTCACCTTAAGCAAAAAGATTCTTTATAGCCATTAGCACCGAGTGCGAAAGCTAGCTCTTCATCAACAAGTGTTACTGAGGATCCGTCACCTATGGAGGCGAATTTGTCTAAATAGTTATTTTTGCTATGCAAGCTCAGAGTAACAATTTTAAATAGGGAACGTACAGCACGCGGACGAAGTTTTGTACCACTGTAGTAAGAATTATGAATTCCATTGCTCGTGGTTAGTTGGTTTGTATTTATATCACCATTGTTTTTGGGTGTTGGCTAAACATCGTTGTTATGTGGAAGTGCGTTATGAAGATAGGTGCATCCATCAACACCGCATGGCAGTGCTGACAAACAACGTCGAAACTGATGCCCACGGCAGATGTTTAAACTTTTAATCAAATTCCATTTGTCTTGCAACTGCTTTTGTACGAAATGATGACATTAGGCAAGCGATTTGCAGTCACTCTTACAAGCAGGGCGCTTATTGTTGTCTTGATTCTTTGTTTCTTGTTGTATGTTGTTAGTAGCATTTATCTTCTTGTTCAGCTTTTATTAAGACGAGTGAATGACGGTTAACGTAACCTTTGATGCAGCACTTGCATACTTCGCAAACCAATGGTTGATTACCGACAGGTCAACATAAGAGACAGTCTGTTTAGAATTCAGACCTCCAAATTCAAAACCCCAATTCAGTTTTATTTGTGCTGGTAGGTTCTCCATCAGTTCTCTCAGCAGACAGTCTGGTAACTTCCATCATGCGACACATATCCAACTCGAGGGAGAAATAAATTATGGTTTCTAACTTGTCATATTTTGGTTCGTTTTCATTTCTAATTTTCTTCAAAAGCGTTTGAATAACTATCTCGGGCCTACCGAATAACATTTTTAATAAAGTTTCATTCTTGTTATCGCCACTTGCACATGTTCCTTTCCTCACCCATTCATGAACACGGTAACTGATACTATAACCTTTCGCGACTGATTCCTGTTCATCGTCTGTTTAGCATTGTTCGAGGATGGCATATATTTTATCAATGTACTCTTGATCACGCTTTTTCGTAGTTGTCGCTCTTCCTACAGTTTTTTGAGTTGTTATCTGACCTTTTTGTGCTCGTTACTGTAGCTGCAGACTTGCTTATTGGCTTGGTGAGAACTCGGCTTTTTTCTTTTTGCTACCGGAAATTGAAACCAGTTTTCGCACGTGCCACACTCTACCATAGGACCCTGACTATCGGGCGCGGTACATTTCTTACAATTTTGAACATTTAATGATGAAGATATGTGAGCATTGTGAATATTTGACCTACCACTATGACTACTGTTACTATGAGACATACTGACTTATCTTTGCAAACTCGGATGGCAATGAGGACGATGGTATTTAATGAAGACGATGGTATTTGATGAAGACGATGAAGATGATCTGGTGACAATCCAGCTGCAGATGATGATGACGATGACAAAATCCGATGATAATGGTCTCGAGTTGTACCAGCTGAAAATGATGATGATGATAATAAAGATGATGAAGAGATGCTTGATGATTCGGAGTGGTTTGTCCACGTTGTTATGTGCTACCAGCTTTTTCGCTGTCGTGGATGATAAGAATGACGGTTTGATTAAGTTGTGGATAAATTTCGACCAACAAAGTATTTGTAAAACGAAAATTAAAGCATTATTGAGTTGAACTTCAATTGCAAAAAAAGAATTTATTCCGAATTTGTAGAAACTGTTTTAACAGTTTTCTTTAATTTTCCTATAGGCTAATTTTTATTACTTTCAGTTACTTCTAGTGTTATATTTACATTTTCTTACATTTAATTATTTTTCTTTTTTTTGCTTTATATAATATAGCAATTTAAAATTTTAACTTTTCCAATTAATGATTTTAATTAACCGGCTTCGGGTACAGCCGCAGAAGCTAAAATGGCGCTCGAAAAAATTCTGATTAGGAGCCTGCATGTGGGGTATATTTATCTCTTATTTATATTGCATTTTTTTATCGATTTATTTGTTATCGATTTAAGTGGTTTCAAGTTCATTTAAAAATTATCAATAATTGGTGATTCAATTTTATGGAATGCTAGATGACGTAGATTGTTCTCAAAATATGTCATTCAAGTATAAAAATCAGCACCCTCAAGGTTTGCAAGTCAGTTTTTCAGTTTAATTTTAAAAATAGATAAACGAAATATAGATGATAAACTTTCCAGATATTGGAAAATCAAAACCGGTTTTCTTCACATCGCCCCTATCCGTGAATACCTGTCTCGCATATAAAAATGACGCGATGAATTCCGATTTTGACATTTCTCATGTTTATATGTAACTCTAATTTCATGTAAGCTGCAAAATATTTTTAGTGCTGGACAATAATGTTCTTTATTATATTTTCTAGGACAAATAAATAAGAAAAATCAAGACATCTGGAGCAAGAAGAAATAATTTCCTACATAGAAAAACCGCTTCTATGCGGATGTGGCAAAAGCAGCTGCAATTGTTTCTTTACATTTTCTTGTGAGTAAGTAAATATATACATTTTAATTTCAAAATAATTTATTTTATTTTTTTTTTTTATAGTAGGAAAAATAAATATAAATGTGCTATTCAAGAGCTTGAAGAAATGAGGATAAATAATACTTACTAAAGACATATGAGCAAAAAGTATACATTTTAGTTTAGCCATATATATATATTTATGTCTTTCTCTTTGCAAATTCAACATTTAAAGTGCAACAGTTCTGAAAGAAAAGCTTTTAGAATGGATTTATCGAAGACATGTGAGTAAAATGTATAGGTATAATGCCTTTTTCTTTGCCGATTTAACATTTGGAGTACAACAGTTCCGACGAAAGCGTTCAAGGATGGAACCATCGTATGCTGACGAAAGACATGTGAGTAAAATGTACAATACATATTTTAATTTAAGCTTACATTTAATCCCTTTTTTGCAGATTTAACATTTAGAGTACAATTGTTCCGACAAAAGCGTCCCAAGGGTGGAACCATCATATGTTGAACAGAGACATGGGAGTAAAAAGTATACATTTTAGTTTAGCTATATATTTAATGCCTTTTTCTTTGCAGATTCAATATTTAGAGTACAAAAATACTGACACTGGCGCTTCAAGAATGGATTCATCAAATGCTGAAAAAAGTCATTTGAGTACAAAGTATACATTTTAGTTTAGTCATATATTTGATGCCTTTTTCTTTGCAGATTCAACATTTGCTGTACAACAGTTCTGACAAAATCGTTGCAAGGGTGGAACCATCGTATGCTGACCAAAGACATGTGAGTAAAAAGTATATATTTTAGTTTAGCCATATATTTAATGCCTTTTTCTTTGCAGATTTAACATTTGGAGTACAACGACAGAATTAATTGTTCTTACTGCAAATGCCTTTTTCTCGATTTTTGTTTTGACTTTTTTATTTAATAAATAAAATAATATATAAAGAATTTGTTTTTTTTTTTACTAGGTGTTCGGTTTTTCCTGCACCCATTCTGCATTCTAAAAAATTAAGAATAAAAAATAGTTCCATAAAAATGGAGAGCAGTTTTCTTTAAAGATGACCTACTAAAAGAAACTTGTTCTTGAAAAAGCATCGCAAACTTTAAAACAAAATATAACCTAACTAAGTGCAAGATGAAATTTTTCGGCAAATTTTCGCAGAAATTTTGGCAGAAATTTCAATTCAATTCGGAATTCAAGGTACCTGTTGTATAACATAAACAATTCAGATATTATATATTTTTCAGCAGATTATTTATTTGTCTTACCACCTTTCTTGCTTAACAAATGTTGATTGGAAATGAATATTGTTAATTTACTATTTAAACAACGGAAGAAATCCTAACACTACGATGATGTACTCCCATTCCCAGATGCAAAATTGTTATAACTAATGTGAGAAGAGCAATTTTAAATAAGAAAAGTACTTAGAATACCCATCCTCTAGGCATAGGCTCATGAAATCCGCAGATTGAAAATATTTTATTTTATTTTATGTTAAAATCCATTAGCACGTCGATATAACTGAAAAAAATAGTTTGGATAATTTTTTTAATTCACTTTCAATTCACGGGTAGGAAAAGATTTAAATTAAAAGGATTATCCTTTGTATAAAAAATATGTTTTATTTATTTTTTTTTTTTTTCTTTTTCTTAACCTAGTTGTATTATGTGTATATTTGTTCGCCACAATTGTATGGAGCGTAACTTCTTTATATACAAACGTATTACTGTCTAAATTAAAACCACTAAAACAAACTGTCTCAGCCAAATGTTATAAATTTAATTTTATTCTGCTTAAAATGTTCATGGCTTATATATGTATGCATGCCATCTTAATCGTTGATATATGTTACATGCTAGTTAATATCGAATTTATTAATAATGTTTGATTTCACAATTTCAATATTTACATAACGTGTATATGAATCATTTATGCAACATTTTAATGTAACTACAACATTATCCCCTGCCGTGAACGAAGTTCGCAATGCAATTAGCTTTTCATAGCATAGCGACTGGTATCCCGCGGATACCACGAGTAATGTTGGCTCCCAAAGCGTCAATCGTAGCTGGCTTATTCCTGAAGACCTGAGACTTTCATATCCCAAGAGGAAATAGTCAAAGGTGTAATATCGCACGATCGAGGCGACCAATTTACCTTAGCAAAACCTGAAATTAAGTGCTCACCAAAATGATTTCTCAAAAAGTCCATTGTTTCATGCGTTGTATGGCTCGTAGCGCCGTCTTGTTGAAACTAGATCTCATCGATACCATGTGCTTGAATTTCAGGAAGCACATAGTCCGTTAACATGACGCGATAACAGTTACCATTGACGGTAACATTCTGTTTTGCCTTATTCTTGAAAAAATATGGACCAATGATTCCACCAGCCCATAAACCACACCATACCGTTGTTTTTAATAGATGTAATGGTAGTTCTTGGTACTCTTCGGGTTGTTCATGGGCTTCATCACTGAACAAAATTTCACGACAAAACACCGGACTTTCATTGAGTTTTTTCAGAGCCCATTCATTGAATATATGACGCAAATTCAAGTCGACTGGTTTCAATTCTTGCACAAGTTGAATTTTGTACAATTTAAAGCCGAAATGCTCACGTAAAATACGCCAACCCAAGTTGCTGAGAACGACGACGAATCGATTCGTCACTATCTCCGCATACACTCTCAGCTTCAGCTGCTACGTGTTGGATGTATTCTAAACGGGTCGAGTATTATCCACTAATGTAAACTGGGATTCAAATTTGCGAATGGCATTGGCAATAGTGGTTTCACTAGGTCGATTATGCGCACCGTAAGTTCTTTGAATCGCACGAAAAACATTTCTCACAGAACGCTGATTTTCGTAATACAGCTTAACAATTTGGAGACGATACTGAACAAAAATGACAAAACAGTTTGATAGGAGTCACACGTGATCTGTCAAAAAAAGCCTATTGAAAATCAAACCTCACGATGATTTACGAGTATGTTAATAGCATAAATACGATTAAACTGAACATGGATGCCAAGTTTTCCAGATATTGGAAAATCAAAACCGGGTTTTTCCTGATCACCCCGTGAACACGTGTGAATTTGTGTCAAAATTCCAGCAGTAACGTCATCCATATGAAAAAGACGCGGTGAATTCCTATTTTGACATTCCTCATGTTAACAACTCTAATTTCGTGTAAGCTGCAAAATATTTTTTGTGTTGGACAATAATTTTCTTTATAATACAATATTTTCTGGGACAACAAAAGAAGAAAAATCCAGAAATCTGTAGGAAGAAGAGATAGCTTCTCTTCTACATCTGCCACCAAAAAACTGCTTTTTTCGGGATGTTGCAAAAGCAGTTGCAATTGTTTGTTTACATTTTCTTGTGTAATTAGTTTGAAAATAATATATTTTACTTCTTTTTTAGAGTAGGAACAATAAATTTAGATGTGAAAATCAAGAGCTTGAAGAAATGTGGATAAATTATACTAACTGAAAACATGTGTGTAAAAATTATATATTTTTGTTTAATGATACTGTTACAAAACGACAACACAAAATGTCAAAAGGAACAGATCGACTGAGAAAAAATATGGCTGTCTGTCAAACCGCATGTTGTGTCTCTTTCCCGCGATGACATCCCACAAAAAGTTCCTTTTTGCGCGTTTTTTTCGTTTTAAATTCATTGTCAAGAAATCCGTCATAGCGAGCACACGGGGAAGTGACACAAACTGCGGTAAGTTATACACATTATATCTTTAAATTTATATTCAATTTAATTTTCTCAAAAATAAATTGATTTTCACCCCACTTGGTTTGGACCGTTGGTTTCCTGCCTCTACTGCTCGTTCGTGGCGGAAGGAATTTTTTATTTCGCACTTTTCAAACTGTGTGGTGTTCATCGTGAAGCCATCACATCAAGTCAGTCTGAGACTCCCTTAGCCGCCTTAAGATACAAATCTCAGTACAAGCCAATGCAACGTACACCGCCACCGAAAAGTCCACGTCTAAATCAGAAGCCACAACTACCAAAGTTCTAATGGAGCAAAAATCTGATGCTGTTTCCAATACATTCACCACTGCGTCCACGGTCGGTGATCCTTTAGCTCAGCCGCTTATTTCACTAAACGTTTCCATTTCAGTGTCGTCGGCAGCACTCCAAGTTAATCTTTTGAAAGTAATGCAAAAGCAATCAAACGCTCTAGAATGCCAGCTTAAAAGCAGAAGAAAAACTTTACAGTGTCAGACATTGAGGCATGTCCAGCAAGCTAAAACCGTCCAATTGAATATGCCGAACACGTTGTTGATAAGCAACCACAAGTAACCGCAACTGAAAATGAAATAGTTCTTAGCTGTTCTACCAGCTCACCATCAAACTCGTTGCTGTTCCGGATTTTGACTGTTATTCAGTTTGGACCCACGAAGCAAGTAGAGACTTATGTGCTGTGGAATGAAGGTTCGTCCATAACGATGATGGATAGTGCTTTGGTCAACGAACTTGGAACGAAGAGTCATCAAAGCCAGTTGAATGTCCATGCAACACTGGTTGATGTGTTCGTTAGTGGGGCAAACAGAAAAGGGAGACATCTACTACGTAATGTTTACTGTGTACAAAACCTGCGCCTACCAACACAAAGTTTGAACGGCCGTGATATTCGAAAAGAAAAGTTCAAGTTTTTGCCGGCTCAGCCCTACTCAAATATCACACCAAAGTTGCTCATGGGACTAAACCATTGTCACCTGGTTCTGCCAAATGAAACGGTTCATCTGAGATATGGAGGTCCATACGCTGCTTAAACCGAATTAGGATGGGTTGTTTTCGGCACAACAAAGATGGTCAATCAAGAAGTGAGAAGAAAATCATGCCTGATGATGAACGTGACCAAAGATGATGCTCTTCATACATTAGTTAAGGACTATTTTGAGACAGAGAGCTGGGGAACGGCCAGCACCAGTATTGGAGAGTGAAGCCGACGTGCGTGGGCGAAAAATACTTAAAGCGACAAGGATTAAAATTAAGATCCGATTTCAGAGTGGATTACTGTGGAACATCGACATGTAACTGCCAGATAGCTATGCCATGGCTATAAAAAGATTATCGGGTATCTAACGTAAGATGAAAAAATATATATCGTTCGCCACTGCCTACAATGATATTATTCGAAGCTATGTCACGAAAGGGTATGCGCTAAAGTTGCAACCTTCTGAAGCCACAATCATAGAGCCAAGAACGTAGAACCTTCCACATTTTGCCGTCTAAAAATCCCAACAAGCCAGGGAAGTTACGTTTAGAGTTTGGTGCCGCCGCCATCGTGAAAGCGATTTCGTTAAACTCGTGTCTACTAAAAGGACCCCAACTATACTAACCAATGCCTTCAGTTTCGTTCAATTTCCGTAAAGAGGCTATTGCTGTATGTAGAGACATAAGAGAGATGTTCCACCAGGTACTCATCCGACCTGAAGACAAATGTTCGTAACGATTTCTCTGGCGTGACGGAAGTGATACCCGACCACGAGGTGCTTGTAATGACATTTGGGCCGCTTGTTCACCGTGTGCTGCTGAATGTGTCAAGACCGGAAATGCCAAGAAGCACCGTTATTATGACACACGGGCTTTCGAAGCTATTCTCCATCATCATTACGTCGACGACTACGTGGATAGCTTCGAATCTATTGATAAAGCTGTTAGAATCACTAGACAGGTGTGTGAAATTCACAAGAATGCTGGATTCGAGATACAAAGCTTCATCTCCAACTCGTTTGAAGTTCTACAAGCTTTGTCAGATGGTGTGGATCACGATATATCAGACGTTCAGCGATCCATGGAAAAGAGGCTGGGCACAGAAAAGTTCCTTGGCATGTACTGGCGGCAGTACATTGATACTTTCAGGTATGAACTAAAATTTCATCGTGTCAATGTTGATGTGCAAAGTTTGGAAACGTAAAATTCCTTGAGATGAGCAGATAGCTGGTGATGCAGAAGAAGCTTGGAAGAAATGGTGGCAGCTTATAAGCAATACACCCGAGTTCCAGATACCACGGCACTATTTCTCCTGCCCTGTTCCAGAGCAACTTCAGCTACACGTTTTCTCGGACGCCAGCGAAGACGCCTTTGCCGCCGTAGCATACCGGAGAGCCATTTACTCCAATGGAAGAATTGCTGTTATGTTGGTGTGTACCAAAACCAAATGTGCGCCTTTGAAACCCATGACCATCCCGCAGCTCGAGCTGCAAGCCGCCACCTTGGCGACTCACCTCATGAAGACAATAATATATAGATGAACACTTAATAAAAGTCAAGCAAATGTTCCTTTGGAGTGATTCTACAACCGTTCTCAAATGGATTGGGTCAAGAACCATTCGTAGCACACCGAATCGCTGAAATTCTTGCTGTCACTGACGAAGCTAACTGGAGGAGGGTGCCAACTCAATATAATGTCGCCGATGAAGCCACTCGGTCAAACAGTCGGATAGTTTTAAGTCCTTCATCTCGGTGATCAAGATGTCCAGAGTTTCTTTGGGAAAATGAAGAGAAATGGCCACCTGATAGCGTAAATATTAACAATCACGAATACAACGAGGAACTTCGCCCGAAATTTTCTCTTTTATCAGTGGGTACCACCTTTATAGAATTCAATCGATTTTCCTCCTTTACTAGACTGAAACGGATGGTTGCATGGGTCATTCGCTTTATCCAGCGATGTCGTAAAAGAATTGTGGTTATACGGAATTTCATCAACCGTCGTGGAGTGCCAATAAGAATTCATACTGACAACGACAAAAACTTTATCGGTGCAGTGTGTGAAAAAGGTATTGCGTCATACTTTAAAAGAAGTGAGACCTTGTGAACATCCGCTACAGTATCTCATCGCCGAAACGGAGAACGTGGTAAACTCCCGCCCTCTGACACGTCTACCAATCTATGTAGACCAAAAAGAGCCACTGACTCCGAACCATTTTCTTCTCGGTGTTGCTAATACAGCACAAACTCTAGGCTTGCAAGATTCAGATGAAAAGTAATATTTCGTGCGTAAACAATGGAGAATCGCACGGCAACTGAGGGATCGACTCTGGAAACGTTGGATTACCGAGTATCTAAGGGTGATTCATCGTGAGGTTGGATTTGCAATAGGTTTTTTTTGACAGATTGCGCGTGACTCCTATCAAACTGCTTTGTTATTTTTATTCAATATCGTTTGGCAATTCATCATGAAAGACTCACACCACAACAACGTCTCCCAATTGTTCAGCTGTATTACAAAAATCAGCGTTCTGTGAGAAATGTTTTTCATGTGGCGGAACAGATACATTTAATGCTTTTTTTGCAAATTCAACAATTGACCTACAAAAGTTCCAATGAAAGCATTTCAAGGGTGGAACTATCAACTACTGGCTAAAAAAATGTAAGTAAGAATTATAAATTTTTGTTTAATAATATATTTAATGCCTTTTTCTTTGCAGATTCAACATTTGAACTACAACGTTAGAATACATGCTTCTTACTGCATATTTATTAGCTATATGTTTAATATAAATACTTAATGAATTTTTTCTATTTTTGTTTTGATTTTTTTGAATAAATAAAAATTGTTAGAATTATAGAAATTGTTTTTTTTTTTGGTCTTGGATTATGCAATTCCGTACCACTTTTAAGGTTTGCATAGTGGCGCGTTAGCCGATTTTTTCTTACAGGGTGTTTAGTTTCTTCTGTAGGCCTATCGCACCCATTCTGCATTCTGAAAAATGAAGAATAAAAAATAGTTTCACAAAAATGAACAGCAGTTTTTTTTTGAAGATGGCTCACTGAAAGAAACTTGTTCCATGCATAATACATACTTACCTTGGCGTCCTCGCGTTCTGGGCGGTACAAATGTATGTACGTTTTACATCTAAATATACATTTTTTGTTTTCTCCAGTTCTATCCAAATAAAACCAATTAGTTTTATTAAATTAAAACAATAAAATTTTTTTTGCTTACATACTATATTTGCTCATTCTTCAATAAAATATTGACATTTGTTCATTTCACCACGGTGTGGGTATATTTTTCTCTTCACCATGAATACTTCTGTCAGAGAGCATGTTCCGAAAACAATTTTACTTCTAGAATTGTTTTCGGAAGATTTTAATAGGCATTGACTTAACATTTATGGATGAAATAGGCTTTCGAAAGCTTGTAGACAACCAAATGAAGCTTTCAATTAAAAAACACAAGGAAAAAGTAAAACGTGGATATAGTGGTTTTATGTTGTGGGGCCAAATGTCAACTTTTGGGATCGGTAATTTAGTAATAGCCATTGATATTATGACAAAAGAAGTATATTTTAAAAAAAATTGCAGGAAAATTTACTTCAAAGTACACAAAAAATGGTTTTCGCGAAAAATAATTATTCCCAACAGGACAATGATCATAAGCATGTCGCACAAATGATGAAGATGTGGTTGATATTTAAACTCCCCCACTTTTTTTTTTCAATTAAATTTTCAATTTTATTTGGCAAGGTACAAATAAGAACAGAAGTCTTTTATAGTACATGAAAGCTAATTCTAAGTATTGGGTCTATAACTTAGTGGTTTGCTAAGAGATTCCATTACATTGTTATTATTCCATTGAAACATGTTGGAAAGCTACTGTCATTGTACGTCATTTCAGTATATGTCATTCATTTGAACCGTAAACAACAATAATCTTTTTTTTTTGCGGGGAGTTCTTCTTTATTACTTTAATATAAAGAAAATTGCTGCCGAAAGTCATCGTATTTTGGTGGAAGTTTATGGTAAACATACGCAAGATGGTTTGCAGCCAAAAAAGTTTGAAGATGAAGAACTGGAAGCATTACTCTATGAAGATTGTTGCCAAACACAAGAAGAGCTCGCAGAATCTTTGGATGTCACTCAAGCAGCCATTTCAAAACGTTTAAAAACAGCTGGATATATTCAAAAGCAAAGAAATTGGGTTCCACATGAACTCAAGCCGAGAGACGTCGAAAGGCGTCCGAAATGCTGCTGGAACGCCACAAATTAAGTCATTTTTGCATCGGATTGTTACTGGTGATGAAAAATGGATCCATTACGACAACCCCAAGCGCAAAAAATCATATGTGAAATCCGGCCAACCAGCCAAATCAACGGTAATGCTCTGTATTTGGTGGGATCAGATGGGTGTGCTGTATTATGAGCTGCTAAAATTGGGTGAAACCATCAATGGACAACGCTACCAAACACAATTAATCCGTTTAAAGAGAGCAGTAGCTGAAAAATGCCCGGAATATGCGACCAGACACGAGGCAATAATTTACCATCATGACAACGCTCGGCCCCACGTTGCTATTCCGGTTAAAAACTATTTGGAAAACAGTGGATGGGAAGTTTTACCCCACCCGCCATATAGCCCAGACCTTGCCCCTTCTGACTACCATTTGTTCCGATCGATGCAGAACGCCCTCACTGAAATAGAGTTCACATCAGAGCAGAATATCAAAAATCGGCTTGACTCATTCTTGGCTGCCAAGCCGGCGCAGTTCTTTCGGGATGGGATCCACAAATTGCCAGAAAGATGGGAAAAAGTCATAGCTTCAGATGGGCAATACTTTGAATAATACTATTGTACATGTTTTTCTTAAATAAACGTTCATATTTTTAAAAAAAAAAAAAAAACACACGAATTAAAATATATACCCAATAGCCCAATCTGTTGAAAACGATTATAAACTTTATTCCCTTCGACAAAACTAAATTAAGTTTGAATATCAGAAGTTTTGTTGAACATTGTATGTTGGATATTCTGAATTTTTTTTAAACAAAGAAGCCATTCAAATACCACTCCTTTTGTACTTAATAATGTGTGAAAAAAAAACATTCTGGAAATTTTTGGAAAAATTAACAAAAAATACAAATGGTTTCTTATAAAATTAAAAATGATCAAAAATGTTAATTTATTAATTATTAGTATTATAGTATATAAATAATTTTTTTAATTAGCACATGTCAAACTAAAAGAACAACAGCAAAATTGAGTATAAAAAATGACCTTAATTAACAATCCTTTTCATTGATGTCCAGAGTCCAAAGTTTGTGAAAAATGGTAATACAAATAATTAACAATACAAGCTTAAGCTTGATTTTAAAATTGTAGTAGTTGCAATCCATTTATATATAATATTGGTAATTCACTTACTGTGTGCCTGGGCGAAAGTTCCGGGCTTTCAAATTAATTAGTCGTAGAGTTTGACATCTAGTTTAGTTTATCTATGATAAATGGCGTATGTAATTGTAATGAATCAAATTGTCAATGCCGCAAATGGATGTTGTTTTTTTTTGTTGTTGTTTTGTCTGTTTTTAATGTGTTTTATGTATTAAATAATTAATTAATTATTTATGCCTCCTGTTTTATTTGGAGTTGAGGTTGAATTTTTTGCGGGTAGGTGGGTTTTTTTCTTGTTAAATAGTTCTCTTCCTACAAAGTGACCTGCATGTATGTATGTATATCTTATTGGCTTCGGAATCGCGGACAATTTTTTTTACATCGACTTCTTCGGATGGTAATCAAAAAGAAACAACCTCGCTTTTCTTGTCTGTCAAATTTATGCCCGTATTCTGGCACACCTCTGTGATGCCTTATATGTCACAAAAACCTCACAAGAGAGTGGTGAGTCACAATTTGTGACGTTTTCATATTATGGCAAAAACCTCACAAGTTGTGAGCATCACAACAACTGTCAAAATTGTAATGTCCGGTTGAGCAGCTCACACGCCGATCACAATAAAATAAAGAAAAATAAAATATAGCATAATGGAGGAAGAATTTTTAATTTTGCTGCTTGTGAATGAAATTAACAAAAAAGAGGAAAGGTTAACAAATATATTTATTTTTTATTGGGCAGTACCTATACAAATGTAAAAAACTTTTCAATTCTTTCAGATTACAACGTAGGAGAATTCTACGAAATTTGCGGGAAAGAAATGACCCTTTCTCATTAAGTTATAGCTGCTTTATACAATTTTTACGTATTCCGAAAATATTGTGCAGGGATAATATAGAAGAGCTGCATATTTACAATGACCAAGCAAGTAGTTTGCCCTTTCATATTCGAGTAATTTCATTACTACAAATCCATTGTATGTATGTACATGTAATATTTATACCTTTCCTTACAACAGTTTCTTTCAGTTTTGAATTTTCTCGGGAATGGCTCCTACCAAAGATGCATAGGAAATAACTATACCATTGCATTCAGCCAACCTTCGGTTTCTCGATGTGTGCAATACATTTGAAGACTCATATTGCGGGTCAAGGGAAATGTGATACAATTTCCTAGAACAAATGAAGACATAAGAGTAAATATGCACAAATAATGGTTATACAATAATAAAAGTGCGTAATTCATTACTTTTTTTAAAGGTTTTACAACTCCTGCGCATTTATATATGAAGAGGAAAGGCTTTATAGCATAAATGTAGAAGCTATAAGTCATATTTTTCTGTTTTCTTTTCATTATTCACAGTTTCTTTTTGTGAAGAAGTCTTTATGTGGAGGTTTGTGATGCAAATTTAAAATTTCTACATCTAAACGCCAAATTTCCTGAATCATGCCACGATTCCGGTATCTGGACAATGTCGCTAGTTCGGATGCATCTTATACAAAGCCATACCTGCAGACAATTCAAGTGGCTTTTGGCTGACTCAGGATATCCAAATCGAGCCCTGGATAATGACTCCAGTGGATGGTTTTACTTCGCAAGCTGAGCTTCTGTATAACCAGTCGCACATCAGGGCTCGAAATATCATCGAATGAGCTTTTGGTGTTTTGAAGTCTCGCTTTAGATGCTTGCTGAAGGACAGAGTATTGCACTACTCCCACAAAAGTGCAGCACATATAATTTATGCATGTGGTATTCTACATAATATAATGCAAACAAACGGGATCGATTTCGTATATGACGACGAAAACCAAACACCAGAACCTCTCCTTGCAATGGAAACAATTGAGGAAAATGAATTCAATGGAAGAAGCCAATACCTTAATGAAGGAAAACGGTTGCGGAAAAGCTACATAAACACATTTAACAATTAAGATTATGTATTTGCTAATAAACTGTAGTTATCTAGCTATCTTTCTACTAAAATTATTAAATTAAAATCAAAAAATAATCAAGCAATTAAGAAAACACTTTATTTTATTTTATTTTCTATTAATAAATCAATTTACCAGCTAAGAAACAGCTGCTAAGCCCTCCCCAACTTTTACCAAAGCCTTTTTCAACAACTTTCGAACAGAGGTCAGTTGTTGAAACCCGGTGTCTGCCTTTTGAAGAAGCTGGAGTCATCGAACTTCTTGGCTCATGTTCTATTATGTCCTCAAAAGTAAATGAGGACACTAATATTGGTGTATCCGGCGACGAATCAATGGATCCTTTCTTAGAAGCAAATACATACACATTCAAGAAAAATATCAACAATTAAAAATACATTTACTAAAAAATACGAACATCACATCCGGTTGCCGGGACGATTTGCAAGCTGTCTAAGGCGACAGCACCGAACATCTCAAGCGCCCTTTCTTCGAAGGAGGTTATCTTCTCTGATGGCGATAGACCACCACCAGTTAAATTTTTGTGCACTTTTATTTTTCGTGCACGTATTTCCAATGGCTTAAAGTCTAAAAATGCATGTAACATTCTGATAACAAAATAACAGATAGTAACCAAACTTACTTGTTTTCACTTGGTCACAGGTCGAACTGGTCCCCGCAACGCGTTTAGCTCTTTAGGTAGTACGTTCCAGTATGCCTTCATCTTGCTGGGATCAGCTGGATCATTCTTACTTGCATGAAAATCTGGATTCTCTTGCAAGAAATGTGAGTAATGATCCAACTGTTCCTGAGACGTGCGCTCATATTTCTTTAAATTTCCTGCAAAGTGTTCATTATTAGTACATATGAATGTTTCTTTTAATCACAAAAAAATTTACTGTCCACAATGTTCCACCATTATTTCTTGTATTTTAGGATGTATTTTTCTTCATATCTGCCCAATTGCAAGTGGGCGCAAAACTCACGATTGTCAAAAAAATAATTTTTTGACAGGAAAATGAATTCACCACACCGTGGTAATTGTTTGAGGTGTTTTCTTGTGAGGAATTGGCCAGAATAACAAACAGCTGATCGCTCACAAGAAACCTCACAAGAGACGCATCACAAATTTCGCATCACTGACATTTGTGAGTTGTGACTACATCACAAGCAGAATAGGGGTGTTACTCTTTGGAGAAAGTGGTGAATTTAAGTGTAACAGGGTGGTCCTACAAAAATATAGAATTGTAGTTATTAGTTATTAGTTATTAGTTTAGTGTTTAGATAATATTTTAAAATGATTTTGAATTCAATTCAATATTGTATAGAATATTTTCATATTTTCATAGATTTATTTTGTTTGAATGTTGACGATAGTATACAAACGAAGGTTTAGTTATTCAGGATTAGAGTCCGTTTTTGTTTTTTTTTTTTTTGTAGAAATTAAAGTTGTGGTCCTTGTGGAAGAGATTGCTCCCCCCGAGCTCCTGAAATACCTGTGGTACCAGCACTGTCGGGGAGTAGCCATTTGCCGCATTTTTTGGCTGTATGCTAAGCAGTTCCCACAGATACCAAGTTGCTTTAACCCGTTATTCCTGAAATTTACATCCATTTCAAGAAACTTGTTGCAAGTACTAATTAAATGTTGACCTTGATAGCAGACCTTACACAAAAATTGTGCTATGTTCGTTGATTTGGCATGAAAAACATTGTGGCGTGGAATGCTCTTCTGTGTTGAAGTTTTAGTTTTCTGTTTTTGCTGGTCGATAACCTCCAGTGTGCGAAATCGGGTTTCCAGGAACTGGGAAAAGGCCTTAAAAGTTAATAAGTCCTTTGTGGTACCCAGTTTTTTTTCCCACAATTCTTGTGTAGAAGTTGGTAGCTTGTATAGCAGAACGTAAATAATTATAACACCCCAGTGTTCTACAATAATGTCTAATTTTAATTGATTAAGCTGGGCAGTAACCAAAATATTATTTTGATCATACCGGTCAGAATAGACCAAGCTTGTTCCTAAATTTCAATATCGATACTTAAATGTGTGGATCATTAATTTTTCGTCTTCATGATCTTTAAGTATTTGACCACAAGTATTCTTAAATAATTTATTTGAAGCTGCACTCATTTTTATAAAAAATGTGTATTGTATTATACGTATGTACATAAATGTATAATTTCATGGTTACTGCTACTCAATGATTTTTCCGGGCTCTTAGCTTTATCGTCTTTTTATTTTCTCTGTTTTAATATGTGCCATCAGATTATGTGTTAAATTATTTGCCACACAAAGAAAACCGAAAAAAAATTAAAATATTTTTAAACTATCGGGCCATTTGCCCTGTCAAAGTTAATGTGATAATTTTATCAAAGTTCCTTAAAAAAGTCGTTATTAAAATAGAAAAATCTCTTTTAACTGCTTGAAACATATTTTGAAAAACCAATATTCTACCGTACTTCCATAAAAAGTAAAAAAACTGAGTAAGTTTAAGCTGTTAAGCTTAAAAAATAAGTGGTTTATTTTCTTCAAATATAAACTACCTAAATGCACAAAAGAGGTTTGTTTGAAATATTGCCTGAAAAGCGCTGATATTCTTCATTAACATCTTCGTCCAAAACTGTAATGACCCCGACCGATTTACTTACCGAAATGAGTCTTGTACAGATCCTTCGTAACAACAACAAGGAGCTTTGCCAAGAGCTGCCTTCGAAGGCTGACTTTCAAGAGCTCTATAGCGATTAAAACTGGAGTATGAACGTGTCTCGGCTAAAGTCTTGTGCGAGTTTACGATGAGCTAAATGACGTGCACAAGTCTATCAGAATAATATAAATAATGTAAATTTAAAAATAATAGGATACAACGTCTCAAGGCTAAAAAATAAAATTTTGTTATGAATTAATTTAGTTATATTAAAAGCTTTGATATATTTTTACTTATACATAGAAACACATGTGTTAGACAATAAAATAGAGAAATTTGAAGATATTTTTAGTAATTATAAGCTTAAATGGGTACCAGTGGTAAAAATAAATGTGTATGGGAGAGGGCGTGGAGGTCAACTTCTTGATTACCGAAAAGGAATTGGTGGAATTTTGTTAAACTTTGTGGAAGGGGAAGGAATTAATATATTGAAGGTCATTTATAATGGTTGTGTAGCATATGTCATCCCGATCTATTTGAATTGCATCCACTGGCAAAGAGATTTTGACCAACTTTGCGACAGTCTTACATCTTTAAGCTCCGGAGATTTATTGCTTGTTGATGACTTTAACTCTAGAATTGGCTACGCGGAGAATAACTTTGTAAGTGGATCCGCTGGAGTTATCTTTAATTCAACTCGTCACTCAATGGATGAAGTTTGTAAAGGAGTAAAGGTTTGGAAAGGTTAGACGCTAGAGTTTTGAATGGATGTTGTAAAAGAGATTTAAAGGTGAATTCACATATGGTATATTCAAGGAACAGCATGTACTGGCAGCTGGAAACTGGAATGCTCTATTGACCAACTTCAGAGTGGGGATGCAAAATTCGGATCAATTGCCGCTAGAAATCTTATGCAAATATAGCACGTAGGAAACGGAGATGTCTTTTCCAAGTCTGCTCAATTTCCTGCCAAAATTACATTAGAATAATAGTTTTTGTTTTATACTGGCTTACCAAAATAATTTGAACGCGGAACTTAGATAAGCATTAGATAAGATTAGCACACAACACGATAATTTTGACATGAACAGTTTTGCTGAGATAATAAAAACTGCCATTCTTGTAAGCAATAATTGAAAATAAATTAAAGCAGAAACGGTTTGATTTGAAATGCTTTAAAGCAAGGAAAAAATCATTTATTTTTCTAAAGCTTTTGAGAAAATACAACACCCTTGTCTTTAAAATCATGTTATCAACAATCAACAAATATTATAAACAGATCTGCCTTGCCAAGCGTAAATTAAATGAAGAACAATCCGTAGAATGTTTAATTCAGCGATGTCCTCTGCGGAATTCTGGAAATCTGCCAAAACAATTAACGGAAGTACAAAAAGGATTAGTTCTTCACTACAAGCGCCCGAGCTTCAGGAGTATTTCAGATTTGATTTGATTTGATTTCAATTTATTCATTCCATTTAAATAATTTTAAGAATTGAATTTAACAATTAAATAAATAAGAATTCAATTTAACAATTAAATAATTCTTAGTAATAATTGTGAAACGAATAATAATTATCATTCTGTAACTATTTTAAATTAGTGTTGAATGACGCTTAAATAATATATTCAAATTCAGGAAACTGATGTGGGGTAATTATCAGTGTTATAAAAAATAAAGTTAAGAGAAAGTACTTATGTGTAAAATAAGTGAATAATGAATCCCAGGACACATATCGAAAGAATGATTAAATAATGGGATAAGTTTCTATTTGAAGTGTTACCACTTCACTTGAAGAATTCCCTGAGAACTTTAAAAATATATATGTAGGTGTCTTAACGGAAGAATTCTCAACTCTCTAACGACTAATACCGTAAATATTTTTGAACTATGAATAAGGAACTAAAAGCACTATCATAGGATCCACCCCAACTCGCTATACCGTATTGCAACTTAGAGTTAGCGAGGCCGTAGTAAATCATAGTTAATACTTATTTGGAGCAGTAGGATTTTACAAGATACATTATTTGAACCACAGGCATTATATATGATTTAAATATTTGCGTATGATCTTTCCAGCTTAAATTGAGATCAAATAAGACTCCCAGATATTTAGATTGACTAACAGACTCAACAATCAACAACCTACTGCCTTAATATTTGTAGGTCTTCCTCAATTTTGATAACACAATCAAACGACGTGAGTCCTTGATAGGAGAATGCTATATCATCAGCGAACGCTGTTGGTAAACCTTTGAAGTTCTGATTAAAGAGTTAATATAAATTAGGAACAAAAGTGGACCGAGAACAGAGCCCTGTGGAACACCATTCTTTATTTTAAGGGATCCACTAAAACATCCATTGATATTGACCAATTGCTCCCTCTCTGTGAGATAAGAGCGAAACCAATCATGTAAGACTCCTCTAAAACCATCGTTGTACAACTTATCTAGAAGCAAATTATTGTCCACCATATCTAATGCTTTTGTCATATCAATGAAAAGATCCATTGTTGATTTGGAATTATTGAACCCTTCATACAATTGGGTATTTCCAATAGCTTTAAAAGAAAAAGGAGAAACTATTGTATATTCATTCTTTGTAGATTTTTGAGCTGCCTTCGACTCCATTGTCCGAAAATGATTGTTCTATAAATTGTATACTTTGGGAATCTCAAGTAAAATTATGAATCTACTGAAAGCAATGTATAAAAACAATGAGTCTTATGTTTGGGACGGCAAATTTACGTCCAAGGTTTTTGAAACGCAAATAAGAGTCAGCAAGGATGTGTGCTGAGTACTTTGCACTTTATTTTGTTTATAAATGACATTTTGGAAGAACTTGGAGAGGAAATCGAGTTCGGAGGTTTGCGGATACCGAGCCTCATTTTTGCCGATGATATCGTTTTTCTAGCGGACTTAGTTAAGGGAATGCAAAGGATTATAAATCGGTTAGAACGATACTGCGATCGCATTTTATGATGAAATTAGCTGAGGCAAAAAGAGCTATTTCTTCAGTCTGGGGACATTGTTTGGAGAGTAGGTTTGTGGACCATAGCGCAAAGATACAGATATTTCGTGCTTTGCTTCTTCTATTATGTTGTATGGGGTTCAAGTGTGGGATTAATGGCAGTTCAATGTTGTGGAGTAGTTTCTAAGATATTTCCTTAAGCGAATTTTTCGGTTGCCAACCTGTACTCCGCATTACATGGTTCACCTGGAAACTTCTGTACCACTGCTATTCTTAGATACATTGAAGATCCACTTCGAATATGGTCCTCAGGTCGAAGATCATCTAAAGAGGCAACCTCATCAAAAAGTGGGAAGAAATGTCGGTTGAGTGTGGTGAAAAGGTACAGATTCGACCAGTCATCAGTCCCGCTGCTCTAAAAAACGAGTTTGAAAAGATATTGGATGGTGTAAGTTGTTCAGCTTACTGTGGTTATGTCACGAAAGCACAATCTTCGCAGTATAGTTTGATTTATAGACAGCTCGACTACAACTTGCAATAGAGATCCTACTTCCTGAATCGACTGCCACTTTCAATGAAAAGTGTGATTTTTAAAATAAGAGGCGAAATGATCAACCTCAACTACATTCCACATCGCCCTGACCTACCTGTTTTATGTGATGTTTGCTACCTCAAGGAAAGAAAAGATGTTTACCACTTTATTGGCACATGCCCGATACTAAAAGAGTTTCGTGTCAGATTCTTCGTTAAGCCCATGATCAATTTTAGTAAAGTTTTATGTATTTTGAAAAGGTGGGAGAAGTTATATAAGTACATGACCTTGGCGTGGAATTATAGAACCCGAATAATTGATAGCTGTTTTTAAATCTTGAACTTTTGGAGTATAAATAAAGTATTTATAACTAACTTCAAATTAACTAACTATCGGACCAAATGTTCGCCACAACTGTATGGACAGCAACTTTTGTATGTATAGAGTTTTCTAATAACGACTTGACAATTTTTTTTTAAATAAAAGGCAAACCATTTGAGATTATTGGCTTGAAGTACAATCAAAACATTTATGAATGGAACTCGACTTCGTTCGTTGGAGCCAATTTTCAACGACTCGGCCACACATTTCGGCCGAAACGGCCACTATTTCGCCTTCAATGTTGGCTCTGAGCTTTTCCGACGTCGTCGGCGTCTTGGCATAAACCAATGACTTAACGTAGGCCAACAGAAAATAGTCAAGCGGCGTTAAATCTTACGAAAGAGGCGGCCAATCGACTGGCTCATGTCATGAGATAGCACGCTCACCATATATTACTTACTCTTCAATAAATTGACTGCAGCGTGTGATGTGTGGCTTGTGGAACCATCCTGTTGAAACCACATGCCGTCGAAGTCTATATCTTCCAGTTCGTCCCAAAAATAATCGGTGATCATGGCGCGATAACGCTGACCATTCACAGTAACGTGGCGATCGTTAAATATGTTAAATATGGCCCAATAACGCCGCCGGCATGCAAACCGCACCAAAAAGTTATTTTTTGTGTATGAAGTGGTGATTCATGAAGCATTCATGAGCTTCGTCACTGAAGATGATTTTGCGATGAAATTCATCATCTTGGCGCATCTTCTCCAGAACCCAATCGGAGAACGTAGCTCGTTAGTGTACCTTACCATGAAAATGTTGAGTTTACTGAATAAACTGACAGTGACAGTTTGATGATAAGTGAAAGAGTGCGTTCACAAAATAAATTCAAAGCTGTCAAGTCTGTCAAAGTTGGAAAACCCTATATTTACCAGCGTAAAATATTTTTCCTCTTTCTTTTGCCTTTATTACACATACCTAGTGAATATTACGTGAAATTTGCTTAGCAACTCTGACAGGTTATAGAAATGGAGAATGTAGTGATAATTCACTGCATCTGCGCGAAAGTTAAAGGTTTGCAAGTGCATTAGTGTTTGACATCTAGATTAGTTTGTCTATGATACAGTGATTAGGAGGTTTAAGTAAAAGATAAGGAAAAGTAAAAGTGGATGTGACAACCTTGGATTGCGAATTGTAAATGTATTAAATAAAGATACTGTATTGAAATGGAATAAGTTCTATCATTTGTATCCACACAAACATTTTACATTGGTGTCATAGTGGGATAGGACTTATTGTAAAAAAAAAGTGTTTTGTGATTTTTGGAAAAAAATGCGTCGAAAATCATTGCAGTTGACACTCGTCCAACTCAAATCCGAGTTGAACAAGAAAAACCTCAGCGCCAGTGGAGGAAAAACTGACTTGGTGCTCTAACTTCAGGACGCTTTGAACAACAAGTTGCATGATACATATACAAATGAGTACCGACAACCACATAGCTGCGATGATGCATCTACTCTTGTTAGAAATGGAACAGAGCAGGAGAACAGTCTCGAACAAAAGAACAGTCTCGAACAAACTAAAAATCTTGACGAACAAAAGAAGCCTGAAGGGCCTTCAACAGTGGATAACAAAAGAATAATCTGGAAGAATAAAAATAAACATTTTCCAGCAAAAGTTCGAAGAAATTCATCACAAATTTGATAAAATAGAGAAGAATTTTGATGAAAAATTCGAATAAATAGACAGCAAAGTCTAGCAACAGGCAAAAGAGCTCGACACAGGGCGAAAACAGAAACTCTGTTAATGTTCTTTAAGCGCTCCAAGGAGAAAAGTGTTGAGCCTCCCTCATTTGATGGCCGGACCTTATGGTCTTCTTATAAGAAACAGTTTGAAATGGCTCCTAGTGCGAACGGCTGGGACAATGAGGAGAACTGCTTTGCCCTAACAATGGCCTTGCACGTTTCTGCACGGACGGACGAGAAAGGGTTTGGAGATAGCCATATGCAGAAGGTTTACAAGGTTCAGTTGCAAAGCCGAATGCAGCAACGAGGAGAAACGCTGCAGCAGCTCCAAGCAGACGAGAGTAGACTGGCACATTTGTCATAGACCACCGGAGGCCAGGAAATAATCAGCGAAATGGCAAAGGACGTATTCATCAAGAGAATTGCTGATTTGAAGCTACAGTTGAAAGATGGCCGGGATAAGAACCCTTGCTGAAGCTTTGCCTTCCCTTTGGCGATGGAACCAGAAAATCAGTCTTGCAAAGGAACACATTTCGTCAGGGAAGTAACATCTGTTGAATGCTCCTGTGCAAGACTTAGGGACGAGTAACGAGATACTCAACGGAATAGACGAAGAATGCACTGCTGAAATTGCAATAAAATAGGAGATATTCAAAAGCAGTGTAAAGGACAGGTGCGACGAAAAGGCTGCCCTTATTGTGGTAACGAGCCCGAGTTTAATGGCAACCGATACACCCTCGTGATCATGGACTTTTTCAGTATGTAACCGAGAGTGAACAGATTTGGGGTCCCAATGGAACTACACTTCGATCGAGGATGAAACCTTGAATCAAAAGTCTTCCAAGAAGTGTGCCAATATCTGGGAATAAGGAAGACCAGAGCAACGCCACTATACTCTCAATCTGATGGAATCGAGCAATTACATCGGATCTTGCATGGACATCGTCAGCAACTGCCAGCGGGACTGGGATCGACACATACCCTTTTTTTAAATGGCTTACAGAAACGCGATCCATAGTACAACAGGACGCACACCATCCGAGATCTTAATTGGTCAAACCTTTCGGTCGCCAGGTGAAACAAAATTCGGATCCCCACTTACGGAGCGCAAGAAGGTGAACGAGTACGTGGACAACTTGCGCAGCGAGCAACCGCATGAAGACTAGGTACGACATCAAAGCGAATCCGGCTTCTACGAAGGAGTTTTGGTGTGGCTGTATAATCCTTATAATCCTATGGGTAAGAAATGAAAATCACCAAAATTGCAACAGGGTTGGTAACGATCACACAAGGTGATAACCCGCATTAATGACGTTGTCTACCGTATCCACTGTGGGGATCGAAGATAGTCCATTTGGATAGAATGTGTCATTTCAACGGCATGATGAATAACGAAGTTGTTCGGGACCAACAAATTTAGGGAGGGAGTAGTGTGATATCCATTTCGTGGGGTTTAACCACACATAAAAAAAGAAAAAAAGAATTGGAAGACAAATACTCAAAACAAAAATGGCAAGTCAAGGAACAAGTAAGTAAAAACGAGGAAGAAAAGTAAACTTCTGTGTTAAGCCATCAGTACTTAAAGTTCCAAAGCATCTGTTGCTGTTGCGTTTAAAAGATCAAGACAAATGTAAAGTGACATTAAGAAATTGGAAAAACACAGAAGAGTTCTAATTTGTAATCAATCAATCAATTAAATTCAGTTAATGTGTATAATTGAAATTTTTAATGGAAGTGATATATATAATTGATGATTTTGACCTTTTTTGGTTTAATATGAGTTTGTAATGGTGTTTTTCTATTGGGAATCATATAGCTATTGATTTACACATGCCTTAGTTTATTGCTTGCGAAGATGTTTGGACGCAGTGGACGTTGTTGCTTGAGACGGTTGCAGGTTTTGCTGAATCTTCCATATTTTAGTAATTAAATGAGCTGGTTTCGTTCGCTCGATATTTACTTTCGAAGATTTCCCATTGATAACGATGGTAAATATCTTATCATAAAGTACACCGATACTTTATGTGGGTCGGAATATGGGTGATCAAATCCTCGCTTTGGTGCATCTTGCCTTAAAAAAAACATGACTGCAGCTGTAATAAAATATTTTTATTTTACAGTGATGACTTGCTGGTGCTGCTTTTATGCTAAGCATATGAATTTTGAACTCCTCGAGGAAGAAATTGTTTTAGGACACCCGAAGCGGTCTATCCACTGCGTGAAGAAATGTTGCGCTACAGTGCTTGTGGTAATATCTGTCATAGGAATCGTTACTGGCCATCTTGAAAAGCGATCTACCATGGTCAAACAATATCGAGCCCTCCGAATAAGATCGCAACCGGACCCCGATAAGATTGCAGCGATCAACAATATTGGAACTCCAAAAACCCAAAAGCAAATAAAAATCCTTCTTAAGTTTGTCTGGTTACTGCCATCCACTTTAGCTATTGCGCAAAAACGTCTCCTTTGCATGGGATGCTTTTTGTGACGAATCGTTCAGGAAATTAAAAAAGATCCATAATCGAACCTCCAATACTCATATATCCAAATTTTAAAAACACTTTTTACATTACTTCCGACGCAATCAATGAAACCATAGGCACTATACTATCCCAAAGAGAATCGGAATGTTGAGACCTACCAGTAGCATTCGCCAGTAGAATATTAAACTACGCCAAAAAAAATGTCTCTACTATTGAAATAGAAGCTCTTGCAGTAGTCTGGGTAGTAACACACTTTCGACCTTACGTGTTTGGGCGCTACCAATTTCCTCTACCCTGAACAGAAGTATACAACTTACATACAATTACCATGATTATATAGCCGAGATAAAAATTGCAAACTGGTAACGAAATAATCCGCAACAAGTAAGAAAAAGTAAAGAAAAGTCTAAAGTATACTATGATCAAAACTGTAAGCGAATTAGCTACAACATAGGAGACAAAGTCTTATTAGAAGTAAAAAACAGGGTCAACAAAAAACTTACCCCGATATTTGAAGGACCCTACGAAATCACAGAAATACTTTTCCCTGAAGACTCCAGAATAAAGATCTTAAGAAAGGAAATGGTCATACACAAACACATAACACTAAAAACAACATTAGCAAAACCATTATACACAAAAGAAAAAAAAAAAAACACCAAGCTATTACAGGCTTTCAATTTTACGTTTTCATTTTCAGCTACATTTTTTTTGCATATGTGTTAAGTACGGCTGTAGAGCAGTTAGAGCAACAACTAATACTAAAGTCTACAGGTGTCTACTTGGAATCCATGCTAGTAATCGATAAATCATTTACAAAATGGACATTCTTATTTTAGTTTAACAATTCTTTAACTAACGCCAACACCACACCCCTAGAAAACAATACTAATAATCTGTCGAATCTCTGCGAAACCATAAAAGAATATCTATTAGAGCACTGTAGAATGACACTACATATGTTAAAAAAACTCTCTTACCGAAATACAGCAGATAATTAGAATACTGGATAGCATATTACTGAAGACAAGACTTACTAAACGAATTACGACAAACGAAGGTCTGTTTAACGGCATAGGCTATATCCAAAAATTCCTGTTGGGAACGATGGATTCCCAAGACGCTGCGAAGAGAGAGAACGCGTTATAATCCCTAACGGAAAACCGAAATATTCTTTATCACTCACCGAAGACCAACGAACAATAATAATATTGAACGTTTTCGACGCACTTAACGATACGACGCGTAAAATAAACAACTTTAATTTAATAACCGAAGAAATAGGGGAAAATTCAATAAAATTGGTAAATCTCACGAAATTCGAAAAGGTGTTGCACAATTTTGACAAAATGTCGAAATTTGTGTCTTCTCAAATTTTGACAAAACAGTCAGAATTACATTTTACAAGAGTCTAAACTAGGTAAGTTAGATTGCCGATTTTTAAACTCCGATACATTTATCTCAACGCTAAAACATATACAAGCGGAACTCCCACATAACGTGAGGTTCCCGCAGAAAGTGTCCAGAATAAACTTACCCACATTCAATTCACTAACAAAAACTACGCCAGTGTATGTGAATGATAACTTTATGAATTAAGTTAGCATATCAATGGTCAATGAAGAGTTTATTCTGTTAAAAGTAACACCGATCCCTATCAAATACAAAGGACGCATATATAGATATGTTTCCACTAGCAGTGACCTCATTGCCGTCATCGAAAACAACAGACGATACTTATTTCTAAACTCCAATGATTAAGAAAAGTGTACAATGAGTGAACCAGAACATTTCGTATGCGAAAAAAGTTGCATAATACAACTAATTTCGGGTATGTAATGTTTTGCCATAACCAAAATACGTGCGAATGCTTTGTAATGACGCTCCGTACACAATCAGACAGCGGAATCCTCAAAATAAAGCCTTCAAAGCAGTAACAGACGAAGTCTAACTACCTGCAGGCGTCTAACAATGTCCCTATCCTCTTCTATTTCCAAGATACGCCAGTAAGCGATATAGACGATTTACCCACTAACCTATCCCAAATCTCTTCCAATATGATACATGTTGAAAAATTAGATCTAGATAAATACAACACAAAAATCAAATATTTGACAAAACAACATAGAACATTCTTATATTTAAGTCATGAACATAATATGTATATTTCCTTTTTTTATTGTTTTAATTTGTATAATTGCCTTATCATTATTAACGATACACAAATATTTCAAGGTAACCCTATCCATAAACAGGGTATCAACAAATAATGTTAGAACACAGGATAGCTCCAATCAGTATAGTTAATAGAACTCGGAACCTTTGTTTCAAAAACCTCACACATACAAACATTCAAAAAAAAATTTTTTTTTTTCTGTAATTTCAATTATTTAAATCTAATGAGAAAATGTATTTGCACAATCAATAATTCAAAAAAAAAAAAAAACGAATAATAAATATTTAAAGTTAGGTAGTATAAAAACAAAAACAACAAAAAAATAACAATGTAACCAACAAGTAAGCAACACACAAAAAAAAAAGATCACGAACTCCGAAAAAGATTTTCAATTTCAAAAATGTTAAATTTTGAAAAAAAAAGAACAATTACATATATACATATGCATATATATATAAAGCAATAGACAAATGACATAGGAAGTAAGAGCTAAGTAAAATAAATTATGTATATGAAAAACAAGAAAAAAAAAATAAATAAAACTCCCCTTTTCCGCCGAAACATAATTAAAATTACAATAATTAAATTAAATTAATTAATTAATTTATAAAGCAATAAACAAATGACATATGAAGTAAGAGCTAAGTAAAATAAATTATGTATATGAAAAAAAAGAAAAAATAAATAAATAAAACTCCCCTTTTCCGCCGAAACATAATTAAAATTACAATAATTAAATTAAATTAATTAATTAATTAATTAATTAAACATATATTATAATAAAAAAAAGAAATAAAAAAATAAAACAATCCTTGTCTATTGTCCTTGGTTGACTACTATATGTTTCCCGCCGAAAATTCTCACTCGTTACCTCGTGCGCCCTTCGTATTATAAGGGGGGAGGACTGTTGTGCAAACGCACAACGCTGTGCCCTCACAAGACGCTGACCCACTTCACACATAACGCTATGCCCGAGCAAGACCCTAACCCACTTTACACAGTGTACCTGGTATTTTGTCGTAAAGTAATAGTCGGCGAGATTCTTTCGAAACACGAATTATTGCCGTTTGTATTGGTGAGACAAAATGATGGCTCTTAATCCCCTAACTATACTATAATATATAATATACTATAACTATAAAACAAACCACATAAATTTGAAAGTAAACTTAATTTTTTTATTATCGGTTATAAGAACATTTCATGGCATTTACTCTTCGGAAATAACATCATGTAAATGTTGGCCATGACTACGTTTGAGGTGGCTCATTTAGAAGGTCTAATTTTAGGCGACTCGTTCGAGCACAGCGACTGGTATCTCGAAGATAACATGATTAATGATGGCTTCCAAAGCATCAATCGTACTTGGCTTATTCCTGAAGACCTGAGACTTTACAAACCCCAGGAAAATAGTCCAAAGGTGTGATATCGCACGATCTAGGCACCTAATTTACCGTAGGAAAACGTGAAACTAAGTGCTCACCAAAATAATTTCACCACAAGTCCATTGTTTAACGCGCTGTATGGCTCGTAACGCCGCCTTGTTGAAACCAGAGTTACCGAAAACATGTGTTGGAATTTTGTAAAGCACATAGTCCGTTAACATGGCGCGATAACGGTTACCATTGACGGTAACATTCTAATTTGCCTCATTTTTGAAGAAATATGAACCAATGATTCCACCAGCCCATAAACCACACCATAACGTTGTTTTTAATGAATGGTACTCTTTGGGTATTTGGGTATATATATTTGTTTATTACTGTATCCATTGAATCAGAAATGGGCTTCATCACTGAACAAAATTTCACGATAAAAAACCGGATTTTTATTGAGATCTGCCTCTCTTAAATTCTTGCACAAGTTGAATTTTGTACGCTTTTAGGCCAAGTTGTCGAACATGCCAAGCCAAGCTGCTGAGAACGACGGCGAATCGATTCGTAACGGTCTTCGGGTACACTCTCAGCTACAGCTGCTATAGTCTCTTCACTATGTGCTGAATGTGGTCTAATTGGTCAAGTGTCATCCACTAATATAAACAGGGACTCAAATTTGCGAATGGTATTGGCAATAGTGCCAGTTGTGCCAGTTGCTCGAATCTCACGAAAAACATTTCTCATAGAACACAGATTTTCGTAATAAAGCTGCAAAATTTTGAGACGCTGTTGTGGTGTGAGTCTTTCCATGATGAATTGCCAAAGGTTATTGAACAAAAATGACAAAGCATTTTGATAGGAGCACACGCGATCTGTCAAAAAAAGCCTATCGAAAATTAAACCTCACGGTGAATCACCTGTTCTGTGCTGGTGGTTTTAAGACGATGTTTCTCACGAATGTCAACAATGTTGAAAATGTATTTCTTATGTTGCGAACCCTTGTTTTGGTTCTCTAACCGAGAATGAAGGAACTGGTAAACTTCATACACCACCAATCGCTGGTGGATTTCAATTTGGGTTGTTGTCTTGCGTAGAATGGTTTGGTGTTTGCAAATTCTTTTCTAATTTCGGCGTTAGCTTGTGTATTTAAATTGGAATTAGGTTGCAAACTTTTGTCCCCCATGTTATTGTTCGCGTTAGAATGACCAGCTTACTTCAGAGACGTAAATAGTATTATGATAGGCAATTAAAAGTGCTCGAGAGAATGGATGCGAATAAAATGGCGCCGTGCAAAATTCTAAACTGCACTACAAAAACGTTTTTACTGTGATTTTATTGGGACGTGCAATCACGTCAGGGTCAAGAAATATGTGGTGGTGTACCACACATATAAATTATTCGAAGTCTCAATTTATTAATTTTAATTTTTATTAATAATCAAATTAAATTTAATTTATTTTGTTTTAAAAAAATTTAAACAGAAGTACAGTCAAGGCCATCAAATCAAAACATAAGTCCGCCTGACATAAATTGGTATATGCCTCCAACAACATTTTCAGAAGACCCTCCAAGAGCTGCTATATACTTGCGTTTGAGACCGACATATCCATACACGTATGTACGCCTAGGCTCACAATATATAATTACAAATGCACAAGTCAGCAAAATAAGCATGCAAGAAGAACACAATAGCCAGGAAACAACACAAAGTTCATACACATTTTTTGAAGAGCTATTCACAGCCCCGGATTTCTGATGAAATAATCAAATAAACACTATATAACACATGGGCTGAAAACTCATTGCCGTTTTATAGTAAAACACAAAATTTTTGCAAATTCAACTTTGTTTATCAATATAGTTGCCTTCGAGGGCGATAAACTGATTAAAACGATTTTTCAATCTTTCGATACCAGTTTTGTAGTACGATCTCGGTTTAGCCTCAAAATAGGCCTCTGTTTCGGCGATTAATTCTTCATCGGTCTTAAATCTCTTCCCGGTAGACATTCTTTTGAGGTCTGCGAACAGGAAATAGTTGCTGGGGGCCAAATCTGGAGAATACCTTGGGTGGGGCCGTTTAGTCTTTCAAACGCTCCAAGTCGCTGTTGATAGTCTGCTCCTTTTGGAGATGGTCGATGAAAATTATTCCATGTGTATCCCAAAGTACGGATGCCACAACCTTGCCAGCCGACTGTTGAGTTTTTGGTCGTTTTGTACGATGTTAGTCGCCTGCTCGCCACTCAGCTGACTGCTGACTTGACTCTGGTGTGAAGTGATGGAGCCAAAATTCATCCATTGTCTTCCGCATGTCCATATATTCGTGTATGATATATCCAACACGCTCTTTTGATATCTTCAGAGCCTCAGCTATCTCAATCAATTTCTCTTACGGTCATTCGTAATCATTTTTTGATGTTTTTATCTGAAACAGCCTTTCTTGGTCCACTGCGTGCATCATCTTCTGTGCTAGTATGACCACTTTTAAATTTTTTAATCCACTTGCGAATGGTTCGTTCGGCTGGTGCAGAGTCCGGGTAATACTTATCAAGCCATTTCTTTGCATCGGCTGTATTTTACCCATCAAAAAGCAATGATAAATCAACACACGAAATTGCTTTGAATCCATTTCATCATCCGACAGCCGTCAAATTTATACACGTATCTTTTGAAGGTTGGTACTAACTGAAAATGATATGGATTTAATTCAAGTAGTGCCCTCTCTTAGATAGGGTTTTCTAATAACGACTTGACAACTTTTTTTTTAAATAAAAGGCAAACCATTTGAGATATTTCAAAAACTTTATTATTGGCTTGAAGTACTATCAAAACATTTATGAATGGAACTCGACTTCGTTCATACGGCTACCGCCGGCACGTTTGCAGCGGTCGATTCGTTGGACCCAATTTTCAACGACTGCGCCACACATTTCGGCCGAAACGGCCGCCATTTCGCGTTCAATGTTGGCTCTGAGTTCTTCCAACGTCGTCGGCGTGTTGGCATAAACCAATGACTTAAAGTAGCTCCACAGAAGATAGTCAAACGTCGTTAAATCGCACGAACGAGGTGGCCAATCGACTGGTCCATGTCTTTAGATAACACGCTCACCATACTTACAATAAATCGAATGTAGCGTGTGCTGTGTGGCTTGTGGCACCATCCTGTTGAAATCACAAGTCGTCCAAGTCCATATCTTCCAATTCGGGCCAAAAATAATCGGTGATCATGGTGCGATAACGCTGACCATTCACAGTAACGTGACGATCGTTATCGTCGACGAAAAAATATGGCCCAATAACGCCGCCGGCATGCAAACCGCACCAAACAGTTATTTTTATGGATGAAGTGGTGATTCATAAAGCACATGTGGGTTTTCACCCGACCAATAACGCATATTTTGCTTATTGACTAAAATTGAGCTTCGTCACTGAAGATGATTTTGCGATGAAATTCATCATCTTGGCGCATCTTCTCCAAAACCCAATCGGAGAACGTAGCTCGTTAGTGTACTTTACCATGATGAAAATGTTGAGTTTACTGAATAAATTGACAGTGACAATTTGATGATTAGTGAAAGAGTACGTTCACAAATCAAATTCAAAGTTGTCAAGTCTCCATTGGAAAACCCTATACTTACTGAAATAAAATATTTAAAAACTCTAATTAGAGCTTTACATGTTTCTTGTACAATATATTGTTATATCACTTAAGGTTGATTTTACTATGCGGGTGCTGAATTTCAGATCTGAAAAACTTCTTCCTGTGGCTAAAAATCTCGGGGTTGCGGAAAACGTTCTTGAGGAGATATTGCATCTCTTAATATTGTACTTTCTTTTCTTATATGAGGACTTATTTTTTTCATTAACTCCTCATCCGTTACTGCATGAATGCATATAATTACGAAAATCTACTGGCGAATTTTCGTTCAATTCTCTTAACAATTTTACCGATGATATGTGGTTTAACCGACATTCGCCTATTTCCCTTTCATTCCGCTCTTTTTCTTCATTTTCCAGTATTTCATAATTTTTTCACCACTGTAAAATGAGCATGCGAGGCATGGTTATACTTCGAAATTTCTATCATAAATGAAGTCTGTCAAGCAAGGTTTATGTTATGAACGCTAGGCATTACTTGGTCGTCAAGCAAATCGTATAGACAAATCCTAGTGTGAACGCCGCTAAAAGTAAAGTAACATAGTAACATTAAGGGATTGTAGAGTACAGAAGGTGATTTCCCCAAAATTTAAATATGAGTAGCATCATCTATGCTTCCATAGTAGGAGCATCAACCATCGGTTTGTGGAGAGTAGAATCGAATTTCCTAGCAAAATGGAAAATTGTATAGAACCCTGGATTAACTTCTTTCATTTGAAGAAAACTGCGGCTGAAGCGCATCGAATTTCGATTATATAACTCCCTTGGAGGAGCCCTCCGACATCGAGAACTCCCAAAAGTTTACGGAGATGCTGCTCTAAGAAAACCAACGCGATGTTATTAGTTCCATCGCTTCTAAGACGGTGATTTCAATGTTGACGACAATCCGTGTGAAGGAAGGCCAAAATCGCTGAATTGGAGGCATTGCTCGATGAGGATCCGTCTCAAATGCAATTAGAAGTTACCCGCCAAGCTATTTGTAACCCATGCCCAGCGACTGTATGCGTTGCGAATTATTTAAAAACAAGGAACTTAGATTCCTCGTTATTTATAGCCAAGGGACTGTAAACAACTGCTCCATTAACAAAAAAGGAGGGGTCTTCTACATCGCATTGTGACTGGTGATAAAAAATGAATTCTTTATAGCAACTCAAAGAGAAGAAAGTCATAGGGACTGCCCGGTCATGCTTCTACGTCGTCGGCTCGGCCGGATATTCACGCTGCTGTGTATTTGGTGGGACCAGGTCGGTGTAATTTATCATGAATTGTTGAAAGCCAACGAAACCATCACTGTTTAACGGTACCGACTTTTATTGATGCGATTGAGAACTACGGACACATTGCAAATAGAGACACGAAAAAGTGTCAGCATGACAACGCTCGGCCGACCATGTAAAACCTACCTGGTGTCGGCAATAATTTTAATGATTCCTTTGTAACCATTTTTCCACATCAAAGTTGCATTTTAATCAAAAAACTTAGTTGCGCACCTAATATATTATAAATATTCAAAATTGTTAAATAACTATAAATATCAATACTTATGAAAGAAATTTATATCAAAAAAATAATAATAATCCCCAATATTATAAGAAAAATCCAAGAAAAAAATGATAAAGAATTAACTCTTGAAAATCTGGAAATCAACCACATAAGAAATTTAGACAAGCTCAAAGAAGAATTACATTTACAATATATACTACAAAATCGATTTTTGGTTTGCATATTTTCAAAGTTTAATAAGTTGAGAATATACTGTGAAAATTTTAAACTGATACACCAAACTATTTTAAAGTTACAGCAAATAATAGGGAAGAGCGTACCCTGCATCCGTCGACCCGGATGATTGAAAAAAAAACTATAAGACTGATTCCGCTGAATTTTTAACACAATATTCTGCACACGAATGGCTCTGTCCTGTACCAGAATAAGATTTTTTTCCACTTATTTTTATTTTGATTGTTAAGACAATTCAAGACATTTTGCGCAATAAGCAACTTCAATAAATACTGCCCTCAATAGTGGATTTGCTTATCTGAGTATTTTACGATATTCTACCCAATGAGCAACTTTCATAGTGTTATTGATTTGCATATTGTAATAATTTATTGATCCGAAAAGTTTCGAAAACGCTGATTGTTAACTTCAGTAGTTTTACGTATAGGGTGATTCATCGTGAGTTTTGATTATCAATAGGCTCTTCTTGACAGATCACGCGTGACTCCTATCAAACTGCTTTGTCATTTTTGTTCAGTATCGTTTGGCAAGTCATCATGGAAAGACTCACATCACAATAGCGTCTCCAAATTGTTCAGCTGTATTACAAAGTTCACTTTCAAATTTATATGTTATATTATATATTATAAATCAAACCTCACGAGGAATCACCCTATATAGAGTAAAGAAATTTAATTGAAAAACGAAGTGTACATGTCTTATTATACAGTGGTCCTTCGAGCAAAACAGTTATAACCATTCCCAAGCCTATCTTTTGTTTCTTATTGTGAGGCTGCACTAGGGTGGTTATAAACTATAGCATATAAAAGCACTAATGATCAGGGTACTAGAGTAGGTAATGGGGCAGTTTAAAATAGGAATTCAGAGCGAGAGAGTAGATATGTGAGTGAAATGAGGATAGCATGGTGTGGGTAATAGTGTCGGCACGTCTTTGATGTAGTGAATGTGGGTTGGCGACGTGTGATAACGCATGTTTTGTGTGGTAAGCTGACGGATGGTTGGCGCCGTGTGATAAGAAAAGTGTTGTGAGCAATTAGTAGGTATTTTATGATATTTGTGGTATGATATTTATGGTATTTGTGAGTAATTAGTATGTCCACACAAAATGCGTGCCGACACTGAGACGGAAGACCAGTCTGAGAGGGGATTTGAATGTTATCACAGTGTTTTGTAGCAACAAGTGTTAATAACGTTAGAAATAATAATAATGTTGTAGTTTATCTTTTTGAGTATAAATTGTTTATTAAATTTGTCTGTGTTGTCGCCGTTGTTGTCATCGTTGTTGGAGAGAGAATTAAGAGATGATAAATGTTCTGAAAGAGTTTTACTCTTTCTTTTATCTTGCTGACCACCATCATCGCAAGAACATTGTTTTGAGGAATTTATGTGTGGAATTTAAGTTAAGCAATGTTATGAAGAAATTCGCAGAATTATATCGAAAAATAACTATCGTCGTTATCTCCTTGACCATATCATATAAGAAAATAACTGAACTTAGCGATAACAATTTACAAGATTTTAATGAGTTATATTCAATATCGTGATCCTTATCTTTTTGAATATATTGTTTGTGGAATTTTTCGAAAAAATTAATGCGAGAAATACTGGCGATTTTGTTCTTCTTAACTGGAGCTTAAAGAATTAGATCTAATGCGAAATTTCAGATATATAAGCTCTGATGTATAAACTATTAGCTATCAGATTACTTCTTCAAATCAAAATTGCTAATTGAAAACCAATTTGAAATACCCCTCGAGAACTCGAAAGATTCTCTGACGGTACTATTGGAACAGTTCCTCATGGAGGATGTTGGAGCCCATCTACATACTCGAAAAAATCTCCAAATCTTCTCGTAATTTCCCAAACTGATGTAAATTCTACAAATGTCAAAATGTAATATTGTTAACTTTTGAAGAAAGTGTGTGATTTAATTTGTTTATTAAAATTTATAATTCAGAATTAACAGAGAAAATAGGCTAACCCTTAACGGAAGAGGCTGCGACTGAACTGGAGACACTCCTAAACGAATTCCTAGAAGCAGAAGCAGAACTTTGAATATTCAGACATGAACAACTACAACAACAGAATTTAAAGCAATTGAGAAAAATGCTAATGCAAATCATAGAACAGAAATTTAAAATGTATAAAAAAAAGATTAACTATAAAATATGAAGCATACATTATGAAATGTTTTATGAGAGCAGATTGAGAGAGGTAAACTTACAGGTGTTTGAAATAAAAAAAAATTTGAGGTGTGGGGTAAAGCAAAGTTGACCTTCGAGTCCTTGAAAACTTTATTTAAAGAGTTAAAAAGCTTTTGTAGTTGTTTCGTTGATGCAAAAGAACATTGTGTTTACCTTTTTCTAATAAAGTAATCTTGAAATAATATTGTAATCTTTAATTGTTTTCACTTGAATTTATATTGTTCCGAAGTGGACCAGGTAGGTCATTATGGATTAGAACGAACGCTAAGTCTCTTGCAGCATGATTACTGGTTTCCCCGCAGGAGGAACAAAGCTTAAAGTTACTTATCAGCATGCATCGAATACGCATACTACAAACAGCCGTCTGGTAGGTAGAAAGTTGAATTATTTTGCATACATAAAACTCACACTATTTTCACACTCTTCATCTCGACCATTTAGGTCCTTTTCCAAATAGCCATAAAGTCAACACTCAAATTTTAGGTATTATTGATTGGCTTACGAAATACGTCATCCTGTAACCTGTCAAAAACGGATCTACTAAACCTATTAACCGTATTTTAGAGGAGATTTCATCAAGTTTCGGGAGTCGAGTCAGAATCGTTACTGACAGGGGAACAGATTTTAGCTCGAACGAGTTCAAGAAGTATTGTACTGCCAACGACATCAAACATATCATGACTGCAGCGCGAACTCCGAAAGCCAATGGCCAAGTCGAACGGTGTAATTGGACTTTAATGCAGGCATTGTCCACTATGGCGGACGATAACACTAATAGGGATACTCATCTTAGGGCTACACAGTCGGGAATGAATTAATGCATGAACGAATTTACAAAACAATCACCACATAACTTACTGTTTGGATTTCAGCCTCGAGATCCGCTCGGAGACAATGTTTGGCTTGCGTTACAAGAACGTACTCAAGAAGAACAGTGATTGGATTTGAAGGTGGTACGTCAGGAGGCGGAGGCGACTATTATCGAATCCCAAGAGAAGCAGAAACAACGACATGACATTCGTCATTTTTCTTTTTTTTCAGTTTTATATAGATTTTATTTTCCTGATCATTAACTCTTACATACTAACAAAAAATGCTTAAATGTTAGCTTAAAATTACTTAACAATCTTACACTAACTTACTGGCTCCACACAGGCACTCTAAGCTACTCTAAATTCTTATATCTATATCTTTCGACTTTATTTACACTTTGTTTTATTTTATAATATTTATTTTCTATACTTAAAGCTAAGAAAAACATTGTTAACAAAAAACTTAGCATATGGATATTACTTTAAAAATTTTATAACAACTTAATATCTAACTTAAAATAAACCTTAGTCTACCTAACCTACATACACACACCTAGATATTATACACAATAATATACAAATATTAGTATACATCTTTGTATATACCAATATATGTTATGTATATATTTCTTAACGTCCAACCTAAGCCTATGTAAGCTGGCCATCGCTATTTACAGAGCAAATAGACTGGTTAGCTCTGCCCCATTAGTGAAACGACGACGAACCATCTTCTCCATCATTTAACCACCAGAGATGCTGGTGCTGCCGAACGACATCCCTCTTATCACGATTCCCCACCGCCCTACTGAACCTGAGACGATCCACACAGCTGTATGCGACGTCTCCATTGTAGTTGAATAGCCTTTCACCAGCTGTCCGAGCGACATGGCAGATTAACGGGACCGCTGCTCTATCCTGGATCAACCCTATCTGATCAAGGTAGAGGAATGCTTCCGGCGGAACGAAGCCGTCAGAGCGCATACTCTCGTGGTAACGGTAATTGGGGTAGTAAGCCCCAGATATCAGTTTATTCGTCGAGGTCATTGCTCTTGCAATGTGTCTTCGAGTTAGCTTAATTGCGAAGTTGTCCACTCGTATTAGGTTCGCCTTGTTGTAAAGGACCTCATTACGATAAACAATTTTGTACTCCGACTCTGGTGTTCTGTACAAGCTAAGGCGAGCCTTAAGGCAAGCCCTCTCAAACAACCGAATATTTTCCTTTAAGCTTGCTCGTACATTGAACCACACGGGACATCCAAATAATAGCATGGGCCTGATAAGGGAAGTATTAATGTCCTCGATTCTCGGACCTGTTCTGTACTCTATCAAATCGTCTGCGTACGCAATAGTATGGAGAAGTGAACCTATCAAGTCGCTTGTATAAATGTTGAATAGGATCGGCAAATTGACCGCGCCCTGCTGAAGACCATTTTTAATTTGAAATATTCCAACAGAAGTCACATCACCATTCTTCACGATGAACTGTCTGTTGGTTAGCATATTGTAAAGAATGTATAAGTGTGGTTTACTGATCCCCAGCCTATTAAACTTATAGAAAAGCCCCTCTAACCATTCTTTGTCGAAATCCTTCTCCAAGTCAACAAGGCAGGCACCAGTACATTGGATATCGGACAAAAGTTTAGACGCGGCATGTGAGATATCATGTCCCGCCTTAAAACCGAATTAATTATCCGGAACTATATGTTTGTCCTTAACTCACCTAGTCAGAGCTTTATTGATTACCTTTTTAAACACCTTACTGATATTCGGAAGGAGACTTATTGACCGGAGATTCGCCGGTTCGGATATATCCTTTCCCTTTTTAGGGATAGGGTGAACCATCGCTGTTTTTCAATGCGCTGGATAATGTGCATTATTCACTACATTATTAAACAGGGTGACGTAAATGTCCACCGCTTTTAGAGGAAGATGCCGAAGCACAATGTTCGGAATACCATCGAACCCCACTGATTTCTTACTCCTGATTGTGTCTAAGATATCATGGAGTTCTTCCCTCGAAATGAACGCGTGTAGGTCATCCTATCGGGCGATGCCATTATTTGCCATATTTTGATCGCTGAACTGGGTGAAACCAGACCCCTCGGATCGCCAGTTCTCTACTTCATATCGAATGCAGACGTCGTGTACCAAGACGAGATTGTCCAGGTCATAATTAGGGCCAATGGTATAGTGGCCTTGTATAGTTCCTGGAAAGTCGCCCCTATGGCCTCAACCTTCTCCTATGGATCCTCGATCACAAAGAATTCGTCATCATCAGCGGCCTCCTTTGGATCAATACCTGCTATTGTCAGTACCCGTTCGATGTCTGTTGTCCGGGCTATTTTAAGATACAGAAATTCAGCTGTATTATCAAAATACAACAAGGCGAAGAGAAGATGGTAGATATGAGGTAAGGCTACCGTTTAAAGATAGTATGCGACCCAAACTTGGCATCTCTAAAAGGGCAGATATAGCAAGATTTTTATAAGTTGAAAAACGTCTCAAACGAGAAACTTAAACAAGCATATACATCTTGCAATAATGAATACGATATATTCAAACATATGACAGAAGTTACAACAAATGTCAAACTGAAGAACGGAGGGCATTATTCCCTTCCTCACCACGCTATATTTAAAGAATCAAGCTGGACAACCAAACTTCGATATTATTGATCTGATAGCGCAGTAGAGGAAGTTTAAGGTGGTATTCGCAGCGGACATCAGTATGATGTATCGACGGATATGGATAGCACAAGAGGACATTTCATACCAGCTCATTCTGTGGCGGTAAAGAAGCGACGATCCCATAAGGACGTATGCTCTCAGCACAGTAACATTCGGAACAGCCTCAGCCCCATATCTAGCTGTACGGACCTTGCAGCATTTGGCGATAGACGTCGAAAACTCTAAGCCTCATGTAACGAAAGCAATCATGGAGGGTTTTGTTTTCTTTATGTTATATCGACATCGAAGTCTGCTGGTTTTCCATTGCGCAAATGGGTCAGTAACTCAACAACAATTTTATAACGAATACCTGAAAGGGAAAGAGAAGTAAATCAACCTTTAAAATTTGATTTACAGGATGCTATTAAGACGCTGGGCATCCAATGGCATCCTGCAAAGCATATATGGTATTTACACTTCAAATAATATACTTAAGTTAAATAAACACATGAAGCGGTCAGTACCTGCCGATATAGCACACCTGTTTGATCCTCTGGGATGGATTTCACCCTGCGTCATCAAAGCGAAACTGATTTTGCAGCAGCTTTTGGTCAATACATTGTCCATAAAAGAACCGTGGATAGAACTTGGAGCTGGTTTTCAAAAACTAGAATAGCTGGAGAAAAGACAGGTTCAACTCCATGGAGTGATATCAAATGGTTGAGAGAGAATACACTTACTGGCATAGCAAACCAGAGTGGCTCCAGTAAAAAATATATTTTTATCACGACTGGAACTCTGTGTTGCATTATTACTTCCAAAGCTCCTGCATAGAATGTCAACTGCTATGAAATTCCAAAAACTGGAGACATTTGCATGGTCCGATTCCATGATAAACTTGGCATGGATAAAAGGAAATCTAGCCATTCCACACTGGTTCCGCTTGGCCATAAATACTTCCCGTTGAGATATCGTAGCGAAATTTTCATCAAAATTCTTAAATAATGTTGTGATTAATAGTGGTTAATAGCAAAAAGGTGACGTGTAATTACGTGGACACTGCATTTGTAAAAAAAGCATTACAAATGAAATAATAAAATATATAAGAGAAAATACAATTTTTAAATACAGTTTTGTAATTATGTACATCAAATAATTAAAACGATAAATATCTTAATGTTTAATAAGCCTTAAAAATAATAATAAGACGAAAGAAGTTAATAAAAATAAAAAAATTGACAAAGATTATATTGTGTCATCTAGAAGGTCATAAACAGATTGCAATAACTTTAATTTATAGCTCTTTCCAAGTTCCCTTTGCCCTGTTATAAACGGATCTGAACGTAAAAGTAGAGTGTTCATAATGTCGATGTTTGTCAACATGCATGAATTTTTTCGGCTATGCTGTAGTCTACATCTTTTTAATTCTTTATTGTTTGACTCTGAAGCTTCCTCCGAGAGGTCTATTGCATTCTCTATCACAGCAGATCCATGTATTAATACTTTATGGACTGTAGCTGGCAAATAGTACCACGGATACTCATTGATCAGGTCCTTGGCAGTATTGAGGGCATATTCAATAAATTTGTGCACATTAATTTTATACCCCGATGTCAACGCTTGAAGTAAAGTAGCACAGCGATGAATCAGACTTTCATTAACTCCTGTGATTTCTGAAGGCAATCTTGAGTTAGAAAATTTTTTCTTGTAACATTCCCACCGTTGGACGATTCTTTGCCTCCATCTCTGGGCTGGTCTACTATTAAGCCCATTTTTTCACGAAATTCCCTTTGAATTTGTTGCTTTCTTTCCAATACTTGTAATTTATTTCCAGGACCTCTAACCTGCCTCGTTTTGACAACGGACTTATAGGAAAGATTTAACATTTTGTAAAATATTTTCGCATGAAATGGAGATAAGTGGATTTTTCCATATTATTTTATGATCAGTTTTAGAAAGTAGTTGGAGAGGCACCTAGGGTGTAACAAATAACCTCTTCTCTGCTAAATCATTATTAGAAAACTTTTGCTTGTACTCACTATGATCCGTACATCAAATCCCCATTTTCCGATTAATACTAAAAATGTAACATAATCATCTGGGATTGTTTCGACCACTTTAGCATGTAGCTCTAATAAGCTCGACGCTGTATTATCTAATTGCAGCTCGATTTCAGCGTGAGATTCGTCTACAGATATATTGTCCGGGTATCTCTCTTATTTTGAGCTTAGTATATTGGGTATATAATTATTTTCGTGCGTTTTTTTTTTTTCAAAATTTGAACGTTTATTTAAGAAAAACATGAACAATAGTATTATTCAAAGTATTGCCCATCTGAAGCTATAACTTTTTCCCATCTTTCTGGCAATTTGTGGATCCCATCCCAAAAGAACTGCCAAGAATGAATCAAGCCAATTTTTGATATTCTCCTTTGATGTGAACCGTATTTCAGTGAGGGCGTTCTGCATCGACAGGAACAAATAATAGTCAGAAGGGACAAGATCTGGGCTATAAGGCGGTTGGGGTAAGACTACCCATCCACTGTTTTCCAAATAGTTTTTCGACTACTGCTCTCTTCAAACGGATTAATTGGGTTCGGTGGCGTTATCCATTGATGGTTTCACCCGGTTTTAGCAGCTCATAATACAGCATACCCATCTGATCCCACCAAATACAGAGCATTACCTTCGTGCCATGGATATTCGGCTTTGCCGTTGATTTGACTGGTTGGCCGGGTTTCACATATGATTTTTTGCATTTGCATTTATCATCACCAGTAACAATTCGATGCAAAAATGACTTCCTTTTGTGTAGTTCCAGCAGCAATTCGGACATGCAAAACCGCCTTTCGATGTCTCTCGGCTTGAGTTCATGTGGAACCCAATTTCCTTGCTTTTGAATATATCCAGCTGCTTTTAAACGTTTTGAAATGGCTGCTTGAGTGACACCTAAAGATTCTGAGAGCTTTTCTTGTGATTGGCAACAATCTTCATAGAGTAATGCTTCCAGTTCTTCATCTTCAAACTTTTTTGGCTGCCCAGGACGTTCATCGTCTTCCAAGCCAAAATCACCACTTTTAAATCGTGCAAACCACTTTTGGCACATTCACTCAGCTAGCTTTGTTCTTGTTGGAGACACCGCAAAATAAAGCTTTGGGCGCCCACGATGAGCACTTTCCACCATTTGCTGAGATATATTACATTTTAATACAATTGATTGCTTTTCATTCAGCCAATCACATTGATATTGCAGAAAACAACGATTTTTTTACATATGTAGCTAATAGATTTTTCAGTTTCGGTTAGTTCAACTATGTAGCCATTATTCTCAATATTATGTTGTATATCTGTGATCATATCTTGAGTTTTTTTCGCACTGCTACCCTTTTTTGTGCACCATAAATTGAAAATATGTAGCCGTGTGAACACGCACTGATACGAATCGCCTTCCAAACCCAAATCGAAAGTAATAAAAAAGTGTGCAAAAATAAACAGTGTTATTTCATATAGTATTAATTAAATGCACATTAAACATTGTATACGAACACAAAAGACGAAAACAAACACACAGCACAAAAAAACAGACACAGAGGCTTCGCTGGGCAAAATTGACATTGATTGACTAACGACGAGTTAGTATATTAAAGATTACAAAGCCATCCGCAAAATTCCGCAGCTAACTTCAACACTTTTATTACCTTAAGACTCAGGTTAATACAATGGAGAAGAAATCTAAGGGGGGATTTTGGGTGAACACAATTAAAACTTTAGGTTAAGATAATAAACACGCACAGAAAACGAACAAATAAATAGGTTATCTAAAACAAGCATTTCTCAATAACTTTACAAATTAGTATTTCGTAATTACTCCACATATAATAAATACCTTTAACTTTAAAATTCATTAAAAAGAATTTAAAATAAATAGACTGAAGCAAATGTTAAGCACTTTGAATTGCGATTTTGTTGTGAGAAAGAGCTAACCAAGCGCAGCTGCATTGCGAAAATGAACACGTGTTCATGATTTCAATTGGTTTTAAGAAAGTTCTGTTAGATTTCTAGAAAAAAACCACTCTGCTATTGGTAATATGGGACATATAACTGACAAATTGTGTACATTTTATTGGAAAACTTTGTATTAATATTTTTGATTTTTGGCCTATGGGCAGGACCACTGAAATTCAACCGCTCACAAACAAGGATATCTGGCAACATGTAGCCAGTAAAGATAAGAATTCCTCCAAATCCTTATTGTTCCTTGATTATAAGTCTATTTTCTTCTATATAATATTGAAATTGGCTTGCCTTGAGTCGCTTCATTACCTTTTCAAATATTGGCAGCATATTCACGGAGTGAAATTTCTCACAAATGATTGTGTGCCATAATCTCCCTACCGGTATGATTACTGATTCTTTCCAATTATGAAAAAATAATCTGAATTGTAGTGACTCATTAAATATTTTCATTAAAATATAGCCAATTAAATCTATTGAATTTAAAATCATGTTCTTATTAATTGCGTTAAGAATTTTTTTATTGTTGCACTTTTTAATTGTATCAAATAATGATCTTTCATTACAATATTAGAATTTGAAAATACTATTCACAGTAATATCGGGAGAAATGTATTCTAGAATTTTGATCGATTTATTTATTTCAGATATACTGGCCACAAAGTATGAATTTAGACTTTTTTTTATTTGTTTTGATCAAACTTTACACCTAATAAGCGTAAGTAAAATAAAAATAAAATAAAATAAAATAAAATTTTTGTAATATTGTAAGATGTTTGTGTGTACAAATGATAGAACTTACAATCTCTTGTAAGTCAATAGAAACGTTTCCTTACCTTTTCCAACGTTTTGTTTATTCCCAATTGGCCTCCTAAGATTCCATCATGTATTTCATGGAGTACTTTTGTGACTCTAGACCGCGGCAAGATTAGCTGCATAAGAGATGTTGCTCAATCTGTGCTATCCCATTTTCTCTTGATCTAACCATCTTGCACACAAAGCGAGTCCCACTGTGCCCAATATGCTTTCAGAGTTTAGCTCTTGTCCGATATCCCCTGGCAGCTTGGTCTTTCCTCGTGTTTCTTCCATGCCAATATTGGTTTGATGTTATTATCTGCCTGTTGGGAGGAACGGATTTCATCTGTACTCTATTGGCTCAGTCCTGATCATGCTGGTAGTGGTCTCTTCTTTCGCTTCCTTGCCAGTGACTACTTTAGCTGGGAGACTTTATTGGCATTGTTTTGCCTGCCAGACTGGAATAATTGCCCTGGAGTTGCCGACTCCTGCTACCGGCTTCTGTCCCGCGAAGTAAGCATTTCCCGACTGATGGCTTCGGAAAGTCCGTCTTCTTAGTAGGCGTTTCTGCCAGTTTTTCCCTCTATTTGCCTATAACCCCAGTGAAGGCAGCCTTTTCGTCGTACCGGTTCTTTGCATTGCCCTTGAAAATGTCCTATCCCGTGGGGTATCTCATTCCTCGGCACTAATTCTGGAGCAGAAGCATTCAAAAGATGCCACTTCACTTCGAAATGTCTGGCTGCTTTCATCGCCAAAACGAAGGCAAGTGCTTCAGCAAGGGATCTTTTCCCTGCCATCCTTACTGCTATGAATGCGCCCTATGCCATTTCATCGATTATTCTTTGGCCTGCCATCGAATGAGGAAGGCTTCAACTCTTTTCTCCTTGGGCCGCATAAAGAACATTCTCGAAGTTTCTGCTTCCGCACTGTTTCGAGCTTTTTTGCCAGTTGCTCAACTTTGCTGTCCATTTGTTCGAATTTTTCGTCAACATTCTTCTCTATTCTTCCGAATTTGCAATCGATTTCTTCAAGCTTTTGCTGTGGAACATTCTTTTGTTCTTACATCTTTTGTTCTATATTATTCTTTTGTTCGTCGAATTTTTGTTCGATCTTGGTCGAGATTATTGAAATTGAACGTCAAAGAAGTATGTATCTAGATCATGTCCCTCGTTGTTCAAAGCTTCCTGAAGTCGGAGCACCAAGTCACTTTTTCCTCCACTGACGCTGAGGTGTCTCTTGTTCAACTCGGATTTAAGTTGAACGAGGGTTGATTGCAATAATTTTCAAGCCATTATAGTTTTTTAAGCCAATCACAAAACACTTTTTTTACTCCCACTTCTAACACCAATTTAAAATGTTCGTGTGAGTACAAATGAGAGAACTTATTACTTTGAATACAATATTTTTTATTCAATCCAATTTGAATAAACAATTTAATAGCTTAATTTAACTTTTTCACTTTTATTTATCTTTTACTTAAACCACTTAATCACTGTCTTAATTCAGACTTTAAATTCAACTGATGAACTTCTTTTCATACCTTGGGGATGCTGATATTGATACTCCAATGTCATATTTTGAGAAGAATCTGCGCCATCCAGTATTCCATACATTTTCCAATTTGGTAGAAAATTCGATTCTACTCTCCACTTACTAATGGTTAATGCTTCTGCTATGGAAACATAGATTACACTGCTCACCTTCAAATAGTTATCACAGTATTTAACATTTTAGCGTAGACCAAACCTTCTTTTGATCGCCACCTTAACTTAATTTTGTTGAATGCGCATTCAACAGATTTATTGAATACCTTTTCGATAATTATTTTCGCACAATATTTTTCAATTTCTTCATAGAATATTTTTAAATGTTTATTAAAATTTTCTACGTGGGCCAAGTACCCCATAAAATATTTGACAAATTGATTTTTTGAGTATTTTAACATTTTAATAACTACACGTTCCTAATTGTCCAAATGTTCCAAAAACCAACTTGCATAAAAGTTTATAAAATTATTCACCGGCGAACTTGGTTATCTATACACTAAACAAACGACCACCTTTGATCATATTAATCCAAACGTAAGCTTTCAACGCAACAGTAACGCATCCCGTGTTATACAATATTATACAATAATAGTTAATTTCAAGCTCAGGTTCTTCAATTTCTTCCGTTATGTGTGTCTCAGACTGTTTTAATAGTTCAGGATCATATCAACGAAAATCAAGAAAAATGGGTTGTTAACTAGATAACAATAATAAGCTAATTTCCACTAAGAATTTAGTCTCTCCATTAAATGTTGGAAGCCACCCATGAAGCGAAATTAACCACTGAGCCCAAACGTGTTTCTTTCCCTCTCTATCACATTTCCAGAAATTCTCATCATATGCTAAGGCATTAGAAGTGTATTCATATCCACTTGAGTGTTAAGTTCTTAAAAAAAAAATAAAAAAAAAAAAAAAAAAAAAAACCCTAACCACAGACAGTCGGTTAGCATCGCTCTATACCTGAGACTATTGACGGTAATGGTGTCTCCTTCCTTCCTTCCTTCATGAAAGAAATAAGGTCTAATGATGCCGCCATGCCATAAACCGAACCAAACAGTCAACCTTTGTGGATACATTGCTTGGCCGAAGACTTGTGAATTGTGTGCACTAGAATAACGCAACTTTGCTTGTTGATATAGCCGCTGAGCCAAAAATAGGCCCCTCCGAGATGATGAGTATTCAGCTGATATGCGCCGAATTAACATTTCTGGATCTTCTTCGATACTGGCAGCTATGGAAGCTATGTATTTCGCATTAATATTTGTCTAGTTGGTGACTTAAGATCCAAAAGAGTGTACTCACGGTCAAACTTTTCCACTTTAAGAAGAATTGCGTACTGAAGCCATGATAACGATAACGACAAAATTCACGTTGCGTATTTATTGTACAACTGAGCCAGAATTTCGTTAATATTTTTTTAATAATTTCCGCACGTTCGGCAAGCGTAAAACGATGCATGATGAAATGGCAAACTTGACTAAATATTTTGACTGCTGGATGTCATTGGTGACTTTGACAGCTGCTGAAACATAACAATTGGAAAAACTATCATTGCTATCTGGTTACCTTTTCTAAAATGTCAAACCAATGTGATATATATAGTAGTAGATTCAATAAAGTTTAAGTAAAAGCTGACTATTAAATATTATTGGTATACTTTAGACTTAAGCCTGTATTAATATTTAAGTCGCGACTAACGATTTGTTGAAAATAAGGCTTAAAGAAAATAAATAAAACTTATATTTATCTATTTTTGATATCTGACAGCTGAATTTTTGACGTCTCCTGCTATGATGCATAGTATAATAAGTTTACGCTTTTCAAAGTACAATAGGATAGGATGATTTCGAAGCCCTTGCCTCCGAGGTTTATCTTGGAGTTTTATAATAACACTACATTTTATGAGCTAAATTTTTGTATGATAAATTTCGAGATTTACAGAAATATTTTGGTTAATCTCGGTCTAGCAGTTAGTAGAATACAATATTAGAGGTCCAGCGCCATAGGATACATCGACGTCTTTTCGTTGGGCTTGCCGATGTCATTTTTTATTGCCTTCCCTTCAAACGATGACATTCTCTCAATGATTTCACCAATGTATGTTCTTACTCCCAATTTGTGAATGTTTGAACTTCAATATGTGAATGTTTAAACTGCCAACGGATCAAAAGGTTGAAAAAGTAGAAAGTAAATCTACCTTGTCTTTATTTATTCTGCCTTGTATGAACTCACCCAAAATTACTCCATTTTTAAAGAAAGGGGGCACTATGGGAGTACGCTGACAATTAAAAATAAAAAAAAACCATTGAGAATTATTATTATATTATTTTAATAAAAGATTATTTCGTGTCATTTAATAATTGAAAATAGTTTCGAACTATGTCCACTAAACCTGACTCGTATAAAGCGCATTCTAGAAGACTTATTTCTCGAGAAATTTTCGTGGTATACAGTTTATTATTCAAACAATGTTTTGCTTCAAAGCGTTAATCTATGCTGGTTTATTGACATTAGCTTATCACTTGACGTAACCCCATAGAAAATAATCCGATGGCGTCAAATCGTGCGATCTTGGTGGCCATAGGAAACATTTCCTGAAATGTTTCTATTGCCACATCGTGTTTTCACTTAAACTGTTATCGTTGGTAGTATGTGGTGGAACATGACCACAGTCCTTCCACATTGATGTAACGCAAATTTGAGACAAATAATCGTTGATCATTGCATTGCACCGGTGTCTATTGACAGTAACTGGTGGTGCGAAATCATATTTGAAGAAATAGGGACCAGATACGGACCAGAACTTCTTGAGGATTGTCCTCGTTCCAAATATGACATGCTGCTTATTTACGTAGACGCTAAACCAGAAATGAGTCTCATCACTGAACAAAGTTTTAGAGTAAAAGGCTGTTTTAATTGCCAATTGGATTAAAACTCAATCAACGAACATCCGACGTAATAAAGTCACGTGGCTTTAGATTTTAAAGCAATTGAATCGTACAAGCCTTAAGACTATAACCTTTACCTATAATTTTTCATATAGTGGATAAGAAAAGGCCATGTTGCTGCAAACGACGACGTATCGATAAATCGGAATCGTATTCAATACAAGCTTCCACATCCGCAATATTTTATTCCGCACGAAATTTCAAAATTTTGGAAATAAATTTCAACGATTTAAAATTGTTGTACAGAATTATTCTGTACTAAAAATAAATGAAACTTGACAATTCAATCTGACAGCTGACTTGACATATAATTCGTACTGAAAAGCATGTCACTTTAAAACATAAGGGATCATTTTCTATTGAAAATAACATCTTTTAAATTTATGCGTGTATGGTAACAAATGGGGTATCTTTCAACTCGTAATTATGAGTACTTTAATTGTCCTAAAGTAAATGTTGCCTTAAAGTTAATATGTTAAAATTGTAGAATGGTGTTTTTTTTTTTTTTTTTAAAGAACGTAAAATTTTGATTTTGTCATCATTTCATCCCCATTTTATTGCCCAGCAAAAGACTTCATTTTGTGCACTCCGGAAAGAAAAAAAAAATCCTTTGAAAATATTCCATTGTTACTCTTCTCACTTATTCAGAAAAATTTTGCTGCTATAATAAACAATAATAATAAAATTAATATATTTGCTATGGACTTAGTATTAAATAAAAAAAAAAATAATAATAATAATAACAAAAAAACAATTTTTTCGTGTTCAACAAATGCTTTGTTCACATTTTTCAAAGCACGATTCTATTATTTTGAGGCATTGAAACATTTCAAAAAACTTATTTCAAAACTTATTTTTTAACCCAAAGCGAAATAAAAATTTCTTAAATAAATTTATTGATCTTAATCTGGTACCGAATTTTAACTACATTTTTAAAATTACGATTCTATTTAAACTATCCCATCTAAACACTTCACAAGCATTTACTTGAAATCCACATATTTTTTCTCGACATTTTAACTTTATACTTATCAGACAAAAACAAATTCTTTAACCAATTTATTCAATTTATTCCACACCGAAATTAAATTTTACCAAGTGTCAATCAGGATATACCACAAAATCGGCTGCAACATCAGAGACCATTGTAATCGAACTAACTCACTTTGACATTAACGTTCCACGTTGGAATAAAGAATAAAATTCAGGCTTTTATGTTTTTTAGAAAACAAAAATTGAAAAAAGGCAATTAATAATACATATTTTTAAAAGTAAATGTTAAACTATTTGAGCATTAGCAGAAACTGGATGTAGATTACAAGGAAGCTTAAATTGAATAGTGTAAATTAGTTCTAAATTATTTAAGCCAAGTTATTGGCGTACGTGTTAAAAAAGCGTAGTGAACCATGGATTTTGACGAAGATTTTGATATGAAGGATTTCTTTAGCACTCGATTAACTAAGTGTGAAACTGGAGACATGGTACGTAAATGTGTTAACTATCCATTAAAATGACTAGTAAGGGAAATTCAGAAGAAAAACATTAATGAGTTGAATGATTTTCACAAAAATGGTATACATATATGATATTTTGTTAGAAAACTAATTTACATATAACAATTAATGCTAAAATTTCATAATTCAAAGCATTTTTATTGTAATTAAACAAATAAAATGCAATTTCATTTATTAAATTTTATTCAATAAACAAAATAAACGCTTTAAATAAAAAAGCAATTCATATTTTGTAGGTTTGAGCTGTACAATTTATTAGACTTAAGAGTTTAATTCAACACGATTATACGTGATTATATGTGTGCACCAAAGAACTGCATTGAGTAAGATCGTGTCGATTCAATCATTGTCGCCAAAAATTCGATACAAGTCAATCGAACGCATGGTAGATGTGTGGTCAGTCAAGCTGCGCACTCGAAACAAAAATTCTTGGGCAAACGTGTATGAGACACAACATTATTTTTTCGAGTTTGTGCGGTAGTGTACTATTACTGATTTTTAATCTCGTGTATGTCTCGACACGAATGAATGTTACTGAACGGATGGATGTCTCCATATGAATGAATTCATAGTGAGTGTAGGAACAAACGAAAATGCGTTATCAGTATTCTTTACTGATAAGGAACAAAATTCATAATTACAAAAAACAATATATGAAATCTAATATTTAAGCTTTATTACTTTTAATTATTAAAATTTTTATAATATGAGTTTAAGAACAACAAGCTATCAATCGATTCTGGTGCTAATCTATTTCGTTTTTCTGATATATTGCCAGCCAAAGAAAAGCAGGGCATTTACTTTGATTTGTTTGCCACCATCAAATTAAAACTTTTAGTCATCTCCACAATTTCATTACTATATCTCTCTACTTCGGCTTCAAGCTTTTCTATGAATTTTGAGGTAGATATGTTTAGCAGATTAGAAAAAAAGAACTGTGCATCGTTGGTGGTGTCAGAAATTGAAGGTGGTTGATTTGACTGACTTTCGTTTAAGCTTGAAGAGTCACTTTCTGCAATTACCGACGACGTTGGCTCAATGGGAGATGGTGCTTCATTTGCCTTATCTTACAGAAATTCTTTATTGTATCTAAATCATTTGGCTGCATATTTATAGCTGGTGGACATTAAAAGTATGCAGTTTTATGCTATAAATTTAGATTGGTGACCTATATTTCTTCAATGTTTTGTCTTATGTTTTGTTTAAGAACGGAAATTGCACCTACATCTTCACTGTTTGGTTTACAGAAATTCTTAATTTTTAAAATTGATGGTAATTTCTTGAATACAATTTCAAAATTCTTACACATTTCCACTAAAACCGTAAGAATAGATATATTTATGTGCAAAAGTCGTTGGCTTTGTTCGTTCGCATTCAGAATATTATTGATTTGACACCAATTGTCAGTTATAGATTTAAACATTCTATAGTTTGAATTCCACCGTGTTGAACATTGGTTTTTCAGATAAGTGGTTAGAAAATGCTGCAAATTTGCTTTTTTTTTTAAATATTTTACAATTTTTTTGCACGATTCTAAAATATCTGCAAGTTCTGTTGTATCAGCCAACGACTTCTCCAATACATTAGAAAACAAATGGTTGCTGCAATTTAGGCGTGCGTTCTTTTGTAAAGCCTTGCTTATATTTCTTCCCCTGTCAGTAATGAATTTAATTTGATCGATGTTTCTAACACCAAATTCATCAAATGGACTGTTGAGCTTTTTTATAATATTGACACCCGTTGAACTTTCAAAATCCATTGATTTTAATCCCAAAACCATATCAAAGAACTGAAATCTTTTTTTGGTAATGCAAGGTGACGCCTAAAGAGTTTCGCTTTACGTAGTTGTCCGTCCACATGTCGATTGTAGCTGAAGCTTCACCGCTATTCACAACATTACTTATTTCGTCTTTAAGTTGCCATATGTTGCACCGATCTTGATAAAGAACTTCACTAGTTAAGCGAAGCCAGAACCTTCCACTACCGAGAATGGTCAGCTGTCCTCAATTACCCAAGTGCAAAATTTTTCAATGGCCTCAGTTTTGTCCAATGCTGTTACGGTTTTCAAAACTTGTGACTGCTTAATGTTTTTGCAGCACCTGTGCCGAATTAAGTTTAACGTCTGACTAGCTGTATATTTTAACGTTTAAGAGCAAGTGCGGCAATAAACGAAACCGGGCAGAACAGTTTTGTCCGGCTTAAAGACTTCCGAAACAATATTCCATACGAAACTTCGTCCTTTTCACCCGGTAGACAAGGTGTCATGTTCCGAAATGAATAGTATAGGGTTTTCTAATAACGACTTGACAACTTTTTTTTTTTTTAAATAAAAGGCGAACCATTTAAAATATTTTAAAAACTTAATTATTGGCTTGAAGTACAATCAAAACATTTATGAATGGAACTCGACTTCGTTCATATGGCCACCGCGGGCACGTTTGCAGCGGTCGATTCGTTTGACCCAATTTTCAAAAACTCGACCACACATTTCATCCGAAATGGCCTCTATTTCGCGTTCAATGTTGGCTCTGAGCTCTTCCAACGTCGTCGGCGTGTTGGCATAAACCAATGACTTAACGTAGCCCCACAGAAAATAGTCAAGCGGCGTTAAACCGCACGAACGAGGCGACCAATCGACTGACCCATGTCTTGAGATAACAGGCTCACAATACTTATTCTTCAATATATCGATTGTGGCACCATCCTGTTGAAACCACATGTCGTCGAAGTCCATATTTTCCAATTCGGGCCAAAAATAATCGGTGATCATGGCGCGATAACGCTGAACATTCAGAGTAACGTGACGATCGTTATCGTCGACGAAAAAATATGGCCCAATAATGCCGCCGGCAAGCAAACCACACCAAACAGTTATTTTTTGTGGATGAAGTGGTGATTCATGAAGCACATGTGGGTTTTCACCCGACCAATAACGCATATTTTGCTTATTGACGAACCCATTTAACTAAAAATGAGCTTCGTCACTGCAAATGATTTTGCGATTAAATTCATCATCTTGGCACATCTTCTCCAGAACCCAAACGGAGAACGTAGCTCGTTAGTGTACTTTACCATCATAAGAATGTGAGTTTACTGAATAAATTGACAGTAACAGTTTGACGATTAGTGAAAGAGTGCGTTCACAAATTAAATTCAAAGTTGTCAAGTCCCTATTGGAAAACCCCTTTATATGACTTTCCATTCTTTGAAAATATATATATTTTTTTTTTTATAAAACCTCGAAATTACTACCAATAGCCACTGATCAACCACTTTACACAAAATAATCACCGTATATTAACTGGTGATTATGCAAAAAGCAAATCGATACATATTGTTTTTTGTATGGACATGGATAAGAGTATATTCGAGTGTAATTCTATTGTCTCGAGTGTGTTCGACCACCCGAACAAACGAAAATGCGTTAACTTTCATTCTTTACTGATAAGGAACAAAATTCATAATTACAACAAACAACAAAAACAAAAAACAACATATGAAATGTAATATTGTTTTGTGTATGCCCTTACATGGATAAGGGTATATTCGAGTGTCAGCAGTATCTCGATTGTGTCGAGTGTGTTCAACCACCCGAACAAACGATCATTATTTGCTAATACTGCATAAAATACCCGAACAATGCATGTATCTACATGACTCGAATGTTTCAACCAACATGTATTTTTTAAGTTCATTTCTTGCTGCTCAACGAAAGTGATTGCTTCAAACCAAATCTGAGTCATTGATCGGGTATACACAAATACAAATGCCCGTTGCAGCTCTCTGGTGTGCACCCATGCCTGCTTTACAAATTCTTCTTTATAATAATTCAAATTTTCGATTACATTTTACACATTTCTTGTGTATTCAGACGGATACCGAACAATATAATAATTCGTGCGGTTTGCTAAGAGATGGCGTAACTTGTATTATTCCATTGGAACATGTGTTAGAAAGCTACTGTCATTGTACGTCATTTCAGTATATGTCATTCATTTGAAGCGTAAACAACAATAATTTTTTTTAACTCAAATATGTCGAACTTTGTGCCTGAAAAAGTGTTTTTGCGGGGAGCTCTTCTTCATTACTTTAATATGAAGAAAATTGCTGCCGAAAGTCATCGTATTTTGGTGGAAGTTTATGGTGAACATGCGTTAACTGAGCGAACGTGCCAAAAGTGGTTTACACGATTTAAAAGTGGTGATTTTGGCTTGGAAGACGATGAAAGTCCTCGGCAGCCAAAAAAGTTTGAAGATGAAGAACTGGAAGCATTACTCTATGAAGATTGTTGCCAAACACAGTTCTTTTGGGATGGGATCCACAAATTGCCAGAAAGATGTGAAAAAGTCATAGCTTCAGATAAGCAATACTTTGAATAATACTATTGAACACGTTTTTCTTAAATAAACGTTCAGATTTTGAAAAAAAAACCACACGAATTTAAATATATACCCAATATTAGCTTTTACTGCTTCGTTAATTTGGGAAGCATTAACTTTAACTCGATCCTCGACTCTAAGGCCGCTCCCTCAATATCGTTTCGATATCGTTTCCCTCAGTTTACTCGGTTTGTTTGTTTTGTACACAAAAAAAAAAATAAATAAATAATAATAATAATAATAAAAAAAATAAATAAAAAAATAAAAAACATGACAAAAGAAAGAATTTAAGTTTTTATTATTTATTTAATGTAAATAATACGAAAGGTGATTTACAACTGACTGAAAATGCACAATCGTGGATGACTACTTGCCCATGAGCCCGTTGCTGTTGTTGATAAAAGTTCCGCTGCACACGATACAAGTCCCGCTGCACATGCAGTGAAAGCATATCTGGTGATAGTGGCGTGATTATGTACACATTGTATATAAGGCAGGGCACACACGATTGTACGGACTAAATATGTATGTATCTATGATTCCTTTTGTAAATGAGAAAGATTCTAACATGCCGGGCCCCTTGAAACCCAACAGAGTTTTAATGTCCAGCATTTGAGATATCATTAACAGGAAGTATAGCCATTTTGTTTAAAGGGCGCTTGACGATGTTTCCATTCACGTGTGCTGCAAGTACCCGAACTTTACCATCATTACCTGGGTAAACGTTAACTATCCTCCCCAATGTGCACTTAAGTGAAGGCAAGATGTCTCTTCGTGGGTCAGCACCAAATCACCAATCCTGATATTCGTGAATTCAGTTGTCCATTTATTCCTTGATTATGGTAAGTGCAAATAACCCCGTCGCCATTGCTTCCAAAATACATCGCGCATATGTTAAATTCGCTGGTAATATGTCAGGCGATTTATTTTCGATCCTAACATTCGGTTGTGGTAGGCCAGTAAGTGGTCCACCCAACAAAAAAATGTGCAGGTGTAAGTGCTTCATCGTTCCGGTCATTTGACATCGGAAAGCTTGGTCGAGAGCTCAATACTCGTTCCACCTGACATAAAAGGGTTGCCATCTCGTCGTTAGTGAACGCGCAATTTCCCATCGTAGCAATTTTAATTTAATTTTGGTAGGGCGAAAGCCCCCATTTATTCGGCTTAATACAAGCTATAACTTAAAATTAAACTTAAACTAAAACTTAAAACTAAGGTTGGTTATTGTGGTGAAGGAGAACCGATTTGAGGTAGGAAGTGGTGCGGTGGAAGTCAAAGACGCTAGGGTTTGAATTAATTTTCCGTATCATGCAATGACCTTTAGAATGTGACTTTTAGTAACCTAGAATGCTGCCTTCCACAAACCACCAAAATGGGGTGCTCTAGGTGGTATGATAGCCCATGATATTTCAGACTTCTGGCAAAACTGTTGAATAGCATCAGATTTAACACTAGTCAGCATTCTGCGACCAATTTTCTCTAACTCTGGCGCCTACAAAATTAGAGCGAATATCTAAAAATACCTTTGAAAAATTACCTCTTCGAGATAAAAATCGCCGCAACGCAGATAAAAATGCTTCAGTTGACAAATCTGAAATCAGTTCTAGGTGAACAGCTTTTAGTAAGAAGCAAACGAAAACAGCAATATATGCCTTGGTTGGAGACCACGAATTCTCTGTGTAATGTATACAGGTCCACAGTAGTCGATTCCAGTAACGGCAAAAGGTTTAGCAGGGGTAGTGCGCTCAGGTGGTAAGTTTCCCATGATTTGAGAAGCCAATAAAGGTTGAAAACGAAAGCAAATTACACATTTTCTTAAGATAGATGATACTGTCCATGGGCCATTTACAATTCAAAACAATGTTAAAAACGGTTTGATTGCTAGCGTGAAGATATTGTAGATGATAATACATAATCATGAAGCTCACAAATGGGTGCGCTGAGAGTAAAAGCATTTGATGTTTGGAGTTATATGATATTGTTGAGTTTTGTAAACGTCCACCAACGCGTAGTATATTTTGTTCGTCATTTAAATATTCTTCAGAATTGATATAATCAAAGTATTGATTTCTGCCCGATTCGATTTTCTTTCTTGCGAAGCCATCTACAAATAAAGCAAAAAACTATGATCAAACGAAAATAGGAATTCAAAAATTTACAACGGGAGTTTAAATCGCATGTTACCACCCCATTATATGTTAATATCATGAAAATTGTATATTTTATTTTGTAATAGCAGTCCCCTGCATAATCCATCAAAGCCCTGTCTCCAATTTCTGAAAAATTCAAAATACTAGAGTAATCTTAGGACATTTTCTTCAAAATCTAAAACTTATCATTATTTTCCGTCTTTCATTATATATTTTCACAATAAGAGAGAAAAAAAAAGGAGAGAGGGAACATTTCGCGGATAATTTTTCAATTAGTAGGGATAAATTTGATTCTTTGTATTAAAAAAAAAAATTATTAAACATAAGACTAATATGGAGAATGAATTCATATACAGTAGAACCTCGATTATCCGGCGGGCGGCGGACCGCGTTTGCGTAGGATTAGCGAAACGCCGATTAATCGAGTTAGAACAGATTCCTGCGCTTTTTCATTTATTTTATGGTCAAAAGTCAGTTGAGACAGGTTTTGAACATACATTTGAGAAGAAGTTACACACTAATAATGCGTTTTTATTCAAAACATACCTATAATAATTTATTTAAATATAGTTATTAAATAAAACAATATGGTATGTTGTTTACAAAAACAAAAAAAATTTTGTCATTTTTGTTTATTTTACTTCAATCGTTTCGGCTTACTTCGTTGCAAAGCTTCTGAGACGTCTTAAAAGTAACGTGTCAACCTTATTGGCTTCTATTTGTTGTTCGTTCAATTTAATGAACTGTTGCAAACTACAAAATGCTTGTACTGCTTGTTTACGCAAATCAGCTACCGATGGTAATGGTGATATGTATTATTTGGAATATCAGAACCATTGTACTCGATGTCAGTAGCATCTTCAGACACAAAGTTGATAATTCCTTCATCTGTCAAAATTAAATACCCAGGATAATTTTCACAGGACAACCAGTCCATTATGTTGCTTTTTTTCAACACAAAAAACACTTGTACCGATCGATAACACTTCGTTAAACATTTACCTGTCTGAATTTCTATTTCAGCTGAAACCTCAGCCCACGCATCTGATGTATTGTATTATCTACCACATTTTTGAGATTGTAGCTCTTCCAGTATTCTTTAACGAAAATTTGTTCTTCGGAAATAAGCTGTTGAATGAAATTTTTTCTGTATCGGCGTTTGAATGTTACAATCACGGACTGATCCATTGGCTGAATTATTGATGTGTTTGCTGGTAAAAAGTAACAAGTGGCATTTCCATCGGCACTTTTAAATTGATCTTCTGGAATGCTTGGTGCATTGTCTAACACGAAAACCGCTTTCGGTGGCAGATCTTTCGATTTCAAATTTTTTGTACGTGCGGTTGGCATTGCTTAATGATTCAGGCAAGTCTCATCTGCGTTATAGACTTGGTCCGGTGTTAACTGATTTTCCTCAATCATTCGCTGGAATTTGATTTTATATGCACTAACAACTTCGGCAGCAGCAGCACTCATTTTTTCGCCTTCAATATTAAGCTCCAGAATTCCATGACGAATCTTAAAATTGTGCAACGATCCTTGACTGGCTTTGAAGTCGGCATCCGTACCCAATTTTTGGTTTAAAAATAACGCTTTCTCGCAAAGCAGTAGGCCTGAGAGCGGAATTTCTTCGTTTCGTTTTTGTAAGAACCACAAATATAATGCCGTGTCGAATGTCTACGTGATAAGCTATCAATTGAATCTATTTGAGAAGCGAATTTCAAAATTACTTCGGAATTTTTCTTCAAATCGCTTATCGTTTGCCTAGGAATACCAAATTCCTTATTAAGAGCGGTTGTTATTGCACCATTTTTTAATTTTTTTTTATATAATCAAAACCCCATTCCTTTTACGTTTCTGTTTACCAGATGTGGATCTTTCAGGCACATTAGGGTAATGTGGACACGCACATTATATGTTATAATTAGGGTTATAGCTAGGTTATTTCTGGAACTACTTTGACAAAAGAGACCGAATATTCTGGATCTATGTAGGTATACCCGCTTCGGATATATTGCCGTTATCCGCCACAATCTCTTTTTCAGCATTCTAAATAGTTAAATGGAAACGAGATTCAGGGTCGTCAACAGTAAATGTGTTTCTTCCCTTATTTATTGTTTGCTACATTATGCATATATCTTCGAAGTTACGACACTGGCTTTCCATTTTTGAAAATATTGTTGTAATCAAACACTTGCTTCAATAGCTGGACCGCTTCACCAGCCATATGGCTTGTCGCTCTAACAAAATATACTACAGACCATGTTCACACACATTTGGAAACAAAATAATTGTGTATCAATACTGTACCATTGATGGTTACATTTCGATTTCCTTCACTTTTGGAGAATTGCGGGCCGATGATGCCACCGCCTATACACCGCACTAAACAATGCAATTTTCGGAATGCATCTGTAGCTAATGGATCACTTATAGATTTTCTCCGAATTCGACAATTTTGGTTATTAACAATGTCACTGAGACAAAAGTGAGCTTTATCACTCAATAATTGATGAAAGTGGATCCAACAGTTCAAGCCCTCAATCAGCGAAGCAGAATTTCTGCAGAAGCTTTTGCAGAAATTGAATCTTGAAAGCTCGAAAACCAAGATCCTTTCAAAAAAATCTTTCACAACATCGATGGACAAAGACAAGCTCTTGCGACGATGACGTTATTCTGCATTAAGATCTTCAACACTGGCCTCAAAGGAGCCGGTATTTTCAGATGTGTGCACTCTGCGCATTCTTGTCAATGGCTTGGAATTCAGTATCCACAGTATGACGCAATGAGATTCGCGTGGGAAGTGGAGAAATACGAGCAATTGATGCAGTTGTAAAGAGAAACATCTATATAAAAGTATTCAACAAAAGACAATGGAAGCAGCAAACACTACATTGGATCACCGATTTTTTTTTTTTTTGCTGTTGGTACACATTTTTTTTTTAATATATAATCCCGCGCGCGCACCAAGGGGAAATGAATACCCTTTTACTGGTTTTTCTCCAGGGCGCGGGCGGGTGGTGTAGTAGTTTGAAACTCAGGTGTATTAGGTTTCGAATATTTTTCCCAGAGGTGGTTGTCAAACTGGACGGGACGAGCAAGTGCATCCTCAACCAGTGGGTCTCAGTATGTGCTAGTTGTTAGTTCGTTACATTTAGCCCAGCCAGCAACCACTCCAACATCAGTGTTATGCCTTTATGTCAGAGTTGACGCCGACGGGATTCTCATAAAACTACATGCAATTTCTTCGAAAAGACTTTTTCAGAGAATTGCCTCACACGGGTTTCGAACCTGCGACCCTCTGCTTGAGGGGTGTATGCATATACCACTACACCACGGCCACCCACACATGTTCCCAACATATGTTTATAGTTTCAAGTATATTGCATACTTAGTTTGTTTTTGACAAATAGAAAGGTTAAACTTGTTTTGGTGTACTTAGCGATTTTCAATTATTATACAAAATGGAGCAAAGAATTTGCATCAAATTTTGTGTAAGAAATGGAATCATGTGCTCTAAAATACTTGAAATGTTGGCAGTGGCATACGTTGAGTCTGCTCTAAGTAAAAAAGTGTTAACAAATGGTACGAGCTCTTCAAAATGGTCAAGTAGATGCCAATGACGAAGCTCGCTCTGGACGGCCCAGATAATAACGTCGAAGCTGTGAAGAAAATTGTTTTGGAAAATCGTCGAATTACCATAAGAGAAATTACTGACGGTGTTAGCGTATCAGTCGGCTCGTGTCATGCAATTTTTTCGGATGCCTTGGGCATGAGCCGTGTGTCAGCGAAGTTTGTTCCGAAACTTCTTAATTTTGATCAGAAGAACCTTCGCATGAGCATCGCTTATGAATGGCGTCAATGATGATCCTGACTTGCTCAAAAGGAGTTCAAAGCTATACCAATAAGTGCTTATGAGAAGTGCTTCGAGAATTGAAAAAAGAGTTGGCCTGGGGCTAAACACAAAGATCGAAGAGTTAGTTCGAAAACCCCTGCTGCGACCACAAAGCAAGCAGAAAAGGTTAGAATGGGCCAAAAATCATAAAGACTGGACCGAAAAAGATTTTAACAGAGTTTTACTCGTATGTAGCGATGAATCAAAGTTTGAGGTATTTCGCACAAAACGCAAAGTTTACTTAGTCTAAGAGCCCACATCAATTTTTGGGCTCGAAGATGTAACCAAAAGATTAATATATGAAGCACTCAAATAATTAAGTTCAAATGTGAAAGTCCGGCAACCTTTTACATACATAATTATGTCCCAAAATAAGCTTATATAGTAATCTGTGTTAAAGTGGAAAAATATAGCAGGATTGCAATTTTAAATTTAGTGTGACTTATAGATTTGATGTGTGATGGTAAAGAATTCCATAGTCTACCAGTATGCATAAAAAACAAACGCTAAGAGTTAGGGTAAATGCTACGCTGGGGAATAACATTTAGAGTTCCTCAGGAACGTAGATTTAAGTCTGTTGTAAAGTTAAGATTACATTGAATATAAATTATTTTATGTAAAAATATAAAATTCCTGGCTTTGAAGTATTCTCATAAATTACAACATAATAGTCCCTTGTATATAAAAAAATATGCTGATATCTACGTTTGGCATGAATATAACGCACCACATCATTGAAGGCTAGTTGTAATTTACGATGAAATAGAGAATCAAGACTGCAATAGACAACCTCAGCATAAGTTATTAATGGGAATGCTATCGCTTTTATCAGCTTTAATCGTGTTTACAGTGGAGTGAATAAGGAACCCAACCATTTTACGAAGACATCCGTTGATACGACTGATCACCAAGTTGTGGTTGTTGTGGTTTTATTCAGTTAAATTACGATTTATCATGTACCTAAGACTGGTGACAAATTTAACAGTTTAAATTTTGTTATCATTAAGGTAAGGGGTGATTCATCGTGAGGTTTGATTTTCAATAGGCTTATTTTGACAGATCATGCGTGATTCATATCAAACTGCTTTTTCATTTCTGTTCAGTATCGTTTAGCAAGTCATCATGGAAAGACTCGCACCACAACAGCGTCTCCAAAATGTTTAGCTGTATTACCGTGACGAATCGATTCGCCGTCGTTCTCAACAGCTTAGCTTGGCGTATTTTACGTGAGGATCTCGGTCTAAAAGCGTACAAAATTCACCTTGTGCAAGAATTGAAGCCAGGTGACTTCAATTTGCGTCATATTTTCAGTGAATAGGCTCTGGAAAAACTCAATGAAAATCCGGTGTTTTATCGTGAAACTTCGTTCAGTGATGAAGCCCATTTCTGACTCAAAGGCCCAAAATTGGACCTTCCAAAACTTAAGTTTTTCTTAGAAATGGAAGTTCATGTAGTCAGTTGTGGCGTTAATCTAGCTGTAGTTGAACATTTTATTAAACAAAAGAACAAGTGACGGATTAGAAACAATGACAAGGTGTGGTAGACTGGGTAATTAGTATCTCCGTTGCTACTGAAGCAAGAAAATCCTTCATTTGAAAATTTTGTGAGTCATTTCTGAGGATATTCGTATTAAAATCATCACAATTAATAATGTTCTGATTTCGAAATTTCAAAAAAGAAGGGTACGGGGAAGCATCTCATATTTTTATTATACATATGCACCCAATTATTTGTTATTTAATCATGTATCTCAGTTTAGAATGTATTCAATGTCATATATACTTGATTTATTAAACATTTTGCATTTTAAATTTGATTTGCAATAATGATTAACACCGATTAACACGATAACACCGCCACCCGTAGTATTAGTCGGTCTATAATTCCTAAAAATTTTCTATTTGGATATGTTATAATAAAGATAATGTACATTCGATTTAAATCAAGTTTCACTTGCACAAAAAAAACAAAAAAACAAAGAAATCGGAGAACAAGCATTTCAGATAATCTAATTTATTGGGTATATAACTTACAATAGTTGTTTTTTTTTTTTTTTTTCAAAATTTGAACGTTTATTTAAGAAAAACAAGTACAATAGTATTATTCAAAGTATTGCCCATCTGAAGCTATGACTTTTTCCCATCTTTCTGGCAATTTGTGGATCTCATCCCAAAAGAACTGCACCGGCTTGGCAGCCAAGAATGAATCAAGCCAATTTTTCATATTCTGCTCTGATGTGAACCGTATTTCAGTGAAGGCGTTCTGCATCGACCGGAACAAATGGTAGTCAGAAGTTGCAAGGTCTGGGCTATAAGGCTATAAGGGTAAGACTTCGCATCCACTGTTTTCCAAATAGTTCTTAACCGAAATAGCAACGTGGGGCCGGGCGTTATCATGATAGAAAATTATTGCCTCGTGTCTGGTCACATATTCCGGGCGTTTTTCGGCTACTGCTCTCTTCAAACGGATTAGTTGTGTTCGGTAGCGTTGTCCATTGATGGTTTCAACCGGTTTTATCAGCTCATAATACAGCACAATTATCTGATCCCACCAAATACAGAGCATTACCTTCGCGCTATGGATATTCGGTTTTGCTGTTGATTTGGCTGGTTGGCCGGGTTTGCGCTTGGGGTTGTCGTAATGGATCCATTTTTCATCACCAGTAACAATCCGATGCAAAAATGACTCTTCCTTTTGTGGCGTTCCAGCAGCATTTCGGACATGCAAAACCGCCTTTCGACGTCTCTCGGCTTGAGTTCATGTGGAACATAATTTCCTTGCTTTTGAATATATCCAGCTGCTTTTAAACGTTTTAAAATGGCTGCTTGAGTGACACCCAAAGATTCTGCGAGCTCTTCTTGTTTTTGGCAACAATCTTCATAGAGTAATGCTTCCAGTTCTTCATCTTCAAACTTTTTTGGCTGCCCAGGACGTTCATCGTCTTCCAAGCCAAAATCACCACTTTTAAATTGTGCAAACCACGATGCTAGCGCATGTTCACTATGAACTTCCACCAAAATACGATGACTTTCGGCAGCAGTTTTCTTCATATTAAAGTAATGAAATGAAGAACTCCCCGCAAAAACACTTTTTCAGGCACAAAGTTCGACATATTTGAGTGAAAAAAAATTATTGTTGTTTACGCTTCAAATGAATGACATATACTGAAATGACGTACAATGACAATAGCTTTCCAATGCATATACCAATGAAATAATACAAGTTACGCCATCTATTAAGTTATAGACCCAATACTTTCATCTAAACTACGCGCATTTAAATAACATTTATGGCATTAAAGCGTTTCGAAAGTACATTTAACATTTATACGGTGTCCTAATATTTCGATATCCATTAGAAGACAGAAAAGAAAGAAAGTTGATTAAAGGTTTTAAATAGAGAGCAAAAATACAGATTAAGTAAAGAGAATAAATAAGTAACAATATAATACAAAAATAAGGTAAGTATGGTAATAATTTACATTAATAATGAATCGCACCAGCAGAAAGCAGATCTTTTGAGCTTTCAATGAGAAAACTTTTTTGATTCACCGACTTCTTTACATACACATTCAAATGGTAGTTATTGTCTGTTCGTATTTCGTTCGCATTCTGTTTACGGTCTGTTTATTCGTCGCTGGCTTGAGAACGACAACGTGTTGCAACGCTGTATGCATTTGTAAAGATGTGTTGCGTTTTTTCGACCAGGTCGATGCGGTTTTTAATTCTGGTAATATTCAGTTTTACTTCATCGCATTTCTGACTTCAGAATTCTTTAATTTCCTCAATCTAGAGTAAAAATTCATTTTGCGATTGGAAGTTCGCTCAGCAAACGTCAGCCGCATTAATTCGCCCTGTTTAGTCAGATTTTCTTCTAAGATTTTGGACGGGGAATGCTCCCCGTTGACTATTGACTATTCAGCGGCTTTGGTGTGAAGATGATTGTATGAGCTGGGAAGGCGTTGATGAAAATGCTTTATTTGACATTGCTTTTGGACGGAGGCTAGGGTAGAGGTAGACATGGTGTAAGAGAACTTTAGTGACAATTCGCGAAACAGATTTTAAACCGGAAAACTATTTAGGTAAAAAATAATAATTCGTTACAAAATAACCATTTTACCGGTTACTGGTTATCAATCAATTAATATTCGCAAGACTATGAATTATTTAGAGCTTATTAATTTAGTTTGCACACTATTTTTTACTATCCTCAACTGGATCACGAAAAGAACATGTCTATTTGAGCTTATTTTTTTATAGCTTTTTTTTTATATTATGATATGTTTTCTTTTTAGTAATGTAATATGCTATGCTATGCTAGCTTCGCCGACAAAGTTGATTGAATTATCACAATCAAGATTTTTAAAATGTCCTCGGCGGCCGATAAACCTGTTTAGCGCACCGATGAATGCATCTGTAGATAAGTCGCCTACAACTTCAATTTGTACGACCTTCGTGCTAAAGCACCACAATATTACAGGTAGCTCTTTTGTGGACGACTTCCCCTTGAACGGTGTGGGCCCACAAAAGTTACTTCACAATTGATGAAAGGACGCGCTGGTGGAACTCTGTGTGCAGGTAGGTGCTCCATTATCTGACCATACATCTGAGGCCTAGCCTTGATACAATCTGTGCAGTGTTGAATAATGGAACGAGCTATATTTTTTCTTTTGATCGGCCAAAACCATTGTCTTGTTATGGCTAATAGACCTTGAGGTCCTACGTGCATATTTTCTGCATGTGTGTCTGTCATAAGTATTTTGACAAATGAGTGGACATAAGGCAATAATATATAATATTTCATATGGTAGCGAGGCTGCTTCCAATCGTCCTACTCGCAAGAGCTCGTTTTGATCCAAGAAAACTGAAAGACCAATTAATTTGATCTTTGCATCCGGCTCTTTCTACTTCTTTAAATAAAGTATGTCTGCTTTGAATTCTTGTTCTTAAATATACTTTAGAATGAGTTGAGTAGCGTTGAACAATTCTGCTACTATCAACGACAAGATTGTTTTGTCAGGCTATCGTCTTAAGCTTGCTAAAGGAATTTGAATGTTTAATTTGGTCAAATACTCCTTTTGGCCCCTCTGCGTTTATTAACAATGATGCCTTTTTTCTTTCTTCTAGAGGCGGGCTCTGACACGCATATGGTGGTGACCATATTGACTCCTTACCACTTAGAAATTTTAGAGCGTAGAACCATAAGATATGCTCTTGTAACTTTTTTGGAGTAATTCCTCTCAATAACACATCTGCAGGATTTTCGTGTGAACGGAGGTGTCGCCACTGCATGACGCTGGAGAGTTGTTGAATATTTGCCAGACGACGACCAACGAATGCTTGAAATGATTCAGGATTTGAGTTTATCCAATCAATTACAATCTGCTACTCTGTCCAGAAATGCGGTGTTCCTCCTTTAATACGTAAGTCGGATTTTACTCAGTTGGAAAGCTCTCCAGCTAATAGTACTTCACATAGTTCGAGTCAAGGGATGGTTAATAAGAGTATTCCTGAAGATGTCTTCGCGACTGGTGCTACTCTCGATTTGAAGCATAATAGTCGAACTACTATTACGCTATCATCGTAAGTGGATCCTGCATAGACTGCGGCACCATAGGCCTTTTCGAATGCGTCAGTAAATGTGTGAAGTTGCACTGACGTAGGAACCCTCTTAACAACCCAAGGCAAAAAGCCTTGGAATTTAAATCCGATCTAATGATTGCAGTTGTTCTTGATACGTAAACCATCTGGTACACATTTCTATTGGAAGGGCGGCATCCCAATCGTATTTAAGTTTCTAAAAGAAACAGTTTAGCCATGATTATAACTGGTGAAATAATACCAAGAGGATCAAAAAATTGTGCTATTTCGAATGTAATTCGAAGTCCCTCTGAAGTGCGGCTGATCCAATAGAAAGGTAACCTCGTAATCTTGAGCTAGCTTTTCTAGACATTTAGTAGCCAAGTATGAAGCTGATGTTGTAGGTAGGTCACAGTATTGAGTTGATAACATTTGACTGGTTGCTTTGATTCTGTTCTCCAAAGTTTTAGATTTATCTTCTGGTAGTGTTTTAATTACCCAAAACTTCTCCATCGCTTGCTGAAGAGACTCATCCTGTGTAAATATACTGCAAGTTGATGCCTTGCTGATACTATCTGTGATAATCTCTCCAAGAATAGTGTTTTGGAGTAGTGGAAGTCCTTTTTCTAGCTGCATTTATCCAACACCCAGAAGTTGATGGTAGGGTTCTGCTCCGATAAGTAGGTCAATGCGCTTCGCCTTATTAAATTGTTGATCTGCCAACTTGATGTTCTTTGGTATTGGCCAAGTAGAAACATCGAATGTTTGTGAAGGTTGTGGGGATACTATTTGAGGTAATATAATAGCTTCTATCCTTGTTGAAAAGTTTGTTACGTTGGATAAGAGTTCGAAATTCGGTCTAAGATGTGTTTGCCGTTTTAATTGCCCTATACCGTGAATGACCATTGGGCTTTTTGTTAGTGGTATCTCCAGTTCATGCATCATTCTCTCTGTTATTATGTCAGATAAGATAGCACGACACTGTATAATGGCTCCATAGTTACTTATCGGCTTCACTGACACAGTACTTAGGAAAACATTAACTTGCTTTGTATGATTGACACCTGCCATAAGTGAAGTGTGGGCTTGAGAGTCGATGCTCGATGGCAAGCGGGTTGCATTTTTTGTAGCAATACAAGAAGACGTAATTTGCTGACTTGTCGAGTTGCTTAGGTTAGTGGAGTTTAATGCATAATTCCTCTTAACAGTTGATGTGTTTGACGTACTTTTAATGGCAGCCAATGAACCCTAAGCAGTATTCTCCAAATGTAGTAATGTATTATGCTTTTTCGAACATACTCTGCATACTCTCTGTTGATGTATGTATGTCTATCCCTCAGAAAATTAATGCAGCCGTTTGATTGCTTTACAAATGCCAACCTTTGTGATGTGTGTCATTTGCAAAAATTGTATGCAAGCGAATAATTTATGATTCTCCTTGCAGCACCTATATCAATGTGAATTGTTGGTGGTTGGTGGTTGATGTTGTAGTGAGAGATTTTTGATAGGGTAATCGCTTTTTTAGATCATCAGTGGGCCGGATTTTCCCCCTAGTGACTTCAACGACTGGAATCTTGTCTTCAACAATTCAAGAAATTCCTTTAACATTTGAAGTTCTCTAGGGTGTTTGAAAGACTGCTACCACAATGTATGGGTATTTCTGTTTAATTTTTTTTTACTATGATGTGCAGAAGTATTGGATCCCATGGTGGATCCAGAGGTGTCGATTCCAAGGCCACCTAATGGTAACGGAGTAAGAAGTTTGTTAAGGACAGCGTTAACTAAAAGACGTTTGTTTTCATATCTTTCTTTAATAAATTTTTAGGCTACCTCATAATTTGCTTAAATGGGAGCCATGTGGCAAATCAATCTCGCTGCTTCACCAGACAAGCTTGTCTTAAGAAAATACTTCTTTTGACTTTTAGCGATGGGCTTGTAGTTTTAGCTTCGTAAAAAGGTTAAAGAATTGCCGCCATTTCAGATAATTTCCATCAAACGTTGGCACGGTAATGTGTGGTAGTTGGAGTCCAATAGAAGGGCTTCTCAAGTTGCTACCAATAGTCTATTGTGGCTGTATTTCATTAGATAATTCGTACAACTGGATAAGGTTCAATTGCGTTTTATCTTCCAAGGCGAAATATTGTGCATTGTATCCATCGAGTGCCGGGTTTGTAGACCGCTCTTACATTTGATTCTGCAGCGGTTGGATTTCATCCCCATACCGCTCTACGGATCTTATCTTGATTGTTGTTGCAGTGCTTCATATATCACTTGCGGCTCAGTCCAGCTATGTTTGTATTATCATTTGGTTGATATGCTTGCCGTGCCTTGACTTGAGTTGGTTTTGATACAACACTTTTCAGCTGGTTATTGTCACCTTGAGCGACACTATCTTGAGGTTCATCCCTATCACTATGGGCCGTGGAAATGTCATTATCTTGTATGATCTTCAGCTTTTGTAAAATTTCATTGCTTACTAAATAGAAATCCTCTTGTACTTGATTGTAGTATTCATTAACGAGATATGGTTAAGAAAGATCATACCCATGATTGGTACGGATAATGTTGTCTGTTTTTTCAAAATTGTCCCAAAGTTGATTGAGACTCTTAAGTCGAGTTGTGTACAATTCTTATTCGTCCAGTTTTCGAAGCATGAAATTCAACTCTGGTGATAGTTCACGAATTGGTTATGTTTATATCGGTGTTGAATTTTTAATTTATCAATTAATAGCAGATAAGATATCATTATTGCAGACCTGTTGCTACGAAAACCGTACTGCCGGACCATTTTTCGCGTTTGGAGATATTTCATGAGCTGACGGTTTATCAGCGTTTCCATGACTTTGGAAAGAAGGGGCGTTAGTGCAATGGGTCTGTAGGAAGAGAGAGAAGAAGATTCGCCTTTTTTAGGGACGGACTGTTTGGAAAGAGTCCTTAAGAGTAGGATTGATAAAAAAGCTTACACAGTGATTTTGCCAGCGTGGAAGAAGGGGAGATATACCATCTGGACCAGCAGATTTGTGTATATTGACATCTTTAAGTACTCGTGCTACTACACGAATGCGAAAGTGGATTTTTCCCATTGAAGATTCGACGCATTCAAGTGTAAGCTGGGACAAAGCACAGTTTGGAAGTGTTGAACTTGCCGCAAAATATGCAGCAAGTTGGTTGGCCTTATCTAAAGAGCTGAAAGCTGGAATGTCATTGTAAATGAGCGTTGGAATGGAGGATGAGGCAGAATTTCTAATGTTTTTGACGAACGACCAAAAATTTGTACTACCATTGGGACATTGTAGTATTTTTTGCATCAGTTTTTAGACGTATTCATACGTATTCACACGCTTAAGAAAGGGGTTACAATCATTCCTGACTCGTTTGAACTTTATTCGGTTTTCCTCAGTGGGGTTGGTCTTGTAGAACCGACAAAAAATTTCTTTAACCCTAACAGTCTCTACAGCTCGAGTCGTACCATGCCTTTTCTTTTGGTTTGATACTCTTCATCATATGAGGGATAAAAGATCTCATTCCAAAGAGAATGGTGTCTGTGATCCTATCAGCAGCGGCAATCACATCGATATCGAGGACACATAACGCCCAGTTACAATTCCTAAAGAAGCTGTTAAGGCTGCTCCAATTGGCTTTCTCGTATTGCCATACGATTCTTTTAGGAATCTTTTCTTTAACTGTGTAGTTGATGTACGAGAGATTAGCTAGTATGACACAATGGTCCGACGAGCCTAGAGGGAGTACCACATTGACCTTGTATTTATCAGGGTGAGATGTTAAAAACAAGTCAAGGGTGTTGGCGGTATGACTATTAACGTCTGGTATACGCGAGGGCTCATTTACAAGCTAGGTCAAGCAGTATTCCGCATCTCAACCCACCTTTGGGTGCTGTCTGTCCAAAATGTCGAAGCCATCCAGAATTGTGTATTTTGAAATCGTCCGTAATACCGATTTCAGTATGAAAACTTGATCCAGCCCAGGGGAAAAAGGATTTGTTGCGCGGGTGAAAGGGAACCCGCGCAGTAACAGAATGCAAAAAAAAAAAACAGTGGGGGTATACCAACTCTCCCGCCTTCGGTTATAGTGCTTGCACTTACTATAGTCACTGCTGTTGCTGTATTTAATATACGACACGGGCAGTGGCTGAGGGCATGTAACAACCGATAGATTGCGGTTTCAATTTTGTTAGTGCACTGTTTCATTTTGTTGTTAGGACAACCAACGTCAGAGTTTTCACTTCGTAGCCTTGTTTGGTATCGTCGGTGTTTGTGGTACCGACATCCTTCGGGTGTTGTCTGTCCAGAATTTCCAAGCCACCCAGAATTGTGTACATTAAAATCGCCCTTATAATAACGATTTCAGTATGAAGATACAGGGATACAATTCTTTGAATGGAGTCAGACAGTGCATCGAACTCGTCAAAAGACCGAAAGACTTTTTCAGGTAACAAACATCTCGTGCTTAGATACTTGTACAACGTTTAGTCAATTTACACTTATAATAATTTAGTCTCCCCATTAAATGGATGCCACCCTTCACAGTGTGCTATTTTGCAAATCTAGTGGAACTTTATTCGTGGTGCATTTGAAAAAAAAAAAAAAAGTTAAATTTTGTAATTGTATACAGGATGAGTTTTTTAACATCCAAATTACTGGAAAAATACGCGATACCACGAAAAATGTTTCAGACAAATGTCACAAGGTTCTGAAGGAGACATAAGATGGTGACCACTAGTTTGACCTTGAACCCCATTTTCAAGGTCAAACGAAGGTCACTTTTGATTTTTCAAATGATAATTCCTGATTTTCATTGCTCAGTCGTATTCCTCAATGGATCAGTGCTAGATACCACTGCACTGGCACGCCTAAATCATTAATCGGTTTCCAACGTTGTTAGGGTGTTAGAAAGTCGAGATTTGTTTTGAGGAAGTCATTATTGCGTCGAAATTTCAGATAGAGACAAGTTGTCCTAAACTTATCTGAGAGTGTATGATTTGCACTCTGCCCTTTTTTTCTACTTGAACGGAACTGTACTTCATTTAGAAGTTCGATATTTGTTTTGAGGAACTGATTATTATTAATAACGTTTTCCAGATTAATAATGCAGGCTATTTCAATTCAAGAGAAAATTAAAATGATATTGATTTATGGAGAAAGTGGAAGGAACATCGATGGTGCTGTTGCTCTTTACGCCCAACGTTTTCCAGACCAGATACGATTGCGAGCTTCTTTTTATTAGGTCATCCAACAACCAAAGAAAAGGAATCGGTCTGATAGGGTGGCTGTTGAGGACAATGAAATAGCAGTGTTAGCTGCCGTTGCACACGATCCTCACATTAGGACTCGCCAAATAAGTCGTGAATCAGGAATTTCTCAAACGACTTTCTGTAAGATATTATTGGGTCTATAACTTCGTGCGTTTTGCTAAGAGATTGCGTAACTTGTATTATTCCATTGTTATTACTCCATTGGAACATGCGTTGGAAAGCTACTGTCATTGTACGCCATTTCAGTATATGTCATTCATTTGAAGCGTAAAAAACAATAATTTTTTTTCACTCAAATATGTCGAACTTTGTGCCTGAAAAAGTGTTTTTGCGGGAAGTTCTTCTTTATTACTTTAATATGAAGAAAACTGCTGCCGAAAGTCATCGTATTTTGGTGGAATTTTATGGTGAACATGCGCTAGCTGAGCGAACGTGCCAAAAGTGGTTTGCACGATTGATTTTGGCTTGGAAGACGATGAACGTCCTGGGCAGCCAAAAAAATTTGAAGATGAAGAACTGGAAGCATTACTCTATGAAGATTGGTGCCAAACAGAAGGAATTCCCGCAGAATCTTTGGGTGTCACTCAAGCAGCCATTTCAAAACGTTTAAAAGCAGCTGAATATATTCAAAAGCAAGGAAATTGGGTTCCACATGAACTCAAGCCGAGAGACGTTGAAAGGCGGTTTTGCATGTCCGAAATGATGCTGGAACGGCACAAAAGAAAGTCATTTTTGCATCGGTTACTGGTAATGAAAAATGGATCCATTACGACAACCCCAAGCGCAAAAAATCATATGTGAAACCCGGCCAACCAGCGAAATCAACGGCAAGCCGAATATCCATTGCGCGAAGGTAATGCTCTGTATTTGGTGGGATCAGATGGATGTGCTGTATTATGAGCTGGTAAAACCGGGTGAAATCATTAATGGACAACGCTACCGAACACAATTAATCCGTTTGAAGAGAGCAGCAGCCGAAAAACGCCCAGAATATGCGACCAGACACGAGGCAATAGTTTTCCATCATGACAACGCTCGGCCCCACGTTGCTATTCCGGTTAAGAACTATTTGGAAAACAGTGGATGGGAAGTCTTACCCCACCCGCCTTATAGTCCAGATCTTGCCCCTTCTGACTACCATTTGTTCCTGTCGATGCAGAACGCCCTCACTGAAATACGGTTCACATCTGAGGAGAATATCAAAAATTGGCTTGATTCATTCTTGGCTGCCAAGCCGGCGCAGTTCTTTTGGGATGGGATCCATAAATTGCCAGAAAGATGTGAAAATGTCATAGCTTCAGATGGGCAATACTTTTAATAATACTATTACCAGTTTTTCTTAAATAAACGTTCAAATTTTGAAAAAAAAAAAAAAAACGCACGAAAATAATATATATATCGGCATAAATACCATCCTTATCATGTTTCAATGCATCAAGAACTTTCTAGTGAGGATTTTCGCAACCGGGTTTCCTTTTGTCAATGGGCACTTCAGCAAATTGAACGAGGCCCCTTTTTCTTCGCCAAGGTGTTATTCTCTGATGAGTCGACTTTCACCAATCACGGTACGGTCAATCGACATAATATGCATTACTGGGCTACCGAAAACCCTTTTTGGTTGCGACAAGTTGAACGCCAGCACCCTTGGAATGTTAATGTTTGGGCGGCATTTGAGGATTCTCTTAAACAACATGAAATCGAAATAATATCATTACTCGAAGCAATTGAAGAAAGTATAATGAGAGGCTAAGAGAAATGATAACAGCACAGGAAAGTTGTGAAAAGAGTGTACTAGATATAAAAAAAAAATGAGTGATTATAGTGAAAATTTAAAACCACAGTGAGAAAATATGCAGTAGTCTTAAAGAACAAAGTAGTAAAGTGTGCGGTGTGAAAGAGCTAAGAGATAAAATCAGGAACGAAGTGAAAAAAATAAAACAAACAACAAAACCGAACACAGAAACAAAAATGAGTTATGCAGAACAACTAAAACAAACCGTTTACATCAAGCCAAAATCAAAACAACAAAACGCAAAAAAAAAGAACAAATTGACCCATCACTAATCTCTCTTAAAGTGGACAAAATAAGTAATAGAAATGAAGGAGTAATTGCAATTAACTGCACTGGTGAAGAGTCAGTGCAAAAAATAGAATGCGAAGTGAAACAAAAACTAGGAGGAAAATATGACGTTAGAATATTAGCAAAAAGAAAACCGCAAATTATGATAACGGATGTCAGTGAAATGTGGGAAAACGAAGAATTAGAAGTAGCAATTAAAAACCAAAACAACTTGAACAACGGTAAAATGTGTAAAAATGTTTAAAAACAAGAGTAGAGATGTGGATAGTGCAATCGTGGAATTAGAGATGAGTAATTACAAAGAATTAATCAATAATCGAAAAATTAATATCGGGTGGAAAAAATGTCGAGTATTCGAATATTTCAATATAAATAGATGCTTAAACTGTAATGGATACCGCCACATAGCTAAAAATTGTACAAATAGTATCATTTGTACCAAATGTGGAGATGTTCATGATACCAGAGAATATTCTGTTACAATTCTAAAGTGCGCAAATTTTGTACGCTACAATGAAAAATTTAAATTAAATGTAGATAAAAGTAGAGACGCGAACTGTGCAGTATATAAAAAATTACTACAATCAGAAAAAAACAAAATCACACATTAGCAATTAAAAAGCATTCACGGTTTATATTGCAATATACAAGGCTTAACAAGAAATCCGTTCCGCTGTGATAGTGAATCCAGACATACAGGTGGTGTGTGTGTGTTTATGTAAAAACTGGTTTTGAAGTAAGCGATATTCAAAAATGTATGGAAGATAGGATATGGTGGCTTAAGTGTAAGATAACGTTTAACAATTGTTCAGTGTATTAAGTTGCAATTTATCGTGCACATACCTCATCCAAACGTGAATTCTGTAATAAAATGAAAATACTACTCGAAGACCTATTAGAGACAAATAAACGATTTATTATTGCCGGGGATATAAATATTAATTGGTTAGACGAAACAGATCCATACAAAAATATATTAAAAAATAATATAGAAATAGAAAATCGGTGCAAACAGGTTATGCTTGAACCTACACGGATAACAAATAGCAGCTAAACATTAATCGACTATATAATAACGGAATCGGGAAGCAATGTAAAGGCTAAAGTAATCATTGATATGAAAATTAGTGACCATGAAACATTATTAATACAATTATTCTCACTAGAAGAACATACAAACAAAAATATATTGAATACAATTAAAATCCTAAAATATAGAAAACTACTTTTTTATCAAAACTAAGGGACAGTACCGCAATACAGAGCTTACATAACACTGAAGACCCAAGTATAATAGGTAGAATACTTGAGAATGAACTTTTAAAAATAACGAACATGTTAGTAGTTACTAAGGTGTTAAAAAACGAATCAAACGACTGGTTTAGTGAAATGTTATGGAACATGAAACGGGATAAAATTGAAAAATATCAAATTTGTCGATTTTCAAATAGTGAGGTATTATGGAATGCCTATCGTGAGTAGAAATAGGTTCAAAATAGAAATAGTAAAAGCAAAAAATGAAAATATTAAACGAAAGGTTCTAAGTGCAAGTGGTCAAAAATCTATGTGGAGAACTATCAAAATGTATGTATTAAATGTTAAGAAAAATCCAATAAAAAATAAAAAGTTTAATGGTGAAATTATCAAAATGAATAAAACTTTGGCAAATAAATTCAACACCTTTTTCATTGATAGCGCTAAACACCTATGTGAGTGCGTCTTTCAAATTTAAATGTATTGATGTTCAATATGTGAGAATGGTCTTAAAAACTGAACCAAAAAAAAAAAAAAAAGACTAATCGTATAAGTTCTAAAATGCTGCTAGATGCAATGAACATAATCGGTCCTGTTATTGTTCTTCTTTGTTAACCGGCGTGTTTCCCGAAACCTGAAAAGAGTCTGTAATAACCCCCATTGAAAAAATACCAGGTACCGTACTTTGTGAAAATTTCCGTCCCGTTAATGCACTTCCTGTACATGAAAAAATTTTAGAAAAAGTAATCCAAACACAATTAGAGGAGTACTTCGAATTAAATAATTTACTAATAAAAAGTAAATCTGGGTTTAGACGAAGGCACTCCTGTGAATCAGCATTGAAAAAGGAAATCGCGGAAAACAATTTTGTCATAGCGATTTTTCTTGACCTCAAAAGAGCGTTCGAGACTATCGACAAATGTATTATCTTGTGTTTGAATCACTCCTGAGTGGTCGTACCCAACAAACGGTTGTAAATGGCGTGTCTTCCGAAAAAGCTGAAACAAATTTTGGGGTTCCTCAAGGTTCAATCCTAAGTGCACTCCTTTTTATAATTTACATTAACGACATAAAAATCATACAAAACTAAATTTAAATGTGTCAAAATCAAAATGTATGCTATTTAATTATAGTCATAGTCTTAACTTTAATGTAGAAGGCCAATTATTGAAACAAGTCAGAGAGATTAAATATTTAGGTGTTATTATTGATCATAAATTAAAGTTTAATTTGCATATTAATTATATTATTAAAAAAGTATTAAAAAAATATATTTCTTAAATAGAATACGTAATAAGATTTCAACACTAAGTGCAATAAATATATTTAATGTAATGATCAAGCCACATTTTGAGTACTGTTCGGCAATTTTATTCTTATGCAGTGATAACTTGTTACTAAATATACAGCGATTACAAAATAAAGCAATGAGGATAATTTTAAAACTTAGCAGATATACATCGGTATCTTTAATGTTAAATATCCTAAAATGGTTAAGTGTCACGCAAAGAATTTTAGTCAATGTTTTATGTTTTATATTCAGAATAAAATTAAATATGCTACCATTTTACTTACGAAAATACATGCGTTATGTTCGAGAATCACAACCATACCATTTACGAAATGAAAATCACTTACGATTGCCATCATACCGTACGAATGCTACACAAAATAGTATTGTATATAAAGGCTTTAATCTTTTTAACTCAATGCCAAGTGAATTAAAAAATGAAATGAATTTTGCCACATTCAAAAGAAAAGTGATTCATTTTGTAAAATACAATTTTCCTTATAAATAAATATAAATTTTTCTTTGTTGATTGTTCTTTTCCTAAGTATAAGACTAGATGTAAGTTCTATGTAATTTTTGTAAATTTTAATGAATTTAAATGGTGGATTATCCACTAAATAAATAAATAAATAAAATTTCACACCTACTCTTAATAAAATTATAGTTCATTGTCAAAAAATAATCGAGTATCAATCGCTACCACTTGGATAATAGTCAGAAGAAGATCAGGAATCCAAAAATAAAGGTTACGAGAAACATAGATATCGTAATACGTGCAAGGTTTCAAAAGTACACCAGAATGAAGACCTTTTCAGCATGCTTGTAGTCTCGTTGAAACCACTTATTCGTTAAGGCATGTCAGAACCGAAAAAATCTCAAAGCACAAAATTCTCCAGAAATGATAAGTTTATTAGGAATTACCCTTGATTTTGACAACAGTTTTCAAGAAATCTAATTTTTTACTTTACTTAACTTTTTTCTCAACTACGATTACTTGACTCTAAATGAATCACTGAAATATTTTATTATGGACTCTACTCTACTTTATTACCATTGTTTTGCTCGGATAAGCTTTTACACACCCCGTTATTACTTCAATCGTGGTCTTTGGAATATTTTTAAAGAAAAATCTTATGTTTATCCTCTGTGTTAAGAAGTCATACTTCAGAAGAATATTCGGTAACTTAAAATCACTATTTTCATAGGCCAGGGAATTTTCTTTAAGCAGAAGACTGCTTTGAAGGTGTGAGACTTTTAGTGGAGTGTACATAGTTGCCAAGAGCGGCCAGATCGGCTGAAACTTTTTGTAAGGGTGTATTAAAAGTCTCGTGATATATTGACTTTATATAAAGTTTCTTGAGACTGGTAACATCGGTAGGCCTCTCTACCTTTCTGCTGGATGGAAACCATAACACTTGTTTTACGTTCGTTACACACGGAGTCAGATTTATCGTGTAGATAGGCGAGATATAGACGAATATTCTCGTATATTTTTTTAACCCTGAGCCTAGAGAGCACAAAGCGACATTTAACTGTATCACTTTATTAATTTAGCAGTGGTAAGTGAAAGGAAAAATAGATATTGTGGAAGAGAGGTTTGATGGCGTAACAGGCTGGATGTCAGAAGTGGGGTTTAAGATGTGAGAACTAACGAAGTTAGTATACTTAGCTCCAGTGCTGAGGTCGAAATTAGAGAAAAGCGTGCGTGTTTTGGGTTGTGAGTTGTCAGTATGAGGGGTAGGGGTTAAATCCAAAGCGACACATTGTCGTTGAGGTTGGGTTTAGGGTAGAATGTGAATAGTTGGAGTATGGGTAGGAGGCTTACAATTAGAAAAAATGGTAGTTTTGAATCTCTCTATAATATATATAAAATATAAAAAAATACCATTTTTTGAGTTATTCAAGGATATTTATGAAAAGGATATTCTGGAATAGCCTTCGTCCTTAAAAATAAAAATTATTCCAAATCTTTGAAACTTCAACAAGGTATATTTTATCAAATTCTGATGAGCAAAGCCAAAGTAACTGATTTTTTTATAAATTTTGATTTTTTGCCAATTTTTGAAGTTCCGTTACACGCAAATTATATTGAATTCTGCAAATTTTTTTTTGCGTTATGATTCGTACCACTCCAATGAGTATTTCAACCACTTTTCAGCCAAATCGGAGGGATGTCGTTCAGAGCTTCCCATATAGGTTCGGCGATTTATCGTGGAATGACCTTATACTAATCTGGGATACAAACATAAAATATTAACATCAATGACTGTTTAGCTTACCGGAGCCGTCAGCAACTTAAAACTGGAACAACAATGAAAAATTCAGTGAAGTACAAATAGGTTTGGACAAGGAATGTTAAAGTTCCGTTGCACGCAAACTATATTGAATTCTGCAAAACTTTTTTTGCCTTATGATTCGTACCACTTCAATGAGTATTTCTACCACTTTTTAGCCAAATCGGAGGGATGTCGTTCAGAGCTCCCCATATAGCTTCATATATTAACATCAATGACTGCTAAGCTTACCGTTTCAGTGAAGTACAAATAGGTTTGGACAAGGAATGGAATATTGTATTTGCGCAATAAGTAACCGTAAGACTCGTCTACATATGAATGTTAATCAGTATACCCTCAAGCATATTATTTCGGATGTACTGTTAATGCGCCCCTCCCCCTCATTCCTAGTCATTGTAAAAATCAGACATTTGAAACCAACGTACATCGGTACCTCTTTTTCGTCTTTCCTTCTGATCTCATTGTAACTTTTTGTGTACATCAATACAGTACTAGAAAAAGGGTATCAACACTGTTAGGTCATATTAATGCACTAGAAAAATTACCCACAGTTATGAAGTGAATTGTTTTTCCAAAATTCCGGACTATTTTTTCGTATTGCTTCTCGCAAACTTTAAGATAATACTCTTTATTGAGTGTATGACCTTTAGGTAAAGACTCCTGCTGCAATACGCCACGGTAGTCGAAAAAAAACAAAAGTCAAAATTTTCACATTTAATCGAACTTGGCGTGCTTTCTTCGCTCTTGGGTCTCCTGAGACCTTTTTGAGCAAGTCAGGATCATCACTGACGTCATTTGGGAACTCCTGAGCGATGCTCATGCGATCGTTCTTCTGATCAAATTTAAGAAATTTTGGAACAAACTTTGCTGACATACGTCTCATGCCCAAAACATCCGAAAAAATATATTCCAAACTCCTCGGCAACTTCTCTTATGGTAATACGACCATTTTCCAAAACAATTTTCTTCACACATTCGACGTTATCATATTTTGTGGGTGGCTGTGGGTCAAGTGGTAGTGCATTGACTTCCCGATCGGAAGTTCAGAGCTTAATACCAGCCGTGACGGAAAGACTTTTTCAGGCAAATACAATCCACCCATGGAGCGAAATAACCACTGATCCACTGATAAGTGTAGTCAAAACCACTTGAGAATTAAGTTCGTTCGTTCGTTAAGTTCGATGGCATTTTCTCGGCCATCTTGGAAGAGCTTGTACTATTTGCTAACTTTTTTTTTACTTAGAGCAGACACATCGTATGCCACTGTCAACATTGCAAGTGTTTTAGAGATTTTTTTTACATAAAATTTTATGCAAATTCAAATTCTTTGCCCTATTTTTTTATAATAATTGACCTAACTTTTCTATTTGATACATATGTATCAACACAGCAAAAAAAAAAAAAAAAAAAAATCAAATGTACGTTGCCCTCGAAATTTCAACTTTTTGAACACACCTCTCTCGCGCAACTTTTCTAAAACTAAAATTTCAAGAGCCGATGTTGTGAAGTGTTCATTGGAATACCTAAGTGAAACCTTTTAATGCTAAATGTGTATAGATTGCAGAAGGTTAGTAAAATTGTATTTATAAATGGGCTGAAAAGTATTGCCGACAATCCAACTCGCGTGGCAGATTCTTTTAAGTCGCATTGACCACTTGTTTACTAGGACACATAAGAATTTTAAAAACAAATTAAATGCTATCGTTCATGACTACAGAATTACCGACCATCATATGATCACTCTTAATACAATTAGTATGATCCAGAAAACATTTATATATTAAACTTTCCAAGGAAGAAACAAATACCTAATATATTGTAGGATCTTGAAAAAAGTATGAATTTTGGGAGCCTGTCCTTTTACAAAACAATCCTTCTACTGCATTCGACATAGCCGTTTCTATCTTTCAGAAACATGTGAAATCTTGCATGAATGTGGCAATATTTTCTATTAAAAAAAAAAAAAAAAAAAACATTTAAACGCAGTTAAATCTGCAAAGCATTCACTAAACAGAAGAACAAACTATCCAAAGATATCAAGAGAAAGGTAACAGAAGCAACAAATAATTATTATCTGAAATTGTTCGATAGGGCAAAAGGTAATAGTAAAAAGAAATGGGGAGTTATAGATTTTAGCATTTTAGGGAGAATAGAGATTTTGAAGTTGATGGAGGTAAAATATGTGACTCAATAAGTTCAATGAGAACTTTGCTGAGATCTCTAAACGTTTGAAAAAAAATTTTCGAACCCCACAGTTAATGCAACTCTATTTTACCTGCAAATATTTATATTGTTGACGACATACAGACAAATAGTTTTTTATTCAATACCATAAGTTCACTTTTAAAGAAATGTATCTAATTATAGGTCCATATCTCTCTTACCAACTTTGCGAAACTGTTCAAGAGACTGCTCTGCAATTATCAATCTGGTTTTAGGTCTGGTTGATCTGAGGACAGAGGATGCTATTTTCAGGGTGTGCAGTCAATTATGTGATGGTTGAAACAAGTAACAATTGATCTGTAGACTGTGCAAGCCATTCGAGCAAGTCTATATATGTTGTTGTCTTTAAACCATCTCATAGTCAGAGCTGATTTGTGGCAGGGTGCACAGATTTGTTAGAATTTATATATTAATATCCCCGAAAATGCTGAAAATCGATCGCACACACATGTATTTCACCCACACAGCTAGCTGCCATGTAGCCCCAGATCATGATACGCCTCTTCATCTCTTCGTTTCACAAAAATCACACCAGGGGTGCCAAATATATATATATTATAATATTATCTAGAGTACATACAAATTTGTCAAGTTTTTTTATGTCTTAATTAAAAGATTAGTCTGACTACAGAATATTGGACCAATCTGCTTCAGTGAAATGCCTGTCTGTTTTTGCCCACTCCAAGCGTGAATTCATGGTTTTTTCTTCCTCAAGCCTTCGTTTTGTTTCGAGTTTTAATGGGTTATACGCAGTTGCAAGGACGAAAAAGACATTTTTCTTATGAAATTTTTCTGAAAAGGTATTTTATTTCACAAAAACATAAAGTATGGGTATAGTGGCAACATCTAAGCTTATAATGGCACTAATGATTTGTAAAAATATCGATCTGGTGTGCTACTGCCGATCTTCTGGAGGTCCTCCAAAAAAAAAGTTGTTTGGCGGCGATCACGATAACTCCGTTTTAGTTCATCTGAAATCAAAAAACCTGAAAGATTCTTTTATTGGAAAGATAAAACTAGGTATATCTTGGTCACTAACTTCAAAAACATAGTTTTGAGAAAAACGTATTTAAAGGTTCGGAAGAAGTTTACGCATAGATATATATATATATATATTTTGACTTACATGGAGTCATCTATTTCAGGGCCATAAAATGGACCCTCCCTAGCATCAGCAGCGTCTAGTATCTGGAGTTGATGTTACTTACGAGGAACACCTGTCTATGTGGTTATAAAAAGAAACAAAAGAGCAGCTGTGCTACTCCGATTTGTGTTCCTTGTACTTTTTTAACAGTCCTAGACGTCCTTACATATATGTGTATATCTCGAAAAGTACTTACCGGATCGATTTGAGATTTTCAGGGAATATAGTCAGATATATGTACATTGTACGAAAATCAAAAAAAATTCTAACTGCGTATAACCCCTTAAGCGAAGATCGTATTAAATTTCAGTTTTCCCGACATGTGGTAATCTTTTTCTCTTTTGGATTTTTTGCGATTTTCGTGCGAATCATTCGTTTTGTATCGTTAAATTGCGGTTTGCACTGAACAACGTGAACATTTCACTTCCTTTGCGATTTGGATTTGATTTTTGCCTTGCACAAATAAAAGCGTTATTTTTACATGTTGTGTCAGACCCTGACTTTTAGGCATTCTAAGAAAAAATATAAACTGCATTATTATGAGTAGTAGAAAACAAACTGACCACACGTCTATCGATTTTGAGCAATGATCGAAAACTGATGCCACACCTAGGAAAAATGTTTAAGATTGTGGTTGCATCATAAAAGTGCATAAAATCTCGTATACTTGATGCAATACCGATTACAATCTCGTATATTTGATGCAATATTATAATTCCATAAATGGATTTTTCAGTAAAAAATAATGACATTCAGCCAAGGCTATACGGCCTCCTAGATTAAGAGGAACAAAGTATTCTTGGTTCAAAACGTGCTTAAATTAAAGAAAACAGAAAGTTAAAGTAAACTAAATTTTGAGTAAACCTTGTGTTTTAAAAATTTCAGGACTGTAATTCACGTTCTCAAAATTGATTCAGAAAAAAACTTTAAATATTTAGAAGTTCTATTAGATTATAATTTGAATTGGAAGGATCAGATTCAAACATTAAAGTCATACATGAATTTAGTAGTTTGAAAGCTGTATCGTATAAGACCTTATTGCCCTTATAAAATCTTATTTATCTAAACTTTATTATGGTCTCATTCAATCGAAGTTGTAATATGGCATAACCAGTTGGGGCTGATCATATTTTCTAACCCTTATTGACCGCACAGAAGCATTTAGTTCGCAGTCTCTCTAGATGTAATCGTACTTCTTATAATTGGCTTTGTTTAAAAGATTTAAAATTTCACCAATAAAGCACTTCGACGTTTTTGGTACTTAGGGAATCTTATAAGTAAATTGGTTACATTGAAAGTAGAAATAATCTTATTTACAATTTACGAAAAAATAACGGCCTTTATTAACATACTAATTGCACAGCTCATTTTTCATATGTTTGTACAGCGGAAGCCCCAATGTATTTTATTAAATTATTTTATTCCATCCGAGTAACACGCAACTTTAACATGATGATTAGCAGAATAAAGGACTTTTGTTCGTAACTTTTTTATTTGTACTCTTAATTCAACAAAATTTAAAAAAAAAAAACATTAAATAATATTATAATTCATTATAAAAAATATTGAAAACGAAACTCATCTTTTAACATAATTTAATACAACAAAAGTAAAAATAAGGCATTTGATCAATTTTTTGACTTTGCGAAACTGTTCCTATTTAGTACTTCGTATGGCCTCCTTTTGCTTTGAGGACCGCTTTTATTTTTCTTGGCATTGATTCAATTAACTTTTTACATTGATTTGCAGTGATATTTTGCCAAGCAGTTTGAGTGCGGTGCCATAATTCATGTAAATCCGGACAATCTCCAGGCAAACCCGAAATAGCACGTTTAACCTCAACCCAAAGATGTTCGATCGGATTGAGGTTTAGAGATTGGGGTGGCCAATCAAGTATTTGAAATTGCTGATTTTGTAGCCACGCATTTGTAATTTGCTGAAAGATAATGTCCGACACTTTTATATGCCCTTATTCCAAACTTTTAAGGAGTCCGTCTTTCAGGATGGTGATGCATTGAGTGGCATTCATGCGACCCGCCACTCCAAGTTTTAGTGTTAGGTTGATATTTTGATCGCAGATCGGCTCACCTGACTTCCAGATCCATTGGCGGTCATCGGACCCAAGACGATTTAATTTTGTTTCATCCGAATAAATTATCCTTGAGCAGTCAATTACACAATAATCCATATAGTGTTGGGCAAATTGTAGCCTTACTTTCTTATGGCGATCAGTCATTAGGAGCTTTTTAATTTAAACGCCTCATTTTTTGTACAGTTGTTATATTAATCGCATCGTTTTGGTTTAATGCCTTATTAATCTGGACCGCATTATCATATATTCTATATATAATACGCCTTTGTATATTTGAATTTAAAATTGGTTTCCTTCCAGACTAATTTTTTTAAGCGTCCGGCTTAAAATTTTTGCTTATTTTGGATACAACTCCAACTCCAATAACTCCTACGCTTGACCAAACTTTGTACTCACTGTTGCATAAACTGCGACAGTATAAACAAATTGATCACATGCGTTGCCTAAAAACTTTTACAAATTCTCACAAAATAACAGTGCATTTACGTTTGTTTTTGCTGTGCGGATTCATAATCACTCCATTTATTTTGAGTGAAAATTTAGTTGCTCTAACTGTTAAACTTAAAGCGTTACAACTAAAAATTAACTTTGCACTGATCATGTGATCAAAAAGTTGATTCACTGTATGTATACATACACAAATTTAGGGAATGGTTATTAAATTTTGACTATTAACTTATTAACTTATAGACTTATTAAGACTCATATCTTCAAAGGCCATATAGTATTATTAAAATTTTAGAAAATGTACTCTTCATTAAAACCTTGCTCATAACTTAATTTTGTTTTTAAATTGAATATTGAAGATTTTTTTTTTTTTTTTTTTTTTTTTTTTTCTTGAATTTCGTTACCGATTGTCACCCCACATCAGTACTTTTTCATGATATTTAAATAATATTGGAATATCGTCGAAATTTAGAACAACATGCTCCGCTCCTTAAATTATAGAACTGCATATATCTTGTTCACTTTTCCTTTTATTAATGATAATGAAACACAACTAAGAATTTGTCATCTTACTCTTAAGTTGAAATGAATTGAATAACGAATTATTGTAATGACTGTACAAAATAATATTGATAATAATTATAATATTGATATTGATAGTAGTAATGGTAACAATAATATGTAATTGTAATAATGATAATAATTGTAGGCTAATGCTATTAATGGTTGGTTTGGCTCTTTTGACACGTATAAACGTGTCACGAAATCCATATAACTATGAGTATTTTAAGCAAAAATTAATCCAATTAATGAGAAGTAAATGTCAATAATTTTATGTGAAATCTTCCATTTTGTGTGGTCACCGAGCTTTTCGGCGACACTATTAGGATAATTAAGAGCTACAAGTAGCACATACATACCCATCATAAAGATATTCAACTTTTCATGCTAGTGTTATGATACATGCTATAGCTGTGCGGTCAGTAAAACTATTTAGCTCCAGCTGGATCAGACATACCAAATATTTTCTGTGAAAACACCACTCATCAGCATCTTAGGTGGTATCGCTCTATGCCATTGTGTAATTGGTAAGCATACCAATAGAATATGTCTCCTTTATATGGACTTTTATAGAAGCGTTAGAGCAAAAAGAAGAAGGAAATAATTCTGTATCTAAACTGTCCGGCCTTACCGTTGTCGAGTTTCCAAGGATATAATTTTGACAGCGCTAAATCTCAAAACGAAGTTAAATGCCCAACGGGAATAGTCGGAGAAATCGAAGTTTTAGTTGGAGTATACAAAGTACAGAGTCCGTTGGTTGTGCAAAAGTTTCTATTAACGAATCTGAAATGACCTTTCCTCTTCTTGCCAATGATAACGCAATAGCGATAATAAAGCCGCTAACAGGTATCAGGTTACAAATAAGTTTATTAAAACCGAATATTTGCTTTGTCGTTTTTCCGAAAGATAACTCCTGATAGAGGGAGTCTTTAAATAATATTGAATATTGAATAAACCTAATATTTAAATAATCTTTAGCTTCATTTTCTTCTGCTGCTTTCGTTTGAATTGAATATATACTCATGTATAACGGCATAAATTCTAAAACATACTATTAAGGTACACCATATACAAGATACATTTTTCTAATTTTCTTTTCTTCTGCTTAATTGATTTTGATAATATCTAAAAATATTCTCTGCAAATATTATGAAGAAATTCAATATATTCTTTTAAGATAATATACAATATTTTAAAGCTTTGAAGAAACGCATGGAGAAACCCTCTTTCTTAGTTTTTACGTTATGATTCTTTTAGTTTTATTATTTACCGATACTTGTAACAGTAGATGTTATACGTAAGTGTAAGTTTTCAGTTTATTTGTATACAATTATGTGAACCTGCCTTAATTTAATGTAAGCTAAATTGTAACTGGAAATGTAACTATCGGTAGACCTAACAAATCTAAAGTGAACATGATTTTCAATTTTTTCTTTGGGTTTCAAGACCAAATGTAAGGGTGAGATTTTAATATAATTAAATATTTATTTTTCTTTATAAATTCCGCTTTTGTAATGATATTAGAGGTTCATCGATGCCACAACAGTTGCCATTGTGAAAAACGCCGGTCTGACTTTAACAGTCCATATTATTATATGTATACATCATTTAAAAAAAAAAATGTATACTTGAAATATATATAAATATGCTCAAAAAAAGTTTGGTTTCAATAACATATTCGCAGATTGTAAGTCACCATTGTTTTATTACTTTATACAAACATATATGATGTTTTTAGCATATATGATATATATATACATTATGCATACATTAGACACATTTTTTTTTTTTTTAGATTTTACATAAATTTATCAATACTTATCTAAAAAAAATCTAATCAAATGTATTTCATCACTTTTTAGACCGAAAATTGGTCATCAGAAACAGATGACATTTTGAACACATTTTTTCCTATGGATTTTCTTCATAATGGTCATCAAGATAATTTCAGCAACTTAGACGACTTTCCCGAACATGTAAAAATAGAGCAGGAAGACTATAAGGTTACAGTGCCCTTATTACCAGAAACATTCTTATCCGAAAAAAGTGGTTTATTTTCCAGTAATTCTTCAGATAGTGGTCTGTCGTCGGATAATCTTGAAGTGTAAGTGCTTCTTATTTTTTGTAGTATTATATTTTATCTAAATGTTTTTATCATATCAGTGAGATGAATCCAACTTATGAGCCATTAAGTCCTGCTTCGTCAGATACATCTACTAAAAAATATTCGAAAGAAGATAAGCTGACACCATCTAATAATGAGTTAAAATCTAAAGTAATAGTTCAGCAAGTTCCACAAGTAGTGAATATAACTAACACAGGAAAAGTGAATCCCTCAATCTTAAATCCGCCAAACTCACAATGTTACCAACAGTGGACAGCTTTAAATGCTGCTCGAGGAAATGAAGTTAAAATTGTTAAACTATCTCCTCAAATATTTGCCTCTTCAAATAAAAAACCTGTAACAATACAAGTCAAAAATTCAAATTGTGGTGCAAGAATACAAGCAAAACCGGGTACTTTGTTTTTAAACAAAGTTAATTTTAACGAAAGTATGAAAAGTTATGTGTTATAAAATAAATATACTAAAAAAGTTTATTTTTGTAGTAAAAAAAATTGTCCGTGTGCAGAACTCTAATCCAAGATCTGTTCTCATACCTGTTTCATTGCAAGATGTAAAAAAACTGAAGGCATTCAAAATTATTAATGCCGCTACACATGTGTCTACTGCTAAACTTAACAAATCGGCTGAGTGCAATAATTATGTTCGTGAAAAAGAGATTGCAAAGCAGACAAATATTCAGGCAATGGATACACATAAAGACGGTAAGGTAAAATTATACTTATAGAATACATGACACAAGAGCTAACAACCGAATATTTCAATTTTCCTAAAATGCGCACTGCCTAGAGGTATCCAGTCTTTTAGATTTATACCTTTTTTATTATAAGTTCAATTAAAGTATTTAACCCTTAATTCTTATATGTGTATTTTGGAATACTTGTACTCCCATCCGCAACTCCTGGTTTTCCGACCAAATTTTTAATGAGATTTAGATCCAGGTTTTGCTATTTCGTGCTCTCTAAACTTCGTAGAATATAAATTTTTTGTTTAAAAAAGTCCGCTCTTCCTTAAATTCGGGTAAATTTAACTTCAAGAATGTATATAAATAGTATACTTCCTGAGAACTCTTTCAATTATAAGTAACTGACGAAGATGCCACCAAGTTCAAACACCCCATGCCATTAAACTCCCTTTTTTGCGCTGCGTTATTTACGTCACATATAACTATTAAATAGCTTCTTGATAGCAGTGCCAGCAAACTAATTTCAATGTATTATATATATATAAAATATATATAATACAATGTATTATATTATATAAAAAATGCTTATGTTTCGCTTTCATATTTCTGATTATCAGATTATTTTTTTTTTTTTGAAAAAAAAGCATCTCAGAGCTCAGAGTTTTGGACCACCATCAGAATTTTTTGTTCAGTTCAATGGTAACTATTTATTGGCAACTTTCGCAATGAGTGATCAACGAAATACAGGCATCTTCTACAAATTGTATTAATGTTATTCTGTCGAAGAAAGGACATAGCCAACCGATAAAATTATATCCGAGAAGATTATTAAACAGACGAGAAAACGTAGAGAGCTGCCTCGGTAATCAACATTTTCAGAGCAAGAAACAGTCAGCACAAAGAGCGGACTATCAAATATTTGTAAAAACTAATATGGTAATTTCGATACATCTCCGGAAAACATGAACAAGTTTCGTATTACAGTATACTCAAAATCTGGTTATATCCCATAAAATGAAGACTGGTTAATTCGATACAGTGGACAGTTTTGTTTGAATATACCCCATTTTGTACGCAATTTATTATTGGGTATATAACTTAATTTGTGCGGTTTGCTAAGAGATGGCGTAACTTGTATTATTCCATTGTTATTATTCCATTGGAACATGCGCTGGAAAGCTACTGTCATTGTACGCCATTTCAGTATATATCATTCTTTTTAAGTGTAAACAACAATAATTTTTTTTTTCACTCAAATATGTCGAACTTTGTGCCTGAAAAAGTGTTTTTGCGGGGAGTTCTTCTTCATTACTTTAATATGAAGAAAACTGCTGCCAAAAGTCATCGTATTTTGGTGGAAGTTTATGGTGAACATGCGCTAGCTGAGCAAACGTGCCAAAAGTGGTTTGCACGATTTAAAAGTGGTGATTTTGGCTTGGAAGACGATGAACATCCTGGGCAGCCAAAAAAGTTTGAAGATGAAGTACTGGAAGCATTACTCTATGAAGATTGTTGCCAAACACAAGAAGAGCTCGCAGAATCTTTGGGTGTCACTCAAGCAGCCATTTCAAAACGTTTAAAAGCAGCTGGGTATATTCAAAAGCAAGGAAATTGGGTTTCACATGAACTCAAGCCGAGAGAAGTCGAAAGGCGGTTTTGCATGTCCGAAATGCTGCTGGAACGCCACAAAAGGAAGTCATTTTTGCATCGGATTGTTACTGGTGATGAAAAATAGATCCATTACGACAACCCCAAGCACAAAAAATCTTATTATGAGCTGCTAAAACCGGGTGAAACCATCAATGGACAACGCTACCGAACACAATTAATCCGTTTGAAGAGAGCAGTAGACGAAAAACGCCTGGAATATGCGACCAGACACGAGGCAATAATTTTCCATCATGACAACGCCGGCCCCACGTTGCTATTCCGGTTAAGAACTATTTGGAAAACAGTGGATAGGAAGTCTTACCCCAGACCTTGCCCCTTCTGACTACCACTTGTTCCGGTAGGTGCAGAACGCCCTCACTGAAATACGGTTCACATCAGAGGAGAATATCAAAAATTGGCTTGATTTATTCTTGGCTGCCAAGCCAGCGCAGTTCTTTTGGGATGGGATCCACAAATTGCCAGAAAGATGGGAAAAAGTCATAGCTTCAGATGAGCAATACTTTGAATAATACTATTGTACACGTTTTTCTTAAATAAACGTTCAAATTTAAAAAAAAAAAACTAATTAAAATATATACCCAATAAAAACACAAAAACAATCATGAAATTAAATTTAAAAAACTAGCTTTGTTTACTTAAAATCACGAAATACAAAATTATGTAAGCGCTTAACCTTGTTACTCTACATACTATATGTATTTATATTTATTGGTAGTGAAAAATATTAAATTTCAATTAAAAAAAAAAGTAAATAGACATGCTGCCATGTTTAAGTGGAATTGTTTAACATTTTTCAATTCAATGCTATTACGATTCAAATCCAGGTGCAAATAAGAAATATGACATAACATGATTACTTAATACCCTATTCACACCGCTTCGAAAACCGAGTTTTCGCTAAGAGTCTCGTAATCTCAACCGAAAATAGATGCTTTCCCATACATTTTTGATGAAAACTCTCCATAACCTACTCACAATTGTGAGGTTGTTGAAGCAGACACATCTTTTGAAACATTTAGCAGCTTGTCAATAAAACAGCTGACAGAGTAGTTGTCAAAACAAAATTGTAGCACTTCAAATTGGAATAAATATTGATTGTCGTTCATGGTAAGTTTTCTTTGTGTATATCAATGAATAATTCAATGTTAAATAAAATATTTTTTTTGTTTTTCAACAGAATATGGAGTATAAAAAAAAAAACGAGAAAAGGAACCGAATTCCTACGGGAAATTTTCATAGCTGATCCAACTGTGAAACAAAACCTAATCTGTGTTCAGTGTGAACGCTTCAATGAGGTTTTGTAAACTTTTTGCCGAAAATATGGTTTTCGATGCAGTATAAAACGGGTAAAAGTGTTTGCTGGTTATCTGGTTATGTTCTGTGCGTAACACTCGTATTCCTTCTAATTGGGCTGCTATATGATGGCCCGCGCTGTGTATAATCATTTTAAGGGTACTCAAATCCCTTGAGCGCGTGCTAATTATAAAAAAGAAAATATGATCACAGTAGAAAATTAGATTCACTAACTCGCTTTAATTTACGCATTATTCCTCTATCCTTATAAGTTTCATTATAAGGTATTCGAGATCAACAATAACTCCCAAATTTCAAGTGCAAGTCGCATCATAGAAAGATGCATCTAAGATTGTGTCTCCTTTTGCTCGGTTATCATCCAAGTATTGATCATCTAAAGCTAAAGGGTCACACCACAGCCATTTTTAGGGAAGAAGTGACAATGTTTGCGACAACGAGATGTATTAAAGGCCTCTTTTCTCTTTCACCTCGTTTATGGTATGTCATAGATAACCTTTTTTTTACTTTTTTTTTTTAACAAAAATCAATTTTTTAAGATAAAGATTTAATTTTTTTGACGAAAAACTTTTAAATACATTCTATTGTCCAACATATGACAAGTGTTGAATTTAGAACTTGTAACAAGTAAAAATATAAAAAACACTTTTGATTGGAAAAAGTAAAAATGTAACGCTGAAATATGAAATACATATCAGGGTGGTGTTGTGATGTGGTACCTGATGGTAAAATAGTATAAAAGTGACAGAATCTTTTAAATTGTCAGGTCTTAATTAAAACGTAATGAAAGTAAGAAAGGATTAGTGAGTTTTATTAAAAATAAAAAAATAAATAAATAAATAAATAATTATCGCAAGAAAATTACCCTGTATGAAAAAAAATGTCTATTTCAATACAGTAAAATCTCGATAATGTGAACTAATTCAAACATGGCCAGTTAATAATTTAATAATAATTAATTCGAGATTCACATTATCGAATAGAAAATAAGTTTTCAACATAAAAGAATTATTTATTTAATTGGATAAACAGTTTAAACAATAAACAGAGATTAAACTAATTTAACAAAAGAAAGGAAAAAATTAAGTAAATAGATACATAAATTATTATTCAAAAACAAAAACGAGAAAACTAAATTATTTCCTAGTAAAAAATTTGTGATCTTTGTTTGAAGAACGCAAGACGTAGATTTTTCAATTGCCATACTTTTAATGTTATTTATAGCTGTTATGACATCCGCACCCATTTCGTTTTCATGAGCCCAATCCAACAAGGCATTTGAACATTGAATTGCATGACAGTGAAACGTTTTTGCTGAATTAGGTACTTCTTCAATAAAAGAAGTCTCCACATCTTCAGCGTTTTCTTCAGCTGTTTTCTCCCTCGTTTATTTCACCATCAGCGTCGATGACCCAAAATCTTATACCCCCGAAATCCAAAAAATCAACATGTCTTACCCATGTGCTGAAATTGACTTTCAAAATAGGTAGTTTCATCTTGCTTGTGAAGACGACTTAACGGAATTAGGTCTTCGGGTCTCTAATTCGACTACCTTAGTTAGATTTTGTTGAAGCATTTTGCCTTGGCTGGTACCAAAATTGTTTTCCAAGACTCCGACAAAATGCTTACAGCATTTCGTAAATTAAACTTTTTTAAATTTAAGCTTAAGTCATTTTCCTTGTCTTGTTGTGTGGAAACAATTTGACTTTTTTTTTTTTTTTTTTTTGTATTCAAGTTTCAAAAGATAAATTATATTTTCATTAATAGATTGGATAAGGACAGTAATGTGTGGTGGAAAAAAAAAAAAAACAAAATTGTAAAAAAAATTGTAACCTGTAAAAAATAACGGCTTAATAGGTACAGAGTCACCCAATAAATGTCCGTCTTTAACAATTTTTCAATTGCACTGCGCTCCCATGCCGAACCATCGTGACAGCTACCAGGATAATCGAAGCATACATCAATACACTTTTGGGTATGGTCGCAAATGGCCTAAAGGAAAAAAAAAACATGAATTACTTTTAAGAAATAGTTATTTACCCCAAAAATTACCGGCATATTAATCGAATATGTAGCTTTACGATTAAAGTAACTCGCACCATCTATTTTGGGTGCTATTATGGGTACATGGGTCCCGTCAATACAACCGAGAACATTAGGAAATGGACTGTTTCGCATATTCGCGAAACCATTCATAATTTGTTTTTGGTTTTCGGTTGAATCTGTCCATTTTTTGAATTTTATTCTTAGTTTGAAAAGTAACTTCGTTTTTTCTAGGAAGTAGTTGAAGGCTGCTCGTTTTGATACACTAAATAAATCACTAGTAATTCTAAAGGAACAATTATTTGCAAGCTTCCAGATTGTATGGTAAATTCCTAACTTCAGGTGTATTTTCAGTGGACCAAGATTGGATTTCCAATATTTTTGAAGAGCGAATGTTGTCCTGTTCATTCGGAAATGACTTCGAAAGATATCATCAGGGTACGCTTAGGAATTTATTTTTTTTTTTTTTTTTTGGATTTGCCTGGGTATGGGCTGAAATTTCTAATGCTAAGTAAAATTCTTTTTCGTCTGGAAATTTTCTATTGTTTTCTTTCCAGATGTTTCAGATATACATTTTCTGAATTTGTACTGCTTATTAGAGAAAGAACAATGCTCAAAACTATTTTTTGCGTCATTTCACTCGGTTGAATTAAATGTGGAACATTAATGGACGGTCCAATATTTAAGCAGTTGTGTGACTGCTGTACTAATGTAGCAGTAATTGTGTTCATTAATGACCAAATCACAATGTCGCGTTCGAGCGGTCGCGCTTTGACATGCTTCATGTACGCTTTATATCGAATCGTCAAAAGCACGAATTCGAAATTTGCAATCCGGAATGTCGTTTTGGCGTTGAGCTGACAGATAAAGTATTGTTTCCTCAGATTTCTAATATAGGGTTTTCCAATAGGGACTTGACAACTTTAAATTTAATTTGTGAATGAACTCTTTCACTAATCATTAAACTGTCACTGTCAATTTATTCAATAAACTCAACATTTTCATGGAGTCGGTGACTGCAACTTTAAGAACGTTAACTCCAATTTTCGGTGGCAATTCTCGCCCTAGTAGACAGGCAATAACAAGATGATGAATTTCATCGCAAAATCATTTTCAGTGACGGAGCTCATTTTTGGCTCAATGGGTTCGTCAATAAGAAAAATACGCGTTATTGGTCGGGTGAAAACCCACATGTGCTTCATGAATCACCACTTCATCTACAAAAAATAACATTTTATTGCGGTTTGCATGCCGGCGGCGTTATTGGGCCATATTTTTTCGTCGACGATAACGATCGTCACGTTACTGTAATTGGTCAGCGTTATCGCGCCATGATCACCGATTATTTTTGGCCCGAATTGGAAGATATGGACATGGACGACATGTGGTTTCAACAGGATGTTGCCACAAGCCACAGAGCACACGCTACAATCGATTTATTCGAGTAAGTATGGTGAGCGTGTTATCTCAAGACATGGGCCAGTCGATTGGCCGCCTCGATTTAACGCCGCTTGACTATTTTCTAAGTCATTGGTTTTGCTTTACAGCTTCATGGTTTACAGACAACTTTTCTTGAAACTTGAAATTTGAAACATTAATATTAGGAGATTCCTTAAACTGACTGTTAAAATGATTTGCTTGATTTCTGAGTAAATTATTCGAAATTGACACTTTTTTTTTCCTGCTGTTTCTTCAACCATTCCAGGAGGGCAGTTTCTATTTGAAGCTTCTCTGAGGTTCTTAAGGTTTTTCTCTTTCCGATTCCAGACTCCGTTTTTTAATAAACTCAAATACTTTGTTTTTTTTATGGCTGGTATTGTGGTAACCCTATACTTCTGCGATAGACCTAATCCTGAAAAGCCAGTTTCCAATTTTCTCAAAATCTCAAAATTCCTTGATTGTAACGAATTTGTGTTGCTTTTGCTTCAAAGGAGCCATAGCTTTAATAAAATCTTAAAACCAGAAAAAACTAACCGAAATGAACACGTGCGCGATTAATATACAATGAGTCTGCTCTGGGATGGCGCCATGTTTTTTACCTGTCGCCTCTTCCCTTTTAAAACGTAAGACTGCAAGCAAACAAGAAAAGAAACAAAGATAAAAAGTAGTTCACATTTCCGAGTAGCAAAAAATTGTCACCAGTTCACATTATTGGATAGTTCACATTATCGAGATTATACTGTATTATTTAATGAGAAGATCTATTTTTTTTTTTTTTTTTGATACAATATAAAAATACTATTTTTACTTCCACTCCTTAGGTTGATTGGTAAAGAAATAAATTCTCGTGGATAAGTGGATATGCATGGATGGTATGGATATCAAATATCCGGTGTTGATTCTTAAATTATATTTATCTTCATGTCTTATGTCATAGAAACCTAATTTTTCCGAAAATATTTTCAAAACTGTAACAGTACAGATATTTTTAAGGGAGTATATCGAATTTTTGAGCATTGACCCTAGATGTAAATCTTATTATATGCTTCTATTGAATTAATATATGTTAAGTTATTAAAATAAATTCCACCCAACAAGAAACGCGTTATTGTAATTTTGATTTAATAAATAATTTTAAAAATTTAAAATGAAGTAAATTTAACTTGGGTGGCACATTTGTCTAACGATCTTATTAAGATGTTTTAAGTAGAAAGTGTAAACTCAATTGAAATTGTGGTCTTTTAAAAGGTATTTCAACAACAAGTGTAGGATTGATTTTTTTTTTTTTATAAAACGAACAATAAAAAAAAAATATCTGTGAAAACTTTTTTAGTTTATAAAGTAGACACATGTGGTTTATTTATTAAGCATATCTTTTTATTATAAAAAAGAGCAGCGATAAACCAATTTAAAATATCAGTCCTTTTTTACTTAAAAAGGAATGGTGACCGAATATTTACCTAATCCGATGCGCTATCGGGGTTGCCAGCTATTGAGTACACAACAAAACGTTGTAACAGTGAGGCGAAACGCATTTCTCATGAACCGTCTGCCTGTGAAATTCCCATATGCGCTAACTGCTCCCTTTCATCATCATCCAAACGTATACAAAATACAGCCTTGCCCAAATGTATAAGGCACCATTTAAAATTTGTTATATCTTCAAAAACCAAAAAGTTTAATGAAATGAAAGGAGGCAGATTTGATAAAGAAATAGTTTTATTGGAGATTTTTAATATTTTGTTGGGCCGCCTTTGGCCTTTATAACCGTAGCGATTTTTTTTATCTTGCGACACTCTTCAGAAGAAATTTCTGTTCATTCTTGCTTTAACAAATTCTTGAGTGTTTATTTTGTTGAAATTAAGTGTTCCTGAATCGTACGCTTCAGAACACCCAAAGATGTTCTATAGGGCTCTTAGATCCGGGGACTGCGCTAGCAACTCAAGTAGGTCTATACTATTCTCATAGTTTGGGCTTATTTGTGGCAGGGTGCATTGTCTTGTTGAAATGGGACATTTCGCATGTTAGTGTCTCCAAAAATATTGGAAAAGAAAGTTAAAGTCATTTTCCAACACATTTATGTACTTGCGAGAGTCCATCTGACCATCAAACACATTTATTTCACCACACCGCTGACATCCATGCATCCCCAGATCATTATACTAGGGATACACCGTGCTTAATAGTAATACATGGGCTGAAAAGTCCGTTTCTAAGAGAGGGCACCACTTGAATTAAATCCATACTATTTTCAGTTAGTACCAACCTTCAAAAGATACGTGTATAAATTTGGCAGCTGTCCGATGATTAGTTCTCGAGATATAGCGTTGTGAGTGAAGCAACTTTTGTTATTGTGAAAAAAATTCAAAGCAATTTCGTGTGTTGATTTATCATTGCTTTTTGATGGGAAAAAATGCAGCCGATGCAAAGAAATGGCTTGATAAGTGTTACCCGGACTCTGCACCAATCGAACGAACCATTCGCAAGTGGATTAAAAATTTAAAAGTGGTCATACAAGCACCGAAGATGATGCACGCAGTGTACGTCCAAAAGAGGCTGTTTCAAATGAAAACATCAAAAAAGTCCACAAAATGATTACGAATGGCCGTAAGTTGATCGTGATAGCTAAGGCTCTAAAGATATCAAAAGAGCGTGTTGGATATATCATACACGAATATTTTGACATGCGAAAGCTCTGTTCAAAGTAGTTGCCGTGTTTGCTCACAGTCGACCAAAAACAACAACGCAATAAAGCCGAATTTTTGCGTCGGTATGTGACAATGGATGAAACTTGGCTCCATCACTTCACACCAGAATCAAGTCAGTCAAGCAGTCAGCTGAGTGGCGAGCAGGCGACGAACCTCGTTCAAAACGACTAAAAACTCAACATTCGGCAAGGTTATGGCATCCGTATTTTGGGATACACATGGAATAATTTTCATCGACTATCTCCAAAAGGGGCAGACTATCAACAGCGACTATTACATTCTTTGTTGGAGCGATTGAAGGACGAAATCGTAGAAAAACGGCCGCATTTGAAGAAAAAGAAAGTGGTGTTTCATCAAGACAATGCACCGTGTCACAAGTCGGTGAAAACGATGGCAAAATTGAATGAATTCGGCTAAGAATTGCTTCCCCACCCACCGTATTCTCCAGATTTGGCCCCCAGCGACTATTTCCTGTTCGCAGACCTCAAAAGAATTCTCGCCAGAAAGAGATTTGTGACCGATGAAGAAATAATCGCCGAAACAGAGGCCTATTTTGAGGCTAAACCGAAATCGTACTACAAAACTGATATCGAAAAATTTAAAAATCGTTTCAATCAGTGTATTGCCCTCGAAGGCAACTATATTGATAAATAAAGTTGAATTTTGCAAAAAATTTGTGTTTTACTGTTAAACAGCACTGACTTTTCAGCCCATGTGTTAGGTACCACGCATTCTGGGTTGTACTCTTCTCCAACCTTTTGTCTCACAGAAGCGACACCAGGGGTGCCAAATATCTGAACATTTAAAAAAAAAGTATTTAAAAATGATGAATTCGTCTAGAGTACATCAAAATTATTTAAAATTTATGATATTCAATTTAAAAGTGATTCATAAATAAAACGTACCTCGAAGTTAAATTCATCTGAACACAGTATATTGGACCAATCTTCTTCAGTGAAATGCACATACATTTTCCGAGAGCCACGGTGTCTTTCTTGTTTTGCATCCTTAAGTCCAACTTCCCTAAATCTTCTAACCGTTCTTGAAGAAAATTTTTTTCGATCCTTCGACAACTCAAGCAAGCTAAATTGACCTTTTCTTAAGATTTTTGAAGGAAGATCGTATTAAAAATTGGTCCTCCCGAGGCGTAACCTTTATTCTCCCGGATTTTTTCGATTTTCTTTCGCAATTTCAGCCTGGTTTTTGCTTTTAAGACAATTCCAGACTAAGTTCACTTGTTTTTGTCATTTCAAAAGAAAAATTAACAAATTTAACTATTATGAACAGTGAAGATGAGGAGAAAACCGCTCGTAGCACCAATGTGGCTTCTATTGCGATATCTGGGGCTGGTGCACCACTAGCTGATGCGACCATGGCAGCCTCCACCTCCCAGAACTCGGTGTTCCCAATTAATAAAAAAAAAGTGAACCGAAAGAACTTGTAAGGGAAGAGAGTCAATCTCGGAAAATTTACCGCAATAGATTTTAAGCATATAAAAATGCAACCAAAATTTATCGATATTAAAGCAAACTGGGAATTTTTCCTATCTGAAACTACCAAACAATTTTCCTAATAACAGCCTTCACACAATTAAACAAAGAAGCTGCCGATATTCTAAAATCGTTCCTTGGTGGAATAAAGTACCAGGTAAGTAAAACAGTATACAGGAAAAAGGAAACAGCAAAGCCAATGCCAAATTTCACAAGACCATAAAAGCAGAGATATCTACTTCTTTTGAAAAATTCGCTGCCGAAATAGGTAAATCATATCTGCACCGCTAAAACACTCGTCAATGTTCACACCCTCACCGGCAGCTACAAAGTCCCATTTATCAAAGTCAATAAAACAGGCATAGACCTTGACTTTTCCTTCTGAACTCAGCGATGTTGATGCCGAAATGTGGTCCCACGCATCGGAAGACTCAAATTTTGAAGCAAAATTTATTGTTGAAAAGATTGATTTAGCCAAATTCCATCTCTCAGCTTATCCCATCAAGTCCCACAGCCCAGTTTCTCGAATCCCAAATAAATGCAATTGTACTCACAACCTGCCTACATACCGCGAAGGGCAAAACACCTGCTTTCGATCGAATATCATTCTGCAAGTTAAAAAACGTAAACATCAAAAAAATGTATTGTCTTTTTATAATTAAATTTTTTCCTGGGGAGTTATCCCACATTTGTGAAAAGCTGCAAGAATTGTATCACTGCCAAAACCTAACAAAGAACCAACCATAATCTCTTGATAACACCCGATATCGCTTTTACCATGCATGTGTAAAATGCTTAAAAAGATCATCTTTAACAGACTGCTTTGGTTCACAGAAAAAATAATCTTGTTAATATATACCAAGTTGCTTTTGAAAATGGCCGAGGTATACTAGGTGGAGTGAAAAGTAACCTCGTTGACCGCCAGAGTGCGCTGCTACTGCAAAAAAGGTTATGGTGCCTTGAAGTCCGTTCATATTTAGGCAGACATGCCAAATTTCAGTGCGATACTGTCTTTAGTTTTGTTTTGACACCTGCAGTTGTTGACGTGTTTGGCATTATGTTGATTATGGACAAAAACTATTTTCGTTCTCTCATAAAACATTATTTTTTGAGAGACAAAACGGCGAAGGAAACAAAAGAAAAGTTGGATAAATATTATGGGGCTAGTGCTTCGTCAGATTACACCGTCAAATATTAATTTCGAGTTTCGTGGTGGCCGCAACTCTGCTACCGATCAAGTCCGCAGCGGCAGGCCCTCCGATGCGATCACAGAGGACAATGTCAAAAAAAATACATGAAATGGTGTTGGCTGACCGAAAAGTGAAGGTGCGCGAGCTGCAGATACCACAAAGATTAGTACTGAGTACACACGATATATTTTGGGCAATATTCTGCATATGTAAAAGTTATCCTGCGGCTGGATGCCGCGCATACTCACTCCTGACCAAAAACACGAACGCGATAGTACTTTGAAAGAGTGTTTGGACTTGCTGATGCGGAATCGGGCGGATTTTTGGCGTCGATTTGTAACTGTTGAACATCAGAGAACAGAATGAGTGCCCGGCATTGGACTGAAGCAGACACGAGTGCTCCGAAGCGGCCGAGAGAGGCTCGATGGGTCGGAAAGATTATGGCGTTGGTTTTCTGGGATTGTCATGGTATACTCTTCGTGGACTACATCGAAAAAGGAAAAACGATCAACAGCGAGTATTACTGTGCATTATTGGAGCGATGGATTTTGTTTTTACAAGACAATGCACCGGCGCACAAGAGCATCGCAACCACGGCTAAAATCAATGACTTACGGCTCCAATTGCTGTCGCATCCACCGTATTCCTCTTCCCAAACCTCAAAAGATTGCTCATCAAAAACAAATTCAGCTCACGCGAGGAAATCATCGACGCCACGAAGGAGTATTTTGCAGACCTTCCGGAAAATTACTTTTCGGACTTGATTAGGAAGTTGGAAAATCGCTGGAATAAGTGTATCAAACTAAAAGGGGACTATATTGAATAAAAAAAAAAAAAAAACATTAGACAAATTTTTTTTTTCATTTCCACCCACCTAGTAGGGTTATCGAATTCATGGCCTAGATTTGGAATCCCTATTTCAACCACATAGGTTACCCTGAACTGTCATCCGAGACTGTAAATGTTTAATGTAAGGTATGCCATTTTAAAATATGGATCATGGATCTTTCAACAATTGCTGAACGTGTTAAAATTGTGAAAACTTACTACAAATATAGTGGATATGTAGTAGATGCGTGCTCGTTTGATTTCCATTAAAGATGAGGAACGTGCACCCAAACGTTTACGTTTCTCGGCTCTTTTAATGAAACCAAACCATTTCTGCTCCCGACGCAGAATTTGATGATTTACATAATCAAAACTTTTAAAAACAGCAAACAAAGAAATGAAACATAACGCTTGTCAAAGTCATGTCGTTTTTCTTCAAATAAATTAACAATGGCTGCAGGACAGCTGAAACCTGATTACTGAGAACTCCACAATTTCTTGATCTGTAAGAGATATTAGATTAGTTTTCTTTCCAAAATCCAAAATTCTTGCAATAAAAAATAAACTAATCAATTAAATAATTTGTTGGATGAGTGATTAATTTCGTGCTCATAAAACTTGTCCAATTTGGACACATTTGAGCCTCAAATGTTTGCAACACACTAGAAAGAACTTCTGAAAAAGATGACTGGGCAAGTCCAATCTCATGATCTTTTCCCACCCCACTCCATTTCGTCTGATAAATCTTAGTTCATTCCTCTCCATTTTCTGTTGCTCTTCGGCAAGTAATATACCGTATATGCTAAGCTTTACATTTTTGTTTTTTTTTTTTTTAAATTTCAATTTAAATCGCGATTAATTAGTATTCTCAGGGTGGTTGAATATTTAGTGCTGTCAAACATTCGAAAATAAATTTCAAATGAGGTTTTTCTCACTTTTGTGTTGGTTCGCGATAGGAGAATTTCATTCCCGGGAATTAAATTGTTCGCGGTGTTTTTTTTTTTTTCTCCCGGAGTTCCCGATAAGGCTGAATAAATTGGCTGATTGATTGATGGCTCGTGTGGGCGGTAGCATCATCCTGTTGAAATCAGAGATCATCCAGACCCAATTCATTCAATTTTGAAGAAAAAAAAAATCGCCGTAAAGTGTCATTTGTTGCCCAATTGTTGACTTCGGCGACGAATTGAGGTGCCTGACTTCTTTTAAACACTGGTGTACGTGCTGGCCGAGCATGCTGATGTGGAGTTTGACCCACTACCGAACAATTTGCTATAAAACGCTCGCGTGAATTCCAGACTCGTTGGGCGAATATGTTGATTGAAAAATTCACGAATTTTCGTAATACTATTGAATAACAAAAATGCGTTTTTGCGTAGTAAGAGACTTCATGACTAAAATTTCCAAAGATTATATGACATTGTCAAAAACCATGTTGAATTCAGTAATTGACAATTGTCGGCTCACCCTTTAGTATTTTTTGCCTCAGTTTTTGGTCATATTAAAATTTTATACGCTTAAGAAAGACATTGCTGTCATTCCTGACTTCTTTGAATTTTTTTTCGGTTTTCCTCCATCGGGTGGGTTTTGTACAATTGAAAAAACATTTTTCTACCCCTGCAAGCTATAAAGAACTCGATTTGTACCATGCCTTTTCTTTTAGTGTGGTACTCTTAATCCGATAAGGGATAAAGGATCTTATGCCAAAGAGAATAGTGTCTGTGATCATATCACCAGCGGCATCCAAGTTATTTTCGAGGAAACAACGACGAGATAAAATTCCTAAAGAAGGTGTTAAGTCCGCTCCAATTAGCTTTCTTGTATTGCCATACGGTTCTTTTAGGAACCTTTTCTATAACTGCTTGTACGTGAAGTTAGTTAATATGATACATAAGTCCGACGAGCCTAGAAGGGAGAACACATTGAATTTGTACTTATCAGGATGAGAAGCTAAAAACGTGTCCAGGGTGTTGGCGGTATGACTATCAACGTCTGCTATTCGCGTGGGCTCATTTACAAGCTTTGTCAAGTTCTTTTTCGCGGCGAAGATCTCAACACGTCTGTCCAGAATGTCGAAGCCATCCAGAATTTTTTATATTAAAATCGACCATTGTAACGACTTCAGTATAAGAATATAGGGCTACAATTCTTTGAATGGTGTTAAACAGCGTATTAAACTCGTTAAAGTTTGGGGCTTCTTTAAATAAAGCAGTTGTGAATAATTTGCTACAGAGATATAATTTTAACCACACGGAATTGAATTCCGGATTGGAACAAGAGCTACATGTGGATTTACAGCGCACGTAAATGGCGAGCCCGAGGTGAGAAAGAATAATGGCACTTGTTCGTAGCCATGTAGCTTTAAATCAAAGTGATCTTAGGTGTGTGGGGATGTATACGAATATACCTGTGTTTCAGTAAGTGCAAAAAAAGCTGGCTTGTATTTACAGACGTGGCCGTAAGGAGTAAATTGATGCTAAGTAAGGCTGCGAAGTGAAAATTCTTGTGATGGTTTACCGAATCAAATTTTTGTACGAGTTGTAGCCGTACAACAAAAGGAAACAGTACTATACACCAATAAAATCCATACTCACAACCAGAGCTGTTCATTTCAAGTACCATTACTTGGTATTTGTACTTAAAAATTTCAATAACCAGTACAGGAACTTATACTAGTACTTATATTTCCTTTAGAAGTAATTGAAATATGATGTTAAATACATTTTTAAATACAAAAGTAATTAAGTACTTTTTTTAAAAAAAAAATTTTACCTTGTTTTGGGAACATTTCAGTTTATACATTAAATATTGAAAATATGCAAATGAAAACTTGAAAAAAAAAAAGAATTGATATTAGTTATTATTATTTTCTGACTTTGTATACTTGTACATATGTATGTATGTGACTTTTATACGATGTGCGAAGAAAATGTTAGTAGCTTGTAGATAACGGAAGTAAGTCTCTGAAAGCCCATAAGGTATAGTATACATACAGTATTGCGTAAAACAAAAGCAAAAAATTTAGTTCGGACGTATAAATGGATATTATTTTTTTCTTAATTAACTTTCTAAAAAAAAATTAAATATAGATTTTTATAATGAAATAACAACTCGTATAAGGTTTTCTAATAACGACTTAACAACTTTTTTTTTTTTTTAAATAAATGGCAAACCATTTGAGATATTTCAAAAACTTTATTATTGGCTTGAAGTACAATCAAAACACTTATGAATGGAACTCGACTTCGTTCATATGGCCACCGCGGGCACGTTTGCAGCGGTCGATTCGTTGGACCCAAATTTCAACGATTCGGCTACACATTTCGGCCTAAACGGCCGCTATTTCGCGTTCAATGTTGGCTCTGAGCTCTTCCAATGTCGTCGGCTTGTTGGCATAAACCAATGACCTAACTTAGTCCCACAGAAAATATCGAGTCGAAACATAAATCGACTGGCCCATGTCTTAAGATAACAGGCTCACCATACTTGTTCTCGAATAAATCGATTGTAGCGTGTGCTCTGTGGCTTGTGGCACCATCTTGTTGAAACCACATGTCGTCCAAGTCCATATCTTCCAATTCGGGCCAAAAATAATCGGTGATCATGGCGCGATAACGCTGACCATTCACAGAAACGTGACGATCGTTATCGTCGACGAAAAAATATGGCCCAATAACGCCGCCGGCATGCAAACCGCACCAAACAGTTATTTTTTGTGGATGAAGTGGTGATTCCTGAAGCACATGTAAGTTTGCACCCTACCAATAACGCGTATTTTTCTTATTGACGAACCCTTTGAGCCAAAAATGAGCTTCTTCACTGAAAATGATTTTGAGATGAAATTCATCATCTTGGCGCATCTTCTCCAGAACCCAATCGGATAACGTAGCTCGTAGTGTATTTTATCATGATGAAAATGTTGAGTTTACTGAGTAAATTGACAGTGGTAGTTTGATGATTAGTGAAAGAGTGCGTTCACAAATTAAATTCATAGTTGGCAAGTCCCTTTGGAAAACCCTATATATTGCGAAAGGGTGAATCGTCGCCTGTTCGTTAATCCAGTGGTATCCCTGCACTGCATCTTGCACAACAAAACCATAATTTTCGGAAAAATCCAATAACACAAGTATGTCTGTTTTTGTAAAGAGAGTTTTGACTTCCTTTATATACCCGTTTTGTTGATCAGTTATAAAAAACATAACGAATGAAAACACCAAGCCAAGCTCCGAATGAAATCCCCAGAGTTTTCAATTCTCACTTCCAATTTTGATCGGTCTGTGTGGGTCCGCTGATAGTATGTTACGTGTTCTATAAGGTGATTACTAAAAGCAGTGTCAATGATTCTCTTTAATTTAGAAAAGTTTGGGCAATTAAGGCCCTTGCCCAAGTAACAATTTATGTCAGGAGGGTTACAAATTATCATAGCTAAACAGGCTCTGTTGTCATTGAGATGCTCATCTTCGTTTTCTATCAGCCTTGATATATTGCTACCCTCAAACATGAGTTTGTTATTTTGATGGATGGTGCAAACACACAGAATGAGTTCCTGTTGCCCCAGCCAAAATGCAGTTTGGAAAATCAAATCTTAACATTATTATGAATTTATTTGAACTTATATTATACGAGTTTCTCCTTAAGGTTTGCCAGAACCAGGCGTTTTTGAATATGTTTTTTCTGATTTTCAATCTAACAAAAAAGAAAAACGTCTTATTTTTGAACCTGAGAAAGTAAATTTTTGTTACCTTTATAGATACGTAGTCTTTTTTTCCTGGCATTAAACGGCTGATATCGTCTTCACAGTAAAAAATTTCTACCAATTGCCGATAAGTTGATGGAACGCTTTGATCTTCTTGAAGTTTTCTAGATTTCTGCATCATATAGCTTGTCGTTCCTGGAAACTCTTCTATAATATTGTTGACGCTCAATTCTCTTGAAAGTAATATAAAGACAACAAAACAAGTTTGGTATCTTTGCTTGTAGTTTTATGGAAATTTTCTTTTATTTTCTCTACGAAATATTCTTCTTAGAGAAAACTTTCTCTGCCATTTTCAACATAGACTTTTTCAATTTTTACTACACATACTTTAAGTCACTAAGTCTTCTCTTGTCGAATGTGTATTATCTTCTCCAATATACTGTATGCATTCATTAATAAAATTGAATGCAATGTCTTTATCGAAATACATTTCATCCACTTCAATTTGATCTTCAACCTCTAGCAATGATGACGTTGCATCAGAATTTCGGATCTGACTCAATTTTTTCCTACACGTAGAGCAAATTACCAACTTTGTGTTCAATTTTGGTTGCTCATATTAACATACGCAGATTTGCTAATGTATTCTCTAAGAACGTCGTTAACGCATCGTTGAAAAATGGGGATTCTTTCATTCGAATTGCACAAACACAAATTTACACTTCGCATCGTTGACAGAGAATGCTGCCTTTTCTCGATCGGATTCTTTAATTTATTTTTGGTGGAAACCTGATTCTAAATCAGTCGTGGAAGAAACCTTTGCTACATCAAAGTAATACTAATGTGAGTTTAGGTAATTCACTATTTCACTTAAATATTATCAATCAACTTATTACTAATAAGACACACTAATTAACATATATAAATCGACTGCATGCGATGATTGGTGTTAAGACGAAGTTTCCACCAAGAAAAAAAAAAGCAAGTGTAGATGGCTGATAGCGGAAAAGAAATGTGCTTAAAACGTCAAGCATAATCATGGTGGACAAAGACAGAAACTTCACCGGACGACATCTAGGTACTGGAAGGTAAATCTAACTCTTGTGTTTGAAACACCCCATTGTAAACACAACAGTTTCCTCTGGACTCATTTGGAATTCATCCCGATTCGTTTTTTCTTTAGTAAGCGTTCGGACCGTCTGGAATTTGATAAACTAGGGAGTGTATTGAACCGGACTCGCTTTTTCCTGACACATCTAGGCTGGGTTGTAGAAATATTGCTTCAAGCGATGAATTATTTTCAGCTTGATGTTTCATCTTATTTGGTTGTGAATCGTCTAGATTGGAGTATGAAATGGGATTAGTCAAAATGAATTGTTTACTTGCCTGAAGCCTTGAAATGTGTTGTTAATTTTCGAAAACTTCTTTTTTTCGAATTTGGTTTTGATGATGACGCCAAATAGTCCCTTATTCAGTTTTGACCTTACACATCCTCCTCAACAATTCCAAAATGATAGAACAGTTCGATGGCCACTTCCATGGAGCTTCTCTGCAGGTGAATTATTACCGGTATCTAATAATGACAAAATATGTTGCAAAAAATACCTGCAAAGCATCCTCGCAACGTTGGTGTCACAGAGAATTTTTGCAACCGCTGTTTTGAACGTTCGCACCATTTGTTCAGCGGTTTCATTGAACTCCGGATTTAAAGGCTACAAAAATCTCGAAATTCAGCTAATGTGAATTGAGTTCCGTTGTCGGGCACTATAGTTTTCGGTAAATCCTCCAGTGCATACACTAATTGTAATGCTTTTATGGTGGTTTTCGATGTGCAAGAAGCCATTTTGACGATAAACGGAAAATTCAGGAAGGAATCGACAACTATCATTTACATGTGTTCTTCAAACGGACCCGCAAAATCTACATGAATGCGCTCCCAGGGTTCTTCTGTGCGTGGCCAACATGTAAATGGCTTTGGAGCATGATTTGCGTTCATCTGACCAGCGCCGCACTGAGAGACAGATTGATAGATGGCGGCATCGATCCCAGGCCACCAACAATTCCCACTTGCCGGGCCATTTGCTTCATCCTGATCTCCGTCTTCAATAAAACAATGTTAGTACATATCTACAAGTTTAACCTGAGTCTGAAAAAGGGAATTAAATTGTTTTCAATACTTGGCAAATGTCCTGGAAAACCATTTTGGATGTACCATGCTACTTGAATTATAATTGAATCTGTTTTTAATTTATCAGCGAAGGTCGAGGAATTTATTTTCGTGCGGTCCGACTGATAAACGAGATAGACGATCACACTGTTTTTGTGCTGATTCCTTGGTCGAAAACGTATAAAATACGTGTAGCCCATTACCGTGATTACATATCGCTGTAGACGTTGAATTGTCATCTGAAGCAACTTTTTACTTAGGTTAAAAATCGTCACGAGGGGCTGGTGGTCAGTGGTTATCTCAAACTGTCGACCATAGAGGTATTGGTTGAGTTTCTTCACGCCGTAGATTATTAAGGTGCCTACTTTTCAATCACGCTATAGTTTTTTTTGAGAATCTGTTAATGTATTTGAGGCGAAGGCCATAGGCCTTTCAGATCCATCCGGGTACATGTGTGATATGACGGCGCTATAGCCGTATAACCTATATATATATAGGTAAATCCTCCCGATAGTGAACCAGCCTTGTTTCACGCTGAATTCCTTCTTTCAGGTTATTTGGACCAGATGAATCTTACGTTTTTCGCGCGAAGCTTGTTGAGAGGGCCTGCAATCTGAGTAAATTTTTCGATGAATTGTTGATAGTACTTCATTTTTCCGAGAAATAATTCCAAATCTTTTAAATTAGTTGGCTTAGGCAAATCTCTTAGCGCTTGTAGGCGTGACTCTGACGGGCTTATTCCTTTTGCATCAATGACGTGACCTAAATAGACAACTTCTTTTTGGGCAAAATGACATTTAGCGAAGTTATACTTCAGACCATGTGTTTCAAAACGTTCAAACACTGTCTTCAAGTTTTCCAAGGGCTCAGCTGAGGTTTCTACCTGACATGATGACACCATCAATATATGGGGCACAACATCCTAAATCACATGTCAGTTGGTGTATGAATCTCTGAAAAATTCCGGTGAAGCTTAATGTATCGAAAGGCAATCTTTGAAGCTCAAATAGTCCGAATTCAATTGATAAGACAAATTTTCTTAGACTCATCGTCTAAAGGAATTAGCAGATAAGCTTTAGACATGTCTATTTTCGTAAAATGGTATTCGTCTTGAATACGATAAAAAAGATCTTCCGTCTTAGGCATCGGATGGCCATCGACTTCCAGTTGAGAGTTAACCGTGACCTTGTAATCTCCACATATTCGAATCGAGCCATTCAATTTACCTACTACTACGAGTACAATAGGAGCCGGTCATTATCAAGTTGAACCATTCGGTCAATTTCTTCTTTGACGATAGATTTCTGAGCGTAAGGCACTGGACGAAAAGGCACGTATTTAGGGTGAGAACCGAGATTTAGTTTCAGATGTGTTTCGAATGGAGTACTGCGTCCTAGGCCCGGACTGAAAACCGATTTGAAGGACTCACAAAGTAGTTTTGCCCTAACAGCAAGCTCCTGTCATTTTGTTCCTTTGACATTTAACTACATTTTACACACAAGTTGAGTCCGCCAAAAACTAGCGTCTTTGTTTCATCGTTCAGTAGTCATGTCGAGTTTTGTGCCTTAAAAAAGAATATTTTATTTAATCAAATGAAAAAGGTTGTTGAAAGTCATCGTTTGCTGGTAGAAACATATGGTTAACACGGTGCTCGATCATTTAGAACATGTGGGGCATGGTTTCGACAGAATTAGCAGAAGCATTACATGTGTGATAAAAAACATGTTTACAAGAAATGGAGAAGATCGATAAACTCGGTAAATGGGTCCTACACGATTTGAATGAACGTCAAATGGAACATCGCAGTCACTTGTGAAATGCTGCTTCAACGCCACGAAAGGAAATCACTTTTGCATCGAATTGAGACGGGTGACGAAAAATGGATTTATTTTGGAAACTCGAAGCGGAAAAAATCGTGATTTTCACCTGACGGAGCCGGCCTTTCAACAGCAAGGCAAAATCGCTTCGGCAAGAAGACCATGCTCTGTGTCTGGTGGGATCAGAGCGGTATTATCTATTATTATCTCTTGAAGCTAGGGGAAACCGTTAATAAATAAAGCTATCACAAACAAATTTAAACGGCACATTAATGGAAACACGACCGGAAAGGGCCAAAAGATATGGCAAAGTGATTTGTTACACGACAACTCGCTGTCTCACACAGCAAAACTAGTGAAAGACCGTAAGAAACTTGTGGATACACCTGGTATACCGAGCATCTTATGACTTACAGAGTCCGTAATACAGTTAGCTTATACTACAGCATTTTTATGTAAGTATTTTTAGTATGAGCATAAGATGGATTCAAATAATGTTTGAAACAAATTTTTTTTTTTTTTTTGTATGAAAAGGAATCCTTTCCGGACAATGTAGCTCGCCTTCAGTCATTTCGCCTTTTCTTTTGGCGTATGCACACTCCACACATCCCATATGTAGCTCTTAACAAAACTTCGTATACTGTGAAGTGAAGCCGAAGTCGATGTGGTTTGTTTAAACTTGAGGTTGATCTAGCAAACGACAACCGACTATAATTTTGTATGGCTGAATTTTATATATGTTAGAACTACTGCCATTTCACACCAAATATCCATCTACTTGGATATCTGAGTAAAATATTCCTATAGTTCGGCAATGTCCTTCGCCAAATCCGTTTAGCTTTCTATCATCCTTGTCGTAGGAAAAGTCGTTAGCACTTGCGATTGATTTCTGCGTAGTTACGCGTTCGCATATTAGGTCGATAAATTTTACAGTACAAGTCACGCTATTCGCTTATACATCTTTTGTTCCTGGATGAATTGTTTACACCTGAGCACTTTGTTATTGTGCAGTTACATCCTATATGTCCCATCTGATGGGACTTAAAGCTATGTCGTCTTCTGCTGGAAAGTTGTACACTAAATAGCATAAAAATTCTTCTAAGACATCCCGAATTTTTCGAAGTCTTTAAGCACATCCAGTGTTCGCATTTCAGATGTGACTGCAGCACTTCAGTCACATCCTTTACTGTGTATCCGCTTCTTGACACTGCCTCTCCTCCGCAGAATTCGCTGCTCCTGGCTAAAGGCTTCATACTTTTTTCTCCTCTTTACCTTAACTCTGAGGCTTTATACTCTCCCAAGTCAATTTCATGGATAGGATTTCCCGTATTATTATTTCCACATAAGTCTGCTCATCATTATCAGATTTCATCTGATAGCCTCCAACATAATAAAATGGGCGAACAGAGGAACGGCTTGCACGGTCTATAACAAAAATGGATAAACAAAAGAATATTTAAAAGAATAGAGAAGAATGTTGGGGAAAATTCGAACAATAGCATAACAAAGTTGGGCAATTGTCAAAGGTAATCGGTAATCGAGTATCTAAGTGGGTGGGAAAGAAGAATATCCACTAGAATTTCAAGCTAGAATTTCGAACTCACAATGAGTGATTTATTTTTTCGTTCGATGCGTTCATTTTGTTTAGATACTGAAAGCTGCTATTGATAATCGTGTGTGTAGAATCCCATAGATCGCATATATATATTATGTAAAGGGTGATTCATCGTTTTGATATATAATTCAAAATAAAACATAAATTTGAAAGTGAACTTAAATGTTTACTATCGGTTAAATGCCATTAATTGGCATTTATTTTTGAAAATGATATCATGTAAATGTTGGCTCAGACGCAGTCGTGGCCATTCGGAAGGTCTAATTTTGGGCGAACCGTTTGAGCATGGCGATTGGTATCCCGCCGATAACACGACGAGTAATGTTGGCTTCCACAGCGCTAATCGTAGCTGACTTATTCCTGAAGACCTGAGACTTTACATACTCTCAGAGAAAATAATCCAAAGGTGTGATATCGCACAATCTATTTACCGTTACAAAACCTGAAATTAAGTGCTCACCACACAAGTCCATTGTTTCATGGCTCCTAGCGCCGTCTTGTTGAAACCAGAGCTCACCGAGACCATGTGCTTGAATTTGAGGAAGAACATAGTCCGTTAACATGGCGCGATAACGGTTACCATTGACGGTGACATTCTAATTTGCCTTATTTTTTAAGAAATATGGACCAATTATTCCACCATCCCATAAACCACACCATACCGTTATTTTTAATGGATGTAATGGTAGCTCTTGGTACTCATCGGGTTGCTCATCAGCCCAAATATGGGCTTCATAACTGAACGAAATTTCACGATAAAACACCGGATTTTCGTTGAATTTTTTTCAGGGCCCATTCACAGAAAATGTGATGCAAATTCAAGTCGCCTGGCTTCAATTCTTGCACAAGTTGAATTTTGTACGCTTTTAGGCCGAGATCCTCACGTAATATACACCAAGCCAAGCTGCTGAGAACGACGATGAATCGATCCGTCACGGTCTTCGCATACACTCTCAGCTACAGCTGCTATAGTCTCTTCACGAAGTGCTGGATGTGGTCCAACCGGTCGAGTATCATTTACTTATGTAAACTGGGACACAAATTTGCGAATGGTACTGGCAATAGTGGTTTCATTAGGTCAATTTTGCGTAAGTTCTTCGAATCGCACGAAAAACATTTCTCACAGAACGCTGATTTTCGTAATACAGCTGAACAATTTGGAGACGCTATTGTGGTGTGAATGTTTCCATGATGACTTGCAAACGATACTGAACAAAAATGACAAAGCAGTTTATCTTTTGATAAAATGTCGCTTATATATGCAAATGCAACAGAAAATGAAATAACGAATAAGGGTGATCCTTGTGGGATCCTGTTATGAAGGGACAAGGTGGCAGAATAGGAATTATTAGATTTGATACAAAATTTCCTATTGAAGTATTGAAACATGGTTTTTGGAGTTTAAAGCTCTAGATATGTAGTTAACTATGTAGAGTAGGGCATCAGTGCAGCCTCGATTAGCCTTGAATGCAACTTGGTTCCGACTGAAGTAATGTTTTGTTTCTGCATACCAAAGTATTCCTTTAGCAACTATTTTCTCGAGTACTTTTGTAGCGCATGGGATTAGAGATATTGGGCGGTAACCCCAATATGCGAATGGGTATTATAGAAGCTGTTTCCCATCATTGTGAGATGACACCTGTTATAAAAATGGTGTTATAAACTCTGAGAAGTCTTTGTTTTGCTTGGTTCAAAAACAAAATTTTGTTTTTATACGTTAGTTTCAGGACTTTTCGAATCACCTATTAGCTGAAATGAAATTCAAATTCGACTTACAAAATGGACCTTTCTTGAGCGGTATCCACAATTTTTAATGTGAAAAAAAAGTTTCACCACGCATTTATAAATATAAATATAATAAATTTTTAATTTAATGGTGAAATCATTTAAAAAGATGAAACCTTGGCAAATAAATTCAATACTTTTTTTATAAGTAGTATTTCTGATATAAATAAAATCACTTCTATTATACAATATATCCCATTTAACTATCTACGTACTAGATAACGTACTAAAGTAACCTCCTTGACCGCCAGAATGCGCGGCTACTGCAAAAAGAGTTATGGTTCCTTGAAGTCCGTTCATATTTAGGCAGACATGCTAAATTTCAGTGCGATACTGTTTTTAGTTTTGTTTTGACAGCTGATTGTTGTTGACGTGTTTGGCATCATGTTGAGTATGGACAAAAACGATTTTTGTTCTCTCATAAAACATTATTTTTTGAGAGGCAAAATAGAGAAGGAAACATAATAAAAGTTGAATAAATATTATGGGACTAATGCTCCGTCAGATTACACCGTCAAATATTGGGTTCGAGAGTTTCGTGGTGGCCGCAACTCTACTACCGATCTACCACTACCACAGTTACAGAGGACAATGTCAAAAAAATACATCAAATGTTGGCTAACAGGAAAGTGAAGGTGCGCGAGCTAGCAGAATAAGTGTATCAAACTAAAACGGGACTATATTGAATAAAAAAAAAAAAAACATTTAAAAAACAATTTTTTTTTTTTTTTTTTTTTTTTTCATTCCCAATGAGGTTACTTTTCACCCCATCTAGTAAATCTTAAAAACTAAAAGCTATGTCCCACAAAAAAAAAATACTTTAATCTTCGTTTAAGCCCTAGCGTTTAAGCGTGCGTGCTATAAATCATTTTTTGTGTACTTGTGTGTTTCTCAGCACGTAGAAAATATCTGTTACGAGTAATATCTCTATTTATAAAAATTTTTGTTCCGTACATAAATGAAAATTAAAAAAATCGTGAAAAACAATAGCTTATATAGTTTTTGTAATAGCTTTTCTCTTGACTTCAAAATAACGGTTAGGACCATAAACAGAAGTTATTATTATATAGGGTTTTCTAATAACGACTTGATAATTTTTTCTTTAAATAAAAGACAAACCATTTGAGATATTTCAAAAACTTTATTATTGGCTTGAAGTACAATCAAAACTGCCGAAACGGCCGTTATTTCGCGTTCAATGTTGGCTCTGAGCTCTTCCAACGTCGTCGGCGTGTTGGCATAAACCAATGACTTAACGTAGCCCCACAGAAAATAGTCAAGTAGCGTTAAATCGCACGATTGATTGTAGCGTGTGCTGTATGGCTTGTGGCACCATCCTGTGGAAACCACATGTCGTCCAAGTCCATATCTTCCAATCGGGCCAAAAATAATCGGTGATCATGGCGCGATAACGCTGACCATTCACAGTAACGCGACGATCGTTATCGTCGACGAAAAAATATGGCCCAATAACGCCGCCGGCATGCAAACCGCACCAAACAGTTATTTTTTGTGGATGAAGTGGTGATTCCTGAAGCACATGTAAGCTTGCACCCTACCAATAACGCGTATTTTTCTTATTGACGAACCCATTGAGCCAAAAATGAGCTTCTTCACTGAAAATGATTTTGAGATGAAATTCATCATCTTGGCGCATCTTCTCCAGAACCCAATCGGAGAACGTAGCTCGTTAGTGTACCTTACCATGATGAAAATGTTGAGTGTACTGAATAAACTGACAGTGACGGTTTGATGATTAGTGAAAGAGTGCGTTCACAAATTAAATTTAAAATTGTCAAGTTCCTATTGGAAAACCCTATATAATAATATATTAAATAGTTATGTCATTATAATATGATGAATTAAAATGGTTTGAGTCGTTCCTGAGTGGTCTTACTTAGTGAGCGTTTGTAAATGGTATATCTTCTGAAAAAGCTGAAACTAACAGTGGGGTCTCTCGAGGTTCAATACTGGGGGTCGATCCCTCTTATAATTTACATTAAAGACATTAAAAGAATACTAAAGTGCTCACAGATAGTACTACTTGTGGCGATTTCCTTATTTTTTCGGAAAAAAAACATTAAAGATTGTGAACGAATAATCCCAACATGACCTAATACATCCACACAACTGGCAGCAGATATACATCAATAGCTTTTATGCTAAATATGTTAAAATTTTTTTTAAAATATCAATTTTAGTTAATGTCTTGTGTATTATATTTCAAATAAAATACATTATTATTATTATATCTTTATTAAACAAGTAATAAATTACAAGTTAATACTGTGAGAGGGGAGTTACAAGTTAGAATGCTACCCTTGTATGTTACATAAAAGAATACATGCGATATGTTAGAGAATCAGAACAATATGAAAATGATTCATATCAAACACTACACAAAATGGTATTGTTATATAATAGTTTTAATTTATTTACTTGTAATTCAATGCAAATGAATTAAAACATTAAATGCATTTTGCCGCATTCAAAAGAAAATTGATAAAATTTGTACAGTACAATTTTCTTATCCAATTATTATTATTTTTTTTCTAAATGTTAGACTAGATGTGAGTTCCATCTAATTTTTAAAAACGTTAATAAATTGAAATGGTGTATTATTGGGCATATAACTTCGTGCGGTTTGCCAAGAGATGGCGTAACTTGTATTATTCCATTGTTATTATTCCATTGGAACATGCGTTGGAAAGCTACTATCATTGTACGTCATTTCACTAAATGTCATTCAGTAAACAACAATTTTTTTTTCACTCAAATATGTCGAACTTTGTGCCTGAAAAAGTGTTTTTGCGGGGAGTTCTTCATTACTTTAATATGAAGAAGAAATCATCGTATTTTGGTGGAAGTTTATGGTGAACATGCGCTAGCTGAGCGAATGTGCCAAAGGTGGTTTGCACGATTTAAAAGTGGTGATTTTGGCTTGGAAGACGATGAACGTCCTGGGCAGCCAAAAAAGTTTGAAGATGAAGAACTGGAAGCATTACTCTATGAAGATTGTTGCCAAACACAAGAAGAGCTCGCAGAATATTTGGGTGTCACTCAAGCATCCATTTCAAAACGTTTAAAAGCAGCTGGATATATTCAAAAGCAAGGAAATTGGGTTCCACATGAACTCAAGCCGAGAGACTTCTAAAGGCGGTTTTGCATGTCCGAAATGCCGCTGGAACGCCACAAAAGGAAGTCATTTTTGCATCGGATTGTTACTGGTGATGAAAAATGGATCAATTACGACAACCCCAAGCGCAAAAAATCATATGTGAAACCCAGCCAACCAGCCAAATCAACGGCAAAACCGAATATCCATGGCGCGAAGGTAATGCTCTGTATTTGGTGGGTTCAGATGGGTGTGCTGTATTATGAGCTGCTAAAACCGGATGAAACCATCGATGGACAACGCTACCGAACACAATTAATCCGTTTGAAGAGAGCAGTAGCCGAAAAACGCCCGGAATATGCGATCAGACACGAGGCAATAATTTTCCATCATGACAACGCTCGGCCCCACGTTGCTATTCCGATTAAGAACTATTTGGAAAACAGTGGATGGGAAGTATTACCCCATCGATGCAGAACGCCCTCACTGAAATACGGTTCACATCAGAGGAGAATATCAAAAATTGCCTTGATTCATTCTTGGCTGCCAAGCCGGCGCAGTTCTTTTGGGATGGGATCCACAAATTGCCAGAAAGATGGGAAAAAGTCATAGCTTCAGATGGGCAATACTTTGAATAATACTATTGTACATGTTTTTCTTAAATAAACGCTCAAATTTTGAAAAAAAAAAACCTCACGAAAATAATTATATACCCAATATAATAAATAAATAAAAAAATTAAATTTTCATGTATGGTATTTTTACGCTCTAGTATATATCCTAATTCACGTAAGTGCGTGAACGCTCGAACACGCAAGCATAAATACAAGAACACGTCACTTAAAAACAAAAATAATTCCATTGTTTCGTGATTTTTTTTTCAACTTACCTGCTTTCGTTAGAGCTAAAAAAAGAAAGAAAAAAAAATATTATTAATGAACATTAAAAAAAAAAAATTTTTTTATGCATTCATTTACACATTTACAATTTAATGGTATATATTTTTATTTTTTCAGACATTGCTTGCATTGAAAATTCATCTGATTCCGAAAGCATGATTATCGAAGAAGACTATGACAACGAGGAATATGTTCATGATCCCGAAATTTCATATCCGAAACTTGTTTTAACGACAGAAGAAAAGCGATTGCTAAATAAGGAAGGAATAAATTTACCCGCACATTATCCACTAACCAAGCATGAAGAGCGTGAGCTTAAGCGAATACGTCGTAAAATTCGAAACAAAATATCTGCGCAGGATTCTCGAAAACGCAAAAAAGAATACGTGGATGGCTTAGAAGAACGCGTTAAACAGTGCACCGAAGAAAATCAAACTCTCATTAAAAGAATAAAACAATTACAAAACCAAAATCAAAATCTAATGTCGCAAATGAAAAAGTTGCAATCCCTTTTAGCGAAAGGGACGAATAAAACAACTCAGCCGACAACTTGTTTGATGGTATTGCTTCTTAGTTTAGCATTAGTAGCAGCTCCAAACTTGAAATTAGGTCAAAATTCAAAAGAAAATGACATAGAAGAGGTAGTTCAGGAAACGATTTTACAAAACCGTAGAAGCCTGTTATTTAACAACAAGGATCAAAACATTGATATTTTTGATGAAGAACTAAATATGAGCGATATCGCTTCAGCTTTGGAAACCAACAATGAATGTGAAAGTAATAACCATGTATCAAGTTCATGGGGAGAACCAAAATGCAAACAAATTAAGCTAATTAACTCAGATTTTATAAATGATGTAGACGATGAAAATTGGTACCTTAGGAATAAAAATCAAAATAAAACGGAGTCGACAAATGAGGTTTACTTTCTAAAAAATAATGAGGAAAATTTGCAATCCAGTGGTTTTAATATAAATATACATAATAAACAAAACAAAGACGGCGCGAACCAAACTTGGCTCAATCCAAATGTTTTCAAAATGTTTTCACACAGTTTTAATGATTTTAATGAATTAAATGTAGATAAACTTGCTTCTTTAAATCACGCGGGGATACTAGAAGCTAATATTGCTGATCTGGAATCCAGAAGGTACGCAAATCCGTTAAATGTTAATCGAAATTCATCGAAAATGAGACAGGATAAAAAGTATTAACATGCTTTGTGCTCTAGAAACTAGTAATTCAATCATGTCTACAAATATTTTTCGTTAATTTTTCTTTTTTAAGTGATATGTGGATTGCTGATTTAAATATGATGTAATGTTAAGTTGTTAAACAAAACTTTTTATGCGTATTCATTTATTTTTGCAAAAAGTTAAATTACTATATTATAAAAAATATCGAATAAACATAATCAAGTAATATAAGTTTTTCTTTATAAAAAAAGGAATCGTCTATACTAATCTGTCATCGAATCATCTGCAGTTATTTTGTTGCGTTTGTGCCTTGCAGTCGAAAGTTCGTAAGTAGAAAAATGTAATTTAAAAATATTCTATAAATAAAGTTATAGATTCAACAACATAAATCGGACGACCAACCTGTCCGTCAATTACACATGTACTTTAGCTTCAATAACGTACAGTATTTAGTGAAGCCACCGTCGAAAGACTGCCGCCACAATCCACCAATCTTATGGTTGTTGACTCGAATATGCCCAAACAAATTGCTGACACAGTTATCTTACCTATGTTGCATCTGGCGCTTGCATCTGTGGCGATACTAATGTCTTATGTAAACATAACACACCAACATCCCATGTAAACATTAAACACCAACGTTCCATGTAATCATTACACACCAACGTACCATGAAAACGACACACACAAAACAGGAACAAAAATGACCTGACAAGGACTTTAACAACTCAACGAAAACGACGAGAGAACAGATGCCAAAAAAAAGATAATCATTCTTTGTTTAACCTGCGCAACCTAAATTTTGATAATTGTAAATATAAAGAGAAATAATAAAATTGAAGTGAGTGAAATTTAAGCATTATTCTTTATTTGAACTCTGGTAAAAAGACCACAATTGTTGACCCCGACGTGATAAACGTACGAGATAACCCAAGACAAGACTATTGAAGTTAAGAGTACAAGCACCAATGCAAATGTTTCCGGTGACCACAGCGAGGGAATTTCCGTCATTCTCCCTTTATATAAAGACAACACTAAAAAGCGAGAGAACTGAAACTACACGGCGGACGGTACCATTATTCGAACGTATGGAATTGGAGAATGAAATAACGATTAGGAACAATTTAATTTTCCACATGGGAGTTCATAGTCCCCGATGTTAAACATTCCATTATAGAAATCGATTTTTTAGCTCATTACGAGTTGATGGTAGATAGTAAGCGCCGAAAAATCTACTATGAGTTGGGAAAACACGTAACGGGTAACAACGACAAAATGACGAGTATTTCAACTATTATACATTATTTTTTATTATACAAAAACATAACCGCGAACGGCACACTAAAAATGACTGATTCCACGGTTACACATCAAATCCTAACGAAGGGCCCGTCGACTTTCACAACCACGGCGACTACCGCCGAATAAGTTAGAGGCAGCACGAGCTGAGGTTAAAAAATTTACTGAAAAGGGAATTTGTCGTCCATCTAATAGTTGTTGGGTAAGTCTCTTGCATAATGTAAAGAAGTCCAATGGGGAGTGGAGACATTGCGGTGATTAAGGATTAACGCCATAATCATCCCAGATAGATATTCAGTTCCATACATTCAGGATTTCTACAATATTCTATTCAGTAAATCAGTTTTTTCAGCGATAGATCTTCAAAAGGCGTACAACCAATCACGGTTCAGACGGAAGACATTCCCAAAACTGTGATAACAACACCATTCGGCTTCTACGAGTTTCGGTACATGACTTTCGGACGAGCTTCCGGATTGCGCAACGCGGCGCAAATCTTTTAAAGGCATATTAACCAAGTTTTGTAGGATTTGGATTTTGCTTGCCTTTACATTGACATTTGCATCGCGTCCTGCAATATAGGAGAACACAAAATGCACCTACGAATGGTTTTTGATCGTCTGCAACGAAACAACCTGCGCATTAACGCTTCGAAATGTATCTTTGGGAAAGATCAAGTCAAATTTTTGAGTCACACGATAACAAAAGAAACACTCGACGCGAAGATCCAAACAATTTTATAATTCAAAAAGCCAAAGCTAGTTAAAGATTTAAAAGGATTTTTGGGCATAGTTAATTTTTTTGTACGCGACAAAAATGGCATGGACCGAACTTCTGATGCTTCTGACCAATGCAAATACGGTGTAGCACAGGCATCATTGTTAGACCATCTAGCTAAAAACGGAGTATTATCATTGGAAGTTGACGCGTCGGATACAGCAGTAGGAGGTAACGATACCATGCCCTTAGGGTTTTTCTCAAAGAAGTTGAAATGACAAACAAAGTATAGTATATATGACCGTGAACTCTTGGCGATGTACCAAGCGGTCAAAAAATTCAAGTATATGCTAGAGGGACACGAGTTCTGTATATACACTGAGCATAAGCCACCACGGGTGGACGTGGTGTAGTGATATATGCATAGACTCCTTAAGCAGAGGGTATAATTTGTATGTAGTTATATGAAAATCCCGTCGGCGTCAACTCTGACATGAAGGCATAACACTGATGTTGGAGTGGTTGCTGAACTAACAACTAGCACGTACTTAAGACCCACTGATTGAGGATGCACTGACTCGTCCCGTCCAGTTTGACAACCACCTCTGGGAAAAATATCGAAACCTAATACACCTGAGTTTCAAACTACTACACCACCTGCCCGCGCCATGGTGAAAAGCCAGTAAAAGGGTATTAATATCCCCTTGGTGTGCGCGCGGGATTATAAAGAAAAAAAAATCTTTGCTTTTAAAGAAGATATTAACAAATCTTTACCTCGTCAAATGCGACATTTGGATATAATCGGACAATGTACCAGCGAGTCAAGGAGATAAGTGCGTATAGAAAAACATCGACAACGAACACATATCAGACTAACAACAATTTGACGTGGAGTTACAACGGATTATAATTGACCCCGCTTTGCTAAAATCTTTAAATCTAGCCCATTCTAAAATCTTCAATACGGACAAACTCATTTATTGTGACATTTCGAATTGAGTAATTTGACCATACATTCTGAACAGCTGCAGAAGGCTTGTAATGGCAAATTTGCATAGCCTGTCCATCCATTCCATACCAAGTTAGTAAGTGATAGGTATGTTTGGCCGGGTCTTAAAAAGGCGCAATTTTCGTCAAACAATGCAGACAGTGTCAACTTCAAAAGGTTCATCACCATAGCAAAGACGAGCGATTTTCTCAAATCAGCGTAAATATTATTGGACCATCTAAAGGACTCTGCTACTGTCTTACCATAATCGATAGATTCATTCGTTGGCCAGAGGTTATAGCAATGTACGATATCACAACTGAATCGATACTGCAGAACCTAATAATGGGTTGGATTTCACGATATTGGGTGCCGGCAAGAATTTTGACGGACTTCGGAAGACAATTTGAATGTGCAGTTTTCCATTAATTGACTTAACTTTTAGAGTCTGTTCACCTTAAGTTGACGCCTTATCACCCGCAGTAATTGGAATAGTCGAGCGAATGCACCGAACTCTAAACACGGCGCTGATGTGCCATAAAAATCCAGAATGGAGCGATGTCCTTCCTTCCGTATTGCTTGAGATACCAACAGCATTTGAACCCGATATAAAAGCTTCCGCTTCAGAATTAGTTTCAGGTAAGTTTTTTGCAGAATCACACGAAGAAGTCAACCATTCCGAATTCCTTAAAAATATTAGACGAAAGATGGAAAAGTTGAGACTCATTCCTACAGCGAAACCATGTGAGAAGCACATATTTATTTACAAGGACGTAAAAAAGGCTTCGCATGTTTTTATTCGCAAGAACGCACACAGACCATCACTTACTCCACCGAATCGAGATCCATTCGAAGTGATAAAACGAACGAGAAGTACTTTAGTTCCTAAGGAAGACCACGGAAAATATCCATCGATCGATTAAAGCCAGCTTTTATATTTAACAGAAAGAACAACGATTCGAAAGACGCCGACAACGAACCCAGAGAAAAACCACATGAACTCCCATCTTCCGAATTGAAATAGCGGGAAAAAAAACTTCTACATCCTCTAGACCGACCTTAACCAAATCAGAGAGGATAAGACAACGTAATCCTCCTCATTATAAGCGAGAATGGACGATATGATAAATCGAATCTCCCAATAAGAAAGAAGATTTAATGAACGCCATAAACAAAGAAGCTGAACCAGGGAAGGAAATACGAACAGAGAGGGACAGCGAATAACAACGCACTACGTAGTGACGCAACCAACACGTGTTGGTATCACCCTCAGCATGGTAGAAACGCTACAAAGTGCGGTCCCCCATGTCGGTTTGAAAATCAGTCGAAGGAAAACTCATAGATCAAACGTTAGAGGAATCGGATAATGTTTGTATAGAGCTCATTTATGTCACCGTTTCAGCAACATTTACAGACTTTGATTGACACTGAGGCTGATATTTCAGTCATTCTCCCTTCATATAAAGACCACTAAAAAGCGAGAGAACTGAAACTACGCTGCGAACGATACCATTATTCGAACGTATGGACTTGGGGAATGAAATAACGATTAGGAACGAATTAATTTTCCACATGAGAGTTCATAGTCCCCGATGTTAAACATTCCATTATAGGAATCGATTTTTTAACTCATTACGAGTTTATGGTACAGTAGATAGATGATTTGGGAAAACACGTATGTGTTTGTGTGCGGATATTAAACGAATACAAAAACATAACAACCGCGAACGGCACTCCTTTCGCTATAAGGAGAGCTGTGTGGTGATACTAGAGTCCCATGTAAACATTACACACCAACGTCCCATGTAAACGTTACAAACCAACGTCTCATGTAAACTTTACACACCCACGTCCCATGAAAACACATAAAACAAGAACAAAAATTATCTGCCAAGGACTTTAACAACTCAACAAATACTACGAGAAAACAGATGCCAGAAAAAGATTTTTCTTTTTCATTTTCACTCGAGAGGTAATCGAAATCGATCGAGAATGGAATTGGGTGTTCTTAATACCAATATGAAATTTAACTTAAAATTTTTCGAAATCGAAACAAAGTGCAATTTTTGTGTTCCAGAAATTGGTCTTGTTAATTCCAAGTGATTTCAAATCACATCAGTCATGCGATGTGGAAAAGTGGAAAAAAAAAACGCGTTTAAAACTGTAAGTAAAAAAAGCAAACAAACAAACCTAATTAGTTTTTCCGCTTAAAATGTATTTAATACAGGGGTAAGCATAAAAATACTGCGCAAGAAAAAATATTCCTTAATTTCATGGAGCAGCATAAAGATCTTGCCAAAGGATTTATGAAAAGGGATAATGGGAAAATTTAAAAAACAAACTGAACAGTAATGGCCTACCACAGCAGGGCACGACTGGATTGAAAAAAGTAAGTAGAAAAATTAAACAAGAAATTATTTAACTAATTAACTTTTCTTTCCAAGGTTTGGGCCGATTGAAAGGCTTCAATATAAAAGAAACTTTCGCATAACAAGGCCGAATATATATCCACAGAAGTTGGACCATTTAATAAGTTCGTGGTATAGGCCACAGAAGATACCATCGCAAAAATTTGTGGAATTTACATCGTCGTTGAAAGAATTCTCTTCACATTTGATTTTAGCTTGATTAATGAAATCGAAAAAGGAAATTTACAATACTATTAACGCCCACGACGTAGCTGAAGTAATTCAAGAAGTTTTTGAACCTGCAATTACAACCAAAAAAAAAAAAAAAGGAAAAGGCACGCTGGAAACAAGGATTCGGATGATCACATATAAAATCAGACCAAAGCAATCGAGGAAATTGGTGAAAAAATTTAGAGTATTTTGGAAGTTTTCTTCAAACACACTAGTGTTGGGAAGGATATTGACCACACGTTAAGAAAGCTACAAAAGCCAGTGGAATCCATTCAATATACCTTGGTGGAAAAAACGAGGAAATGAAGAGGCATAACAATGAAATAGAGAAATTTCGAAAAGAGGAAATTCTTTTAAGTATTCTAGAAATAGAACTTCAAGAAATGAAGCTCGATATTTGTAAGGAAAGGATATTGTAAGAACCAACTTTTTAATAGGTACTTGTGAAATGTATAATATATATATTTTTTCATTTTAGTTTAAGAACTAAGATCTCTTAACCTTTGCCTTTTGACATAGTGAAGGTCAAACTATTATAAAAACCACAATTGCAAAATATACCCGCACACAAAAAAACAAAGATTTTCAAAGAGTCCATATGACAGATGTCAGCAGTATTCAATTTCACTAAAGGTAATTTCGAAAAAAAAATTCGAAGTTACGAAATCGGTCGGAATGCGGAACACTGAAAATAAATTCACTCGATGTGCAAATTCGATTTCGGTTTCATTTTACTGAATTTCTGGAACCTAGCTGTCATTCTTCGTTTAACTTCTGTTCCGTGCGCAACTTAAATTTTGGTAATAATTGTTGTAGATAAAAAGAGAAATAATAAAAGAGTATTATATATTTCTTTATTTGAAATGTGGCAAGAAGACTACACATGTACCTCGTCAGCACAGGTTCCCATGCATTGATTAAGCGGGTCATGGTACATGGTAAAGTGGATCATTTTCCCTAATGTGAATGCAGCTTGGACCGTGTTAACTGAATATTTTGTTTATGAAAATATTAATGGTAAAGTGTAAAGGTATTTAAGGCAGATAATAGCAACACCGTCGAAGCGCAAAATACAAGTAAAAGTTAAGTTCACGTTAAGTGAACTACCCACACATTGACAAGCCTGTAAATTGCTAAAATTCGCTACATTTAGTCTGTACTCCAACTGGCTCAGTCTTAATCATTTGGATAGTGACCTTCAAATCTCGCAACTTGGCCTTCAGGGTTTTTAAATTCTAGTACTTATGGAAATGCTTCGTAGCCAGAATTAAAGCCAGAAGGTTGAGTCTGATCTCTAAACTTGGGAGATCAGAGCTTCGACCCCAACATCGTTAGTGTCTGCGTCCACGATGAACATTTTCCGGATGTGGAGTGTAACCCAAGATGAGGGTTGTCGCTTAAGTTATTACAATGCTTTTTCGAACTTTTCAGGATACCTGGACTGGCGGCCTTTTTCAGTAAGTTGATGCAGGCTCTTTGAAATACTCTTTACGAAGCTTCTGTTGTACATGGCAAGTCTCAAGTAACTTCTAACTTTGTTTGGCCAGCTTTTTACCGCTTCAATTTTGGCAGAATCCATCCTTACTCCTGCCGCTGATATAATGTGACCCAGATATTTTACTTCCGTACGGAACAAGGTACACTTTTCTAGGTTCAGCTTCAAGTGAGCGCTTTTAAGCCTCTCAAACATTCCTTTTAGATTTTTTGATGCTCTTCTAATATCTTGCCTTTGATGATAACGTCGTGCAAATACACTAGGCATGTTTTCAACGTGAGCACTTACATTTTTCATTCCATTAGTCGCTCGAACGCTGCCGGAGCCTTGCACAAACGTCATCACTGCAAATTACCAAAGACCGCTTCCTGTAACATAGTGAAGGCAGTTTTCACACGATCTTTACGATTATTCTCTTTCTGCTAGTTACTGCTCTTTAAGTCAAGAGTTAAAAACCATTTCGCTCCAGAAAGCGTATCCAAAGTGTCATAGATTTTCGGAATTGACTAGCAATCCGACATCGTCAAGACGTCGGTAGTCTACACAAAACCTCGTGCTGCCGTTTTTCATTCTTCCTTACGAGGACCACTGGAGAACTTTCGACAATTGCGGCAATTTCTGCTTTTTTTCTTTGCGAATGAAAGACGCCTTGCAGGTTTATGGATTGGTCGGGCGTCTCCGGTGCAAATGTGTTGTTGAACAAGTTGCCTACGTCCATATACTCCGTCTTGTGAGGCAAGTATGTTATATCAACGTGCTCGCCGATTAGTTATTCTGACAGAACACCGGTTCTTGATCCAGATTAACACATGGGCTGAAAAGTCAGTGCCGTTTTATAATAAAACACAAAATTTTTGCAAAATTCAACTTTATCAATATAGTTGCCTTCGAGAGCGATACACTGATTGATACGATTTCGATACCAGTTTTGTAGTACGATTTCGGTTTAGCCTCAAAATAGGCCTCTGTTTCGACGATGGACGATATGATAAATCGAATCTCCCGATAAGAAAGAAGATTTAATGAACGCCATAAACAAAGAAGCCGAACCAGGGAAGGAAATACGAACGCACAGAGAGGGACAGCTTATAACAATGCACTACGTAGTGACGCGACTAACACGTGTTGGTATCACCCTCAGCATGGTAGAAACGCTACAAAGTGCGGTCCCCCGTGTCGGCTTGAAAATCAGTCGAAGGAAAACTCATAGATCAAACGTTAGAGGAATCGGATAATGTTTGTATAGAGCTCATTTATGTCACCGTTTCAGCAACATTTACAAACTTTGATTGACACTGAGGCTGATATTTCAGTCATTCTCCCTTCATATAAAGACCACTAAAAAGCGAGAGAACTGAAACTACGCGGCGAACGATACCATTATTCGAACGTATGGAATTGGGGAATGAAATAACGATTAGGAACGAATTAATTTTCCACATGGGAGTTTATAGTCCCCGATGTTAAATATTCCATTATAGGAATCGATTTTTTAGCTCATTACGAGTTGATGGTATAGTAGATAGATGATTTGGGAAAACACGTAACGGGTAACAACGACGAGTATTTCAACTATCGACATGAGTAACGAACGTGTGCGGATATTAAACGAATACAAAAACATAACAACCGCGAACGGCACTCTTTTCGCTAAAAGGAGAGTTGTGTGGTGATACTAGAGTCCCATGTAAACATTAGAAACCAACGTCTCATGTAAACTTTACACAACCACGTCCCATGAAAACACACAAAACAAGAACAAAAATTATCTGCCAAGGACTTTAACAACTCAACAAATACTACGAGAAAACAGATGCCAGAAAAAGATTTTTCTTTTTCATTTTCACTCGAGAGGTAATCGAAATCGATCCAGAATGGAATTGGGTGTTCTTAATACTAATATGAAATTTAACTTAAAATTTTTCGAAATCGAAACAAAGTGCAATTTTTGTGTTCCAGAAATTGGTCTTGTTAATTCCAAGTGATTTCTAATCACATCAGTCATGCGATGTGGAAAAGTGGGAAAAAAACAAACGCGTTTAAAACTGTAAGTAAAAAAAGCAAACAAACAAACCTAATTAGTTTTTTCGCTTAAAATGTATTTAAAACAGGGGTAAGCATAAAAATACTGCGCAAGAAAAAATATTCCTTAATTTCATGGAGCATCATAAAGATCTTGCCAAAGGATTTATGAAAAGGGATAATGGGAAAATTTAAAAAACAAACTGAACAGTAATGGCCTACCACAGCAGGGCACGACTGGATTGGAAAAAGTAAGTAGAAAAATTAAACAAGAAATTATTTAACTAATTAACTTTTCTTTCCAAGGTTTGGGCCGATTGAAAGGCTTCAATATAAAAGAAACTTTCGCATAACAAGGCCGAATATATATCCACAGAAGGTGGACCATTTAATAAGTTTGTGGTATCGGCCACAGAAGATACCTTCGAAAAAATTTGTGGAATTTACACCGTCGTTGAAAGAATTCTCTTCACATTTGATTTTAGCTTGGTTAATGAAATCGAAAAAAGAACTTTACAATACTATTAACGCCCACGACGTAGCTGAAGTAATTCAAGAAGTTTTTGAACCTGCAATTACAACCAAAAAAAAAAAAAAGGAAAAGGCACGCTGGAAACAAGGATTCGGATGATCACATATAAAATCAGACTAAAGCAATCGAGGAAATTGGTAAAAAAATTTAGAGTATTTTGGAATACTCTAACTAGTGTTGGAAAGGATATTGACCACACGTTAAGAAAGCTACAAAAGGCAGTAGATTCCATTCAATATTCCTTGGTTGAAAAAACGAGGAAATGAAGAGGCATAACAATGAAATAGAGAAATTTCGAAAAGAGAAAATTCTTTTAAGTATTCTAGAAATAGAACTTCAAGAAATGAAGCTCGATATTTGTAAGGAAAGGATATTGTAAGAACCAACTTTTTAATAGGTACTTGTGAAATGTATAATATATATATTTTTTCATTTTAGTTTAAGAACTAAGATCTCTTAACCTTCGCCTTTTGACAAAGCGAAGGTCAAACTATTATAAAAACCACAATTGCAAAATATACCCGCACACAAAAAAACAAAGATTTTCAAAGAGTCCATATGACAGATGTCAGCAGTATTCAATTTCACTAAAGGTAATTTCGAAAGTTACGAAATCGGTCGGAATGCAGAACACTGAAAATAAATTCACTCGATGTGCAAATTCGATTTCGGTTTCATTTTACTGAATTTCTGGAACCTAGCTGTCATTCTTCGTTTAACTTCTGTTCCGTGCGCAACTTAAATTTTGGTAAGAATTGTTGTAGATAAAAAGAGAAATAATAAAAGAGTATTATATATTTCTTTAATTGAAATGTGGCAAGAAGACCACACATGTATCCAATATAGCGCCGCGTGTGCCTCGTCAGCACAGGTTCCCATGCATTGATTAAGCAGGTCATGGTACATGGTAAAGTGGATCATTTTCCCTAATGTGAATGCAGCTTGGACCGTGTTAACTGAATATTTTGTTTATGAAAATGTTAATGGTAAAGTGTAAAGGTATTTAAGGCAGATAATAGCAACACCGTCAAAGCGCAAAATACAAGTAAAAGTTAAGTTCACGTTAAGTGAACTACCCACACATTGACAAGCCTGTAAATTGCTAAAATTCGCTACATTTAGTCTGTACTCCAACTGGCTCAGTCTTAATCATTTGGATAGTGACCTTCAAATTTGTAGCCCTGCAACTGCTCGATCCATCTCGCAACTTGGCCTTCAGGGTTTTTAAATTCTAGTACTTATGGAAATGCTTCGTAGCCAGAATTAAAGCCAGAAGGTTGAGTCTGATCTCTAAACTTGGGAGATCAGAGCTTCGACCCCAACATCGTTAGTGTCTGCGTCCACGATGAACATTTTCCGGACGTGGAGTGTAACCCAAGATGAGGGTTGTCGCTTAAGTTATTACAATGCTTTTTCGAACTTTTCAGGATACCTGAACTGGCGGCCTTTTTCCGTAAGTTGATGCAGGCTCTTTGAAATACTCTTTACGAAGCTTCTGTTGTACATGGCAAGTCTCAAGTAACTTCTAACTTTGTTAGGCCAGCTTTTTACCGCTTCAATTTTGGCAGAATCCATCCTTACTCCTGCCGCTGATATAATGTGACCCAGATATTTTACTTCCGTACGGAACAAGGTACACTTTTCTAGGTTCAGCTATTTTTTGATGCTCTTCTAATATCTTGCCTTTGATGATAACGTCGTCCAAATACACTAGGCATGTTTTCCACGTGAGCACTTACATTTTTCATTCCATTAGTCGCTCGAACGCTGCCGGAGCCTTGCACAAACGTCATCACTGCAAATTGCCAAAGACCGCTTCCTGTAACATAGTGAAGGCAGTTTTCACACGATCTTTACGATTATTCTCTTTCTGCTAGTTACTGCTCTTTAAGTCAAGAGTTAAAAACCATTTCGCTCCAGAAAGCGTATCCAAAGTGTCATAGATTTTCGGAATTGAATAGCAATCCTTCTGGTGACATCGTCAAGACGTCGGTAGTCTACACAAAACCTCGTGCTGCCGTTTTTCTTCTTTACGAGGACCACTGGAGAACTTTCGACAATTGCGGCAATTTCTGCTTTTTTACTTTGCGAATGAAAGACGCCTTGCAGGTTTATGGATTGGTCGGGCGTTTCCGGTGCCAATGTGGTGTTGAACAAGTTGCCTACGTCCATATACTCCGTCTTGTGAGTCAAGTATGTTATATCAACGTGCTCGCCGATTAGTTATTCTGACAGAACACCGGTTCTTGTTCCAGATTAACACATGGGCTTAAAAGTCAGTGCCGTTTTATAATAAAACACAAAATTTTTTGCAAAATTCAACTTTATCAATATAGTTGCCTTCGAGAGCGATACACTGATTGATACGATTTCGATACCAGTTTTGTAGTACGATTTCGGTTTAGCCTCAAAATAGGCCCTTGTTTCGGCGATGGACGATATGATAAATCGAATCTCCCGATAAGAAAGAAGATTTAATGAACGCCATAAACAAAGAAGCCGAACCAGGGAAGGAAATACGAACGCACAGAGAGGGACAGCTAATAACAACGCACTACGTAGTGACGCGACCAACACGTGTTGGTATCACCCTCAGCATGGTAGAAACGCTACAAAGTGCGGTCCCCCGTGTCGGTTTGAAAATCAGTCGAAGGAAAACTCATAGATCAAACGTTAGAGGAATCGGATAATGTTTGTATAGAGCTCATTTATGTCACCGTTTCAGCAACATTTACAGACTTTGATTGACACTGAGGCTGATATTTCAGTCATTCTCCCTTCATATAAAGACCACTAAAAAGCGAGAGAACTGCGAACAATACCATTATTCGAACGTATGGAATTGGGGAATGAAATAACGATTAGGAACGAATTAATTTTCCACATGGGAGTTCATAGTCTCCGATGTTAAACATTCCATTATAGGAATCGATTTTTTAACTCATTACGAGTTTATGGTACAATAGCTAGATGATTTGGGAAAACACGTATGTGTTTGTGACGGACATTAAACGAATACAAAAACATAACAACCGCGAACGGCACTCCTTTCGCTATAAGGAGAGTTGTGTGGTGATACTAGAGTCCCATGTAAACATTACACACCAACGTCCCATGTAAACGTTACAAACCAACGTCTCATGTAAACTTTACACACCCACGTCTCATGAAAACACACAAAACAAGAACAAAAATTATCTGCCAAGGACTATAACAACTCAACAAATACTACGAGAAAACAGATGCCAGAAAAAGATTTTTCTTTTTCATTTTCACTCGAGAGGTAATCGAAATCGATCGAGAATGGAATTGGGTGTTCTTAATACCAATATGAAATTTAACTTAAAATTTTTCGAAATCGAAACAAAGTGCAATTTTTGTGTTCCAGAAATTGGTCTTGTTAATTCCAAGTGATTTCAAACCACATCAGTCATGCGATGTGGAAAAGTGAAAAAAAAAAAACAAACGCGTTTAAAACTGTAAGTAAAAAAAGCAAACAAACAAACCTAATTAGTTTTTTCGCTTAAAATGTATTTAAAACAGGGGTAAGCATAAAAATATTGCGCAAGAAAAAATATTCCTTAATTTCATGGAGCAGCATAAAGATCTTGCCAAAGGATTTATGAAAAGGGATAAGGGGAAAATTTAAAAAACAAACTGAACAGTAATGGCCTACCACAGCAGGGCACGACTGGATTGAAAAAAGTAAGTAGAAAAATTAAACAAAAAATTATTTAACTAATTAACTTTTCTTTCCAAGGTTTGGGCCGATTGGAAGCCTTCAATATAAAAGAAACTTTCGCATAACAAGGCCGAATATATATCCACAGAAGGTGGACCATTTAATAAGTTAGTGGTATCGGCCACAGAAGATACCATAGTAAAAATTTGTGGAATTTACACCGTCGTTGAAAGAATTCTCTCCACATTTGATTTTAGCTTGGTTAATGAAATCGAAAAAGGAAATTTACAATACTATTAACGCCCACGACGTAGCTGAAGTAATTCAAGAAGTTTTTGAACCTGCAATTACAACCAACAAAAAAAAGAAGGAAAAGGCACGCTGGAAACAAGGATTCGGATGATCACATATAAAATCAGACCAGAGTATTTTGGAAGTTTTCTTCAAACACACTAGTGTTGGGAAGGATATTGACCACACGTTAAGAAACTACAAAAGGCAGTGGAATCCATTCAATATTCCTTGGTGGAAAAAACGAGGAAATGAAGAGGCATAACAATGAAATAGAGAAATTTCGAAAAGAGGAAATTCTTTTAAGTATTCTAGAAATAGAACTTCAAGAAATGAAGCTCGATATTTGTAAGCAAAGGATATTGTAAGAACCAACTTTTTAATAGGTACTTGTGAAATGTATAATATATATATTTTTTAATTTTAGTTTAAGAACTAAGATCTCTTAACCTTCGCCTTTTGACATAGCGAAGGTCAAACTATTATAAAAACCACAATTGCAAAATATACCCGCACACAAAAAAACAAAGATTTTCAAAGAGTCCATATGACAGTTGTCAGCAGTATTCAATTTCACTAAAGGTAATTTCGAAAAAAATTCGAAGTTACGAAATCGGTCGGAATGCGGAACACTGAAAATAAATTCACTCGATGTGCAAATTCGATTTCGGTTTCATTTTACTGAATTTTTGGAACCTAGCTGTCATTCTTCGTTTAACTTCTGTTCCGTGCGCAACTTAAATTTTGGTAATAATTGTTGTAGATAAAAAGAGAAATAATAAAAGAGTATTATATATTTCTTTATTTGAAATGTGGCAAGAAGACCACACATGTTTCCAATATAGCGGCGCGTGTGCCTCGTCAGCACAGGTTCCCATGCATTGATTAAGCAGGTCATGGTACATGGTAAAGTGGATCATTTTCCCTAATGTGAATGTAGCTTGGACCGTGTTAACTGAATATTTTGTTTATGAAAATATTAATGGTAAAGTGTAAAGGTATTTAAGGCAGATAATAGCAACACCGTCAAAGCGCAAAATACAAGTAAAAGTTAAGTTCACGTTAAGTGAACTACCCACACATTGACAAGCCTGTAAATTGCTAAAATTCGCTACATTTAGTCTGTACTCCAACTGGCTCAGTCTTAATCATTTGGATAGTGACCTTCAAATTTGTAGCCCTGCAACTGCTCGATCCATCTCGCAACTTGGCCTTCAGGGTTTTTAAATTCTAGTACTTATGGAAATGCTTCGTAGCCAGAATTAAAGCCAGAAGGTTGAGTCTGATCTTTAAACTTGGGAGATCAGAGCTTCGACCCCAACATCGTTAGTGTCTGCGTCCACGATGAACATTTTCCGGATGTGGAGTGTAACCCAAGATGAGGGTTGTCGCTTAAGTTATTACAATGCTTTTTCGAACTTTTCAGGATACCTGGACTGGCGGCCTTTTTCCGTAAGTTGATGCAGGCTCTTTGAAATACTCTTTACGAAGCTTCTGTTGTACATGGCAAGTCTCAAGTAACTTCTAACTTTGTTTGGCTAGCTTTTTACCGCTTCAATTTTGGCAGAATCCATCCTTACTCCTGCCGCTGATATAATGTGACCCAGATATTTTACTTCCGTACGGAACAAGGTACACTTTTCTAGGTTCAGCTTCAAGTGAGCGCTTTTAAGCCTCTCAAACATTCCTTTTAGATTTTTTGATGCTCTTCTAATATCTTGCCTTTGATGATAACGTCGTGCAAATACACTAGGCATGTTTTCAACGTGAGCACTTACATTTTTCATTCCATTAGTCGCTCGAACGCTGCCGGAGCCTTGCACAAATGTCATCACTGCAAATTATCAAAGACCGCTTCCTGTAGCATAGTGAAGGCAGTTTTCACACGATCTTTACGATTATTCTCTTTCTGCTAGTTACTGCTCTTTAAGTCAAGAGTTAAAAACCATTTCGCTCCAGAAAGCGTATCCAAAGTGTCATAGATTTTCGGAATTGACTAGCAATCCTTCTGGTGACATCGTCAAGACGTCGGTAGTCTACACAAAACCTCGTGCTGCCGTTTTTCTTCCTTACGAGGACCACTGGAGAACTTTCGACAATTGCGGCAATTTCTGCTTTTTTACTTTGCGAATGAAAGACGCCTTGCAGGTTTATGGATTGGTCGGGCGTCTCCGGTGCCAATGTGGTGTTGAACAAGTTGCCTACGTCCATATACTCCGTCTTGTGAGGCAAGTATGTTATATCAACGTGCTCGCCGATTAGTTGTTCTGACAGAACACCGGTTCTTGATCCAGATTAACACATGGGCTGAAAAGTCAGTGCCGTTTTATAATAAAACACAAAATTTTTGCAAAATTCAACTTTATCAATATAGTTGCCTTCGAAAGCGATACACTGATTGATACGATTTCGATACCAGTTTTGTAGTACGATTTCGGTTTCGCCTCAAAATAGGGCTCTGTTTCGGCGATGGACGATATGATAAATCGAATCTCCCGATAAGAAAGAAGATTTAATGAACGCCATGATCAAAGAAGCCGAACCAGGGAAGGAAATACGAACGCACAGAGAGGGACAGCTAATAACAACGCACTACGTAGTGACGCGACCAACACGTGTTGGTATCACCCTCAGCATGGTAGAAACGCTACAAAGTGCGGTCCCCCGTGTCGGTTTGAAAATCAGTCGAAGGAAAACTCATAGATCAGACGTTAGAGGAATCGGATAATGTTTGTATAGAGCTCATTTATGTCACCGTTTCAGCAACATTTACAGACTTTGATTGACACTGAGACTGATATTTCAGTCATTCTCCCTTCATATAAAGACCACTAAAAAGCGAGAGAACTGAAACTACGCGGCGAACGATATGGAATTGGGGAATGAAATAACGATTAGGAACGAATTAATTTTCCACATGGGAGTTCATAGTCCCCGATGTTAAACATTCCATTATAGGAATCGATTGTTTAGCTCATTACGAGTTGATGGTACAGTAGATAGATGATTTGGAAAAACACGTAACGGGTAACAACGACGAGTATTTCAACTATCGACATGAGTAACGAATGTGTGCGGATATTAAACGAATACAAAAACATAACAACCTCAAACGGCACTCCTTTCGCTAAAAGGAGAGTTGTGTGGTGATACTAGAGTCCCATGTAAACATTACACACCAACGTCCCATGTAAACATTACAAACCAACGTCTCATGTAAACTTTACACACCCACGTGCCATGAAAACACACAAAACAAGAACAAAAATTATCTGCCAAGGACTTTAACAACTCAACAAATACTACGAGGAAACAGATGCCAGAAAAAGATTCGTCTTGGCAAGTATCTTATATCAACGTGTTCGCCGATTAGTTATTCTGACAGAACACCGGTTCTTGATCCAGATTAACACATGGGCTGAGAAGTCAGTGCCGTTTTATAATAAAACACAAAATTTTTGCAAAATTCAACTTTATCAATATAGTTGCCTTCGAGAGCGATACACTGATTGATACGATTTCGATACCAGTTTTGTAGTACGATTTCGGTTTAGCCTCAAAATAGGCCTGTGTTTCGGCGATTACTTCTTCATCGGTCTTAAATCTCTTTCCGGCGAGCATTCTTTTAAGGTCTGCGAACAGGACATAGTCGCTGGGGGCCAAATCTGGAGAATACTGTGGGTGGGGAAGCAATTTGTAGCAGAGTTCATTCAATTTTGCCATCGTTTTCATCGACATGTGACACGGTGCATTGTCTTGATGAAACAGCACTTTCTTTTTCTTCAAATGTGGCCGTTTTTCTGCGATTTCGTCCTTCAAACGCTCCAACAACGCAATGTAATAGTCGCTGTTGATAGTCTGCCCCTTTTATAGATAGTCGATGAAAATTATTCCATTTGTATCCCAAAATACGGATGCCGTAACCTTGCCAGCCGACTGTTGAGTTTTTGATCGTTTTGGACGAGGTTCTCCACTCAGCTGACTGCTGACTTGACTCTGGTGTGAAGCGATGGAGCCAAGATTCATCCATTGTCACATACCGACGCAAAAATTCGGCTTTATTGCGGTTGAACAGGTTTAAACACTCCTCTGAATCATCAACACGTTGTTGTTTTTGGTCGACTGTGAGCAAACGCGGCACCCACTTTGAACAGAGCTTCCGCATGTCCAAATATTCGTGTATGATATATCCAACACGCTCTTTTGATATCTTCAGAGCCTCAGCTATCTCAATCAACTTCACTTTACGGTCATTTGTAATTATTTTGTGGACTTTTTTGATGTTTTCATCTGAAATAGCCTTTTTTGGACGTCCACTGCGTGCATCATCTTCGGTGCTAGTATGACCACTTTTAAATTTTTCAATCCACTTGCGAATGGTTCGTTCGGCTGGTGCAGAGTCCGGGTAATACTTATCAAGCCATTTCTTTGCATCGGCTGTATTTGTCCCATCAAAAAGCAATGATAAATCAACACACGAAATTGCTTTGAATCCATTTTTTTTTTTCATAATAACAAAAGTTGCTTTACTCACAACGCTATATCTCGAGAATTAATTGTCCGACAGCTGTCAAATTTATGCACGTATCTTTTGAAGGTTGCTACTAACTGAAAATGGATTTAATGCGAGTGGTGCCCTCTCTTAGAAACGGCACTACTTTTCAGCCCATGTATTATAAATACTGGGGTCTTTTTTTTTAATTTTGCAACCGTTCAATTTCAATCATGTACTAGCGTGACTGAATGCGTTATTTGTAGTCGGTTGTATACGAATTTCACAATGTCTCCGTTAACTGTGCTTTCATTGTCGGTCATGAGATATTTGGTGTTCGGGTAAATTATGTAATCGTGGCAGTCTATCTTTGTGTTGAGTTTGTAAAAAAAAAAAAAAAACAGTATTTAGAGTATCTATAGAGCTAATATACTTCATGTTATTAATATGGAATACGTCCATTTGTACGTATTCTCCTACTCGCGTTGGTATTGGATTTTTCCTATAGGTTATTTATTTGGTTGTCCTTGGTTCTTGGCTTGTGGACATATTTTACAGCCTACTGCTGCTTATCTACATATCTCTTTCATGTAAAGCCAGAAATAAGTTAAAAATATTTCTTGTATGTTTTTTGTAAGTTTTATGTGCGCTTTTATGGATCTGTGTGACTATTTCTTTTTGTTCGTTTACAAGAGGTGACGTCAGTTAGCTGATTTTAAGCTAGTACAAAGGAACAGTTTGGGAAGGTGGTGATAATTTAATTATTTAGATGGACAATTATTTTTAATCTACTTTCATTATCTTGTAGTAGAATTTTTTGATTTTTGAAGGAGTTTTTAGCTCTTTTAATAGTTTCATTTAGTTAGCTTTGTTGGGAACGATCTAAAAAAAATCTAGTGTTATTGATTTGCTGATGAAAAGTGCATCTGCTACAATATTCTGATATCCAGGTTTATAAATTAATTTGGCACCATATTTTGGTTTATTTCGTTTAATGTCCAATAATATGTCCAACCTATTCAACTGAATCATGGAAGAAATGTGACCCTTCATCAGAAATTTTTATGTTAGCACTGTGCAGTGCGTTGATTATATGGTAGTCCGGAGGTGTTACATATGTTCTTCGGATTTTAACGAATATATTATCAAGTCGCGCATATTAACATACGCAAATTTGTTAATGTATTCTTTAAGAACGTCGTTAACGCATCGTTGAAAAATGGGGATTCTTTAATTCTAATTGCACAAATACAAATTTACACTTTGCATCGTTGACAGAGAATGCTGCCTTTTCTCGATCAGTTTCTTTAATTTATATTTGGTGGAAACCTGATTCTAAATCAGTCGTGGAAAAATTTTTGCTACACCAAAGTAATACTAATATGAGTTTGGGTAATTCACTATTTCACTTAAATATTATCTATATTTAATAGACACACTAATTAACATATATAAACCGACTGAATGCGATGATTGGTGTTAAGACAAAGTTTCCACCAAGAAAAAAAAAATCGAGTGTAGATGGCTGACAGCGGAAAAAAAAAAGTGCTTAAAACGTCAAGCATAATCATGGTGGACAAAGACGGAAACTTCATCGGGCGACATCTAGGTACTGGAAGGTAAATCTAATTCTTGTGTTTGAAACACCCCATTGTAAACACTACAGTTTCCTCTGGACTCATTTGGAATTCATGCCGATTCGTTTTTTCTTTAATAAGCGTTCGGACCGTTTGGAATTTGATGAACTAGGGAGTGTATTGAACCGGACTCGCTTTTTCCTGACACATCTAGGCTGGGTTGTAGAAATATTGTTTCCATCGATGAATTATTTTCAGCTTGATGATTCATCTTATTTGGTTGTGAATCATCTAGATTGGAGTATGAAATGGGATTAGTCAAAATGAATTGTTTGCTTGCCTGAAGCCTTTTCGAATTTGGTTTTGATGATGACGCTAAATAGTCCCCTATTCAGTTTTGACCTTATACATCCTCCTCAACAATTCCAAAGTGATAGAACAGTTCGATGGCCACTTTCATGGAGCTTCTCTGCAGGTGAATTATTACCGGTATCTAATAATGACAAAACATGTTGCAAAAAATACCTGCAAAGCATCCTCGCAACGGTGGTGTCACAGAGAACGTTGCAACCGCTGTTTTGAACGTTCGCACCATTTGTTCAGCGGATTTATTGGACTCCGGATTAAAAGGAGCGTGAAATCGAAAAATGGCTACAAAAATCTCGAAATGCAGCTAATGTGAATTGAGTTTCGTTGTCGGGCACTATAGTTTTCGGTAAATCCTCCAGTGCATACACTAATTGTAATGCTTTTATGGTGGTTTTCGATGTGCAAGAAGCAAGCAGATCCCAGGCCACCAATCCTGATCTCCGTCTTCAATAAAACAATGTTTTAATATCTACAAGTTTAACCTGAGTCTGAAAAAGGGAATTAAATTGTTTTCAATACTTGGCAAATGTCCTGGAAAACCATTTTGGATGTACCTTGCTACTTGACTTATAATTGGATCTGTTTTTGATTTATCAGCGAAGGTCGAGGAATTTATCTTCGTGCGGTCCGACTGATAAACGAGAAAGACGATCACACTGTTTTTGTGCTGATTTCTTGGTCGAAAACGTATAAAAAACGTGTAGCCCATTACCGTGATTGCATATCGCTGTAGAAGTTGAATTGTCATCTTGTCATCTTGTCATCTTACTTAGGTTAAAAATCGTCACTAGGGGCTGGTGGTCAGTGGTTATCTCAAACTGTCGACCATAGAGGTATTGGTTGAATTTCTTCACGCCGTAGATTATTGAGGTGCCTACTTTTCAATCACGCTTTAGTTTTTTTTGAGAATCTGTTAATGTATTTGAGGCGAAGGCCATAGGCCTTTCAGATCCATCCGGGTACATGTGTGATATGACGGCGCTATAGCCTGTCTATCGCCAAGTATATAGGTAAATCCTCCCGATAGTGAACCAGCCTTGTTTCACGCAGAATTTCTTCTTTCAGGTTATTTGGACCAGATGAATCTTACGTTTTTCGCGCGAAGCTTGTTGAGAGGGCCTGCAATCTGAGTAATTTTTTCGATGAATTGTTGATAGTAGTTCATTTTTCTGAGAAATAATTCCAAATCTTTTAAATTAGTTGGCTTAGGCAAATCTCTTAGCGCTTGTAGGCGTGACTCTGACGGGCTTATTCCTTTTGCATCAATGACGTGACCTAAATAGACAACTTCTTTTTGGGCAAAATGACATTTAGCGAAGTTATACTTCAGACCATGTGTTTCAAAACGTTCAAACACTGTCTTCAAGTTTTCCAAGGGCTCAGCTGAGGTTTCTACCTGACATGATGACACCATCAATATATGGGGCACAACATCCTAAATCACATGTCAGTTGGTGTATGAATCTCTGAAAAATTCCGGTGAAGCTTAATGTATCGAAAGGCAATCTTTGAAGCTCAAATAGTCCGAATTCAATTGATAAGACACAAATTTTCTTAGACTCATCGTCTAAAGGAATTAGCAGATAAGCTGTAGACATGTCTATTTTCGTAAAATGGTATTCGTCTTGAATACGATAAAAAAGATCTTCCCTCTTAGGCATCGGATGGCCATCGACTTCCAGTTGAGAGTTAACCGTGACCTTGTAATCTCCACATATTCGAATCGAGCCATTCGATTTACCTACTTTTACGAGTACAATAGGAGTCGCTCATTATCAAGTTGAACCATTCGGTCAATTTCTTCTTTGACGATAGATTTCTGAGCGTAAGGCACTGGACGAAAAGGCACGTATTTAGGGTGAGAACCGGGATTTAGTTTCAGATGTGTTTCGAATTGAGTACTGCGTCCTAGGCCAGGACTGAAAACCGATTTGAAAGACTCACAAAGTAGTTTTGCCCTAACAGCAAGCTCCTGTCATTTTGTTCCTCTGACATTTAACTACATTTTACACACAAGTTGAGTCCGCCAAAAACTAGCGTTTTTGTTTCATCGTTCAGTAGTCATGTCGAGTTTTGTGCCTTAAAAAAGAATATTTTATTTAATCAAATGAAAAAGGTTGTTGAAAGTCATCGTTTGCTGGTAGAAACATATGGTTAACACGGTGCTCCATCATTTAGAACATGTGGGGCATGGTTTCGACAATTTAAAAGTGGTGACTTCAATGTGAAAGACAGTTATTGGATGCTGACTCAACTCAAATTCAACGGGAATTAGCAGAAGCATTACATGTGTGATAAAAAACAATCAGCAGACGTTTACAAGAAATGGAGAAGATCGATAAACTCGGTAAATGGGTCCTACACGATTTGAATGAACGTCAAATGGAACATCGCAGTCACTTGTGAAATGCTGCTTCAACGCCACGAAAGGAAATCACTTTTGCATCGAATTGAGACGGGTGACGAAAAATGGATTTATTTTGGAAACTCGAAGCGGAAAAAATCGTGACTTTCACCTGACGGAGCCGGCCCTTCAGCAGCAAGGCAAAATCGCTTCGGCAAGAAGACCATGCTCTGTGTCTGGTGGGATCAGAGCGGTATTATCTATTATTATCTCTTGAAGCTAGGCGAAACCGTTAATAAATAACGCTATCACAAACAAATGATTAATTTAAACGGCACATTAATGGAAACACGACCGGAAAGGGCCAAAAGATATGGCAAAGTGATTTGTTACACGACAACTCGCTGTTTCACACACAGCAAAACTAGTGAAAGGCCGGAAGAAACTTGTGTATACACCTGGTATACCGAGCATCTTATGACTTATAGAGTCCGTAATACAGTTAGCTTATGGTACAGCATTTTTATGTAAGTATGTATAGTATGGATTCAAATAACGTTTAAAACAACCTTTTTTTTTCTTTTTTTTTGAAAAAGTATTGCAGCTTGCCCAAACTGATTAGAACTAGTCTTCGACTCTTGTTGTGGTCCGCAATTTCCCTGTCCTCTTTGGCCAAATGGTCCTCTTTATTTTCATCATCACCATATAGCTCACACTGCTTTATGTATTTGTCTGAACTCTCGACGGACTCGAGTTGTTTCTAGGTTCGCTTTTGCAGTGGTACTCTTGTAAATTAGATCAAGCCTTTTAGACACAGCCATACTGATAGCTATCAATGTCAAATTGTTTACTGTGTACGTACTTGGTTTCTTGTGGGAAACGTTTTTTCTGCTTTTGCTAGTTTTACGTCTGTGGGTCATTATGTCTTGATTCCAGTGTCCATTCTGTTTGCACTCATACTCACTTTGTGTTCGTGGTCTTTACAGCTTTTCAAATTGTGTATTTGGTAAAATTGTGTCAGCGGTATCAAATATATAAATCCTCCTCTTCCAAGTATAGACAGACTCCAGTGATTCATATGAACTGTATGAAAAGGAATCCTTTCCGGACAATGTAGCTCGCCTTCAGTCATTTCGCCTTTTCTTTTGGCGTATGCGCGCTGCACATATCCCTTTATGTAGATCTTAACAAAACTTCGCATACTGGGAAGTGAAAACGTTCTTTTGAGTTTTTCAAAAGTTTTGTCGATGTGAGCCGACTCGTCATGACACATTCTTAAAATTGGCCATCGAACTCTCTTTGGTCTTTTCGATTTTAACTTGAGGTTGATCTAGCAAACGACGACCGATTATAATTTTGTATGGCTGAATTTTATATATGTTAGAGCCACTGCCATTTCACACCAAATATCCATCTACTTGGATATCTGAGTAAAATATTTCTATAGTTCGGCAACCTCCTCCGCCAAACCCGTTTAGCTTTCTATCATCCTTGTCGTAGGAAAAGTTGTTAGCACTTGCGATTGATTTTTGCGTAGTTACGCGTTCGCATATTAGGTCGATGAATTCTTCGATGATTTGTCCTTTCATGTTTACAATTTTACAGTACAATTCACGCTATTTGCTTGTCCACCATTTGTTCCTGGGTTTTGGTGACCTGCAATATTACTTGATCCGGCGGTGTTCCCGTTGCTGTGCAGTTTCGACCAATATGGACGAATTGTTTACACCTGAAGCACTTTGTTATTGTGCAGTTACGACCTATGTGTCCCATCTGATGGGACTTGAAGCTATGTCATCTTCTGCTGGAAAGTTGTTCACTAAATCGCATAAAAATTCTTTTAAGACGTCCCGGATTTTTCGAAGTCTTTAAGCACATCCAGTGTTCGCATTTCAGATGTGACTGCAGCACTTCAGTCGCATCCTTCACTGTGTATCCGCTTCTTGACACTGCCTCTCCTCCGCAGAATTCGCTGCTCCTGGCAAAAGGCTTCATACATCTTTCTCCTCTTCAACTTAACTCTGAGGCTCGTATATCATTGGATATACGATTAAGGAAATACGCATATTAGTTAATAAGAAAGTAAGCCAATGAACGCAATTCTTAAATTTATCCTCTTTGCTTTCGTGCACTGGAAGCAAAAAGGTAGTATTATCCCAGAAACAATGTGTTAACAGAAAGTCCGGCGAATTGTGAGCCTGGTTCCAGCTGGAGTATTTTCTGATTTTGAACTTGAGGTTTTAAAACGGGGATTTTATAAAAGTTGTGGGAAGAGCTTATATAAACAAAAATTATTGTGATGTGTTTACGGTTTCTATCGTTCCTCTTAAACTTTTTGAAAAATCTCCTGATATATGAGTAGTTTTTTGGACCAACCCTAGTCACCAACGCGGTATTGCAGACCGATTAAAGTTACACTTTAACTCTGTAATTTCAAAACAGATTAGAGACAACATACAGGCTCAAACTGCTCAAACGGAAACTGCCTATACGTAAATGGAAAATCCCTTCAAAGGAAGAAAAACGATTAGTGAGCGAACGAGGAAAAGGAATTCTATTTTAAGAATTATTTAGAGGTAACAGGGTTTAAATCGTTACACCTCCAGATTAGAAGTCACCCAGTACATTTCTTTTTGGCCATTTTTTTCTGCCAAAAAAATGGCTTTTACTACGAAGTCTGTTGATCGTACGAGAATAATTTGCTAAACATAATTTTTAGAAAATTTTGCAACAATAAAAATTTTATAAATTTATTAAGTAGAAATTTTAAGAAAAATGCATTTTAAGTAAAAAAATGGAACCGCAAATTTTCATAATTTTGAGCTTAACGAGCTATAACTTTTTGTTACTGCACAGATGAACCCAAAGCATTTATGCAATACTAAATGGTATGCAATACTAAATTATCTTTTCGAAATATTAAAAATTATTTTTGTACCTGCACTAGTTTAGAAGCTATAGCGTTTAAAGTGGTTAAACTTTCAAATTAGGGGTCACTCATTTTGATGGGGCGCCACCTGAAATGGAGTGAGAATAGACCCTCCCCCCTGCCATACAGTTTTATGTTCGGCGGAACTTCAGGAATATGCCCTTAACGGATTATTCTGCTTAACTGGGACACCCTGTATATGGAAAGTATCGTTCTCGAATATTCTGTGCCATCCAGCGTTCCATACAAATCTCCATTTTGCTATAGAATTGGATTCCATTCTCAACTCTTCAATGGTTAAGGCTTCTGCTATTCAAATATGGAAATCTTGTGCATTTCGAATATAAATGACGCTGTTCACATTCAAATATCATACGGTACCTGAGCAACTTTGTCATTCATCGTTTCGTCGAAATGACACATTCTACCCAAATGGACCATCTTCAATTTTCCTCGATTCCCACGCTGGATTCGGTAGACAACGTCATTAATGGGGGTTAGAGAGAGAATTTTGTTCTTGATTTTTATACTTTGAACTGTTGCCACCAGTATTGTGATCGACATAGCTCCGACAGGTACCAGTGGCGTGGCGTGGAAAATTTTAAATGGTAAGTCCGAAAAAATATGTACCTGCAAACGCTTTCTGAAATTATATTGTGTATTACAAATCGTAAGTAAAGCACTTTAAGCCAATTTTTTATACTTCAAGTCATTAAATGTTAAATTTAATAAAATAAATTAATTAATAAAATAAAATAAAATTTAATTAATAAATTAAATAAACGTGGCTTCGAAAGAAACCTTTTTTGGCAGATGCAAATACGATACCTTAAAGAAAATTGATAGTAAGCAATAAAAAAAAAATAGGAACTTCACAAAAGTCGTTTTATTAAATAAATAAATGAATAAAAACTTAAATTAAAAAAACTCTTCGTGTATTTACAAGTAATGTATATAAAAAAGAATTTAAAAATAATTATTTTACAAAGTTAAAAATAGAAAATGTAGTAGGAATTTAAATTAAAAACAGTAAAAGTTGGAATTTTTTTTTTAATTGCTCTCTAAATCTATTCTTCGATCTTTTTTAACGTATTCTGCAAGAACTTTTTCATAAAAGTTAGTCCTACTTTTTACTCACTTTTCTATCGATAAAAGTGCTAAATCAAAGAGAATGTTTTCTCCTTGAGAATTTCTTAAATATGTATGTATTCTTTTCAGAGTGGAAAAAGATCTCTCCACGAAGACAAGAGTTATCGGTAGTGTAAAATATAGTGCACTTAATTTAAAAATTTGGGGAAATGTTGCACGCAATATTTCACTTGTCAAATGTTTACACAGTAATAGAAAGTCAAGTTGTTGAAGTGAAGATGTAGTATAGAGAACTTTTAGTTCGTTTTTTAATGCTGTAAAATTGAAAATTCCAGGAAAAAAATTAATTAGAGAAGATATTTTATCATCTGGGCTTGATAGCGCAAAATGACTGTATTTTGATTTATTGAGTAAATCCAAAAAAAAAAAATAAATAAATAAATAAATAAATCCGCGAAGGATTTATATCGTGTCTTATGTTGGGATGAAGTGAGTCTTGAAATCAATATCGAGTAATCGACGTTTTCGTAGAGGCTTAGCACAATCCTTTATGCTTTCAAAAAATTTGTTTAGAAATTTAGTACAAAGCCAAGACTCAAAATACTCGATTGCTCGCTTATCAACTTCAACATCCGTTTGTTTATTTTGTATTAAATTAAACAATACATCGGTTTCAGCAAAAATCTCGGAAACCGTATTCAGTAGAAAACAAAAATCTTTTCCTTCTAATTTGAACAATAAACTTTCGACCATTGAAAGTGCGTCATTATCGCATTCGTTTGGATTGTCTAATATTTGGTTAAAAGTCTAAATAAAATCTAATCTACAGTTAAAAATAAGCCAGAGAAACCGGCATTCGTCGGTTTGCTATTTGTTTTAAAATATTTGAACGTTTAGTTAATTTATTAAAAAAGCGTACTACTGTGTTTATATTGTGATCGGGATAACACCAAATTTAAAACATGTGCGTAGAAAGGAATAAAATTTGCCATTGGACATGAATCGAGGACTTTTTATTTAACACCACCCACTTCCCCGGACATAATCGCGGCACCATCGTAAGATTGCTCAATTAACTTTTCTTTGCAACCGTATACATAAAGTATATTAAAAAAAATGTATTTGCATCTGCATTACGACTCTCACTCACGTCAAAAAACCAAGAAAACTTTCCTCTATTCCTTCCTCCGATACGGCACTTAGTTGTTCCCTATGGCTCACGTCTGGTGTTTCATCGATCATAATAGACACAAAACGCGTTTCACTTATTTCTACTTTAATTTCATCTTTAATCACTGCAGCGATACTATGTATCAAATCGTTTTGAATGTCATTTGAAAGACCCGAAAAAACTGGGTTATGTACACTTGAACACTGATCTAAATGGGGGTATTTTTATGTGTCATACCCTGATAAGAATAAAATTGCTTCAACATAGAATATTAGAATCTGGCTTTTCAATGTGACCCCGAAATGCTTGTTCCTGTTTGCCTAAAAGAACTACTGCGTCTATAAAACGTTCCATTAACTTACGATTTCTATCAACTTTTTTGTTGCGAGCTACAAAGGAATTACCTACGGAGGTTTCAATGCGATTAGTGCCGTGCAAAGATAAACAGCTACGAATATGTTTTTCCGATTTGACATGTTTTTTTGCCGAATTAATTAAATTGTTTATGTCAGCGTAGCCCGTACGGTTCCAAACACTAGGGGAATTATAAAAAAGAAAAGAAGGAAAAAAAACATTTTGTTAAGTTTACAACTACCAATCAACCAGGTATATTTTCGGTATATGGATGCATTGAAATGCGAAACAAAATCTTTTAAAATTTTTGAATTTAACTTACAAAATCACATTCTTCCAAAAATCATTTTCTTCCTCCAATAAATCTATCAAACAATTTACAGTGAATAATGCCATTTTTTCCTAATAATTATTTTAAATTAGCTAAATCTAACTGAAAACATCACAGTTTAAAATTTTCACACTTTTAGCTGTTTTTAATTTACACCACAAAATTACTTTAAGTTACGAATCGCAATCTCCTTCATAACTGAATTTTTCAAACAGAAATTATCTTACATGGCGTTTTCGTTTGGGCTTTTTTCTGTGCTACGGAGAAGAAAAGTGACGTAATACCATTTCCCCTCATTTTTTTAGAAACAAAATTTTGTTTCTCGTTTTCATCTAAGAATCAAAATTTCTCTTCTGCATTTTAAGTCAAAATGTGTAGGGTTTTCTAATAACGACTTGACAACTTTCTTTTTTTTTTTTAAATAAAAGGCAAATCATTTGAGATATTTCAAAAACTTTATTATTGGCTTGAAGTACAATCAAAACATTGATGAATGGAACTGGACTATGTTCATATCACCACCGCGGGCACGTTTGCAGCGGTCGATTCGTTGGACCTAATTTTCAACGACTCTGTTGGCTCTGATGTTGGCTCTCAATGTTGGCTCTGAGCTCTTACAACGTCGTCGGCGTGTTGGCATAAGCCAATGACTTAACGTAGCTCCACAGAAAATAGTCAAGCGGCGTTAAATCGCACGAACGAAGCGGCCAATCGACTGGCCCATGTCTTGAGATAACACGCTCACCATACTTAATCTTCAATAAATCGATTGTAGCGTGTGCTTTGTGGCTTGTGGCACCATCCTGTTGAAACCACATGTCGTCCAAGTCCATATCTTCCAATTCGGGCCAAAAATAATCGGTGATCATGGCGCGATAACGCTGACCATTCACAGTAACGTGACGATCGTTATCGTCGACGAAAAAATATGGCCCAATAACGCCGCCGGCATGCAAACCGCACCAAACAGTTATTTTTTGTGGATGAAGTGGTGATTCATGAAGCACATGTGGATTTTCACCCTACCAATAACGCATATTTTACTTATTGAGGAACCCATTGAGCCAAAAATGAGCTCCGTCACTGAAAATGATTTTGCGATGAAATTCATCATCTTGGCGCATTTTCTCCAAAACCCAATCGGAGAACGTACGTCGCTTCAAATGGTCCATCAATTCTTGTTCAATTCTTGAGTCAGCTTGATCTTGTTGATCTTGTATGGGTGTAAACCAAGATCCTTACGCAAAATACGCCATAATGTGGTCTGAGCGATGCCCAATTCTTGAGAATGCCGTGGAATTGACTGATTTGGATCGTTTGCTACGGATATCTGAACGTCAGCGATATTTTCGACACTTCGACCAACCCGTTTTCTCACTGACAGCAACATCACACAACGAATATGTAGACTCAAATTTTTGCACTAAACTTGTTATTGCCTGTCTACTAGGGTGAGAATTACGACCGAAAATTGGAGTTAACGCTCATAAAGTTGCAGTCACCGACTCCGAATATCTGTAGAAAATTTTTATAATTTGCAGACGTTGCTTGTTAGTGTACTTTACCATGATGAAAATGTTGAGTTTACTGAATAAATTAACAGTGACAGTTTGATGATTAGTGAAAGAGTGCGTTCACAAATTAAATTCAAAAATGTCAAGTCCCTATTGGAAAACCCTATATAAACGTCGAATAGTATTGTATGTCAAATAAGCAATCAAAACTGCAATCGGCTGGTTTTAGGCAATTTACTATCCTTAAGTGTTCAAATTAATTCGCAAGCAAATATATTTAAAAATTAAAATAAAAATTCCGAAGAAACAATATCATATTACTGACTAAGCGTGTGAAATTTTTTGCGTTGTAAATTTTGTAAATTATAAACTTAGTATTGTTTTAGTATTTAAGACATTAGGAAATAATAAATGAGTCAGTTCATTTGAACCGAGGAGCAAAAACAGTACCTACCTTTTCTTTTATTATAGACTTCCCCCATCAGTGGTAAGGGGACCTTAGTAATAGTAGTTTTAGCTGTCTTAACATGTTGCTTGTTATATTGATACATTGTCGAAAAAGTAGAATTCGCTAACCAAGTTGGAAGCCCTTACGGAGGAAATCACCGACCGACATTGTAACCTTAGAGGTGTTAGAAGTAAGGCTAGAAAAACTTGAAGACTTGTGGGGTAAATTTGATACTTCTTAAGGTCAAATGTATGCCCTAGCAGAGGATGAATGTTACTTTGACCCTGAACCCGACTTCGAAGAGTTCAAATCGAAGTATCTCGTTATAATCGGTTTTACTTTCTTCTATTAGGGATGGAAAAAAAAAAAAAAAACAGAAACCATCGCATAACACACAAATCCCTGTACAGGCTCAGTTGAACACATCTAATTCAGAAACAGTTCACACCTTGTAAAATGCACAAAATCCTCTACAGCAACAATCGGACAACATACTTCATCGAAAACTTTCTAAAATACCATATTGAACTTTTCTCGGGAAATTATCGTGAGTGCCATCATGATATTGCACGAGGCTCAATTCTTTGAATTCATTCGAAAGAGATCCATGGTTGGTTACGTCCAAGCAGCTTTGTTTTAATCAGCTCGTTGTCAGTCGAAATTTCGCTGTAAAATTTATAATTGTCGACACCATTCTCTTGTGCACCCTTGCACAGTTAACTGCGAGAAATCAAGTCAATCAACGGAATCTAATCCACATTCGCCTTTATCGCCATCGACTTTACATTCTACTCATCTCGTCACAAACCACACTATCAATATCGCACAACGTCTGCCACAAACTTTACTACCTATTGCCATTGGTACACTTTTCGATAGTCAGGGAAAGCAGCAGCTTGTTCGGTTTTTAATAGACTCAGGATCTAAGGTTTCCTTTGTCACCGAATCTTATTATCAAAGATTTGTTCTTAGACGAACCAACGCCCGTATCCCAATAAGTGGCATTGGAGCAACTTGTGCTAGGACATCTAGAGGTCTAGCTTCAATGGTCAACTATTCTCGGTTTAATTCTGCCAGTATTTCCGTGGATGCTTAATACTATCAAACATCACCTCAGTGATACCATCTGTTTCATCCGATAATAAGAATTGGGATCACATGTCAAATTTAAACTTAGATGATCCTTCATTCAATCGATCAAGTTCTGTAGATATTTTGCTTGGAGCAGATAAGGTATGGGAAATTCTCCTAAGTGAAATCGTTCGCGGCTTAAATGGTCAACCAATTGCGCAAAAAGCAATTTTTGATTGGATATTAACTGGACAATTATGCTTCCGAGTGTAGCAAAATATTCAGTCCCATCACTGAATTCTCGATATCGATTCAACTTTACAGGCCTTTTGATTGAGGAAGTCGATCCAGAGTCAATTCTATCAATGGAAGATAAGGCCATTGAACACTTCATTAAAACTCATAGAATAAGTATGGATGGAAAATAAATTGTTAACCTCCCCTTTAAAAACTAACCCGTTTTCGCTAACACTGTCGTAGGTGCAATATCTTGTGTTTTGGCAATGGAAAGGAAATTCTCCAGAAATAGTGCTCTCGCTCAGTCTTATTCAAAGTTTTTGGAAGAATATTTGTTATTAGACCACATGCGTAAGATATCAACGTCGGCGATTTAAAAGCTGAACGGTTTCTATTTATCACACCACGCAGTATTTAGGCCAAGCAGCGCTTCAACAAAAATTCGTGTTGTATTTGACGGTTCGTTTAAGGACACGTGCGGAAATTCCCTAAACAATTCACCATCGATTGGTCCGCTTATCCAGCGAAACATCTTCTCTGTCTGTTTAAGATTTCATCGTCAGAAATATGTGTTTACTGCAGACATAATTAAAATGTTTCGTCAGATATGGGTTTCAGATGAAGACACTGATTACCAAAGGATCGTCTGGTGAAAAGCAGAATCAGATCCTATTAAACATTATGGGTTATGAACGGCCACTTATGGAACATCTTGCGCCCCATATCTTTCGGTACGCGTCTTAAAACAGCTGGCACGTGATTATCAAAAAGAATATCCTATGGCGGCAGAGATGCTTTTAAATAATTTTTATGTTGACGACGTTGTGTCAGGTGGAGATACTCTCACTGATGCAATATTAAAGAAAGGTGCTTAATTGAGCTCCTTTCCAAAGGTGGCTTAAAACTCAGCAAGTGGCAGTGGCCTCGACTTCTGCTTATGCCACCGTCGCATATTCGTTCAATCAAGCCAACGGATCAATCCAAACCAATGTCATCGCAGCTAAAAGTAGCGTTGCACCAATGAAACAGCTGAGCATTCCACGCCTAGAATTGTGTGGGGCCCTTTTGCTTACTAGATTACTCGTTTCTATGCAAAGGTTTTTGAATAAAAAATGTTCAGATGTCTACGCTTAGCTCTCGTCATCCTCTCGGCGGTGGGATACCTTCGTCGGAAATCTTATTTCTGAATTCCTGAATACTATTCCCCGAAACAGATGGTTCCACATCAGGTCTGAAGAAAACCCAGCAGACTGTGCTTCTCGCGGTATAACACCATCGGATCTTCAACAACATCCAAATTGTAAACAGGAAGAAAGAAAACTAAGCCAACGGTCGTGTTTAATCGTTAACGTGGATCATCCATTTAATATTGTACTACTTCGTATATCTTTGTGGATTCGCCAAGTGCGAATCATCGCTTTCATCTATCATTTGAAACTTCCCATCAACTTCGATCTCAAGAAATTTATAATGCTAAAAGTAAGCTAGTGAAATGGCTGCAACATATTTGCTTTGGAGAAGATATTTCATTCTATCAAACATATGGTCACTTTGCTAAGAATTCTCAAATCGCTAATCTATCTCCACTTTTAGATGATAAACGGATATTACGCGTTGGTGGAAGGATCCAGAAAGCCAACGTTTCGTTTAACGTTAAATACCAAATCATTTTACCAAAGGGACATCCCATAACGAAACTCATTGCTGTCGACTATCATCAACGCATGCTCCATCCTGGAGTTTTAGCCTTATTCATTTTGATCTGTCAAGAGTTTTGGATAATTGACTCCAGAAACTTGCTTTGAAGGATTACACATGATTGCATCAAGTGCTTTCTACAGTGGAAAACTACATCAACACAAACCATGGGAAATCTTCCAGCGCAGCGGATACAATCAAGTCGGGCATTGGAGAAAAACCTAACAAGGTAAAGGCTACATATCGCTATTCGTGTGTATGGCCACAAAGGCATTTCTCACAGCTCTTCGCCGCTTCATCGCACGTCGTGGAAAGCCGTTGCACATATACTCCGACAATGATACAAACTTTCGCGGTTCTGTCAAACAGTTGTGCGATATGCATAGAGTTACTATGTCCAATTATCATAACGCATTAGTAGCGAAATCCCTTGCACGCGATGCCATCACCCGGCACTTCACTCCTCCTTCAGCACCACGTTTTGGTGGCTTATGGGAGGCGGGGGTGAAATCATTTAAGCAACATCTTAAACGTGTCGTTGATTCTGACGTTCTTACATTTGAACAACTTTACACTCGCCTTACCCAAATAGAAGCCCTTTTAAATTGTCGTCCTCTGCGTCAAGCTTTTGATAATGATTTAGACCCACTAATGCCAGCTCATTTCATTATATGTGAATCCTACTTAGCTGTGCCGGAACCACTGCTAGAAATTATTCAAAATCGGCTGTCTTCTTGGAAATTACTGCAATCGAAAATACAAGAGTACTGGAGTCGCTGTAGCTTCGTTGCAACAACATCCTCGATGGGTGCAGCCACAGCGCAATCTTCAAGTAAACAATTTGTTGGTAATCAAGGAAGCAAATATGCAACCTGGAAAATGAGCTATGGGACGAGGCATTAACATCCATCCCGGAAAAGACAGACATGTCAGAATCGTTAATGGAAGCCTCTTTCGACCAATTCAAAAATTAGCGCCACTTCCACCTTCAAAGGTGGCAGAATGTTTGGAAATATTACTTTGTTAAAAAAAACTGAACTAGGGAGTGTATTGAACCGGACTCGCTTTTTCCTGACACATCTAGGCTGGTTTGTAGGAATATTGCTTCAAGCGATAGATTTTTTTCAGCTTGATGATTCGTCTTATTTGGTTGTGAATCGTCTAGATTGGAGTACGAAATGGGATTAGTCAAAATGAATTGTTTACTTGCCTGAAGCCTTGAAATGTGTTGTTAATTTTCGAAAACTTCTTTTTTTCGAATTTGGTTTTGATGATGACGCCAAATTGTCCCCTATTCAGTTTTGACCTTACACATCCTCCTCAACAATTCCAAAATGATAGAACAGTTCGATGGCCACTTCCATGGAGCTTCTCTGCAGGTTAATTTATACCGGTATCTAATAATGACAAAATATGTTGCCAAAAATACCTGCAAAGCATCCTCGCAACGGGTGTTGTCACAGAGAATTTTTGCAATCGCTGCTTGGAACGTTCGCACTATTCGATCAGTGGTTTCATTGGACTGATTAAAAGGAGCAGAAGTGATGTGTAAAATCGGAAAATGGCTACAAAAATCTCGAAATTCAGCTGACCTGAATTGAGTTCCGTTGTCGGACATTGTAGTTTTCGGTAACTCCTAACTAACAGTAACTAACACTGATTGTAATGCTTTTATGGTTGTTTTCGATATACGGACAATTCGAGAAGGAGTCGACAACTATCATCTACATGTGTTTTTCAAACGGACCCGCAAAATCTACATGAATGCGTTAATAGGGTTCTTCTGTGCGTTGCCAACATGTAAATGGCTTTGGAGCATGATTTGCGTTCATCTGACCAGCGCAACACTGAGAGACAGTTTGATAGATGGCGTCATCGATCCCAGGCCACCATGGGCCATTTGCTTCATCCTGATCTCCCCCGAGTGACCTTCGTTTAATAGGGAAATCACTTGTGACTGAAGACTCTGTAGAACGAATACTCTGGTGTTATCAGTCTTCAATAAAACGATGTAAGTACCTATAAACAAGTTTAATATGCGTCTGAGAAAAGGAATTAAATTGTTTTCATTACTTGGCAAATGTCCTGGCCAACCATTTTGGATGTACCATGCTACTTGCCTTATAATTACATTTGTTTTTTATTTTAAGGCGACGGTCGAGGAATTTATCTTCGTGCAGTCCGACTGATAAACGAAATAGACGATCACACTGTTTCTGTGCTGATTCGTTGGTCGAAAATGTATAAAATACGTGTATATATATATATTTTACAATATCCTAAATCACATCTCTATAGCCTTGCATTCCAAGTAATGAACAAAATGCTCCTGTTGAAAATTGAACTGCAAGTTATTTATCGGAAGCTAGCTTTGACTGTCGTGTTCTCGATTGTGCCTGAAAGCCTGCAAATCTCTGCATGGTCTAGTTGACAAATGGAATGAGCAGTTTCATTTGCGCTTTGGTTACGATTGACTTTGGAGCAGAATTTGTGCGCACCTGCAACTGCGAAGAGTCATGGCGAGCGTACCGACGGTGTCTTGTGGTGTCGATAGCGTGAATTTGACTGTGAGGTTTTTAATTTTTCCTGATTTGCCATACACACGCTTTGTATTAGTCCCTTACGGTGGTGGCATTTATCACAAGCGAAATCTTGATGTCTACATTTACTTCGACAAGACTTGGGGTTTAAAAAAATTTGATTGGACTTACTTGTGATATGGCTACTCAGCTTTTGTCGCTGTCTTCTAAAATTGATGAAGCCAGTTGTGATGTTTTAAGTCCTGATATAATCTGCTGCAATTTCTCTAGCGTCGGATCTTTGTCTTGAGTCGCTACTAGTCGGATTTGTTCATGTGTGGTATAGAACGCAATCATGTCTCGGATCATGTAGTCGCCATATGATTGGTCACATCCTTCTTTTTTACAAACAAATGCACAGTTTTTTGCTATTCCTCTGAGATTCATGTTCCAGTCGCTAAAGTATATGTTGATTAGATTGGAAATGTAGGGTTAAACACGAGGTTATCTTAGCAAATGTATATGTACTTACATTCGATGTCTCACACAATTTTTTTAGTTGATTAAGATGGTGATCCCCGCACGACGATAAGAAATATGATCTTTTTAAGTTGTCCTCTTTGTTAGTATGCGGTTGAAAATGCTGCTGGAGTTGAAAATAATATTTCTCCCAATTTGCCTTGGTTAGGTCGAAGGTTTTGAACCTAGGAATGCTATTTGGGATGCTTGGGTTCCGGTTGGTAGCTCTACCGGTGAGACTCATAATCAACTGCTGCATGTTTTTTGCATTTTGTTTCATCTCATTGCTTATGAATTTAGGTAATTCACTATGTAATTTAAGTATTATAAATTAACTTATTACTAGTAAAACAAAGTAATTAAAATATACAATACAGTCCATAAACGTAATATGGTCTCCGTAAATAAGACCACATTTCGATTTTATACCTTAGCTTACCGGATGAACCCTTAGACAACACATAAATAATACACGGGCTGAAAAGCCGTTCCTAAGAGAGGGCACCACTTGAATTAAATCCATTTTCAGTTAGTACCAACCTTCAAAAGATACTTGTATATTTGATAGCTGTCGGACGATTAGTTCTCGTGATATAGCGTTGTGAGTGAATCAACTTTTGTTATTGTGATAAAAAATGGATTCAAAGCAATTTCGTGTGTTGATTTATCATTGCTTTTTGATGGGAAAAAATGCAGCCGAGGCAAAGAAATGGCTTGATAAGTGTAACCCTGCACCGGCCGAACGAACCATTTGCAAGTGGATTGAAAAAATTAAAAGTGGTCATACAAGCACCGAAGATGATGCACGCAGTGGACATCTAAAAAAGGCTGTTTCAGATGAAAACATCAAAAAAGTCCACAAAATGATAACGAATGACCGTAAAGTGAAGTTGATCGAGAAAGCTGAGGCTCTGAAGATATCAAAAGAGCGTGTTGGATATATCATACACGAATATTGGATATGAGCTCTGTTCAAAGTGGGTGCCGCGTTTGCTCACAGTCGACCAAAAACAACAACGTGTTGAGTGCTTAAAGCTGTTCAATCGGAATAAAGCCGAATTTTTGCGTCGGTATGTGACAATGGATGAAACTTGGCTCTCCATCACTTCACACAAGAGTCAAGTCGGCAGTCAGCTGAGTGGCGAGCAAGCGACGAACCTCGTCCAAAACGATCAAAAACTCAACAGTCGGCTGGCAAGGCTATGGCATCCGTATTTTGGGATACACATAAGATAATTTTCATCGACTATCTTCAAAAGGGGCAGACTATCAGCGACTATTACATTGTGTTTGTTGAAGCGTTTGAAGGACGAAATCGCAGAAAAACGGTCGCATTTGAAGAAAAAGAAAATGCTGTTTCTTCAAGACAATGCACCGTGTCACAATTCGATGAAAACTATGGCAAAATTGAATGAATTCGGCTACGAATTGCTTCCCCACCGACCGTATTCTCTGGATTTGGCCCCCAGCGACTATTTCCTGTTGACAAACCTCAAAAGAATGCTTGCCGGAAAGAGATTTAAGACCCATGAAGAAGTAATCGCCGGCACAGGGGACTATTTTGAGGCTAAACCGAAATCGTACTACAAAACTGGTATCGAAAGATTGAAAAATCGTTTCAATCAGTCTATCGCTCTCGAAGGCAACTATATTGATAAATAATTAATAATTTTTATTTATAATTAATTTTTGCAAAATTCTGTGTTTTACTATGGGCTTTTCAGCCCATGTGTTATACTAAACTGCACATTTCTGTAAAAATTGCTTAAAACTATTGTAAACAACCGACATATCTATTCGAGAAACTAGGTTTGGCTCACTCAAATGGTACCCAAAATATCAATTTTCCTTGTTTTAAGTTTTTAAATAGTCAACGTTTATTTTTCGTTCATTTTTCGTTCAGTTTTGGAATTCCATACCAATATACACACATACGTCAATTTAATTTTATTTTTAAAAATTTGCTTATTTCTTTTGTAAAAAAGTAATCTTTACAACCACATTTTCGATTAATAGTAATTTTTGTTGAAACTATGTAACCTGGATACTTTAATGTTAAATTTATATGTATGAGTACAAATAATGAGAATGTAATTCTTAATGTATAGTCCAGAAATAAATGAAATAAATAAATAAAAAAAATAAAAAAGAAACACTCTTGCATATTCCAAATGAATCCTTTGTTATTTTTGCAATATTCAGATGACTCTCATGGCGTTTCTTGATGCACAGTAACGGGAACATGTGACACTACTTCACGTGGTTCTTAATACTCTTTTTCACCAAAAAACTCCGTCGACTTCCAAGAATTGGGTTTTCTATCTGGAAATTTGGTTTATCACCTTTATCGTCAAAATCGCTGAACTTGTGCTCGCTTGATGTCACTTGATGCCTGTCGAACGTTTTACCTATGACGAATACGTCGTCCAAATACTCCAGACAGGTTTTCCACGTGAGCCCTTCCAATGTTCGTTCCAATAGTCGCTCGAAGATGGCCTTAGCGTTGCTTAGTACACACGGCATATCTGTAAACTGCCAAAGACCGCTTCTTGTAGTGAAGGCAGTTTTCTCACGATCCTTACAATTAGTCTCTACCTGAGAGTAACTGCTCCTTAAGTCAAGAGTTGAAAATCATTTTGCTCCAGAAAGCGCCTCCAAAGTATCATCGATTCTTGGAAGTGGGTAGCTGTCCTTTTTAGTGACACCGTTGAAATGTCTGTACTCTGCACAAAAACTCATTCTGCTGTCTTTCTTCTTCAAGACGACCACTAGAGAAACGCACGGACTCTGCGATTCTTCAATAATCCATTTAACTTTTATCTTCGACGCCATCTCGGCAACTTTTGTTTACTTTGCCAATGGAACAAATTGCGTACGTCCATACTTTCCGTCTTGTATAGCAAATATATCAGCGTACTCACCGATTAGTTTTTCTGCCAGGATACGCTGCTCTTGAACCAGATTATAAAGACTGAGGATTTTGTTCTTGATTTTTATAAGCTTTATTTTCACATTGAATGTCTTGCATTTAATGGTTGCATTTATTATAGAATCTTTTGAGGAACCTTATTATTTTTTGATTCCACGAAAGTCTTTCCCACAATGAAGTCTCTCACACTTTCTGCCTCCATCAAATAGAACCTTTGGCTGCCAGGAGTACTTTACACTTTTACCCAAACAATTGATTCCGATAAAGGCTCTAGAACCTGACTTCAACAAGTTCTCTTTTGGGATTTTTTGGCTTTATTTCCCAAAGGCGACTACTAGTCCATGTGCCGGAAACGGGATGGCTTCGTTTATGCAACTTTCCTTATCGAAAATGGATGAACAAGATAAAAATCAAGATGAATAAAAGACCAGTCTCGAACTAAATATGGACACAGTATTGGACAAAAATTTGACAAACAAAAAAACAGTTTCGAACAGAAATTGGACGAACAGAAAACGAATCTAACCCTTCTTTTCCTTGGCTGCTTTGACGTAGCAAAAAGGCTTAAAAGTCAAAAATCTAGACGTCGAACTAAGCGAAAAAGTCGTCCAAACTAAACGTAAAACGGTGAACAGTATGGAGGTGAGCCCAAAGGATAATACTACAGGTTGTACTCGCAATAGCGACAAACCACCCATTTTCTTTTCGACTGCGGTCGGGACACGGATTCTGGAGTCCCCACCCGACATACTACATATACAACTCCCCCAACGATTTCGGCAAGACCGAAAGCTGAAACACTTGATTTCGACGACTCCTGCGGGTCCTCTATCTTCAATTTACGGTTAAACTTCATCAGAATAGACCTTTGATGGGTCAGGATACTGTTTCTGACGGCTTGTCTCGGAAAACCGAAAAGGTGAAACGGGCTCCAGAAGAGACACACTTTGAAGGAATACCCTCTAAGGGGAAGCTGAAGAGGTGACGGAGACGCGAGGTAGGCGCACAGCGCAAAGGGATGGCAAGTGCCGTCGAAGGCGCAAGTGCCAAAAGTCACTCCCCAGCGGCGACGGAGAAGAGAAATAAGTCGGTCGAAGTGACATCATCTGAAACCGACCAACCTCTCGGATTTAAAACTCAGCCCTCTTCTTCTGTTCAAAACAGGCTGCAGTTACGGTGAACAAAAATAGCATCGAGCGGGCCAATCCATTGTTAAAAACAAAACCATTGATGGTTTCAAATGCACACGATGTCCAGACGAGGCCAGTGCTACAACCATCAATAGTCGCAGCTCTGATTAACAGAAGTGGGCCAAAGCAGTGAAATCCCCGCTGAGACACACTCCAGTGTTTGCCTTTCCAACGCACAAAACCCAGCTAAAACCGGTGCTGCAACCAAAACAAGTTGCTGCTCTAGCGGATGGAACCTGAACGTTGCTGGAAAAACCCCGAAACACCAAAGGGGAGGAGACCGGCATACCTTCAAATATGCCGCTATCGTCTCTCTGGCGCTTCGAATTGGGAAAGCTGGCAATGACAACAGTATGAACGATGCGGCAAACGTTTGCATTCAAGCAGAGGGCTACGATATGGAGAATGGAACTCTTAGAGTGAAGTGCTCCACCAAAATTTTCAAGGTTTTCACACATCCAAAGATGACGAGCGTCAACTCAGAGAAACGGGAAATGTTCTGATACGTCTTTATACCCAGAACCCTGGACTTGACACTGAAAAGTGTAAAATCTACTGTTACAGGGAGAGAAAGAATCGGGAAAACTTGTTGTGGGCTTAGACAAATCTTTTGTCCATGCCATTAAGGTATAACCTTGGAAAAGTTAATTTTAACTTTATTTACCTATCTATTTTGTGTATTTAAACCAATCTTCAACATTCCAAGATCAGAAAGGCCGAGAGTTTGTCTTGTATCAAATACAACGTGAGAGATAATAAACTCCTGGATTTCAAACTGTCGTCTGCCCTGGCAGCCAACTTTTGTTATATATTAAGAGTAGCACAGCAAGTAATAGATTTAACTTTATTCAACAAGTATGCTAAAGGGATTATTGGCTGAAAAGTGCTTTCCGAGATCTCCATGTAAACCATAAACATCGAATTCAGAATGGAATGTGGAGTCCCGACTTTATTTAAGACGAGGAATCCGCATAAAACTAACTGGACACGATTTAAGGACAATAGCGCTTCCCTTAAGCCTAAGACAAAACAAAGGTTAAAGGAAGCTGTTCAGAACCTGAACGGCACCCTCACGAAATGTTTCGAAATGGTATGTCTAGCTAGTAGGCAATTCTGCCCGTTCAGATGGAAGCATAAAGATCTTAAGAGGCTTGTTAGGCTTTGGAAAAGCGCCTCTTAAAAAGGTTTTTACGAAAATATCGAAACAATT